>CM053792.1:448637613-449890113 GCA_028749045.1 Cupressus sempervirens | reverse complement strand
ATGATAAATTTTTTTGTTATCTTTTTTCCCACTACTCCCCTCCTATTTTATTTTAGGGCTTGGCTATGGATTCTAGCCTTGCAATACTCTCCAAATGGAGCATGGAACTAGTATATTATTTCTTATGGTTGACAACACTCACATTCACTGATTTCATAATGAAAAATGGTAAAGAAGTTTTGTCACCATACTAGAAATGGTAGATGAAGACAAAATTAAAGAATTAAATTATTTTCTTCCTCCCATTTAAAGTAAGCTAAGTCATAAATATATATTAAAAAATTCCAAAAATTGTTTCCTGTACACCAAGTTTAGCAATGTAATCAGCAAAAGAATTGGCTTCCCTATGAGTATGGGATATGATTTATTTATAAAAAGTTTTTAATATGGATGTTGCCTATTTTATGATTGGTTTCACTCTCAAGATGGGATGGGATTCCCATTCAGAGAGTTTATGATGCCTCAACCCACACTTATTTGTAATTGGTGGCTTTAGAAAGTTTGATAACAAGGAGGGTCACTTTAACCTCAGCCTTATGGCTAGACCAAATTCCCAGAGGACATGACACTTTATCAACACAATTTCCATACAAGCCCCTTATTATTCCTCCGCAACCAGCTTCTCCAAGGTTTCCCTTTGCCGCTTCATCTAAATGGGCTTTAAATCAACCCTCGATAGGATATAACCATTTCACTCTCTCCCTCCTACTTTGATTAATATTCTTAACATTGAAATCATAGAGAAGAGGGGAATCTTGATAAAAACCCCCATTATTGAGGTTAAAATTATTCCTGATACTTTTTTTTTAGTAATCGCCCAAGCTGGAATCTCCTTGTCCCTGCAGACCTAATGATTCCTCTCTTTCCATAGATTCTTACATATATGAGGAAGAGTTATAGTCCACAAAGTCTAAGAATATTCATTTAGAGCTAAGCAGTACCACTGACTAACAAAGTCTTCAAGGTTCCAACAAGCCAGAAAATGGTCCCAAACTTTATGAGCATAGGAACAATGAAAGAATGCATGAGAGATGGTCTCCTAATCCTTTTCGTAGAGGAAACATATATTTACCAAATTGAAGTGCATTTTACATATATTATCTGATGAAAGGATTTTTTTCAGAGCCATAATCTAGTAGAATATGCCCACTTTTAGGATAATGCCTTTGATCTAGTAGGTCATCCAATAGGGATAAGCTTTGTTTCGAGTGAGGATAGATAGACCAAAAATGACAAAATACTAGCATCTTGAGTGGAAACCTAAAATAGTGAATTAGAAGTATCACCATTAGCTTTCCAAGCATTGAGATTTTATTTTTTTATTTTTTTTAAAAAGTGGGGTAAACGCTTTGACTTGGAGCTATGAACTAGTGAGGCCACAAAGAGGGGACCTCGTCCCATTAGATTTGAACCTTGATGGTAAGGATAACAACTCAATAAATTAACCATCACAAAATGCCACTATTGGCATGCACTGATATTTATTTTAATTTGCACGTCAAGTTGAGATTAATCGACATGTTTACCAAGTTACCATTCATCAAGAAATCTGAAACTAGACTGCCATATATACTTTTTCTATGGTCTATTGTCTCCAAATCCTCAAACCTATCACTCAAAGGGGACATCCAACATCCATTTTTCCTCCCAAAACTTGATCTTTCTACCACCTCCAATCCTCCATCTTGCTCCCTTATTGGCTACATGTTTTCTATCCTCAATAGATCTCCAAATCTATGATATACCTTCCACATTAGGAGCTCTTCAAATATATTGAATGAGTGGGTAATATTTCAGTTTCTAAATTTTATTCTACTCCCTTTTCTCAAAATACATTTTCCATATCCATTGAGCTAAAAGAGCCTTGCTCATCCTACTAATAGGTTTTATACCCAAACCTCTAGTCCTCTTTGGATTGCAAAATTTTCTCAGGATTTTAAAGAGGCTTAAATAATAAGGGGGGAGGTTTTGCAAGAAAATTTTAAGAACTGTAATCTTACCATCTTGACTAAGGTGGTTCCCTTTCCAACTAATTAGCTTTTCATTGATTTTTTCAATCAAACCATTCCAAAAGGGCTCGAGGGGCTTAAGAAAGAGAGGGAGACCAAGATAAGAACCCACAAGAGGGGAAACGTGGCTTTCAATAATATATGAAATCCTTTTTTGCCAAACAATAGGAATATTGAGGAAAGAAAGAGTATTTTTCCCAATTAACCAAGTGAGTAGTAAGAGGAGTAAGTATTAAGATCAAATTTCATATTATTAACTTCACAAATATTTGACTCCCCCATAAGAATGATATCATACACAAATTGTTCATGGATGCAAAAGTGTGGATGGGAAGAGGAATTAAAACCATGTGTTGATCCTTCAAACCTAGCTTAGCTAGATACCTTTGCAAACTATTAGTAATAGTGGGAAAGAGGTTTGAGAAAAAGGGATCTCCTTGTCATAAACCCCTAGAGATTTAAAAGAAATTGGATGAAGAACCAATCACACAATACCAAAGAAGGGATGAAGATCAACTAGAAAGTGATAGACATAGAATGATTATCAAAATCAAAAGCCTTTAGGACCCTTAGAATGATTTCTAGTTCAATCCATCATTGGCCTTAGAAAGGTCCAATTTCATGAGAAAACCTTGGTTATGTGACTAGGACAGGGATGCACATCCTCATGTACCACAATAATAGTCTAGAATGTTCCTTGGAGGGACAAAACCATTTAGATATCGGATGCTAATTTTAAAATATTATTTTAAGTGTTTCATAAATAAACTTATTCAAAATTATTATTTAATAGCTTTCACATAATTTAAATTTATATCATGTTGATAAAAATGTTCAAAATTAAAATGTATTTAATCAAACATCTAAGCTTGGCAAGAAAAACTAAAATAAAAATGAAAATTGAGATGGGCCCAACTATGTGCCTTTGGAAGAACTTTTTAAAGCTTCATTTGAGATTCTAGCATGCATAAGAGAGTAAATTAAAGCATGTAAAACTAAAATAGAAATGAAAGTTAAAGTTGGCCCAACAATATACTTTTAGAGGAGCTTTTTAACCTTCATTTGAGATTCCAAGTAAACTTAACCTATAGTAGAAATCAAATCCACTCAAACAAAAGTGAGGATCTTGCCATATGTAGACATCACATTTCAAAAATATGCACAAAAATAGAGAAAGAGTGACATTTTCTTACACTCAACATTCGATTTCCATAATATGCTCAAGAATAAAGAAGGAGCGATGTTTTCTTACACTCAATAATTAGAGTTGAAAGGTACTCTCTAGCCCAACTATTTGGTATCCATTTCTTTTATAAAAAAATTAATTGGAATTGCAAGATTTAAACATATAGACTTACAGATAACATAAGTAATGATTGAATCAACTAAATACCCAACATATAAATTTAATTCAATTAATTGGTTGAATCATAAATCTCTCCCTTCTTCCACTAAAGGGGTGCCACTTGGGTCAACCACATAACCTCTATCAAGCTAAGTTCCTTCTCACCTAGCTAGTTGCATAAGGCAAAGACTCTTTCCCTTCTCTAGAAACCATTACAAAATTTCTACATTCATTACATAGGTTCTTCAACAAGGTTAATACAAATTCTACACTCATATCTACATCTTTTGAAAGCATTAGTTAGCATCAAGAGAGAATATAAAAGAGAAGCATTAACAAAGGAAATTTTAGAGTTTATCCCACAAATGAACAAAAACAAATCCTTGAATTTCTCAAGACTATAGCATCTGTTTGTAGAGAACTCCTATCTTGTGCATGATTGAGAGAAATAATAATTTCTTCATGCAAGAGATAGTTCATACTATTCAATCTTTAATCTACCAGATAAAGAAGACTTCATTATTATTAATTTTGAAGATTTCTCATGCACTATTTAATCTATTAGTTCTCCATCTACCATCATTGCATGTTTGGGCATGTTTTAGTTAGAAATTAGGAAGTTTAATAATGCATTTACCTTTTCATGTAATGAGGAGATCTTGTTGGTGTAAATAAATATTTATTATTTACACTTTACATAAGTTTACTTAGGATAATACATATTAATATTAGTTTTCATATAGACACCTAGGAGTTTGCATATTTATATGAGTTGCCATGTAGACAACACAATAGTTTACACTCAATTGAGCATATGTTGTCTACTAAATATCTTTATGAGATACACCTTTACATTCTTATCCTCACATTGTTGCACATGCATTCATGTACAATGGAGAATAATCCACTCTTGGTGGATATGTGCTTAGTTGGTATGCTTCTCTTTGCTGACTTCTAGTCATATTAGTTGCCTTTATATACAAGGCACTTCTATGATGTATTCATCCAATCATGTCTGATATCCATTCACATTTGATCAAAATTTTTCTCTCTTGTACTATCTACTAAGATTCTTAATATTGGCGTTGAATTATTTCCTTAGGAAAATTCTTACATGGTATCAGAGCTATACCAAATTCTTACATGGTATTAGAGCCATAGGAGTTTTATTGCATAGTGTTGCCCCACTTTTCATAACTACACCCCAGTAGTAAAAATGATTTGTTGTGTCTTAGTTTTTTCATAGGCATGTTCAAGTTTAGGTCTAAACCCCCTTAGGTGGAGGAAGTCTTTGTTAGATTTTTCATTTTCCCCTTCCTCGCATTTCATATCCAGGTGGTTTTATTTTTACTTTTTGTGTAGGGATTGTGCGAGTAGCTCATTGCCTAATCTGATGGAGAATCACACTACTTGTGCAAGGATCATCTATAAATATTAATCTACTTGTGGTCTATCATTTTCTCATGAAAGGAAAAGCCTACAAAAATTTGGACTTCATCTTCTCCTTAGTGGGTTTTCAATTCATAAAGGCAAATCCCCGTAAAGAGCACCAAATGATGCAGTTGGATCAAAACAAGAAAATAATAGGGTGTCCTATGGAAAATTAATGTTCCTCTTATGAGTATCTACCTTGCAGAATGTTTAGGATTCATCACAGCTCTTATAATCATCCTAGGTAGAAAACTCAAAACTAACTTCTCCTTGGCAGGTTTTCAACTCATGAAGTCAATTTTCTGCAAAAGGCATTTCTGAAGGAAAGGAAAAAAAATGTAGGTCCCTAATGAATTTTTGAACTCCTTTTGGAAATCTTTGAACCCAAAGGAAACAATAGCAAAAAGATTAAGTAAAAGGGAAGTTGGGCAAAGAAATAGAAATTGTCTTCTCCCTCAGTGGGTTTTCAACCCATGAAGACAATTTTTCGGATTTTAAAGAAAATCAAGTTTGTGAATGGATTGGACCCACAATTTTTTCACAAAACTTCTCAAGATGAGAATAGGAAATATCCTAACTATTGCAAGAAAGATTTATTAAGCAGAATTCAACTTAGTGGATATTTTCTTATGGGGTACTCTATTTGCATCTTCCCAAAACTTAAAGGAAAATGGGAAAGTAAGTATGGAAAGATAGAAAGTTACTGTTAGGCCAATGGAATAGTGACAAGCCACTAAGATATCCATTAAAACCATGCATTTACTATCTCAACAAATATCTCCTTCAATTAATTTGTGTGGCATGAATTTTGAAGATCAACAAATGAATTGAGGTTCCTATATAGATGGAAACATGAGCAGTCACAAAAGCCATCACTCTTTCTTAAACTATTATTCTGTTAAAATTAAACAACTTTTTCAAAAAGATAGTATCTACACATTTTCTATTATTTTTGTTCTTTTGGATTCAAAATAATTCTCAAAAACAATGGCAACTAGATTCATGGGCTTTGACGGGTTGAATGGAATTAAGACTTCACTGCAAAATTTCATGGATACCTCTCTCTATTTCTATGATATGCAAGAATTTTAGAAGAGATTGAGATCAAAGCCAATACATCCCATTACTGAATAGCTTCAAGGATGCAATCTTGTGGAGGTAGTTGGTTTCCCTCTTGCAATCCAACCTCTAAAGTTAATCCATGAATGCATAAACCATTACAACCTGAACACAAGATAGATTATATTGTCAGATGACACAATGTTGATATCCATTGGTAGGCAAACTGTGGTGAATTTCCTCTGAGTCCCAGAGTGGGAAGAATTTTCATATTTGACATTTGGAGGAGTTTTTTTTTAGTTCTTCATGAAGAAGATGATTTGGAGAAAAGAGATCATGCAATCATGGTTCTGAAAATCATGAGGTGCCAAGAGTAAGGTTCCTAAAAAAATTTTTGGAACTAATCTAAAACTTGAGATTGTTAACATCATGGTCCTCTTACACAGATTGAAAGGTGAGGTTGAAGCTTTAAACTTTGTTAAGCAATATTTCTTTTTGGTACAAGTCATCTGCTCTGATACCCAATTTATTGATTGGGCTCATGAGGTAAGCGAGATTCTGTCCAATGTTCTTAGTGTTGCAAAATTATGCAATGCATTCTACATGTCCTCCTTCCTCATTTACATGTTAGCTTCTTTACGTTTATGGGAAAGCCTCCCAAGAGTGGAAAATTTTCTTGATGATATGAAGTCTTATGAATTCTACTCGTGTTTACAATTGGAAAATAGTTATGCAAAGGATATGAGTCAATGATGCATTCACCATGAGAATTTGCATGGAGTTCTAGAGATGTCCAAAGAAGGGATTTAGTCCTAAAGCTATGGAAACCATTAGCCAATTTGGGAGTTATTTCATTCAGTTCTCGTCCTTTTCATTTTTGCATCTTATAGCTGTTGATGGCTTTCCCTTGAAGATGCCAAGATATCCTAGTGATGTGATCGTGTTGATTAAAATTGTGCAACAAGAAATCCAAATGAACATGTTGAGCCAGAGTTTGAAGAAGAAAGGGTATGAGTTTCTTATGAAGGTGGGAGCTTTCAGTTGTGAGTCTCATTCTGATGCAAAATACATGCTAAAGGTGTTCAAATGAAAATCTAAATTGGAGATGTATGAGGTCTTAAGAGCTATGTTTGATCTAAATGGATATTCAAGGGATGTGTTGTAGATTGGAAGTGTGATCAAGCACATCACCACCATTGAAGACTACTAGGCCAATTGCAAGGATGAGTTTGAAAGCCATGATCATGCTTTCACTAGACTTACAGTAGATCAAGTGAGGATGTATAAAGTTGATATCAATGTTGAGGGAGTAGAAGATGATGGATAGAATATGTATAGTAACCCCTTCCTAACAAAGCTAAGAAATACTCCTATCAACTTAAAACCATATGAAGATACTGGAGAAGAGCTAGAGATCATGATGGCCTAAATTATTAAAAGGACTAGGAAGTAGGGTCAAATGGACCAGAGCTAGGAGTCAAAGTAAAAGCACATTTTCTCAAGCTTCTCTGGTAGTTTCCATGACCTCTTCTTCTTAAGAAGGCACATCAGGTGTGACCTTGGCTATCACTCAAGGACTGGCTCAAGCATCAAGCAAAGGTGATCAACCTCTAAACAAGAATATTCCTTTGGCTAAAACTTGTCATGATGGATCCCTCCCAGTTATTGGAAATCCAACAAAAGCTAAGAAGAAGAAAACAAAAGAACCTAAAGACACCACTACAATTCCAACTGCCTCACCTCATAGTAGCCTAGTTCCATCTGCAAGTGCTACACTTCTCTAGCTGAGCAATCCTCAAGTGCAGATAGTGGATTTCGGAGATGGAGGAAGTAGTGACAATGAACCCACTAAATCTAATGAGGCAACCAAGAAGAGTTCAGAGGTAGAAAAAGGCCAACATTCTTTGAAGCTCATTTCATAGGCCAAACAGAATCCCTTCTCTTTGACTGTGAAAGCAATCACTCTGGTCAAAAGGAAAATGTTTAGCATAGATTATCTTGGGATGGCCTCCAAAGTGATAAGCACAGATTCATGGTTGGAGGATATTCTAGATAGGAAGAAAAAGATGAAAGATGAAGGTGCACCCAAAAAGGATACCTTATCTCTTGTGGTTCACTCTGGGTTAGCATTGAGTAAGGTCAAGAAGCAGAAGACCTTGTCCATCCTTGGACAAGACCCTGAAATAGGGCATCTAACAATGGAGATATAAAATCCTACCAAGGAGGGAATGATTGAGGATATGTCTATTAATGATTTTAACCTACATTCATTGGATCTTGGGGAGGCCAAACATGATACCAAAGTTGGCTTATAAAGTCAACAAATGAGGTGATTGAAGGACAACTAGAGAGCCTTATGTTGTAAACTGTCTAGATGAAAGAGGAAATACAAGAATGAAATTGCTTCATTAGGCAATTGGTCACCTATTGGCAAGCATATTTTAGATGCCTATTACCCATGACCCTACTATTGCGAGAATTTAAGTACTCATCTCTCAAATCGAGAAGACAAACATTTTGGGTAGATCAATAGAGAGTGGAGCAGGAATCTCAAGTCGGAGGGACTCTCCATTATAGAGCAAATTGGAAATGCTATATTGATGTTGGAAATAAAGAAAAGAATATTTCATCAAATAGAGTCACTCCGGCCATGGAGAGAACAAAGAGTGAAGATTGTGTCTCTTTGCTAAAGATGGTCATTCATATGAAGACTAAATAAGTTGTAGAAGCAAAGATCCTACCTAAAGGAGGTGAGCCTTTTATTTGAATGGCTTCAAAGCATGCAATTCAAGTCAAAAATGATCTTAGCAGTAGAAGAAGGGCTCAGAGAAACTAAAGCTAAACTAAAGAAAGATCAAGATAGAGATTATAAACTCTTGAGAGGCTTGCATATAGACTCTCAAACTAGTGGTTAAGGAAAAGGAATAATTGGAGTATCGGTCATGCAATCAAATTTCTCCAACTTCAAAAATAGCTTGACAGATATATCTTCGAAACATCAAAATAGAGTTTTTAAACTCAAAAAACATGGTGGTTATGTACACATGGCAATGGAGGAAATACAAGATCATTTGAGTGCTATCAAGGGTTTGGCTAAAGAGCATTCTAAATGGCTCTTGAGATATAATATTGACTTAATTTATCTTTTGAAATCGTTTCTTGCCTGAGTTAGATCCTATATAGGTCCAACTCAGTTTACCTCTTGTATTCTCAGTTTAAGAACATACCCCTTTTTAGATTTAGGGAAAAACATAATTCATTGCAAATCTACAATAGGGAGCTATACCTAATAATTCAAAGGGAAGTTAGTCTTCTTAGAAGCAACTTTCCAACTATTGTAACTAGATATTGTTCATAAAATTTAGGCTCACAAGGGTTAAATAAAAAAGAACAATCTATTTACCAACTGATTTTTGGCAACTTTGTTGGGGACACAAACAATTGCTTGATTGATAAAATTATAACATGAGGGAAAATGGTACTACCTCATGAGAACATATTACTTGTGATCCAACCTAATCTTGGATTTTTGGGCAACCAAGAAGATATAATCTCATCCCTCAACACATATGTTTGGAGGAATAGAAGGAATGCAAAACACTATAGAAATGAAAGCCAAGTATTTGAAGAAGAAGAATCTAGGGGTGAAGCCTTAGAAAGAATTGGTCAATGAAGAAAAATCCAAAGAACAGAAAGGTAGTTAGAACATGAAGCATGGAGAAAAAATTAACCCAGCATCCTGGAACAAGCTAGGTTCCATAGAAGTACCAAAGAGAAAGGTGGTCAAGACCCTATTTTTGAAAAGCTCAAAGAACTCGATTTTCCTATCCTAGAACCTTTGGGATTAAAGGGTAAAAAGAAAATTCAAAGCACACCACCTTCCTTTATTAGAAATCAAAGTTCTTCACATACCACTTGCTAAGTGTTGGCCCTACATGGAGTAACTACTCCTCCAATTGTCAATTTCCCACCATATCCTACTAGAACAATCATGGCTGCTCCCTAGGCAACAACAACAGGTTTGTTAGCATTGATGACTTATCACCCACTCCCAACTAGATCAAGGAAGAATTTTCCTAAATTTTTAGGTGATGGGAAAGTAACTATTGATGAGCATATTAAAGCCTTTTTTTGTGGCTACTCAAATTTTAGGAGTAGCTCATGAAGATGTAGATTTAAGGTTTTATGTAGAAACTTTGAAGAAGAATGTAGTGGATTGGTTTTATGATTTAGATGATGGTTCAATCAAAAGTTGGGACACAATGAGGACAACCTTTGAAACAAGATTCAAAATGGCTAAGGATGAGCACATCCTATTAACATAATTTACATCTATGAAAAAGAAACCCTCCAAGAGTATGAGGGATTTCATTGCAAATTTTAATAAGATCACTAGCAAGATCCCAATAGCTAATAGACCTATTGATGGCAATCTAAAAATATTCTTGCGATGCTGCCATATATCAATTATGACTTAAGGAGGGATCATCCCACAAATTTGGTAGATACACAAAATAAGGTGGTTGAATTTGAGGATGACTTGATCTCCATGAGAAAATTGAAGCAAAAACTTCTAACCAAAGGAAGTTCTAGTAACACTACCTCATCTGATGATATGATTCAAAAGTTGTGAAACAAGTTGGTGGTAGTAAAGAGGCAATTACCTAGGTTTAATAACTCTTAACAATGAAACTATCAAATTTCACTAGGAAGAAATAATGATGGAAATTTTTTGCAGCTAACAAGTTAACAACCAAGGTTGGTGATTGAAGTGACACCAAGGAAAGAAAATATGTGTGTGTTTCATCTAACAGCAGATCATGATAGTGAAAGCTATTTGGAAATTTCTCATATGCTGCAGTTGTTATCCACTAATGAGTTGAACACTTCAACTCCTTGCTTTGAGCTAGATCTATACTCAAATGGCGACTCTAGAAATTTATTTTTGGAGTATGAATCAGACTCTGAGCCAAATGGTGAATGCTATGCAACTATTGAAGGAACTTCATACATAGTGCTAACTCAGAGTCAAAAGTTAAAAATCAATCCCCCAATCATGCTTCAGGAAATGATCCCACATCTTCAAATAGAGCTCACATTGATCAAGGAGCATCAACATCTAAAACAAGAAAGGATAAGAGTCCTTTTGATTTTATCCAATTTTGTGAAGAGTTAAAGATTCAAATCTGTCTATGGACTATCTAAATTCTTATCCCTCTAAGTTGAAGAGATTAGTAGATCATTGTAAAGGAGGTGCATCAGATTTAAATTATAATATTACCATTGAGGAAGAAGATGATCCTTTGACATCTAACCTATTTAATAAAAATGACTCCACTGTCTTGGCAAATTTTTGCAGGCAAAAACCTAACCTATTCTACATCTCTCTATATATTGATGGATGTAAATTAAGTAATTGCATAATAGATTTAGGCATGTCAAATAATGTGATGCATTTTTCTGTAGCTAAATCTTTGGGTCTTACCCTCACTAAGGTCCATGGGAAATTTTATTCAATGGATGCTAAACAAGTTTTGTTACTTGGACAAAATAAAGATGCTCAAGTAGCCCTAGCCTCCCATCTAGAAAAGAAACTATTATTGACTATTATGGTTGTGGATATTTAGACAAGCTATGGTCTGCTTTTAAGTAGAACATTTTTGTAGAGATTTAGGGGGAGAAATAAAACTTGACTAGTCTCAAGTAATTATACCGATAGGGAGTAAGAAAGTAAAGTTGGAACCTAAGGAAAAGGCAAAATTTACTATCTTAAAGTAAGATGATCCTAAAGCATAGATTCTCTGTCAAGAACTTGAGTTTGGCAATTACATGTTGTTTACTAAAGATACTCTAAATGAGAAAGAAATCAAAGACCCAGAACTAAAAATCCTCAATGAAGAAAAAGAGTTATTTTCTATATGGACATTATAATTTGATGGAAGCTACTCCTAGTTAGGATCTGGCATAGGTGTAGTGTTAATTCCTTCTGAAGGAGAACGTGAACCCATGCCTTTTAAATTAGAGATTGGAAATACTAATAACACTGTGGAGTATGACACCCTACCACTTGGGAAGGAAAAAGGAATAAATATCTTGAAAGCCTGAGGTGTGAATGTAGAACTCATTATGAGATAAATTAAAGGGCAATACTTGGTGAAGAATCACAAGTTGAAAAACTATAGAAATAGAGTTTGGGATGAAATAGAAAGACTTGATGTTTTTTCTATTGAATTAGTTGCAAGGGAGATGAATACCAAAGTAGATTCATTGGTTGTTTTTACTTCCTTATTGCTAACTCATCCTAAGTTCAAAGATAAGAATTATTAGGTCAAAATTGTATACAAGCCTCTGTTCATGACAATGTAGAATTCTAGCAAGTCTTTGGAGATGACAAGAGTCTACAATTGTTCCTAGAAAATGAAAAAGCTACTTGTAAATACTCATCCAATGGAGACAATCATGGAGACCTTAACCATGAGCAAAAAGAAGACCTAACTAAAGAAATCTAATTATGAGGTAATATCATTCCCCCATATTTTGTATCTTTGGAAAAATTGTTTAATTGACACGATGCCTACATCAAATGAAAAAGGATGGAAAAAGGTCCTACTACTGGCGAGTGTGAAGGGGTGGATATTGGAGATACTCATAGTCCCAAAATGATTAACATTGGAAATTTTTGTTCACCTAAAGGGAAGGAAGCCACCAGATAGCTTTTTGTAGAATATAAAGATGTATTTACTTGGAGTTATGAAGATTTGTAAAGCTATAGGGCTAGGAAAGTTAAGCATCAGATTCCATTGAAACCTAATGCAGTTCCTTTCCGACATAAATAGAGAAATTATAATCCAAAAGTGGTAGATACTATATTCTAGGAAGTAGACAAGATGTTGAAGGTGAGAATCATTTCTCCCATTCGTCATTCCACCTAGGTAGCTAATATAGTACTAGTTAGGAAGAAAAATGGAGAAATAAAATCTATGTAGTTTTCAGGAATTTGAATCAAGCATCTTTGAGTGACAATTTTTCTCTTCCTAACATGGATTACCTACTACAAATGGTAGATGGAATTGAAATGATTTCCATACTTGACGAATTCTTAGGATACAATTAAGTAGAACTGGAAGAGAAGGATCAACATAAAATGGCTTTCACCACTCTTTGGGGTATGTTTACATATCATAGGTTTCCCTTTGAGCTGATTAATGTTGGTGCCACATTTCAAAGATGTATGACTAAAATGATTACTGATCTAAAAGGCTAGATTATTGTTATATACCTAGACAATCTCACTGTGTTTTCAAAGAAAATAAAAAAACCACATAGAAGATTTGAAGAAAGTATTGCAAAGGTGTTGGGAACATGGAATCTCCCTAAATGGTAAAAAGTTTGTTTTTTGTGTGATAGAAGGAAAGCTTCTTGGTCATATAGTTTCTCAGGAGGGTATTAGAATCAATCCTAAGTGAGTTAAAGCCAATCTAAGGTTAAGACTACTAGTAAACAAAATAGGAGTTAAATCATTCTTCGAGCAAGTGAATTTCCTCAGAAGATTTGTACCAAATTTTTTAGAGACTACTAAATGGATTGAAGACACGACAAAAGGAAATTCAAATTTTAAATGGAATGAGGCTAGGAAGCAAGCCTTCTAAAATATAAAGACTGCCATTGCTAATGCTCTAGTGCTATGTCATCCATATTATAAATTGGATTTCATCATTCATTATTATGCCTCTGAAAGAACCTTATCAAAAATCCTTATGGAAGGCAAAAAAGAAGGGATACATGCCCCTATAGCCTTCATCAATATACCTCTAAAAAACTAGGAGTTGAAATACTTACAAATTGAAAAACATACCTTTGTAGTAGTTAAAGCATTGAAGAATTTTAGATTCTACATCTTGCACTCGCATTCTATGGTTTATGTCCCAGACTTAGCAGTAAAAAGTGTGATAATGAAATAGGATGTAGGGTGTAATGCTAGAGTGATGTGGATAGAAAAAATGCAAGAGTATGACATTGAGATCAAGCCTACTAAGCTAGTGAGAGATAATGCTTTGTGCAAAGCAATTGCAGAAAAAAGAATTGTTGAAGAAACAAAGGAACTATGAGAAAAGCAATTAGTATTAGCAATAGGCATCCAAGATTCTTGGTTTGAGTATATTACTTATTTACTGACATATGGAGAATGTTTTGAAGAAATGATAGAAAAACAGAGGAGAGATCTTAAGTTGAAAGTTGACAAATATGTAATTTAGGATGACAAATTGTTTAAGAAAGCTATAGATGGTACTTTTCTTAGATGCGTAAACAAACAACAACAAGAAAAGTTGTTGAGAATTTTTCATGATCAAGCATGTGGTGGACATTCCTCATCTTTGGTTATGGCTTTCAAAATATTGAGATAGTGTTACTACTAGCCCAAAATGTTTAGGGATGCCTGCTCCTGGGTGTCAAAATGTGAAAAATGTAAGATGTTCATAGAGAGACCTCAGCTAGCCACTCTGCCTCTCAGACTTGTCATCATTGAAGGTCCTTTCCAACAATGGGGCCTTGATTTCATTGGTCCTATCAACCTATCATCTAGTTCTATTCACCAATATGTTATAACTGTGACTAATTACTTTACCATGTGAGTGGAGGCCAAAGCAACCAAGAAAACCACTTCTAAAGTTGTTTGTGAATTCATCAAGGAAAATATATTGGTTAGATTCGGTGTCCCCATCAAACTGGTGATGGATAATGAAACATATTTTTCTTCAGTTGAGATCACTGAGTTTTTTTTTTTTGAGCATGGCATCATGGTTAGTCATTCATCTGACTATTTTCCACAAGGAAGTGGTCAAGTAGAATCTAGTAACAAAAATCTTATGAATATTGTCAAGAAATTGGTGTCAAATAATCAAAAAACCTGGCACAATAAAATTCATGAAGCATTATGGGTAGATAAGGTGATACCTAAAAGGGGAATCGACATATCTCCTTTCAAATTGGTCTATGGGACCAAAACCAATCTCCCATTACCCTTGGAATTGGCTACAAGAAAAGTAAGAACAGTAATTGAAGATGATATATATAGAGATCATTTAGAAAAGAGGATTTTGCACTTGAGAAAACTTGAAGAGGATAGAGAAAAAATTGTAGATCATATCACACAACACCAAATGTGCCTAAAGAGCCTATTTGATAAAAGGGCAAGACCATGAAAATACATGGTAGGAGATAGTGTGTTACTATAGGATAAGAAAAGAGCACCAAAAGGTATGCATAATAAATTTGATACCTTATGGAAGGGCCTATTCACTACTCATCAAGCTTTCAAGAAAAAATCATTTAAATTAGCATATCTAGATGGCAAAGTGCTACCCCTAACATACAATGGTTAGGATTTGAAGCTCTACTAGATTTCAAACTAAAAACAAATAACCCATGTACTGTATTATAGTTACATTTAGTTCTTTTTGTGTTTTCCTAGATTAGGTTTCCCTTGCTTTCTCCTTTCCCTTGTGTGTTTTTACTTGTTTTAGTTTTGGTGTGTAGCCACCTTTTAGTTTTACCAAACCAGAGATTTTAGGTTCCTTGCTTGGGTATGGCTTACCCAAGTCCCTAGATAGAGCCAACTATTGCCCCACTTTCCATCTTGCACCCGAGTAGTAAAAGTGATTTCTTGTGTCTTAGTTTTTTCCTAGGCATGTTCAAGTTTAGGTCTAAGCCCCCTTAGGTGGAAGGAGTCTTCATCAAAAAAATTATTTTCCCCTTCTTCCCATTTCATAGCCAGGTGGTTTTATTTTTACTTTTTGTAGAGGCATTATGTGGGTAGCTTAGTACCTAATCTCATTCAAATTCACACTGCTTGTGCAAGGGTCATCTATAAAGATTAATCTACTTGTGCTTTATCATTTTCTCATGAAAACAAAAGCCTATACAAATTTGGACTTCATCTTCTCCTTGGCTAGTTTTCAACCCATAACGGTGATTTCTCATAAAGAGCACCAAATGATGAAGTTAGATCAAAAAGAGAAAATAATAGAGTGTCCTATGAAAAATTAATGTTCCTCTGATGAGTATCTACCTCAAGGAATTTTCAGGATTCATCACAACTCTTATAATCATCCCTAACAGAAAACTCAAAATTGACTTCTCCTCGATGGGTTTTCAACACATGAAGTCAATTTTTGCAAAAGGCATTTATGAAGGAAAGGAAAAAAAAGGTAGGTCCCTAATGAATTTTTGCACTACTTTAGGACATCTTTGAACCAAAAGGAAAAAATAGCCAAAAGATAAAGTAAAAGGGAAGCCTGGGCGGAGAAATGGAAATTGTCTTCTTCTTGGTGGGTTTTCAACCCATGAAGATAATTTTTCAAATTTTAAAGAAAATCGAGTTTGTGAATGGATTTTACCCAAAATTTGTGTACAAAACTTCTCAAGATGAAAATAGAAAATATCCTAACTATTGAGGGAAAGAGTTATTAAGAAGAATTCAACTCAGTCAATATTTTCTTACAAAGTACTTGATTTGCATCTTCTTGAAACTTAAAGGAAAAATGGGAAAGTAAGTATGGGAAGATAGAAAGTTACCATTAGGCCAATAGAATAGTGAAAGGAAACAAAGATATCCATTAAAACCATGCATTTATTATCTCAAGGGATCTCTCCTTCAATTCATTTTTGTTGCACAAATTTTGAAGATGAATGAATGAATTAAGCTTCCTATACAGATGGAAACATGAGCAGTTACAAAAACCACCGCTCTTTCTTGAACTGTTATTTTGTTAAAATTGCACAACTTTTTCAAAAAGCTAGTATCTGCATATTTTCTATTCTTTTCATTCCTTTGCATTCAAAATTCATTCTCAAATAGAAATGGCAACTAGATTCATGGGCTTCAATGGGTTGAAAAGAATTAAGTCTTCACTACAGAATGTCATGCATACCTCTCTTTGTTTCTATGGTATGCAAGATTTTCAAAAGAGATTGAGATCAGAGCCAAAACATCCCATTACTAAGAAGCTATAAGGATGCAAGATTATTGAGGCAACTGGTTTCCCTATTGTAGTCTAGGCTCCAAAATTGATCTATGTAAACCATTACAACCCAGACACTAGATAGATTGTATTGTCAGATGACATAGTGTTGATCTCCATTGATAGGTAGACTGTGGTGAATTGCATTTAAGTCCTAGAGTTGGAAGAATTTTTAGATTTGACATTTGGAGGAGTCATTTCAAATTTCTCCACAAAGAAGATCATTTGGAGAAAAGAGATCATGTAATCATGGTTCCAGAAACCATGGGCCACCAAGAGTAAGGTTCCTAAAACTCTATTTGGAACTAATCTCAAACGTAAGATTGTCAACATCATGGTCCTCTTACATATATTTAAAGGTGAGGTTGAAGCTTTAAACTTTGTTGAGCAATATTTCATTTTGGCACAAGTCATCTACTATGATACCCAATATATTGATTGGGCTCACAAGGTAAGTGAGATTCTATCCAATGCTCTTAGTGCTACAAAATTTTACAACTCATTCTACATTTCCTCCTTCCTCATTTACATGTTAGCTTCTTTACGATCATGGGCAGGCCTCCCAAGAGTGGAAAATTTTCCTAATGATGTGAAGTCTTATGAATTTTACCCATGTTTAAAATTGGAAAATATTTATGCAAATTGTATGACTTAATGATGCTTCACCATGAGAATTTGTAGGGAGCTCCAAGGATATCCAAAGAGGAGATTTAGTCTTGAAGCTATGGTGACCATTAGCCAATTTGGCAGTTATTTTGTCTAGTTCTCATCATTTTCATATTTGTGTCTCATAGCTTTTGATGGCTTTCCCTTGAAGCTATGAATATATCCTAGTGATATAATCATGTTGATTAAGATCGTGGGGTAGGCAATCTAGGTGAAGTGTTGAGCAGGAGTTTGAAGAAGAAAGGGTACGAGTTTCCTATGAAGGTTGGAGCTTTCAGTTGCGAGTCTCATTCTGATGCAAAGAACATGCTAAAGGCATTTGAATCAAAATATAAATTGGAGATGTATGAGTTCTTAAGACCTATGTTTGGTCTGAATGGATATGCAAGGGAGGTGTTGTAGATTGGAAGTATGATCAAACACATCACCACTATTGAAGACTACTAGGTAGATTGCAAGGATGAGTTCAAAAGCCTTGATTGTGCTTTCACCACACTCATAGTAGATCAAGTGAGGATGTATAAAATTAATATCAATATTGAGGGAGTAGAAGATGATGGATAGAATATGATCAATAACACCTATCTAACAAAGCTAAGAAATACTCCTATTAGCTCAAAACCTTATGAAGATACTAGAGAAGAGCTAGACATCATGATGGCCTAGATTATTAAAAGCACTAGAAAGTGGGTTGAATGGACCATATCCCAAAGGAATCAAAGTAAAATTACATCTACTCAAGCTTCTCGGGTAGTTGCCATGACCTCTTCTTCTCAAGGAGGCACATAAGATGTGAACTTGGCTATCACTCAGGGACTAGCTCAAGCATTAGTGAAGGTGATCAAACTCATGAAAAGAATATTCCTTTGGCTAAAACTTGTCATGATGGCTCCCTCCTAGTGACTAGAATTCCAACAAAAGTTGAGAAGAAGAAAGTAGAAGAACTTAAAGATATCATGGCTACTCCAAAACCCTCACCTCATAGTAGCCTAGTTTCATCTATATGTGTTGCACTTCTCCAGTCAAGTAGTCCTCAAGTGCAGGTAGTGGATTTAGTAGATGGAGGAAGTAGCAACAATGCATACACTGAATCTGATGAGGCAACCAAGAAGAATTTGGAGGCAAAAAAATGTAAAGATTCTTCAAAGCTCATTTCACAACCCTCAAAGAATCCCTTCTCTTTGATTGTGAAAGCAATCACTCTGATCAAAAGCAAAATGTTTAGCATAGATTCTATTGGGACAACTCCAAAGTGATAAGCACAAATTCATGATTGGAGGAAACTCTAGAGAGGAAGAGAAAGAGGAAAGATGAAGGTGCACCCAAAAAGGATACCTTATCTCTTGTGGTTCTCTTTTGGCCAGCATTGAGTAAGGTCAAGAAGTAGAAGACCTTGTCCATCCTTAAACAAGACCCTAAAATAGGGCATCTAACAATGGAGATAGCAAAGCTTACCAAGGATGGAAGGATTGAGGATATGTCTAATGATTATTTTACCCTGCATTCATTGGACCTTGGGGAGACCAGACATGATACCAAAGTTGGCTTATGAAAGTCAAAAAATGAGGTGATTGAAGGATAGCTAGAGAGTGTTAAGTTTTCAAAGGTTTGGATGAAAGCAAAAATACAAGAACTGAATGGCTTCATCAGGCAATTGGTCACCCTATTGGCCAAGCATATCTGGGATGCCCATTAGCCATGATCCTACTACTATAGACATTCAAACACTCATCTCTCAAATCTAGTAAGATAAACATTTTGGGTAGATTGGTAGAGAGTGGAGTAGGAAACTCAATTTATAGTAAATCTCCATTATAGAGAAAATTGGCAATGCTATATTGAGGCTAGAAACAAAGAAAGATAAAAATGTATCAAATAGAGCCACATTGATTGTGGAGAGAATAAAGAGTGAAGATTGTGTCTCTCTATTAGGGATGATCATTCATATGAAGACTAAAGAAGCTTTAGAAGTAAAGATCCTCCCTAAAGGAGATGAGAGCATGCAATTCAAGTCTAAAATGGTCTTAGTAGTAGAAAAAGGGCTCAAAGAAATTGAAGCTAAAGTGAAGAAAGATCAAGATAGAGATTATGATCTCTTGAGAGGCTTGCATATAGACTCACAAACTAGTGGTCAAGGAAAAGGAATAATTGGATTATCCATCATGCAATCAAACTTCTACAACTTCATAGAAAGCCTGATAGATATATCGTCCGGTCATCACAACAAAATTTCCAAACTCCAAAAACTTGGTGGTTGTGTACACGTGGCCATGGAGGAAATACAAGATCATTTGAGTGTTGTCAAGGATTTGGCCAAAGAGCACTCTAAATGGCTTTTGAGATATACAAATGTACACATTCATAGGAATGAAGAACTAATTCCAATCATTGTAGCTATTAAGGCCTATAGGAAAAAAGTAGAAAAGGGAAAGAAGACAAAGTGATTCATATTTTGCCTCTTTCATATTTTGTTCTAATCATTGTAATAGACAAATTGGCTCCTTGCCATTTTAATTATTTTTGAAGAGATGAACTGATTGAACTTCCTTTGTAATGATCATCTTTGAACCCTATATGTATTGCAATGAAAGATTAATAAGGGGTTAGTTAATTTTCTTGTGAAATACTTGATGTTGTAGGGTCAATTGAATTGTATTTTGTATCAATTATTTTCTTTCCCATTCTGTTAGTCGTTAATTGTTTGTTTCCTTTTTCTCTTTTATCTAAATTAAAATAAGGAACAAATAGAGCTTCATTACTTGTTTTGAGGTAGTGAACTAAATATGATAAGTATTGTCATCATGGGTTCAAGAGAGATCCTTTAGATGTTCCCTTCCAGTTAATCTTTCTTCCTCTATATTTAGTTTTTTGTTGAATTAGTTAGTATTAATTTTTATATAATATCAAATCTTTAAGTCTTGTGAGTTCATAAAATTAATTTATCTTTTGAAATATTTTCTTGCCTAAGTTAGATCCTATATAGGTCCAACTTATTTTACCTCTCTTGTTCTTGGGTTAAGATCATACCCATTTTTAGATTTAGGAACAAACATAGTTCATTGTAAATCTGCAATAGAGAGCTGTACCTAATAATTCAGAGGGAAGTTAGTCTTTTTAGAAGCAACTTTCCAATTATTGTAACCTAATTTTGTTCATAAAATTAAGGAACCCAAAGGTTAAATAAAAAAGAACAATCTATTTACCAACACATTGCCATTGGAGAGATTTTTTTTTGTAGGTCAAGATTGGAGCTTGCTAGTGGAAATTAGATATTGGCATCACATTCAAAAGGTCAAAAAACCCCTAAATTGACTTTTGTTTCAAGGGACATCTAAGGAGAAATCTAGAGTCTTTTTATTTTTGAGGTGCGATGGTGGTGATTCGGGAAAAATAATTATAGAGGTGATTTTCAAATAGCGATATCTCCCTCATAAAAACTCAATTTTTTGAATTTTTTTTTGTTTTGGGGTAGAATTTTGTGATCTACACATTTTTGTAGGTTTTTTGTAATCTATAGTCTTGAAGTATTCTAAAAATCACAAATCCTAATTTTTGCAACTTCAAAGGCTTCATTCAGGCTCATATGGACACATACTTAGGTGCTATATTTTTGAAACTGCATCATTTTTTTCTACTTTCCAAATCTAGTATCAGTATGGAGTAATTTTGAGTGGACATAGTACTTTCAGAATTTGGTTATTTTTGGCCTATTTTGGCACTTATAATTAATTAGATCCTTGAGAAATCAAGTGGAGTCATATATAGCTTCATATTTGTTGTTGTAAGTACCAAAATTAGAAGTTCACTTTGGTTCATTTTGACAAGTGGCAATTGTACATGCACTAAGTATAAAGTGCCAAAGCATCTATTTTTGGGGGTTCTTTCTTTTTTCACATTTTGGATAGTGCATTGATTTTTTTTTCTTGAGATAAGAACATCATAAGTAAAGTCATGGAATTGACAATCCATCCTATACCCATATTTTTTACTGGGGATAATTATGCATCGTGGGAAAAGGGAATCATTACATATTGTAGATGGATAAAATTCTTGCATAATCTTTATGGACTTATTCCTAAGCCCAAGTCAAAGTTCAAAAATTTAGCTTGGTGTGATAGGAATATGCATATAAGGGGATTGATAGCTTATAGCCTTGGTCCATCTTTCTTCTCTGAAGTTGATAGCAAGCTAGAAGGTATTAAGTGCCTAGGCACATGTTGGATTATTATTTGCGAACACTTTGGAGATACTCATGTTCCTCCATTACCAAAAGATCTAGTTGTAGATTGTCTCCTTCCACTTGATGATGTAGATAACATTCCCTATCATGACCATACCTTATGGAAGATTCAATTTTTTGTTGATATTGAGAGTCTTGATGATCCAAAGACACTAGTTGCAGCTACTAATTCTCCTACTGATATTTCATCTATTTTTGTTCCTAATGATTCTTTTATTCACACAGTCATGGATTCACATGATTTAGTACAATAGGATATTCATTGTCTTCCAAAATCAGTTCCATGGGATGACTAGTTGAAAAACATTGCAAGTTTGTTTGTGGAGTCCTATATTGCAGATTTGGGAGACATTATTGATGGCATTCATTTTCTCTTTGGTGAAGATGATCCTTCTTTGGTTGTTCTGAGGGAACACTTTGACCCTCATCTTCATTGTTTAGTTGATCAATTTTTTGAGGTTGACATGATGGTAGATCCTTTGATATAGCAGTTGGAGGAGGTCACTTTACTTTTAGATGAGATATTTGAGTCTTTGTTACATGTTCTCTATTCATCCTCAGTTGACCCTGATTTGTCTTTTTTAATAGAGTGGTATCGTACACATCATTTGGAGGAGGCATCTTTAAGTATTGACATGGGGACATTGGAGTAGGTTTCAGAGATTCTATATATTTTGAGGTTTCTTCCTATAGATGGGGGAGGCTTCATTGATACACCTTTGACTATGTTTCTTCCTAAGGGGAGGAATGGTCTTCTACACTCATGGAGCAGTTTCTACATCAAGCCTTGAGCATCTACCATTGGTGTACATTTTACATTGGGGGGGCAGGGGGGTTACTTGGTCTATCTTCCTCTTCTTCTTTCTTATGGGGGTGGATCTTTTCCTTACATGAGGTCTTCTTCTCTCTCATTTTATTTTATTGTAATTATCTCTCTCTTTAGGAGGGGAGTTTTTCCCATGTTATTTTCCCTCTTTGTCCACTTTATGAGAGATTTCAATGCATATCTTTTGCACTTGAATATTGTACATTGATACCTAACATGGCCTAGTATCTAGGAATCATCTTATGTTATTGTCTATCTTTTTCAAGCTTAAGTACATTCTCCCAAGTTGCACTTAAGTGGGGGTGTTGGTGTAAATAAATATTTATTATTTACACTTTACTTAAGTTTACTTAGGATAATGCTTATTCATATTAGTTGTCATATACACACCTGCAAGTTTGCATATTTATATGAGTTGCCATGTTGACAACATAGTAATTTAGACTCTAATTGAGCACATGTTGTCTACTACATCTCTTTATGAGATATACCTTTACATTCTTATCCTTTCACTGTTGCACATGCATTCATGCACAATGGAGAATAATCCACTATTGGTGGACATGTGCTTAGTTGGTATGATTATCTCTTTGGTGACTCCTAGTCATATTGGTTGCCTTTATATAGAAGACACTTCTATGATGTATTAATCCAATAATCTTATATCCATTTTCATTTGATCACCATTTCTCTCTCTTGTGCTACCTATTGAGCTTCTTGATCTTGGCATTGAATTATTGCCTTAGGAAAATTCTTACATGGTATGAGAGCTATACCAAAATCTTATAGATCTAAATTTAAGAGCTCTAGTTTTAATGATAGTTATAATAAAGTGGATACTTCCACTACTATTTTTAGTAGTCTTGGATTAGTTAGGATACCATGCATTTATGAAAAGACTAAGGGTTAGTGGTTTGAGAGATTCTTTAAAAGAAGACAATGTAATTCCTTTTGTGTGTGAAGAATAAGAATAAAAAATTTCTGAGTTCTCTATTTTTGGTTCTGTTGTAGCAATGTATTTGGATTTAATATTCTATTGTAACAATTTGGTGTTATATCATTGTGCTGAATTCTAACAAATTGTTATTAGAGCCAGCATTTATATTGTGGAGTTGTATAGGTTAATTGAAGGAGAAAGATGAAGCTAAAGTTGGAGAATTAAGTGTGAAGACATGGCAGAAAAGATGAACAATACATCATAGCCTCAAATTCTGATATTTAATGGTAAGAATTATGATGTTTGGTCCTTAAAAATGAGAATTTTATTTCATTCTCAAGATTTGGGTATGTACGGGATCATGGTGTGCCAAAAAGTGGTGATCTGAAAAATCTGTAGTTCTGAAATATCTGAAACCATTTCAAAATCTACTCCAACTTTTTTCCCACCTACACTAATATTAAATGAAAATAATTAATATCTTTATAAGGTCTAGTATATCTTTTGATACCAAATCTATATGGTCAATTTTAAAAACATCCAAAAAATGTGCTTTTGGCCTATCGTTATGTGATTTTTACTTCAAACATGTAGATGACGACTTTTTTTTCACCAAAATTTGATGAAATGATAAGGGTTTCTTAAGAATGTTCTTATTTTTCCATAAATGTAAAGTTTTTAAAATTATGAGTTTAGTAAGTAATTATTACTTATTTTCTAATCAAGTTACGTATAAAGTGCTGACTGACACACTACTTGAAAAACAACTATAACTTTCAAATGATACAACATTTTTTAAATAAAAAAGATGCATCACATTCTATGTTTTTCTACTATAAGAAAAAAAATGAAAATTTGAATTTTGGAGAGTTTTGAATTAGTCGAGGTGGTCAGACACGAGAGTTTTTTATTCCAAAAATACTAAAGTCAAAAATTAATTAATTATTATTTATTTAGAATAAAAATATCCAAAAATATGTGTCAGATCTAGGCATGAGTCTACTACTTATATCTAGAATATTATTTAAAAATATTATCATTTGATTTTGATTAAGGTGGTCAGACATACATCTACTTCTTATTTTTGTTTTGAAATTTTTTTAATATTGAATTAAAATTCAAAATTTCAACCAATCAATTTTATTTTTTGAGATAAATTTTAGTAGTTTAGAAACTAGATTCAATTTTCTAGAGATTCTTTTCTCTCAACTTTTTGATATAAAGTTAATAACAAGTAGAAAATTGCACATCAAGTTGACATAACCCTTATTTTTTGATTTTTTATTGCCACTTAAGAGCATAGTTTGGTTGACCATGATCTTGCACATACCCATTTATGAGATCTAACTAAGAAGGGTTTTGTAGAACCAAGGATCTTGCAGCATACTAGGCATTGTCACAACAAGAAAAAGATCCATTGAAGGATAAGGAGAAGAAGGATTCAAAGGGGTTAATTTTCATTCAACAATCAATGGACGAGTCATTTTTTTCGAGAGCTTCTCGAGAAACCAAATCAAAAAAAGCATGGGATGCCTTACAAATTTCTTATCATGGTACACCAAAGGTGAATGTAGAAACATTACAAATATTAAGGGAAAAGTTTGAAAATCTTAATATGAATGTGTCTAATAATGTAGACAATTTCATTACTAAACTAATGAATATTGTTAATCAATTGAGAACCCAAGGGGAAGATATTACTAATCAAAAGGTGGTTGAAAAGGTGCTTAGAAGTTTACCTAGTAAGTTTTATTCAATTGTAGTTGCTATTGAAGAATCAAAAGATCTATCACAGTTATATGTGGATGGACTAATGGGTTCCTTGTTATCTCATGAGTCTAGAGTTAATAGAAATAACAATCCCTCTTCTAAGAATGCTTTTAGAGCTCAAACTTCATCAAGAGGAAGATGAAGATCAAATTTTAGAGGAAGAGGAAGAGGTAGAAATGGACAAGTGAATACAAATCAAGGAGGAAGGACAAATCAGCCTAATCAAAGTTTCAATAGTAAAGGATATGGTAGAAACCAATAATCATCAAGGTTTGATAAATCTAATATCTAGTGTTACTATTCTAAAAGGTATGGTCATTTTTCTATTGAATTCAAGAAGAAACAAGTGGATCTAGATAGTCATGGTGCAAATTATTCAGATGTATCTAAGAGTAAATCAGGAAATTTATTTATAACATACAATTTGGCACAAAAAAGTTCTAATAATGTATAGCTTTTAGATAGTGGCTATAGTAACCACATGACAAGAAATAGAGAACTATTTTCTAATTTGGATGATTATGTCAAATTTGAAATAAAATTGGGAAATGATAGCACAGTGGTTGTAATGGAAAGAAGTATTATTAATGTATTGGCTAAAAATGGAGAAAAGATGTTTACCTTGATGTTTATTATGTTCCTACACTAACACATAATCTTATGAGTATTGGTCAATTAGGTGAAAAGGGGTATAAATTTATTTTTAAGGATAATGCATGCACAATCTTGGATGAAAAATCTAGAGACAATTTGATTGGTAAAGTTGAGATGAACAAGAATAAGATGTATCCTCTTCATATCCATTGTATTCAAGCAATGACAGAAGCTAACTTCAAGGTAAAAGCCCTAGATTAGACATGGTTGTGGCATTTGAGTTTTGGATACCTTCATTTTGATGGTTTGAGTTTATTGTAAAAGAAGAATACGATAAAAGGTTTGCCTCCTATTACAGTGTCTTCTAATTCTTGTGAAAGTTCTATAATGGCAAAGCAACATAGAGAAAGTTTTCTTGTAGCAAGTTAGATTAGAGCAAGAGATATTTTGGAGTTGATTCATATTGATATATGTGGTCCAATGAAAACCTCATCTTTGGGAGGGAGTTTATATTTTTTGACATTTATTGTTGATTTCAGCATAAAAAACCTAGATATATTTCCTAAAGGAAAATTTTGAGGCTTTAAAAATGTTTAAGAAGTTCAAATCAATGGTGGAAAATAAAGGAGGATTATTCATCAAGGTACTCAGATCTAATAGAGTTGGTGAATATAGTTCTAATAAATTCTTTGATTTTTGCAGATATCATATGGGATCAAGAAATAGTTTACAACTAGATACACACCAGAATAGAAAGGTGTAGTAGAGAGGAAAAATAAAATCATAATAGAAATGATGAGGAGTATGTTAAAGGCAAAGTATTTATCTAATGAATTTTGGGTTGAATTTATTGCATGTGTGGTATATATCTGAAATAGAAGTCCTATAAAGAGCATGAAAGATAGAGTCCCACAAGAAGCATGGAGCAGTATGTAACATTTTGTTTCTCATTTTAGAATATTTTTTTTATGTTGCATATGTTTTGGTTCCAACTAAATTAAGAAGAAAATTGGATGATAAGAGTGAAAAAGTGTATTTTCATTGGTTATAGTGAGGATTCAAAAGCTTATAAATTATATAACCCTATTTTAAAGAAGATAATTACAAGTAAGGATGTCATATTTGAGGAGGAAGAAGCATGGGATGGAAATATTGAAAATGTAATCACAATTGGAGCATCAATACCTAATGAAGAAGAGCATGAAGAGCAAGTGGGTTAGCCAAAGCAAGTAGGACCAAGCACTCCACAAAGAAATCATGGACAAGGTCAACCATCAAATCATAAAAATCAGCACACTCAAAGTGTATATAATACACCTTCTGCAAGAAAAGGTAAAAATATGAGAAGTTTGAAAGATATTTATGATCAAGAAGAAGAGAGTTTGGATATTGGTTCAAATTTTGCATTTTTCTCTTGTGATCCATTGCGTTTTGAAGAAGTAGTAAAGGAGGAACATTAGATGAAAACCATGGATGAAGAAATTGAATCCACTGAAATGAATGATACATGGAAGCTTGTATATTTACCTGAAGGTAGGGATTGTATTGGAGTTAAATGGATTTTTAAAACCAAATGCACAAGGTTAAGTTGAAAGGTATAAAGCTAGGTTGGTAGCAAAGGGTTTTTCACAACAATATGGTGTAGATTATAATGAAACATTTTCTAGAGTTGATAGACTTGATATAGTTAGAATGGTTTTAGCTAGAACTATATAGAATGACTAGAAATTTTTTCAAATAGATGTTAAATCAAATTTTTTGAATCGTTTTCTTGAGGAAAATGTTTATATTCAACAACCACTAGGTTATGAGGTACATGGGCATGAAAATAAAGTATGCAAATTGAAGAAGGCTCTTTATGGTTTGAAGCAAGCCCTTATGGCTTGGTACAGTAGAATTCATATATATATGATAAACAATGGTTTTTGTAGGAGTCTTAATGAACTACCTTATACACAAAGATCAACAAAGAAGGTTAGAATTTGATTGTATGCTTATATGCTGATGATTTGATTTTCACTAGAGATTTGTCTATAGACATGTTTAAGAAATAAATGATGAAAGAATTTTAAATTACTAATTTGGGCTTGAAGAGATATTTTCTAGGCATTGAAGTTATTCAATTTGATAAAGGGGTTTTCATTAAACAAACTATGCCAAAGATGTGATAAGAAGATTCAATATGTTGAATTGTAATCGAGCACCAACATTGATAGGGATCATCTGTTAATTCAACACCATTCAAGAAACTTGTTGAGAGTTTGATGTATTTATTAGCTACAAGGCCTGACATTGTGTATGGTGTTAGTTTGATATTGATATTCCTAGAGTCACTAAAAGACTTACATTGGCAAGTTGGAGAAAGGATACTCAGATATGTCAAAGAGACAAAAGAATATGAAATTTTGTATTCCAAAACTAATGATTTTTATTTGATTAGTTAATCTAATAGTGATTTTGCAGGTAATATTGATAATAGAAAGAGCACTTCTAGATATATCTTTCATTGTGGCATAGGTGCAATATCATGGGCATCAAAGAAGAAACCGATAGTAACAATTTTATTAGCTGAAGTAGAATATGTAGCAGTTACATCAGTAGCATTCCAATCAACTTGGATGAGAATAATTTTAAAAGATCTACTACAAGAACAAGAGAAATCAACACAAATTTTCTGTGATAATAAATCAGCAATCACACTTTCGAAGAATTATGTTTTTCACAAAAGGAGTAAGCACATTGATGGGAGATTTCATATCATTAGTGAGTTGGTGAACAATGGAAAAATTCATTCTAAGAGAAGATTTGGGAGTAATCCAAAAAAAAAAAAAAAGGAGGAATGATAGAAATAATAATTTCTTTATGCAAGAGACAATTCATATTATTCAATCTCCAATCTTCTAGATAAAGAAGACTCCATTGTTACTGAATCTGAAAAATTTCTCATGCACCCTTAAATCTATTAGTTTTCCATCAACCATCATCGCATGTTTGGACATTTTTTATATAGAAATTAGGAAGTTTAATAATGCATTTACCTTTGCATGTAATGAGGAGATAAAAATTTAGGAACTCTAGTTTTAATGATAGTTATAATAAAGGGGAGACTTCCATGGATATTTTTAGTTAGGATACCATGCATTTATGAAAAGACTAAGGGTTAGTGGTTTGAAGATTCTTTAGAAGAAGAAAATGTAATTCTTTTTATGTGTGAAGAATATGAATAAAAAATTATGTGTTCTCTATTTTTAGTTCTTCTATAGGAGTGTGTTTTGATTTAATATTGTGTTGTAGTAATTTGGTATTATATTATTGTGTTGATTTCTAACAATGATGATAAAACAAAAGATACAGAGGAGAAACTCATAAAAGAGCTTTGAGATTGCATTACTAATTCATCAAATATATATAGAGATATATAATAAATTCTAAGTGCATTGCTAATCAAAGTTAGATGCATTATTAATTGTCGATGTTTTACAAACATAGACCAAGAACTCTGACAAGGAAGGGAAAGGTGACTTAAATTAAAGAGTTGGGTTCAATGTTTCCTTTAACAATACACCTAATTTGGTCCAAAGAGTAATGAATGATATACCATTTAGAGTCCAATTTGTTCCTATTTAAGAAATAGATAACATTGATATCCAGCGGGTAATTTCTCTAAGCTATATCTATTGTCCACGTAAGGAAAATTAAATGTGCTAAATCAAGGTGCTAATTCTACAAAGAGATTCTTGTTGGAAAACATTAATTTCTCCCTCATTGACATTAGTTTAACCAATAATTCATCTCTTGCAATCATCGAGCATGGATGACTTTACTGACAGAATACACATGTAGTAGTCATAGTTTGAATGCATTTATTTATGCATGAAATGAGGGGAAACAATCAGATCTCCAAGTGCATTTCCATTATAGTAGTTGTGACTAATAACTATGTTATCATGCATGTAGTTAGAACTGCACATAGAATAGGTAATTCATTATCTTTGTTAGTCACATTATGGTTACGATGCCATGTCATTAGATTGATCTTTTGTTCATGCATAATAATTTGAGTAAACATGCACCACATTGTTGGAATATTAAATGCTATAGTCATTTGCCTCTAGAGCCAAATGCCCACCTACCACCTCTGACGACTTGTACAATGCTTAGAAAATTTAATACGGGTAGGTGAGTTTTTAAATTTGGAAAAGAGAGGGAAATTTTTTATGGCAAGAGACAAAATGAAAGAAATAGTCTCATTCATTTTTGGTTCAGAAGATCAAAGGAAAGAAGAGAAAAGAAGGAAGAAGAAAGAAAGTGATCAACAGACCAGTCATTGCAGAGACAAAAGGAAGTGTTTTCACAACTGCAGTTGCACATTTTTTTTCTTGTCATTCTGTAAGTCTGTAGTTTATTTTTTTAATTCAACTTGTGAAGTAGTGATTGCTCTAGGTGCTATTGTATGCAACCATTAGAGCTACAAGTTTAAAGTTTGGAGTTTTACGTGTTTGAAGTTTTAGGGTTATTTTAGGGTTTTCTAGTTAAAGCCAAATGCTCCTAGATTTTATAATATTTTTTGTCAAAGTTGAATAGAAGGCAAGCAGGCATACTTGAATCCATTGTTCTTCCTATATTCACTGCATTTGAGAAATTTATTTTTTTCAATGCTTCAATCTTTGGCTCTCTGGTTTTAATGGTGAAAATATTTAGTTTGTTATTCTGCTCACTCGGCTTAGTCTAGGTTGAGTTTTATCTATGTTGTTTTTTCCGAGCACACTAGGCATCCATTTGTGCCGAGTTTCTCTTTGAGTGCTGAGCTTACTCGACTTCCTCTTATGTTGAGCTCACTTGGCACCTACTACCTATCACTCAACATCCATTGGTTCCGAGAAAAAATTGTCACTTGGCATCCATTGGTGCTAAACAAATATTGCCACTCGGCACCTTTACATGCCAAGAAAAATTAGCACTCAGTAATAGTTGTTGCCGAGCAAATATTTAGGGTTGTGATTAATATTTTTATCACATGGTATCAGAGCTTTGAGGCCCCACATCTATAGTGAGTTAGGGAATTTTTTTTTTCTGGGATATTTGATATGGTAGGAGATCCAGGAAAAATATGGCAGCAATCACCGTCTTTTATTGGACAAAAATATCATACATGGGTAAAGAAAATGAAAACCATAATAGTTGCAAATGATTTGTGGGATTTTGTGATTAATAGGTTCAATGATGTGATAGACCCAACTTAGTATGTTTCTCTCACAAATCCACAAAAGAATTAGTTGAAAGAGTCAAGGAGAAAGGATGCAAAGGCATTAAGTTTGATTGAGGCAGCAATGATAGAGACAGTCTTCCCCAAGATTGTAGCAGCAAATTATGCAAAGGAAGCATGGGATATCCTTGAGATGAATTTCAAGGGAACTAATAAGGTTAGAGTAGTGAAGCTATAGATGATTAGAAGAGAGTTTGAGAACCTTTAGATGAGGGACATTGAACATATTGTAGATTTCAGCTCACAAATCTCCACTTTGATAAACCAACTCAAATCAAATAGAGAAGAATATCATGAGCAGAGGATTGTAGAGAAAATATTGAGGAGTTTACCTCAGAAATATGACAATATTTTCATGACCATAGAGGAGGCTAAAGACCTCACCGCATTGACCATGGATGAGTTCATGAGAACTCTTCAAACCCATAAGCACCAGATTAATAGGTCAGCTACAACTTCCCAAGAGCAATCTTTCAAGGCTCAAGAAAATTCAAGAGGTAGGGGGAGAGGTAGAAATGGGTCTGATAGAGCCTCAAGAAGCAAAGGTCATGGAAGGAATGGTCAAAGGAATGATGGTGTAGAAAGCTCAAGAAGAGAAAGCAACCAAGAGGGAGCAAGCACCTCTCAAAACAACTCTAGAGGAGGTAAGAAGAATTACAAATCTAATAAGAGTAATGTTGAATGCTACTAAAGTCATAAATATGAACATTATACAAGTGAATGCTGAAAGAAATAGGGTGATCAGTCAAAGTAGAATGCTAATGTGGCTGATGTGAACATGGAAAATGCAAACAATCCCACTACCTTCATCATGTGTAATATTGGTGAAGAAGGAAGCCTTGAGGTATGGTACCTAGACAGTGGATGTAGCAACCACATGAGTGGTAATGAAAGTTTATTCTCTTTCATTGATAAGAATTTTAAGTTTGAAATTAAGATGGGAAATAATTGAACTATTCCCATAGTGGGCAAAGGATCTATTATGGTCTGCACCAAGCAAGGTGAGAAGAAGAAAATACAAAATGTATATTTTTCTCCTAGTATGAAGCAAAATTTGATGAGTGTTGGACAACTCATTCAAAATGGATACAAAGTTCTAATGGAAAATGACAAGTGTGTCATTCATGAGAAGGATGGGAGTAATAGATTACTTGCAGTAGTCCAGATGACAAAGAACTAGATGTTCCCATTGAGAATAGAGACATGTTTCACTTCTCATGTTAGTGTTGCACCTCCCAAGCATGCACGTACAACTATTCACTAGCAATCAGCTCTTATGAGCATGATTGAAGACCACTCTAAGCTTTGGCATCTTAGGTATGGACATCTTGGCTTTGCTGGGTTAACTTTTTTATCCAAGAAAAGAATGGTAGATGGTTTTCCAAGCATTGTAAATTCATATGACAAGTGTGAGGCTTGTGTAATGACCCTTACCAATAGGCCACCAAAAAAAACCCTAAATTTAATACACTACTCAACTATATTGCTAAAATAAGGAAATATGATGGGGACACAACCCAAGAACAGAATGGACACAACAGAAAAAGGAAATTGTATTAACTAAAAAATAAGCTAGTACATTTAGTACAAAGAAAATAAACTTCAAAACATGCCCTAAGGGCTTACAATAGCATAAATCTGGAGATAATTTCTCCTTTCAGTACCTCCTCTCAAATTCCACTCCGAACTGCCTTTTACAATGCCAGGAATCTCCTTAAATAGACCCCGGAGGGTTAAGGACTAGGAGTACATTCTAGAAAGTGCTAGTAGGCATCCACCAACCAAATAGAAGGTTCTAGAAGCTGCGTTAGAAGTTGGCGCATATCTAGAAGAATCCAGAAATGGTAACCGAACTTTCGGGAGGCATAACTTTTGAACCATAGCTCCGATTGACGAACCATTTACATTTTTCAGAAAGCTCTCGAAGCACTCTATAGCCCTATGGACAATCTTCACTCGTCCCCCATTTTTCAGCCCTTTTAGAGGTCATTTAATGCCCCTAACCTAACCTTGAATTATTCTTAGGAGGTCTCTAAAACCTAAAAAACTGCAATAACTTTCAAACCGTGGGGCCTTTTGACCTGATTCTTTTTTTGGAATGCTCTAAATCACAATTACGTTCATCTGGCCAATTCACACCTTCTAGTTTACCAAAATGATGGCCCAATTACATGCTCCTATTTTTTCAAGATTTTCTAGCACACTGATAGTGGAACTGTGAGAGTTGGAGCCTTTATTTGACCCAAATGGGTGCCAAAAAATGAAAACACATGAAACAGAAACTAAGTCTAAGTAAATTTTTTTGGGTGACACAGGATTGCCCTTATACCTCTAGATGCTCCTGCATCAAAATAATAGTGCCAATGTATTCATTCAATGAAAACCAAATGTTTTTACAAATGATATGGAAATTTTCAGCACTAAAACATTATGACATGGCACATTACAGAAAAACCCTAACTGGCTGTATACAATTGACAACTTGTTACAACTACAAACTAAAATGAAGAACCTAGATTGATTAGATACTAGAGACTGACTGTTGAAGATGATATGGTGAAAGTGCAACTCCACTCGAAACTCCAAACTAGAAATTAAGCACAATTGAAAGGACTAAAATATCCTTCCTATAGCTACAATAATTGAGGTGATCTTTCATACCCTCAAAATTGCATACCAATTGAGAGTTTTCATTCTCAATGGCCAATTGTGACTACTTGCAGAAACCCTAGGCTCCACAATGCACATCAACAAAAATCAATAATAAATTTCGATGATAGGAAATCAGCCCTCAATTCCTATTTATTCTTTTTTCCTTGATAGGTCGGCCTCTTTTTTTAATTATTTCTCTTCTCCTTCCAGCAACCTCTAGAACATTATTTTATTTAATGACTTTATAAGATATATCACTTAATTAAATATAAAGTTACCTTGTAATATTTTTTCTATCAATAACTTTATAAATAATTAACTCCTCCAAAATGGGGACATTACAGGTCTGCCCCCCCTAAAATTGCTTGGCCTCAAGCAATCTTAATGCTAGATGTTGCAAAATCACTTCTCCCTCCCAAGTAGCATCTTCAATAGGTAAATCTTTTCACTTAACTAGATACTCTCTAATTACTCTCCTGCGAAGCTGCTTCTCTCTACTATCCAGAATGGATTCTGGCACTAAGATCAATTTTTCCTCATTATCCAAGGGAGATAATACTAAAAAAGACATCACATTCTAACCCAATGCTTTTTTGAGGTGTGATACATGAAATACATTGTGCACTCTACTATCTATAGGAAGCTTCAACTCATAAGCCACCTCACCAACTCGCTTGACGATCTTGAATGATCCATAATATTGTGGCTTGAGTTTCTCTACACCACTCTTCTTGAGAGTGGACTACTTATATGGCTGCAACATGAGGTAAACCATATCATTTACCTCAAAGCTATGCTCAGTCCTCTTCTTGTTTGCATACTACTTTTGCTGGTTCTAAGCTCTAGCAATGTTGTCTTTGAGAGTAGCAACTATATCCTTACTTTCCTGTAATAGTTCACCTGCACAGGATACCTGACTATCTCCCAACAAAAAATCTAAGAAACTAGGTGCCTCATAACTATAAAGTGCCATGAAGGGTGTCATTTGTATAGTCATATGGTATGTAGTATTATAACAATACTCATAGAGGTATATCCATCAGACCCAAGCTCGTTGTTGATCTGCCACACAATTCCTCAAATACCCTTCCACACATTTGTTTGCAATCTCTATTTGACCATCAGTCTATGGGTGATAACTAGTGCTAGGTGTAAGCTCAGTAACACACAACCAAAATACCTCCTACCAAAAGTGACTCATGAAGTGGTTGTCCCTATCACTCACAATGCTCTAAGGAAAACCATGTAATTTGAAAACCTCCTTGAAGAAGACCTCTACCACTACTGAGTATGTAGTAGCAATAGGGAAGAAGTGAGCATATTTTGTCAGCCTATCCACCACCACATAGATACAATCGCGCCGTTGGGCCCTGGGCAAGCCCGTAATAAAATCCATAGAGATACACTCCCACTTCCTGTTAGGAATAGGAAGTGGCTGTAGGAGCCCTTGATCCAGGAGGATCTTCAGGACCTAAAATTGAAGTGTTCTAGTTTCTCTCAGAAATAATGTCATCGCGTAGAGCACATAATTCTGAATCCAACGCAACTTGAACGGGCAAAAAAGGAGATCGTATATCCAAGATATCATCGGTCAAAGCTCAGTCAAAGGCTAGTCAACTCAGAGATCAGGGATGAGAAAAAAAGGTGAAAATTTTCATTTTCAAAAAAATTGGTCAAAATTGACATCATCGAAAAGTTCTCGCCATCACGATTCCAATGGCATTCGTTTCGTCGAAAAAGGAGTTCATACGCAAAAGTTATGAGTGGTCAAAGTTGGCATTAGGAAAAGTTGACCAGTGATGTGTCATGTCCGTACGATGACATCAGCATGGTGATTGAACCAAAATGATGACATGTGGCATGTACAGTCAGCATATGATGTGGCGGACACATAGGCTAATGTGGATGTTGACTTGGATTCTTTGACAAGTTGCCTCTTGACACGTGGCAATTGCTAAGCAGGACACTTGGCGCGGTTGTTATGTTCGTTAAAAAATTTTGTTGGCAGATGGTTTCGAACCCGCGACCTCCTTCTCACAAGGTGAAGGCCCATGACCATCGCACCACACATTGGCTTCAATAATGATGCTGGCAAAAAGTATATTTGAATTTACCTTGCCGAAAATCGGCTTTTAAAAGGCCGCCAGCGGGGTTGGAACCCCCGACCGGCGACCAATATAAAACTGCAATAACCAACTGCGCTATTAATGTGCTCAACAATATATGTGGCGTGGGTTTTAGATAACCCTTATCTAATCCGCCTACCAACCTATTAAAAATAGGTTTATTTGTTAATTTATTAACAAATCACCCCCCAATTTTGAGATAATGTTTATCCCCTAAAATGGCAAAAGAGGGATTTTGGATATGGGATAATAAATAAGCCCTTTATCCATTTTAGCTTAATTTTGGCATATTTTCTTGTATATAAAGGGGGGAATGTAGGCTTAAGGGGGGATCCATCAGTTGATCATCCAACTCTTCTCAAATCTTCTCGTATAAATTCTTCTTGTAAGCCAAGCATTCCTTGGAGGAATTTGTGTAACTTGGCGAAGAATCTACGTTGTGTAAAAGCTTTTGCGAAGCTTCTTCATGTTCTCTTGTAAGGACGTCTTGCCGACGTGGGAGCTATAGACATAGGTGGAGCTGCTTTCTTGAGGCCTCTTGTAAGGCGAAAGCTGACTTTTTTTTTGTAGCCTGTGGCATTTCCAAGTCTTGAAGGCAATAGATCGATTCATTTTTCTGACGAATTCGGAGACGTAGCCGATTTTCGGTGAACTCCGTTATCATCTCGGTTCTATTCTTTTGTGATTTTCTTGCAGTTGTTTCTCTGAGCTTAGTAGATCAAAGATTTGGATTTACATATTGTATTCAAATCGATAATTAAAAGATCCTGATGTTAGATTTTACTAATGTAATCTTTGTAAGTCTAACCCGTGAGCTATTCTAAGTAAGTACTTGATTAGTTTTATGGATCAAGTGGTATCAGAGATAGAATCACTGGATTGTAATCAGATCAGCCCTAATGGATAAGTGTGCTCTTGTTTGTTCTACTGGCAAACATGACACTCATGCACATACTACAAAACGTCAGCCTTAAGTCCCTTCCAAGTGAATCATTCCCATACTAACCTATAAGTCTTGAAATACCCAGGATGGCCTACTGTAGGTAAATTATGGAATGCTCTCAAAATCAACTGCTTCACTTCCGATCCTAGTACTGAGTAAATCATGTTCTTGTAAATGATCAAATCATCTATGAGAGTGTATCTTCTGTCGATTTTTGTTCCCTCCACTATAGTAGAGGCCCATGTGTCTTTGGCATATTCTGCTACAATCAAGTGTCACCAATCCTCTAATATTTGAATCATAGAAGTGAGGTGTGGCCTACGAGATAAAGCATTTGCAACAATATTCTGTGTCCCCTTAACATATGTGTTATCAAAATCATATGCCTATAACTTACTCACCCACTTCTGCTGACGATCATTTAGGTCCTCTGAGTTTCCTACTCTCATAAGCTATAGGATGCTTGTCCTACATGAGTACAACACCAACTGCCTCTCCAGAAGCATCACATTGAAGCTCAAATGGCTTCGTGAAATAAGGAAATGCTAATACTAGGCATGTAGTCATTATTTCCTTGAACTATATAAAACACTCCTATGCCTCCTGAGTCCACACAAATGCCCCTTTCTTCAATAAATCTATCATGGGTGCTACATGTTGTGAGTAGCCACTGACAAACCTGTGATAGAATCCACATAGACCAAGAACCCTCTTAACTATGTAAGGTTCTCTGGTGGTGGCCAATCAATAATAGCACGGATCTTTTTAGGATCCATTCGCACTCCTTTCACACTAATGATGTGTCCAAGATACAACAACTTTGTCATCCCCAAATCACATTTGGACTCCTTGGCATACAAGGACTCCCTCTGTAAAATGCTCAATATTGTCTCCAAGTGCTCTAAATGTTCCTACCATGTCCTACTATAGATCAAAATATCATCAAAGAACACCAGCAAAATTTTTCTCAACTAATGGTGGAAGATCTTGTTCATAGTGGACTGAAAAGTGGCAAGTGCATTAGTCAAACCAAAAGGCATGACTACAAACTCAAAGTGCCCACAATGACACCTAGAAGCAGTTTTCTCAATATCCTATTCTCGAACTCTAATCTGGTGATAGCTTGATCTCAAATCATTTTTTGTGAAATAACAAGCCCCATGCAATTAGTCTATCAACTCATCAATGCATGGGATGGGATATCTATTCTTTATAGTTCTCTTATTCAACACCCTATAATCAATATACATTTTTAGACTACCATCCTTTTTTTACCAAAACAACAGAAGATGCAAAAGGTGACTTACTTGGTCTGATGTGTCCCATTGCTAGCAAATCCTTGATGGTCCTCTCAATCTTGTCTTTGAGTCATTTTGGGTGCTAGTATGGTGTGATCATGATAGGCTTAGCGCCTTCCTCCAACTCGCTAATGTGTTCAATGCCTCTGTCTGGTGGCCTGCCTAGTGGAATCTCGCTAAAAACCTTCTCATACTTGATTCTCAATTTTTGAATATCTGGATGATATTCAATCTTATGTTGCTCTTCTTGGGTAGGCATCAAGGCACATATTTTTTCCCACTCTATATTATTATGCCTAGCTAATCTCTCCATCCGTCTAAGTGAGATAGTCCTAACATCACCATTATGAATAGCCTTCAGCACATGAGTCCTGCCATCCACCTCGAACCGTATCTCCATATCCTCTAGTCTTAGAGTAACCTCCTTCAAAGAATGTAGTCATTGTATCCCAAGTACTATGTCCATGTCACCCATGTTGACCACATGATGTTCCCCCTTGAACTCATAATCGTTTAGGCACAAAGGTAGATCTCACACCATCCTGTCACAACGAAGAGTATATCCATCAGCTACCTTGACTCTCAATCCTTTGAACTCCTTCATAATGAATCCAAACCTCTCCACAAATAATGCATTAATAAAATTATCTGAAGCACTTATATCCAATAGAGTAATAACCTTCTGCTCTACAAAGACTCCCTGGAGTCTAAAAGATCCCTATCTTTGAATACTAGATACACATGCCTCCTGTAAATGTAGCTCTGGAGCCTCTTATTTCTCAGCACTATCTATCTCCTATTCACCCTCTACCCCATTAGGATCCTCATCATGGTGCTCTAAGCTATCTAAATTTGAACCCTCATAATAAGCCCACATCACCCAGTTAGCCTTCCCCTTAGGCCTCATAGGACAATCATGACCAAACTCATAGGGACCTTTGCAAAAGAAGCATAGCTTCTTCCTACGTAGGCCATTAAGTGTTTCCTTATCCAAGGGTACATATGACTTTCCTTTTGATTCACTAACCTTCTCTTTACCCTTGTTGAATTTCCCTTTTTTATCTCTAAATGATGAAGAACCCTTCGAACTAAACCAGTTTTCTTTGCTATCGGGCTTTTTTCATGGCTTCCTATGATATAGGAGGATCAAAAGCCTTTACCCACCCCTTGAGTAGTTCAATTAATCCCTCTGTGAATAAAATGACTAGCCTTCATTTTGAAATGTTAGGTACCATCACTACAAGATTCTAGAAGTCATTCATAAATTGTTCTAAGCTTCTTGACTATCTCAATTGGGCTAACTCCTAGAAATAAATTTCAAGATTTTTTTATCAAACCTTTCTATCAATCTATCCACGAATTCCTAATAAGTGGTTATCTGATTGTATTGCACTATGATCATGCGTCCACCAATCGTGTGCTGCCCCATCTAAGTGTAAAGTAGCATACTTGAGTGCTTCAAATTCTGTCATAGTCTTCAAAGATAGGAAAGTATCCACCTTATGAATCCAAGAACGAGCAGTCATTTTTTCACTACCATCAAATGTGGGTAATACCAACTGGTTGGTGACCTGTTGCAACTCACTGTATTTATTTTCCTACTTCTTCCTGGTAGCTTTGTAGTTCAGGTACCTATCAAATGTCCACCCATCCTGTACATATGTTGGTAATGAATCCCACTCATTCTTTTCTTGCCAAAGTTCATCTACAATATTTGTTACCATAGCATCAGGTGTGCATGCTGGAGTTTCTTCCCTGAATGTAGGACATGTGGGTCTGTCAGTTGTTCCAGACTGTGTCCTATGTTGTGATCCTACTATGCTCCTATCATCCTACTCAGTATCATGATTATTTTTCCTATTTTTCCCAATCAAATGTTGCATCATAACCATCATTGCCTATGTACTTGCCTCTATTGACTATAGAAGCCTCTCCTGATACTGTAAAGTCTCATCATCTCGCACACTTCTGGACAGGCTTTGAGAACATCTCTTAGCCATATTCTTAGTTATGCTAGTTCCTTGTGTAAATTGGCTGGATAAACCCTATCAGGCTGGCAAGAAACCTACTCTTATACCACTATAATGACCCTTACCAGTAGGCCACTACACAAAAAACTAAATTTAATACACTACTAAAGTATATTGCTGAAACAAGGAAATAATAGTGCCAATGTATTCATTCAATGAAAACCAATTGTTTTTACAAATGATATGGCAATTTTTAGAACTAAAACATTATGACATGGCACATTACAAACAAACCCTAACTGGCTATATACAATTGAGAACTTGTTACAACTACAAAATGAAATGAAGAACCTGGATTGATCAGATACTGAAGACTGACTGCTGAAGATGATATGGTGAAAGTGCAACTCCTCTTGAAACTCCAAACCAGCAATTAAGCACAAGTGAAAGGACTGAAATATCCTTCCCACAGTTGCAATAATTTAGGTGATCTTTCACACCATTAAAATTGCATACCAATTGAGAGTTTTTGTTCTCAGTGGCCAATTGTGACTACTTGCAGAAACCTTAGGCTCCACAACGCACATCAAAAAAAATCAATAATAAATCTCGATGATAGGAAATGAGCCCTCAATTCCTATTTATTCTTTTTTCCTCAATAGGTTGGCCTCTTTTTTTAATTATTTCTCTACTCCTTCTAGCAACCTCTAGAACATTATTTTATTTAATGACTTTATAAGATATATCACTTAATTAAATATAAAGTTACCTTGTAATATATTTTTTTATTGATAAATTTATAAATAATTAACTCCTCCAAAATGGGGACATTACAGGTCGCATATGGGGTAAGCAAAATAGGCTTCCCTTTAATTCTAGAAATTCTAGAAGGGCTAGAGCACTATTAGAATTGGTGCATTCAGATTTGGTAGGCCCTATGCAAACTACTTATATTGGGGGGAGTACTTATTTTATGACATTTATAGATGATTTTAGTCATAGGACATGGGTGTATTTTTTGAAGAATAATTATGAAGCTTTTAACAAATTTGTTGAATTCAAAGCCCTAGCTGAAAAAGAATGTGGACACTATCTAAAGGTCCTTAGATTAGATAGAGTATGGGAGTTACCTCAAATATGTTTGTAATTTTTTGCAGGAAGAATGTCATAAGAAAAGAATTGACATCTAGTTACACTCCACTGCAAAATGGAGTGGCTGAGAGAAAGAATAAGACCATTGTTGAAATGGCAAGAAGTATGATGAAAGCAAAAGGGCTCCTAACTAAATATTGGGAAGAAGTTGTAGCAACAATAGTATACTTGATTAACATGTGTCCTACAAAACCTGTTCATGACAAGATTCCTCTTGAGGCTTGGTTAAGGGGCAGATGGATAGTTGAGCACTTGAGAGTGTTCAAATGTGTAGCATATGCACATGTGTCTAAGGAACAAAGGAAAAAGCTAGATGAAAAAGGTGTGAAGTGCATCTTCATAGGGTACAACTCAAAATCAAAGGCCTATAGGCTATATGATCCAATTGACAAGAAGATCATCATTTCAAGAGATGTGTAGTTTCTTGAAAATTAGTTATTGGATAGCTCGGTAGATGAATCCTCAAGCACTTCAATTAAAGTGCCTACCATTGAAGACGAAGAAGATGACATTGGTGATCAGCAAGAAGATGGAGCAACAAATATGTATTGCAGACAAAGGAAAAAAGGGAAGCAACCCTTAACATGCCGAGCAACAACTCCAAGCACTTCAAGACAGCCTCGAGCTAGTATACAAAATAGTAACGCTAGCAATACTAAGAATTCAAATCCCACTCTCACCTCCCTATTGCCAAGAAAGACTAAAAGTCTAAGGGAGATATACCAAGATGAAAGGTATGAAGAAGATTATGATGAGAGTGTAAATTTCACACTATTTTCTCATAGTGACCCAATACATTTTGAGAAAGCTGTAAAAGAGGAGAAATGGTGTAATGCCATGGATGAGAAAATAGATGCTATTGAAAGAAGTGAGACATGGGAGTTAACTACATTGCCTCTCAAGAAACAAGTAATTAGAGTGAAATGGGTATACAAGACCAAGTGCGATGCTGAAGGAAAAATAGATAGGCATAAGGCATGTTTAGTGGTCAAGAGGTACAAATAGTAGTATGGTAGAGACTATGATAAGACATATGCCCTGATTGCAAGAATGGAAACTGTGCATGCTTTCATAGCAATTGTAGCCCAATACAAATGGAAGGTATATCAAATGGATGTGAAGTCCACCTTCCTAAATGGTATATTGAAAGAAGTGTATGTAGAGCAGCCACCTAGGTATGAAATTGAAGGTGAAGAACACAAGGTGTATAGATTGAAGAGAGCTCTTTATGGGCTCAAGCAAGCTCCACGGGCAAGGTACAACAAGATTGACTCATATTTGATGAGCAATGGCTTTAGCAAAATCGATGGTGAGCCCACACTTTACATCAAGGTAGCAAATGATAATGTGTTGATTGTTGTCTTGTATGTTGATGATTTAATTTTCACCGAAAATGACAATTTTCTAATTGGTGAGTGCAAGGAGGCCATGAAAAATAAATTTGAAATGATAGACCTAGGTCTCTTGAAGTATTTTCTAGGCATAGCGGTAAAAGAAATGCATGATGGCATCTTCATCTCTCAAGAAAAATATGCAAGACAGATCTTGGAGAGATTCAAAATGCAGAATAGTAAGGCAGCCCCAACACCCATAGCAGTAGATCTGAAGTTGAGCAAAAGTGTGAATCCAACACTATACAAGAGTATGGTGGAAAGTTTGATGTATTTGATTGCAACTCGGCCAGACCTAATGCATACAGTAAGTTTGATTTCTAGATTTATGGAAACACCAAAAGATTCCCATTTGCAAGTGAGAAAGAGGATCCTAAGGTATGTGAATGGTACCAAGGGATTTGAAATTCTGTATACTGTAGAAAATAAATTCAAGTTGGTTGGTTACACAGATAGTGATTGGGCTAAGGAAGAGGACTTTTAGATACATGTTTCATATGGGATCAGGTGCAATTTCATGGGCATCCAAGAAGCAACCTATTGTTGCTCAATCTACAGCAGAGGCTGAATACATAGCAGAAAATGCAACAGGATATCAAGCTATTTGGTTAAGGAGGATCTTGACAAATTTGAATGAAAGGCAAGAGGATGGAACCACAATTTATTGTGACAACATCTCATCAATTGTATTATCCAAAAATCCAGTGTTCCATGGGAGAAGCAAGCATATAGAGATCAGATATCAATTCATCAAAGAGTTGGTGAAGAATGGAGATATCAAAATTGAATTTTGCAAGTTTGAGCAGCAACTAGCAGACATATTCACTAAGTCATTAGGCTTTGAAAGTTTTGTACACCTAAGAGAGTGTCTTGGTGTAGTTGATTTGGATCAGCAGTGATCTTTGATTGTTTGGCTTGGGACAAAGGGGCAGTGTTGGAATATTAAATGCTATAGTCATTTTCTCTTAGAGCCAAATGCCCACCTACCACCTTTGATGACCTACACAATGTTTAGAAAATTTAATACGAGTAGGTGATTTTTCAAATTTGGAAAATTGGGGGAAATTTTTTGTGGCAAGAAACCAAAGGAATGAAGAATAGAGAAGGAAGAAGAAAGAAAGTGATCAGCAAATTAGTTGTTGCAGAGACAGAAGGAAGTGTTTTCGTTCTTGCAATTGCACGTGTTTCTTCTTGTCATTCTATAAGTCTATAGTTTATTATTTTGATTTGACCTATGAAGTAGTGATTGCTCTAGGTGATATTATATGTAGCCATTAGAGCTGCAAGTTTAAAGTTTAAAAGTTTAAAGTTTGGAGTTTTATGTGTTTGATGTTTTAGGGTTATTTTAGAGTTTTCTGGTTGAAGTCGAATGCTTCCAGATTTTGTAATGCTTTTAATCAAAGTTGAATAGAAGACAAGAAGGCATACTTGAATCCATTGTTCTTCCTCTATTCATTGCATTTAAGAAAATTATTTTTTTGAATGCTTCAAGCTTTGGCTCTCTAGTTTTAATGGTAAAAATATTCAGTTTGTTGTTCTGCTCACTCGGCTCAGTCTAGGTTGAGTTTGATCTATGTTTTTTTTGCTGAGCACACTCGACATCCATTTGTACCAAGTTGCCCTTTGAGTGCCAAGATTACTCGACTTCCTCTTGTGTCGAGCTGACTCAACACTTACTACTTGTCACTCAGCATCCATTGGTGCTGAGCAAAAATTGCCACTCGGCACCTTCGCATGATGAGCAAATATTTAGGGTTGTGATTAATATTTTTATTACACATATTCGGTGGTGTGAAATATCTTTTTAATACATGCAATGTAATCATGATAAACAATGAATAAAAGTTCTCCTTTCTACCTTCTTAGAAGCTCTCTTATTTGAAGAGTATATTTATGTCTTTGTAATATTCTTTCATGTGGTATGAGAGAAGGTTAGATTCAAAGGGTTATTGAGGTTTGTAACTTGTTACAATGACAGAGAAAAAGAAGACGAAAATAAATTCAGGCCTGCCATGAACATCGATCTATTTAGGTTGGTGCTGAGAAAAAATTTTCAATAAAAGAGTGAAACATGTTGATGAAAGGAGATTGTAGTTTGGATATGGCATAGTTTATTTTCTAAGTATGTAGCTATGAAAAAGTAGAAGATTGAGTGAAATGGATCAAAGGGAGTGTTACTGTTATATTACTGCATTGTAAAGGAGAGTGGAAGTAGTTGATAAGAGAATGATATTGTTAAGCATTGTCAGGAGAGTCCAATTGTTTGATAAGAGAATAATATTGTTAAGCATTGTCAGGAGAGTCCAATTTTTGGTAAACAATTGGGTAGGAAAGCCCAATAAAGTTCGGATTCCTCAAGCACAGGCAGTATGGCTCAATGGGAGGTATTTATATGATACAAGGGTTTTACACCTGAACCTACAATGGACTGGACATCAAAGATTGCCAGAGCTTATGGTTAGAGCATCCCAAGAGAATAATGGGATTTCCTAGGTTTGATCCAAGTTTAAAGGTATTGGTTTGATTAAATCTGAATAAAATTGAAACAAAAGACAATGATAAATTTAAAGATTCTATATGATCATGAGTTATTGTGGTCATTAGAAACCACTTCCATGCAAAGTTTACGGTCAGCTATAAACCACATCATGAATGTAGAGGTTTTATGGTAAACCAAAAACCATTTTAGAATTGCATTGATCAGAGGTAGTGCATGCAGTAATATTTGTCGTAGAAATTAAAGGAGAGTGTTTGAAAATGGTAATTTCTCCCTCATTGACACTAGTTTAACGAATAATTCTATCTCTTGCATACGCCTAGCATGGAAGACTTTGCTGACAGGATACACATGCAGCAGCCATAGTTTGTATTTATGCATGTAATGAGGGGAAACAATCAGATCTCCAATTGCATTTCCTTTACACAAGTTGTGACTGAAACTATGTTCTGATGCATGCAGTTAGAACCGTACGTAGAACAATTAATTCATTATCTCCCTCAGTCAAGCTAGAACTGCACGTAGAACAATTAATTCATTATCTCCCTCAGTCAAGCTATAGTTAGGATGCAATGAATAAAAAATTCTCCTTTCTACCGGCTGCAGCAGCTTTCTATTTTGAAGTGTGTATTTATGCCTTCATAATATTCTTTCAATTCTATCTTCAAATTAATAAAAGTTAGATTCACTTCAAAACCAACAAGTGGAACCTAACACACAACCACTTTTAGAATGATGGAACGATGAATATCAATGATGAAAGTTTACTTTTAAAATTATGGAATGATGAATATCAATGATGAAAGTTTACTTTTGGAAAAAACAGAATGGCTAATACGTGGTATAGAATTAAAATATCTTTCACTTTTTATTTTGCATAGAAAAAACTTTAAATTTAAGATTATTTTTAAGAATTATTAAATGTTTTTTTACTAATAGTTCCAAGAAAATAATAATATGTTATATCTAAATTCTGTAAGACTACAGGAAATGGAAAAAAGAATTGCTACGCACTATATCTTGACAGTAGTAATCTAGTTTGTTTGATAAAATAGAAATCATATTAAGACAGATGGCAGTTTTCCCAAAAATCCATACCTATACTTACCAGGTTAGAGGATGAACAAGCATCCCATAATATAGATAATGGGAGATCACAAGATAAAAAAAAGTCACTAAACAGCATTGCCCAGCATAAACAATGCCTTTATCCTGTACAGTACCTAAATGCAATAAGATTTTATGGAAAAGGTTGAATTTTTTACAGCTACTTGTTGCATTGCCTCATGGAGACGACTCGTTCGCTGCTCAAATGTTGTCATTGATTCAACTGCCTCAGTGCAGCTGATAAGATTGTGGTGGTTAAAGAGAGATAATCAACACGGCCCTCAAGATTTTAGTTACCATTCTGAATATTATAAAAACAATTTAATTCTTTCATGAGCTTTTTGGAGGCATCCTTGTCCTTGGTTTGGATTTCTCTAGCCTTGGTCAACTATAATTAATTGATACAGAGGAACAGACTCTTGGCATGGTGTTTATTGAGATAAGAGCTTCCATTTTAAGAAGATAGTGGATATGGATAAAAAAGGGAGCAGCACTACTAAAAAAACTAAAACATGTAGCAGAGTGGAATCTCAATGAAGTGGAGAACTGTGACAAACTTTAAGAAAAGTGGGGGCACTGGGGACAATAGAGTGGGGTATGGGTATGCCCATTGCTCTATATATGGAGGGATGAAAAATCTCTCTCGGTTTAAGAAATTGAATGGATCTAACATAATCCCTTGCATACCTAAGAAAATGAAAGACTTCAGAGACATTAGTGTAAATTTCTAGGTAAACAGCACTGCCCTGGACTTGGTAAAAGGCCTTGAGATTAGGAGGTAAGTTCGGTACTACCTTTACCCATCAAGGTTAGTGACCTTGTCTGATTTGGTGGAACTTGGAAACTTAAGAGGGTAGTGTATTCTACTAACAACAGACATTTCTTCATTTTGTAAATGTTAGAATGAGATGTATTCGAGAGCAAACATTTACAAGTGCAGTATCAAAGATCTTGTTTTACGGATTTTTCAAGTAATCTAGATTATCTACTTCTATTTGACCAGTTGTATGTTTATCAATGACTGATGGGTAAGAATTTTGCTCCATGGTACATGCAACAAAAACTCAAGCATTAAGAGGGTGCTACATATGATAGCACAAGTTTATCGTAATGGGAGATGAGAGATCAAGATTACAAAGTTGCAAGGTGAACAAGATTTATGAATTTTCCCCTTTTGGACTGTAAATATTAAACAAGTAAAGAACTAGAATAAAACAATATACTAAGAAGATAGAATGCAAGAACATAGTATTTATTGTGGTTCTGCAAACTTACCTACATCCACATTTTAGTAGGGAGTTCTTATTAATACTTAATTGATGCATTCAGTACATGGAATGTGCATCTATTTATGAAGTCATATACAACAATCAAGGAAGAGACAAGTGAATACAAATAGTCACATGACCATTGGGCTTCACATTTCCAACAATCTCCCCCCTAAAGGAAAACCCGCCAGTCATGCACTGATATTCCCTGCATTTCAATTCAAATCTCAGAGAGCAATGAAGGTTTGAGAAGATCTCAACATTGCTAGACATTGTTCCAACACACTCTGTATTAATCTTCTCCAAACCAGATCAGAGTTCCAGATATCTTCTCTCATAATAATTTTGATGCAGCGACATCTGAGGGTCAAGGCTATTGACTCAGATGTGGGTTTTGGTCAAGATTTACTTTAGGGGTCATAATTTTTGATTCGGATGTGGGTTTTGGCTAAAATTTTATAGGTAGTTACACTAGAAGGAGTTATTTGTATTGCTAATCCAGCTCGGCTCGATAAGTGGCCATGTCAACATTTTTTCGGTAGCCTGAAATCTTATCTTGACGTCTGAAATTGACTTTTTGTATTTTTTTCATTTTTTTAGAAATTTGTTTTTGCAATAAATCCAAAATCATATTTTTGATTTCGATGATTAATTGGCAATTCGACTTGCCTTAGTTGGGGGCTTTTCTTGGTAAAAATCGAGATTCGTAGGATGAGTTTTAAAAACGACCAAAAATAGGAAAAATCTGTTTTTCCAAATTGCAATAAGTAGGTGTTGGTTTTAATTATAGAAGTAGAGTAGAGTTGCAGAAGTTTTAATGAAGAGTTATGGTAATCTGAAACATCTGTCTTGTGTCAATTTTTGAATTATTCTTTGATGAGATTAGATTACATCAAATTCGCATGCTTTTAAATGTAATCCTTAGCAGATCATTAATATGATATAGCTGTTGATGACATGATCTCCAAGTCTCAAGGTTACAACTCTCGAACTAGTTCTACTTCTACTTGTTGAGTTAAATGAAAATAGACCGTCTGCAATGCAAAGTTAGTATTCATCGTATTGCAAACCAATTAATATCCTCTTATCTTACTGGTTGAGTTCCGCCATGACTGCCACCTCTATTTCATTTACCATAGTTTTGGAAACATCTTCTTTATAGGAAAGGTGAGTGCTGGCCAAATTATCCAGCATGATTTCTACATACTGTGGTAATTTATTGCCATATGAACGTATTTGTGTGTGGGCTGTTTGTTGAACGATGCCAAATGATGGTAAGTGTGCAAAGGAAAACATTTGTTACCCCCAAAATTTGTAATTGTGTGGCAAGGAGTGTGTTGGTAAACCGTTGTCACCAACTGCCTTCAGGATGAACCATATTCTATTGTGAGAGATAAAATTTCCAACACACTGCATATCACTAGTCTTCCTCTTTAGTGAATAATCTCCTCCCTCTGCCCTTTCAATGGTTGTCCCTTCGTCCTCTTCTACACCAAATTTCACATGTGTCCTTTTACCATTTTTCATGGTGAACTACTTGTTTGTTCCTTTGTCTTCTTCTACGGAAAACTTGGCATGCTATTCAAAGTATTCTAATTGCAGCATCCTATGAATTCTTGATGCAAAATTATCTGTATCTGAGGTTGGAACCAGAAATAAGAGAAGTCATTTTATAATATGCCAACACCAGCCTCTTACAGACTAAATGATCTTATCTTCTCTTGTCCACTTCCACAATTCTTGCATGAAAACTTTCTTATTTTGAGCATCACCATTACCGGTGAGCTCAAGAATTTCATTAAGCTCAAATTTAAGAGCCTTGAAATCGTCTCCTGCTTCAGGTTCTGGCTTATCTTCCTAGCCAGATTCTTCTGATTTGAGCAGGTGTTAAAGTAAATTAATCACTTTTCTGTTAGTATGGTCGGCAGAGATGTTTCCACAAACAAGTATTTAACATGCTGTCCAAATAAGAAGTTTCAAGATAACGTCCAAAACCATCCATAGCCACCTACAGTCGTATTTTTCAACTACTCTCATTAATAATACACCAAACAATAGTCTAGATATTTCTGTACATTTATTACAATTGCTGTTATAAATGGAGTGCATGAGCCTGGTGTTTTCAGCACTCAAGTTTGGAGTAATCTTCTCTATGTTTCATTTCTATGTTCTTTTTCATGTTATCAGAGTCATGATTGAAAGACTGTGATCAATGTGGAATCTTGCTTTGAAAAATGCTGGTTGATTAGAAGTGTGAAGAAAGGAGATTGTGTTGAGTAAGAAAGATTGTTGTGAGAAGGCTGCCCCCGATTACAAAGTTGCATTGGAGATTAGTGAATACCAATTTGCACTGTGAGATGAGGGAGAATTAAATGAATCAAGGGAAGTGCTGAAGACATGTTTGATTTCAGCTAAGCATTTTTTGATAAATAGATATGTGTGTTGGTGTCGTTGGAGAATAGTTTGATTTATGAAATATTGGAGGAATAAGTTGTTGTTTGGGGTAGAATTTGGTTGAGACTGTTTTGTTTGAAGATACAAATTGTGTGTGTTTAATGGTTGTTTGGTGATATAGTAATCAAGTACACTTTGAAAGGTTTGTCTGGGAAGTTGAAAGTGGTAATTTTGGAAGTCTTTGTTTTGATAGGTTCTTAAGAAGGCCAATATCAAGGCGTGGTTTTTGCTAGATTTTTGATGCTTATGTGATTGTGTGCATGTGTGTTGGTAATTGATTGGAAATTTAAGTATGATTGGTGAGATGTCTAATCTTGTGGTTAGTGAAAAATTGGATGGTTCAAATTATGCTAATTGGAAATGTGAGATGGAGTTAAGTTTATAAATGAAAGATTTATGGGAAGTAGTCACAGAAGAAGAACCTAAGGATCAAGATGAACTTAATAAATGGAATTAAAAGGATATGAATGCACATGCTACACTTTTGTGGCAAATTAGTCTAGGGATTAGGCCTCATGTTCAAGGTTTGACAAAGGCAATATGGGAAACTTTACTAACAATGTATGAAAGAACAAGTAAGTTAAAAGTAATGGATATTAAGAGGCAATTAACTCATTTGAAAATGAGGAGATAGCATGAATAATCATATTGCTAAATTGAAAAACTTAAGAAATCAGCTTGCAATGATGAAGGTTGAGTATGAAGATGATGGAATCATAGAATTTTTAATTGAAAGTCTTCCAAAGGAGTATAATAATTTCATTCGTACTTTAGAATTAACTAAAAATTGTGAAAATATAAAATTGGAAGAAGTGTATGGTGCTTTGTTAAATGAAGAAGAAAGGTTTCACAAGTTTACAAGTGAGTCTAGCAAGAGTGAAGAATTTGTAGCTAGGGAAAAATACAATAATTATAATCGAGAAAGAACATATCAAAATCAAAGACCTAATCAAGGGAATCAATATAGAAATGATCAAAGACAATGGTCCCAACAAAGAGATAATCCAAATAGGCAAAGTTATCAAAGGCCACAAAATGAATGGAGAAATTACAATAATAATCTCAAGGGAGCAAATACTATCAAATGTTTCAAGTGTAGAAAAGAAGGGCATAAAAGTGATCAATGTTTTAAGAAATGGCAAAAGAGATTTAATCAAAGAAGGCAATCAAATTTAGTTCAAGAAGAGGGTGATCATCATATAATGATAGCTTCTTTGGCTACTCAAGGTGATTCAAGTAATGCATGGTATATTGATTTAGGAGCTAGCCAACATCTAACTCACAACATAAATATATTTAGCACTTTAGAAGCAACAAGAGGTGCAAAAATATTTCTTGGTGATGATAGTTCACATGACATAGAGGGAATAGGTACAATTTCAATGAAAGGTAATGATGGTAAAAAATTGAAAATAGCTAATGTGAATTTTGTACCTAGGTTGGCCAAAAATCTTCTATCAATGAGTCAACTCAGCATGCTTATAAGGTAGAGTTTTATTCAAATAAGTGTTTAATCAAGAATATTAATGATGGACATAAAATAGTGGCTAGAGGAGTTGAGAGTGATGGACTATATAAATTTTTAGCTAGTGTTGATAAGAAGGCTTATATCACTACAAGATCATCCTTAAGTGAGTTATGACATCAAGGATATGGTCATTTAAATTATCAAAGTTTGGCTATGCTTTCAAAGATGAATATAGTTGATGGATTACCTTGGATAAAACTAAATACAAATGTTTGTGAAGGATGCATGGTTGGTAAACAACATAGAGATAATTTTGAGAGGTCTACATGGAGAGCAAAGAAAAGTCTAGAACTTATCAATAGTGATTTGTGCCGTCCTATGAATCCAACATCAAAGGGAGGAGCTAGGTATATCTTGACATTTATTGATGATTTTTCAAGGAAAGTTTGGGTTTATTTCTTGAAAAAAAAGGAAGTGTTTAACAAATTTTAAATGTTTAAAGCTCTTGTGGAAAACTAAAGTGGAAATAAGATCAAGAGAATTAGAACTGACAATGGGGGAAAATATGTAAACAATAGGTTCAAATCATTTTGTGAGCATCATGGGATCGAAAGAGAGATGACTATTAGATATACTCCTCAACAAAATGGTATTGCTGAAAGGAAGATAGGACTTTAGTGGAAATGGCATGTTGTATGCTACAATATAAGAATCTTCCTTTGTTTCTACGGGTTGAAGCTATTAATACCGCATCTCATGTTTTGAATAGATCTCTCACAAATGTTTTGCAAATGTCATGCCAAAACTACAAGGGCAAGAACACAGTTTTTTTAAAAAATTAATAATTAAAAAGCTCTAAGTTTTAAACTGATCTCTTGCAAGGGAAGCGAAGGTTCATTACGATCCATCTTAAGTTAAAAATTATAGTGGAAGAATACATCATTTTGAAGCTCTTGTTATAAGATTGATATTGACTTAATAATACATCAATTTTAAACTTAATAATCCATAATGCTCTTAGAATGACACGTTTATGAAGGTATAACAATGTAAATTACACTAAGATCTGACTAGTTGATAAAGAAATCGGTTTTAACAATTTTCCATTAATCTATCATATACTCACATAATCAAACAGGATAATAGACCACCAACATTTTACAAAAATTTTTTAATGAATAAAAACAATTTCTTAAAACAATGGACAATAAAACAAAACCTCTTTAACGATTAACTACAAATTATTAATAATTAACAATTAACAAAATATTATCTAACTTAAAACTTTAATAAATTAAACTAACCTAAATACTATCTTGCTAAATCTAAAACAATTTAAAATTTAAATTAAATAAAACTAACTACTAAAACAACTTTTAAAACATACTAATTTAATTTTAACTAAAAACTAACAAACATCCTAAACTTAACCTAACTTTCAAATAAAACAACTAACCCAAACCTATACCCTAACCCCCTACACACCTACACCCCCACTAACCCTTGGGCAAGCGCTTCACAAGCGTTGTCCTTGGGATAGCGCTCTGCCCGAGGGTACACTGGCAGAGCCACCCCCTCCCTCAAAACCTGCGGCCAAAGATAAAGGTGAAGCCAAATTTGCAAATTGCAACTTAGATGAAGTTGAGCGCCCATTTTCAAATGGAGATAGGGATGGGACATGGGGTGATGTCATCCCATGTGATGACCTGCCAAAGCTTCAAAACATTTTTAATCCTCCCTCCAAACTGACCTCCACTAAAGAAGGAAAGACATTGATGAATTAAAGTTTATTAGGTAGCATAGATATTTAGGATATTAGGTATAAGCATAATGTTACTTTAGTTATTTATATTTACTTAATGTTTATTTTATTATTGATTTTAATTTTACATCTAATTTTACAATAAGCAAAAAGGATCTTTTTAGAGAATCTTTTGATTCTCTGTTACCAAAAGAATTAATTTGAATCTCTCATACAAAAGGCAGAGAGTTTTACTCTCTTGCAACATTTTTTTTTTTTTGAAAATTTTCTAAGTATAGAAATTACAAGGCAAGAATATATTTCTTTTTTCCAAGGTGTATTTTTTGAATAGGTTTAAAACATTGATACCATAATCATTTGATCTCCTATATGACTTGGATTGAAATAATTTGACCCTTGTCATAAATTTCCTTTTTAAGGCAAATCTATAAGACTTGATACAACCATAACATACCAAAAATTTGAATTATTCATTTTGTTCAATAATACAATAATTGTTTGATTCTAGTAATCAAGAAAACTGAAACAACATACATGATCAAAAATTTTATTTTCAACATATAAGGAAACTTAAAATTTTGCCAAATTAAATCAATATCAATTCCATCCTATTTTTTATATGCATCCATCTAAATTTAAATCACGATTAAGTCACATGATAACCAAATATACTCAAAGACCAATTTTATTGGCAAACCTGATTCAAAGGCTCAGCTGGGGAAGAACTAGGAAGAAAACCTGGCTTCGTTGCCATTTACAAAACAGTTTAAAATAAAATTTACATAGGATATCAATCCCAAATTTCAACAATTTAATCAAATTTTCTTCATGACCCTCATCAAAGGATTTATAATGTTTTCTGCAACACATTTCTAGAACCATGGAGGGAACAAAATCTGATCAAGTGGCCAAAAACATGACCAAGAACAATTCAAACATACATATTCATACAAGGTTTTCACAATGAGATCCACAATGAATCAACACTAGGGAGAGGTGGATTCTTCCAACAGGAGAAGTCAAGCACAACACCAAATCAGATGCCCAATCGGGGCTATTAACCAAGAACTTTTGTTCTTCCATTTAACCATGCCATACTCATATGAGGTTTGTGCTAACGGGTAGGGGCCCATAACACTCTACCCTTTCTCCCTCTTCTCATCTTGAGAAGAGACTCTACACTGGTTGGAGTCCAACTAAATAGACCTTTCCCAAAATTGGTCACTTCTACCCTCTCCAAGGGTGAGTAATACCAAAACACCCATGCAAGAAAAATCTCAAAATTTCAACATAAACAAGAAAGGAAATCATCCAAAATAACATGGTTTTCAAATCTTCCCAACATACGCACAAACATACAAACATTGAAACAACAACAAGGTAGCATAAGCATGAAACAAGAAAGAAATATGAACAAGGGAGATGACAAATTCCTACCTTCACAAAGAGGTAATGGCAATGAACAAGTTTGAGTAGATTTTCCCCTTCCTTCCTTCAATCTTCAAAACTCCTCTCTAAAATGTAGAGATTGGGTAACAACCTCCCCAAGTCCAAGAAGGGTCTCTAAATAAGCCTCAAACTCAACCACCCAAAAGGAGCAATAACTACTTCCACCCACTAGCAATTTTAGAAACTCCTAACTCAACCCACACTATGGTTAAACACTAAGTGGAGGTGAGGTGAGGCAACACAAGATAACCATGGTCAATTTTCGCACAAAGGTAAAAGGAGACTTTTTGAGTGACCTCAAAAGTCAATAAAAAGGGGTTTAGGGGTTGGAAAAGACCCCGAACCCACACCCATACCCTTTGGGTATAATAATTTCATGTTTTAAGCCTTAAGAAAAAGGTTTAGAGCCAAACAAAATCTAGGAATAAAATAGGACCATCTAACTACTCTAACATTCAGATTAAGCACTAATCCGAATTAAGGGAAGACTAACCTTGATTAAGAACCCAATAGAAACTAACACCAACTAAACCAACTTAGGTCCAAAGGTTAAACAACTAACCCTAAACAGCACACTGAAAAACATAAATAATTTACAAGTGTCAAGCGACACTAACAGAACATAATTACGAACACTAACATTCACTGAACATAGAAAGATTCATACATACATCTCACAATACAATATGTGAATCACGAACAACAAGGTTTCTTAAATTAGCACATAGAGATCAATTCTGTTCCTCCGTAGGGTTCCTCGGCTAAAATATCTGCACACTCATTGCACATATCAATAGTCCCGTAAAATCACATGTACATATATGTATACGTATCAGAAATCCAAATAAATTGAAACATACATCAATAAGGGTTTCTTCATCCTGCTTAATTCTTAACCATTTAAAATCTCTTAAATCAAAGTCTCAATCCTACATTACTGATTTCATCAACATACATATATATGAAATATTTAAATGATAATCATCAAATATATCTGAAAGTAACATCACACAACATGAAATAATAAAATATGTTCTAAGCATTAGATAATGTCTCGACATCTCGAGTCATGAATATCAAAATAATAGTAATGTATCACTATGCTATGATGGGTCGGAGTGAGGCCTCACAACAAAGCATTACTTTGAAGAAGCTTGGAGTGGAAGAAAACCTAATGTTAAGTATTTTAGAGAATTTCGATGTGAAGCCTATGCCCATGTACCATATGAGATTAGAGAAAATAAATTTGATAAGAAAAGCATTAAGTGCATATTTGTGGGGTATTATGACCAAAGGAAAGGATATAGTTTGTATGATCCTAGTGTTTACAACTGGGGTTGTCAAGTTTAGTGAGGGGTTTGATGATATGCCAATATCCACTCCTATTCCACACATGGCCATTAAGAATCATGAAGATCCTAATGATTTTGAAATTGGTGAAAGTTCTAAGGAACCCTTTGACATGGATGAAGAATCGAGTCCTCCTCCAAAGACCAAGAGTATTCAAGAAATTTATCAAAGGACTCATCAAATTAATTATGCTTTAGTGACCACCATAATGAAAACTAATGATCCTCAAACATATGAAGAGGCCAAAGGAAAACATGAATGGGAAGAAGCTATGAAAAATGAGTATGATTCCTTGATAAAGAACAAAACTTGGGAATTGGTAGAGTTGCCAAAAGGTAAGAATGTGGTTAACAATAAATGGGTTTATAAGACCAAGTTCAAGTCAGATGGGAGTATTGAAAAATATAAGGCAAGACTAGTGGCCAAAGGGTATTCACAAAAAGAAGGGATTGATTACACATAAACTTTTGCCCCAATAGTAAAAATTAGTACTATTAGAGCTATTATAGCATTAGCAGCTCATTTTAAGTGGCCTCAACACCAAATGGATGTTAAAAATGTATTTTTGAATGGCGAAATTGATGAAGAGATTTATATGACTCAGCCACAAGGATTTGAAATTCAAGGGAAAAAATATTTGGTTTGCAAATTAAGTCTTTATATGGTCTCAAATAGGCTCCAAGGGCTTGGTATACTAAAATTGATGAATATTTTCAAATTGAAGGCTTCCATAATAGTCCTCATGATACAAATTTGTATGTGAAGGAATTTGATAGTGGTGGTATCATAATCATCATGCTTTATGTTGATGATCTTATTATCACAGGACATAGCATGGATAAAATTAGTAACATAAAGTTAAGCTTGCAAGATATATTTGAGATGATAGATCTTGGTTTTCTACACTATTTTCTTGGCATACAAGTATGGTAAAAGGATGATGGTTTATATCTTTCTCAAACTAAGTATGCCCTAGACTTGTTGAAGAGGTTTTGAATAACAAATTGTAAGAGTGTGTCTACTCCAATTGCTCTAGGATTAAAGTTAAGTGAGGACATGGAAGGTGAAGATGTGGATCCTACCTTATATAGGCAATTGGTTTGTAGTCTTGTATATTTGACACACACTTGTCCTAATATTTCTTTTGCAACTACTGTGGTTTTCAAGTTTTTGAGTTCACCTAAAGTCTCACATTGGATAGCAACTAAAAGAATACTAAGATATGTGAAAGAGACTTTAACAATGGGCATCTATTATTGATCTCATGGAGATACTTCACTTATTGGTTATTCAGATTTTGATTGGGCAAGATGCGCAGATGATCGTAAGTCCACTATAGGTTATGTTGTCTATCTTGGTGTAGGTCCCATTTCTTGGTGAGTAAAAAGTAGTCTACCATTGCTCTATCCACTACATAAGCTGAATATACTATGGATAATGAAGTAGCAAAAGAAATCACTTAGCTACGAGCTATCCTATCAGTTCTCAAGAAACATCATGCAAGGCCTTCTCTACTTCATTGTGACAATCAAAGTGCTATCTCATTGTCTAAGAATCTAGTGTTTCATGCTCCACCAAACATATTGAGGTCTATCATCATTATATCAGGCATCTCATCCAACAATAGGTTATTCATCTTCAATATTGCAAGACAGAGGACTAGATTGCGGATTTATTCACCAAGGCCTTATGTGAAGCCAAGTTTGTATCTCTTCAACATATTTTGGGCTTAAGAGTAGTGACATAATTGTCTCATGGTTGTCATTGAGGGGAGATTCTTGTGAATTCCAACTATTGTATTTAAGAGATAACTGATTGTAAATGGGTACCTAACAAGGCTTTAGGTCAGGACCCATCATATGCAGATTATGGGGGGATATTTAGATAGTTAGTAGATATTTAGTATAGCTATTGTAATTCATTTGGGGGGATGTTAAAGTAAATTAATTACTTTTCCATTAGTATGATCAGCAGAGATGTTTTCGCAAACAAGCATTTAACATGTCGTCCAAATAAGAAGTTTCAAGATAATGTCTAGAAGCGTCCACAAACACTTTGTGTTTTTCTACTACTCTCATTAATAATACACCAAACAACAGTCTAGATATTTCTGTACATTTATTACAATTGCTGTTATAAATGGAATGCATGAGCCTGGTGTTTTCAATGCTCAAGTTTGGAGTAACCTTCTCTATGTTTCATTTCTATGTTCTTTTTCAATAGGCATACCAAACCCAAATTTTCAAGGAATTTGTTAATGATAAGATCAACTTCACCATCTTCCATCTTTTCTCTAGCCTCGCCTTGGCTCTGATACCAATTATAAATATTAAGCAAGCAAAAAAAATAGTAAACTAATACACAAAGAAGATAGAGTGGAAGAACACAGTATTTATCGTGGTTCAGCAAAACTTACCTATATCCACACTTCAACAGGGAGTTCTTATTAATACTTAATTGATATGTACAGTACATGGACTGTGCACCTATTTATAAAGCTATATACAACAATCAAAGAAGAGACAAGTGAATACGAATAGTGCATGACCATTAGACTTCACATTCCCAACATGAACAAAGGAAGATTCATTCAGTTTTGTGGCCCTTGCACTCTAAAAGTATTTTCATCTGTGTTAGTGTTAATAAGTTTTACTAATGTCATAACTCTTAGTTTGATGGAAATATGGCTGGGTGCTTAGTTATTGAGTAGGTAATTTGGCACAGGAAAATGAAAAGAATTACTTTATAAGACAATATACTGTAACAATGTCTTATTCCATTACGTTCATGAAGTGTTATAATTTTTGTGCTTTCATGGTGTAAATTCAATTTCATGTACTCGCGGATCCTACACACCTTTATTTCAAGAATGTTCATGAAGAGGAAAAAGGAGCATCATCTATATGATGATATTAAATTAAAATATGAGCATAGGATGGATAATGGCTGATAGCGTTTTCTTTAAGACATGCAAATTATCTTAGATTTCCACTTTTAATGAGCATTAAAAATGATCTCTTAGATTCTTGACCCTCTAAGGTATGGCTTACAAGAATAAATTTGCTAAGCAATCAACACAGGTAAAGAATATCAGAATGCATTGCCAATTTATAGGAAAAAATAATTTTCCTAAGTTCTCCTTACAGTAGTCATATAAAATATACTTCACATATTGAGGTTTACATAAAGATCTCCTTAAAGGTTCTCTTCTTCTCTTTCTTTTTTCTTTCCTTCGGTGAGTCATAGAAGCTCTTTCTCAGTCGCAGAAACATTTCTAAATACTATATACTATTTTATATTTATATAAAAGGTAGTACTAAAATGGTAAGCTTTCTGTTACATAATACACCCCATTAGAGGCTGTAAGCACAAATATCATCAGAAATTGAAAAACAATAGTAAACTCAACTAAAATCACTTCTTTGGTGTAATAGATACCCTCAGTCATTAACACTAAGGCAAAGGAGGTTGATCACTGTGCACGCAAAACCAAAGCAAGAATAAAAATGGTTGGACGTTTATGCTCCTATAAAAGGGTGACTGTACTGGAAAGGTGCATTCTTGAACAGTGATCCTTTAAGAACTTGGTGGAAAGTAATAAGACATTATTTAATTTACAGTATGTAACTCGACAAACAATTTGGCAATGCTCTTAGAAGATAAAAAACAAGGGCATTGAAAAAGAATTATCTTCGCATTCGGCAATGGTCTTAGCATTATTTTATTATAAATCATCTATCATTCTTAAAAAAAATATAAACAGTAAACATTCTGACAGTTTCAACCTGTTTTGATATTACAATAAACATCAGATCGCATAAGTCTAAAATTAAAAGGCAACATACTTAATGGTAATAAAAAGATGACAGAAAATGAATATATAATATTTATTTTGCAAAAGTAACAGAGCTTGATATATCCAACTGTAATCTGAACTTGATAAATCTAACAGAAGTCTCTAATATCCTAAATGGTTTACTAACAGAAGAGTGCAGCAAAACCCAATAGAGCCTTTTAACCCTTTATTGATGCAACAGTACTTAGATTTCAGTAGTTCGAGAAACAATGGAAATGCAATGAGAGAATAGTAAAACCTAATTAGGGCATGGGCAAAAGCTAAGTCGCATGGCTACAGAGGCCAACCCATGACACTCGAATACTCCTGGCAATTCATTTACCTTCCCATTAGCTAAATCTATACGAATGATAGATCTGATATAGCCTCTATGGAACTGGGCTTTTATCCAAATATAATCCCCTCCGACGCAAGTAATATCACCCTGCAAAAATTGGGGCGATATATGAATAGTTTCATACTTAGATCCCCACTGCATCCCACGCTAATCAAATTCGTGTAAAAACAAAGTATTTGGATTTGGTGGGACTTCATATCCCCTACAAACAATTATCATTCTGCCTCTGAATATAACAAGTCCCAAGGTATTGTATATTACACCTTTCCTCCCTGAAATATAATGAAACTCGTCATTTTCATTCAGATTCTGCATACCAGCAACTACCCCATATTTAGAAAACAAGTAGATTTTTGAGTTCTCCAATAAAACTCTTGGAGACGACAGCATTTTCATTCCCTTGTCAATCCATCTAGACAACCATTTCCTTTCTGTTGATTTATAAACGAAAACAACACAGTTCTTTCCTTTGACAAGATCAATATTTGAAATTGTAACAAATACCTGAAATGCCTTTTCCTCTGGATCAAACTTGAGGTGTGTGAGAAATATATTAAAAATTAATTTAATATTCACAACCCTAACTCAAAAAACTTTCTCGGCACTTGAAAAATGCTCGGCAACATGAAGGTGCCAAGTGCCAGTTTTGCTCGACACTTGAGTGTGCCAAGTGACAGGCAACAGGTGCCAAGTGAGCTTGGCACACAAAGGAAAATGTAGTAGATGCCGAGTTAGCTCGGCACTCAAAGAAGACAATGGATGCCGACTAAGGTCGGCTCCAACAAATAAAATTTATAACTTAGAAACAATCTAACGTGAATGCTTTCACGATTAAAACTAGAGAGCCGAGCTTTAACCTTTCAACCAAGTTTCTCAAATGCAATGAATAGAAGAGGAAAAACAATAGATTCAAGTATGCCTACTTTCTTTTCTATTCAACTGAGATTTAAACTATTACAAAATCTGGGAGTATTCGGCTTCAACCAGAAAACCCTAAAATAACCCTAAACTGATTATGCTTCAAAAACTTTAAACCTGCAACTCTAATGGCTGCATACAAAGGTACCTGGAGCAATCATTGCTTCAACAGGACAAATCCAAACAACAACAAACTTACTGAGTGAACAAGGGAAACACGTGCAACTGCAGGCACAAACTTCTTTCCTTCTTCCTTCTCTGCTCAGCTCTGCAACTTCTCTCTGATCTGCTTGATCTGCAAACTCTCTACTGAATGAATGAATAAAAATTCCTTTTTGTCATATCTTTCCCCCTCAACGTCCAAATTCAAAATCTCACCCACCGCATTTATGTTTTCTTTCTGTTCTGCTCGTCGTCAGGTGGTAGGTGGGCGTTTGGCTCCAAGGGCAAATGTCAACTGCCGTATTAAATATTCCAACACTCCCCCTTTGTCCCAAGCCAAACAAACAAGGATTAGAACTGATCCAAATCAACTACACCAAGACTCTCTCTTAAGTGTACAAAAGTTCCAATGCCTAATGGCTTGGTGAAAATATCTGCTAGCTATTGCTCTGACTTACAGAAATCCATCTTAATATCCCCATTCTCCACCAACTCTCTGATGAAGTGATATCTGATCTCTATATATTTACTTCTCCCATGGAAGACTGGATTCTTAGACAATGCAATTGATGAGATGTTGTCACAATAAATTGTGGTTCCATCCTCTTGCCTTTCATTCAAATCTATCAAGATCCTCCTTAACCAAATTGCTTGACATGCTACTGCATTTGCTGCTATGTATTCAGCCTCTGCTGTAGATTGAGCAACAATAGGTTGCTTCTTGGATGCCCATGAAATTGCACTCGATCCCATATAAAACAAGTATCCAAAAGTGCTCTTCCTATCATCTATATTTCCAGCCCAATCACTATCCGTGTAACCAACCAACTTGAAATCATCATTTGCAGTATATAAAATTCCAAATCCCTTGGTACCTTTCACATACCTTAGGATCTTTTTTCCTGCTTGCCAATGGGAATCCTTTGGTGTTTTCATAAATTTGAAAATTAGACTTACTGCATGCATTAGGTCTGGCCGAGTTGCAGTCAAATAAATTAGACTTCCAACCATACTCTTGTATAATCTTGGATCCACTCTCTTGCTAGAGTCTTCCTTGCTCAACTTTAGACCTATTGCTGTTGGTGTGGGGGCTACCTTACTATTCTGCATTTTAAATCTCTCCAAGATCTGGCCTACATATTTTTTTTGAGAGATGAAGATGCCATCATGCATTTGTTTTACTTCTATGCCTAGAAAATATTTCAAGAGACCTAGGTCTATCATTTCAAATTCACTTTTCATGGTCTCTTTGAACTCATCAATTAGAGCCTTATCATTACTAGTAAAAATTAAATCATCTACATACAAGACAACAATCAATACATTACCATCTGCTACCTTGATGTAAAGAGTGGGCTCACCATTGCTTTTGCTAAAGCCATTGCTCATCAAATATGAGTCAATCCTACTATACCATGCTCATGGAGCTTGCTTGAGCCCATCAAGAGCTCTGTTCAACCTATATACTTTGTTCTCTTGACCTGCAACTTCATAACCAAGTGGCTGCTCCACATACACTTCTTCTTTCAATACACCATTAAGGAAGGCGAACTTCACATCTATTTGAAATACCTTCCACTTGTGCTGGGCTGCAATTGCTATGACAGCACACACAGTTTCCATTCTTGCAATAGGGGCATATGTCTCATCATAGTCTCTTCCATACTGTTGTTTGTAGGCCTTAACTACTAGCCTTGCCTTATGCCTATCAATCTTGCCTTCAGCATTGCATTTGGTCTTGTAGATCCATTTCACTCCAATCACATGCTTCTGTGGAGGCAATTCAGTTAGCTCCCATGTCTCATTTCTTTCTATAGCATCTATCTCCTCATCTATGGACTTACACCATTTCTTCTCCTTAATAGCTTCTTCAAAATATATTGGACCACTATGAGAAAATAATGTAAAATTAACACTCTCATCATAATCTTCATACCTTTCATCTTGGTATAACTCCCTAAGACTCTTGGTCTTTCTTGGTAACAGGGAGGAGAGTGTGGGATCAGAATCTTCACTGTTGTTGCTTTGTCGACTAACTCGGTCTTCACTGGTACTCAGCACTGACACTCGGTCATGCCTAGAGGAGCTCGACAATGTCTGAATTTGCTTGCCTTTTCTTCTATTTGCTCCTTCTTGTTGTTGTTCATTAGCATCTTCTTCATTCATAATTGGCACTTTACTAGAAGTGCTTGGTGACTCATCAATTGAACCATACCGAGATAGATTTTCAAGAAATTCCACATCTCTTGAAAGAGTCATCTTGTTGTTCAATGGGTCATACAATCTGTATGCCTTTGATTCTGAGCTATACCCTGTGAATATGCACTTCACACCTTTGTCATCCAATTTCTGCCTTTTCTCTTTAGGCACATGTGCATATGCAACACAACCAAACAACCTTAAGTGTTCAACTGTCCATCTTCTTCGTGACCATGCTTCCATTGGAATTCTGTCACAGACTGCCTTTGTAGGACACCTATTAATTAGGTAAACTGCTGTTGCCATAGCCTCTCCCCAAAATTCAGTTGGGAGACCTTTCTCTTTCATCATGCTCCTTGCCATTTCAACAATGGTCATGTTTTTTTTTCAGCCACTCCATTCTGCTATGGTGTATAGCTGGCTGTGAGCTCTTTCTTAATGCCATGTTTCTTGCAAAAATTTACAAAAGAATTGGAGGTATACTCCCCTCCTATATCTGATCTAAGGAACTTGATATAGTGTCCACATTCTCTTTCAGCCTGGGCTTTAAATTCTACAAATTTATCAAATGCTTCAGATTTACTCTTTAAGAAATACACCCATGTCCTACGACTGAAATCATCAATAAATGTCATGAATTAAGTACTCCCCCCAATGGAAGTAACTTGCATAGGATCGACTAGGTCAGTATGCACTAATTCTAATGGATATCTAGCCCTCCTAAAATTTCCAAAATTAAAGGAAGCCTATGTTGCTTACCCAAAATACAATCCTCACACTTGTCACATGAATTTCTTATACGTGGCAAACATTCTACCATTCTTTTATTTGACAACAAATTTGAACTAGCATAGCCAAGATGACCATACCTGAGATGCCACAACCATGAAGGGTCTTCAATCACACTCCTTAGAGCTGATTGTGTGTGAGGTGCAGCACAAACTTGAGATGAGAAACATGTCTCAATCCTCAAGGAAAACATTCTGTTCTTTGGCATTTGAACTGTTGCAAGTAAGTTCTTGCTCCCATCCTTTTCATGGATGACACACTTGTCATTCTCCATCAGCATTTTGTATCCATTTTGAATGAGCTGACCAATGCTCATCAAATTGTGCTTCATACTAGGGGTGAAATACACATTTTGTATTTTTCTTTTCTCATCTTTCTTGGTGCGGACCATAATAGATCCTTTGCCCACAACTGGTAGGGTTCCATTGTTACCCATTTTAATTTCATATTTGAAACTCTTGTCAATAAATGAAAAAAAGGTTTCATTGCCACTCATGCGGTTGCTACATCTACTGTCGAGGTACCAAACTTCAGGGCTTCCTTCTTCACCAACATTACACATGATGAAGGCAGCAGCATTGGGTCCACTTCCCATGTTCACATCGGCCACATTTGCTTGTCCTGACTGATCATTTTGCTTCTTCTAGCATTCATTTGCATAATGCCCATATTTATGATAGTAGTAGCATTCTACATTACTCTTATTTGAGTTGTATTTTTTCTTACCTCCTCTTGAAGTATTTTGTGCGCTACTTGCTCCATCTTCTCTTCTTAAGCTTTCTGCTGTAGCATTTCTTTGTCTTCCATTTCCTCGACCTCTACCTCTGAAGTTCCTGCCTGAGCCATTTCTTCCTCTCCCCCTTCCTCTTGAATTTTACTGAGCCTTGAATGCTTGCTCTTGGGAAGTAGAAGATGTAGATCTATTGATCCTATGCTCATGGGTTTGAAGAGAACCCATCAACTCATCCATTGTCAAAACAGTGAGGTCTTTTGCCTCTTTTATGGTCATGACCAAATTGTCATATTTATGAGGTAAACTCCTCAATATTTTTTCCACTATCCTCTGCTCTTGATAGTCTTCTCCATTTGACTTCAGTTGGTTAATCACATTGAAGGTTCTTGAACTAAAGTCTGCAACTGATTTATTTTCCTTCATCTGAAGGTTCTCAACTCCCTTCTTATGTTCTGTAGCTTTATTGTATGGACTTTATTAGTCCCCTTGAAGTTCATCTCAAGGATATCCCATGCTTCTTTTTCATAATTTGCTGCTACAATATTTGGGAATACTGTTTGTGTCATTGCTGCTTCAATCAAACTTAATGCCTTAGCATCTTTCCTGCATCTCCTACCATTTCAAATATCCCAAGAAAAAAAAAATCCCTAACTCACTGTGGATGTGGGGCCTCAAAGCTCTAATACCATGTGAAAAATATATTAAAAATTAATTTAATACTGACAACCCTAACTCAAAAAACTTTCTTGGCACTTGAAAAATGCTCGGCACATGAAGGTGTCGAGTGCCAGTTTTGCTCAGCACTTGAGGGTGTCGAGTGATAGGCAATAGGTGCCGAGTAAGCTCGGCACACAAAGAAAAATATAGTAGATTCTGAGTTAGCTCGGCACTCAAAGAAGACAATGGATGCCAAGTAAGGTCAGCTCCAACTAATAAAATTTATAACTTAGAAACAATCTAACGTGAATGCTTTCATGATTAAAACCAAAGAGTCGAGCTTTAACCTTTCAACCAAGTTTCTCAAATGCAATGAATAGAAGAGGAAGAATGATAGATTCAAGTATGCCTACTTTCTTTTCTATTCAACTGAGATTTAAGCTATTACAAAATCTGGGAGCGTTCGGCTTCAACCAGAAAGCCCTAAAATAACCCTAAATTGATTATGCTTCAAAAAATTTAAACTTGCAACTCTAATGGCTGCATACAAAGGTGCCTGGAGCAATTACTACTTCAATCAGACAAATCCAAACAACAAAAAACTTACTGAGTGAACAAGGGAAACACGTGCAACTACAGACACAAACTTCTTTCCTTCTTCCTTCTCTACTCAACTCTGCAACTTCTCTCTGATCTGCTTGATCTGCAAACTCTCTACTAAATGAATGAATAAACATTCATTTTTTTCATATCTTTCCCCCTCAATGTCCAAATTCAAAATCTCACCCACCGCATTTATGTTTTCTTTCTATTTTGCTGGTCGTTAGGTGGTAGGTGGGCATTTGGCTCTAGGGGCAAACATCAACTGCCGTATTAAATATTCCAACAAGATGCACAATGGCTGGATCACAATCTTTTCAGATAATCCCTGCATAATTAGAAGACTTTATGTAATCTGAAATCTTGTGTGTTCCAATGAGTATTGTGTCTTGAAGATAATGGGTTTGCATAGTTAGCAGATTGATCGCTTTTAGAAGTCCACTTCTAGGATTACTATAGATGAGGAAGCCCCTGTCTCCATGTATGAGAAACCATTCTATGTTTTCATCCTTCCACTTATCATTAAACATCTTTTTATACCATATCCTTGTATTGACATCATAGAAAGCAAGCCCTTTCAAAGCCTCATGTCCCTCATTGTGAATATCCATAACCAACCACATTTGCTTATTGCTTTGTTCCCATACATTGTGAAATTTAGTAGAGGTGGTAATAAAAGTTTTCCATGAAACACAAATAGCTTGAACATGGCACAAAGTAGGAAGGGGAAGTTTACAAAATATTTTCTTGACAATGTCCTCTTCCATTTGATCTACAAATGCTGAGTCTTCTCTGACTTTTACTTCTTTGTTACAACTATCCCCCCTACATGACAAACTATCACCTTTCTCCATGATATATATAGGCTTCTTTAATTCATCCTTAATGGAAGGAGCAATTTTAGGGGGAAGCCAATTTAAATCGCCTTTCTTCTCTCCATGCCTTTTTTTGCCTTTCCCATATGGATCTTCACTTGAGCCTAACCCATCTTCTCTGCATGCCTCAATACCAAGTGTGAGCCACTTGGTACAAGGTTGCTTACCAATATTTCCTTCTCCCTCTTCACTAAGAATGTTATTCCACTCAGTTCTCATCCTCTTTAAGCCATGCATGAACCTTGAATTTTCATGTTCTTTCGCCAAAGCCATCATCTTTGTCCCAGGTGTTTCTAATAAACATCTCACCAATCCTTTTTAGTAAATAGAATGTAGGGTTGTATTATAAAGATTCTTAAAGCTATTTTTAAAGCCAACCCATTAATTTTTTGAGCCTTCCTTATTTTCAATCAAAAATTGGCATTTTATTCAACATTTTGCTTTGGACAATCCTGTAAAGTCTTAATATTGTAAATATTATGACTAAGCACCTATCTTTACAAATTGTTTGAAGTATTTAGTTTCCCATAGTACGTTATGGGTGATGATTTTGAGAAGATTTTATTTAATTTTCTAGAAGAGCTTATGTTAAACTAGAAGTCATATTAATTTAAATTAGGTTGGACCTAAACAAACACATACTAAGGATTGATTGGTACATGTATACCATTTTACTACCTATTTAATATTTTAAACTATTATTTAATCGTTATCAATTTCCTCTTATTACAATTTCACACTCCCTCTTAGTTCATTATTGGTGTCTTCAAATTGCAAGTTTTATTATATAGTATTACTAAAATGTAACTAAAAATAGTATATTAAATATTTTATAAATAAAGGCAAGAGCCTACAACACAATGGTAAATTGTGAGCCTACAATGTGGGAGGTCTTGGGTTCAAATCTACTCAAGATTAATACTTAATAATAATAATTAATCATAACACATAATAATAATGATTTTTAAGTCATAACTTAATTATTATTATTTAATAGTTCAATTATATTAACAGTAATATAAATTATACAAAATATATTAATAAGAATGATTAAAAATATATGATATTTTATCATATAAAATATGATGTTATGGTTAGTGAATGTAAAACATAGTAGACTAAAGAACCTAAGTTTGACAAGAAAAATCTAATGAAAATGGAAATTGAGATGGGCCAAGCAATATGCTTTTGGTAGAACTTTTAAAAGCTTTATTTAAAATTCAATGTAAACTTTATGAGAAAGAGATTATGTTAAAGTGAAAGAAATTATGTTAAAGTGATATGTTTGTTCCTAGTACATTAAGCTTGCTTCAAGAACCATTCTAAGTGGGCTTCAAGTTAGGTATTTGAACTCAAAAAAAATCTATTATAAATTATTTATGGTGAGGCCTAAGGGAAGGTTTTGGAGATAAATATTGGGGTGTCCCTACTCCAACATGAGATGGTGTAGGATTTTATTATGGGTGCCCCACTCCAAAATGGTTGGTGGCTCCTCTTTTGGAAAAAAAGACAAAACTTATGCTTGTAAGACAAGCACTTGTAATTATTAATTCCTCAAAAAAAAGACTATTTAGTTTAGTTTTTCTACTTTCTATCTAGAGTAAAACAAGAGATCCACACTCTATAGAATAAAAATAAAAGGATTTGATGTCTAGTGTGATATTCTTGATATTATAACTCATAATCATTCATATAATGTACATGAAATAAAAGATTATTATATTAGGAAGTAAAAATATCAAACTCTAATGTTTCATAAGCTATATTTGAGTCCATTATGAACATGGGTTTCCAATTGAAGATCCATATTTTACCAAGCTAAAATAGTAAACTATATATATGCTAGTCAATGTGAATTTTTTTTTTTTATTAGTTAATGCTAAAAAAGCAACAAATTGTAGTGAACAGAGAGTTATTGTGATTCTTAGTGAACCTGTTGTAGTTAATACATTTGACTTAAACAACATAGTCTAAGTTTTGAATTATTTTGATAGTTTATTTAAAATCAAACTAATACATAATTTATACTATAATGAATAATATTATATCTGAATAATCATCTAGATAGAGGAAAAAATATTGTTTTGACCTATCTACAATCAATACATTGACTGCATAGTTCTTAAATCTCTCACATAATGAGCATCAACTCGCTATTGATAACTCCAAATAAGCTAGTCAAAACTAATTTAGTTCAATGTTTTAGCTTTACCATAGATTTTTCATAAAATTGTTAAATAATGGACCCATTGCAAAGTTTACCAACTATTTATTTATGAAGTACACCTTTCATTAAGAACAAGGTGTATGCTCTTTTGGATCCAAAACTCTTTTTCAATCCTATATTGATAAAAAAAAATACAAACATTATTAGATTTATAAAATTAAAATAATTTTAAAATTCTACTATAGTATATGAACTTATACCACTATTTTGTAATAAAATATTTCAATCCTATAACTCTTTTGCAATCAATAAGTCAATAAATATGAAATCAAAATAGGAATCGGTGAAAGCTTAGTGTTGCATAGGTGCTATGTTTCATCCATAATACTCTAATGTGCTTGGGCATTCATTGACCTCCCAATTTTCAATATTTATTGACTTGTCAAACTTTTCTTTATTTTGGACAAAGGTTGAAAAATTATAAACTTTTCAAAATTTATCATTTTAATCTCTTAAATTCCCTTTTTGATTTCCTTACAAAACTTCAAATATCTTGAACAAAGTATTTAAAAATATCCTCAAAACATGTACTTGAGTCATTCAATTATAGTTTTTGTTGTCTTAGGAAACACCCTATACCTATTGTATTTATTATTGAGCATTGAGTAACTTTTGTAGACTATAAGAGTAGTTTTTTCCTGCTCTGTAACTTTCTCACTCTCCTACCTGCAACTGTGACACCATCTCCCATTTCACTTCCATGCCCTCTCAATATTTGGAGGGGATGGATCCCCCCACTACCCCCCCAACCTCTAGATCTTGCCTCTGATTGCCCAAATTTGGAATTGGTGGCAAAATACTTAAATAACCATTGTCCTCTATAGGTGGATGTTGCTATCCTAGCATATTTTGGCTCCATCCGTAATGACTGTGCCTACTTGGGTCCCAAAACCTTGACCATCCCCTCAAATTATGACATTTCATCAATGTGCCCTAAACCAAATTGGCTTGGGACTATTGTCAGTTGAAAGATGCATGTGGAATCTGACGCAAAACCCACATTCTCCTTAGGTGCCACTAGACCCCTGATTTCACTTCCAAATTTAGTGGTGGATTTGATCTCATCAAGTTTTACCCTTAGCCTTGTTGGAAATTTTGTCTCTTTTTGACCAATGCTAGACATAGTTCAAAAATTTTGCTCTACTAAATGGAAAGTAATAGCTTTTGTTTCCATCTCTGAGATGGCAAGTGCCCTTTTCTTATTCAAGTTCACGATTAAGTTGGATCAAGATTTGATCGTGGCTGGGTCTTCAAGCTTTGGCAAACACCATCTGATGACAGCTAAGTGGAAACTAGGATTTAATCCAAAATGTGATCTATTCAAATCTACCCTAGTCTAGATATGCCTTCCTAGGCTTCCCTTGGAGTATTCAGATGAGTGTTTTTTAAGGTGGATTGGTAACTCCTTTAGGCAATTCATAAAAGAAGACTCGATGATTTTCTCAAAGATTAAACTTGGCCTTGCTAGGATTTGTGTTAATATGGGAATGAATAAACTCCTTCCCACCATGGTGGGACTAAGATCTAAATGGAGTACCTGGTTGCAACTGCTAGCTTATGAGAACATTGCCCCATTCTACCAGTAGTGTAACAACTTTAGACATCTTTTTGTTGACTACACAACAAGTGAGAAACTCAAGAAAATGGTCTCAACCCCAGCCGTTAGGGTGGTGTAAAGCTCAAAAACTACTGAGATGGAAGCTATCCCCAAAACCATGAAAAGAATATAACCACTTGGGTTGAGGGTTGGCTAGATAATTGAAACCCCCAATATTGAGGAGAAAACTAGTACCCCTATGAAAGCCCAAGTCGAGAGGCAAGGGGATGAGAAAAAAGGTAAGTTATTTGAGGCTTTGTAGATAAGTATGCATAAAGAGGGGGAAATTTTGGATATCTAGACCCTAGAGATAATGCAGCTAGGTGAGGGGTTGGTTGGCAATGATATAGCTTCAACGGGAAATGGGAATGCTTGCAGCTGACTCCCCAATGTGGGAACTAGGTCATTGTTAAAAAATGGAACCCTTGTGGCTTCCTTGTGAATAATTATTAAAGTTCTTTCACCCACTTCAGAGGACCCAAATATGTTTAACAAGGATTTTGAATGGATGGTCCCAAAGAGGAAGAATAGAGTCCAGGGAAGAAAGTGGATATTGGATCTGATGAGAGGGTTCATTGACCTCTAACTAGGATCATTCACCAAAAGGAAATAGAAAAGGAGATTGCTCTGGGAAAACAAAGAACTCTAAAGGAAACCTAGAGCCGTAAAAGATGAAGGTCATATCATAGAATGTGAGAGGGTTGAATAGCCCCAAGAAATAGTATGAAATCAAACAAAAGATCATTCAACTCAAGGCTGATTTCATTATTTTGTAAGAAGTTAAAATGACCATGTAGGTCTTCTCGAGAGTGACAAGTTATGCCTAGCTAGGTATTAAGTATACTTATTGTGAGGCTACTGGTGCTTCTGGTTAGATTGGCATGATGTGGAATCTTGATAAGGTGTTGGGAGTGGATATCTCTGCCAACACCCATTTTTTTGCCACCAAATTCACCAACCAGTCTATTAGTTGGTCATTTTTCATTTGTTATGCCCCTAATACTTGTATTGGCTGATTCGATAAGATAAGAAATATCTTATGTATGGGGCATTTCAACACCCCTTTGTACCCCTTAGAAAAGATGGGGGAATAGAGGACTTCTCGAATAGTATGCAAGATCTGGGGGATTTCCTAATAAAAAATTATCTTATTGATATCAACCTCTAGGGCTTGGCCTTCACCTAGTCTAAAAATAGACTTGGGAAAAACCTGATCCAAGTTAGGCTTGATAGGGCCCTCAGCTTTGCTGGATGGAACATTCTTCAATATACTTACCTAAAGGCTTATCCTAGGACCATCTTAGATCATTCTATACTTCCATTCTCCTGGACACAAAGTCTAACTAGATGGTGGCCTTTTAGATATGAGATTATGTGGCACTTGCATAATGATTTCAAAGACTATATTGGTCACTGGTGGAAGGACCTAATGGAAGGTACAACCATGTTTTGAATTTCTCAAAAACTAAAGAGAATCTGTAAGGATGTTAAGACATTTTGCAAATCATCATTTGGGGGTTTAGCCAAAGAAAAGAAGGATAAAAAAAATAAGTTTGTTGACCTCCAAAATCAAATTGTGCAAAGTGGAGTCTAGATGGTGAAACAACAGGAGGAGAGGGATTGCTGACACAAATGGAACTCCCTTCTTAATAAGGAGGAAATCTTTTGGAAACATAGATATATGGTCTAATGGCTAGAGGAGGGAGACAAAAACATGACGTTCTTCCATAGATCAAACTCAACGAGGAAAAAAAGAACAACTATAAACTTGTTAGAGGATGATAATAATGAGGAGGTAACTGATTTTGACCATATAGAAGAAAGAGTCAACACCTATTTCAAGGAAATGTATAATCCTCTACTGGCCCAAAGAAATAGTAACTTACATCTAGTAATATCCTATAGACTTTTCAACCTATGATTGATGACTAGATGAATAAGGGGATCACATGTAAGGTCAAAAGGAAGAAGTTAGAGTGGTTATTTTTAGTATGAATCAGTACAAAACCCCTGGCCTAATGGGTTTCCCCTTCCTTCTTCTAGGTTTTCTGGGACATTGTTAAATATGATGTTGTTCATGCTATAGGGGACCTTTTTAGAATGCAGAAGCTACTTAACAAAATCAATCAAACCTTCATTTTTCTTATTCCTAAGACTAAGGACCCTTGAAGGATGGAAGACTTAAGACCCATCAACCTTTGTAAAATGATCTACAAGATCTTTGTTAAAGTTATGATGAATCACCTCAAGCCCTTCCTAGACATATTCATTAGTCCTCATCAGAATGGCTTTGTGCATGGAAAATAGATTCTTGACATGGTCATAACTACCCATGAGGTGATGCATTTGATGGAAAAATCTAAAAACCCATGTATGGCCCTTAAACTTGATATTTCTAAAGCCTATGATAAGGTCAGGTGTGAAATTTTGTTTTCCATTCTCACCAAGGTTTGCTTTAATGAGAGGGTCCTAAGAATTATTTTGAATTTTGTGACTTCTCTTACCTTCTTGGTGATTTCTAATGATGCCCTAGGTCACTTCTTCTCTTCCTCTCAAGGTATTCATCAAGGTGACCCCCTATCCCCTTTTCTCTTTATTGTTGTAGCAAAAATCTTATCTCTTTATCTAACTCTGGTAGAGTCAAGGGCATCAAGCCTACTTCTCGATGCCTCCCCCAAGTCTTACACTAGTTTTTGGATGATAATTTTTTGTTTAGCATCTCCTCCATTCATGAAACTAGAGAGTGGAAAGACACCCTAAATAAGTATGCTCTAGTCTCTAGCCAATGCATAAACTACCACAAAAATAAAGTTTATTTTTTCAACACTTGTGCTAGTTTGTTGGAAAAGGTTATAGGTATACTTGGATGCTAGGAGGAGACCCTCCTTGACACTTATCTTGGTCTACCACTCACTGTTAAGGAGATCCCAAACCATTTCTAGAATCATCTTCTGGAACACCTAAAAAGAAAGTTGGCAGGCTATAAAGGGAAACTATTGAGTAATGCTAGGAAACTTCAACTTCTCCCAGCCTTCCTACAAGGCACCCCGATGTATTTTCTATCTATTTTCAAAATCCTAGGTAGATTCAAATATATCATTGAGAAAATTCAGCATAATATCCTATGGTTTGGAACTAAAGAAAAGGCAAGAATGATCTTGGTTAGTTGAGATAAAGTTTGCAAACCTAAAGCTTGAGGAGGACTAAATATAAGAAGAATGGGACAATTAAATAAGGCTCTATTAACCAAAATTTCCTAGAATTTGGTAAATTACCAAGGTAGCTAGAGTAACATCATAATGGCCAAATACTTTGGGGAATTGTCTTCCCACAAATTTATAGGGGCACAAGCTCTTCCCCATGGCTCCAAGGTCTGAAATAATGTTGTTAACACCTAGAAGATACTAAGAAAGGGGTGTCTCTAGATCATGGGGAATGGTAATTCAATAGACTTCTAAGAAGATCAGTGGATCCACAAGGACCCCCTTAAGAAAACTAAGTTTTCCCCTCTATGTGAGATGTGCACTAGAATCTATGGCCCTCAAACTCAGGACTTTATCACCCTTGGAAAATAATTGATCACTCTTCAGAATATCTAGCCAAGGGAGTTGAGTTTAGCTTGGGAACTCTAGGATCTCTTGCACACCAATAGGATTTCCCTCATCTTAGTTGAGGACTACTTGGTTTGGAAACTCATGCAACCTCAAGTGAGTTTACTATTAAGTCTTCTTATCTTAGTAGGCTAGCAAGGGATGGGGCATAAGCCAATTGGAAAAAATCTTGGTACCTTTGGATACTACCTAAAATAAACTTCTTTTAGTGGTTGACAATACATGGGTTGATCTTGGCTATTGATAACCTTTAGCAGTGTGGTTGTCAACTTGCCAACTATTTCATTTTATACCTCAAAGATATTGAATCCATTCTACATGTGCTCATCCACTATACCCTCACCATGGACATTTGAAGAGAAGTTCTTTCTTTATGGGGAGTCAGTGTATGGATAATGAGTTGATGCAAATTTGCCAACTGAGAGTTCCTAGCTACCCACCCTTATCTTAGAAACCATTGGTCAATTCTCCCACCTTATATCTCATGTAAAATATGGAAGGAGAGAAATAATAGGATTTTTAGGGAGCAAGCCACAACTAGCTTAGGGGTGCCTCAACAAGTTATCAGGCTCCTAAAGAAATGCAGCAAGATCTAGCACTAGAAACCACCCCAAACCCCTCATCCCTTGAGTGAAACTAATAGGAACTAGTCATTGGCTTGGGACATGGAACCGATGGTGACACAATTTGACAATTCTAAAATCCAAGAAAGAAAGGAGACGGTTTGGCACCCCCTGAGTCCTAGATAAAGTTAAATTTTGATGAGTTGACCATGATGTGCAACACCACTCTAGGGGATATCCTTTGGAATAATATGGGAAATTTGGTGGCAACTTATTCAAGTAATTGTGGTGAAGGTTCTAATAATAAAGCCAAGGTGATAACACTTCTTTGGGGTCTGAGAATGGGGAGAACTCAGGGAGTCACTAAGCTAGTCATAGAGGAGACTCTATGCTAATCATCAAAGCTGCTAAGGGAGAGGGAAAATTCAATTGCTTAATTAAAATAATTCCCAATAAAATATGAATTATTATGGAAGATTATCTAGATATATATGTGAGACATATATGTCAGGAAGGAAACAATGTGGTGGATGACCTTGCCAAAGTTGGCCACGGTGTCATGTAGTTAGTGGAATGGGATGACAGCAGTTTATTACCATCATCAACTAAAATGGTGATGGAAAGGGAGCATACCTTCAATAATGACACATGAAATATAAAATTAGGTGGTAGGTCTCCTTTTCTACATTTGGTCATGAGAATGTGGCACTTAGTAAAGGGTTTTTTTGGCATGTTTGGATGTTTATTAACATTTATGTTCCAAGTACTGTGAACATTGATGACTGAAGTAAAAGGATGCAGAAGGGGATTCAACAAGATTTAAAGATCAATTTTGTAATTATTATAAATTCAAGTTAGTTCATTCCCACAATTGATATAGTTGATGATGACCATTTGTGGATGGAAATAATCTACCCACACGTACTATTTTGGGAGATTTGGAAACATTACGGATTTAGGATGACTATGTAGTACCTTTTAATTTTTTACATTGAGGCTTGGCATTTTATATTTTGCAACTCCAAAACCTATTACAAGGCTACGTCATCAAAGGAGTTGGTTGTGAACCTAGGAGACGACATGGGCACTAGCGATTGTATTGAACTAGTGGGTGTGGAGGAGTGTATCAGCATCAATGAAGTGATGATGGTCTATTTGTAGCAAAGGGGTCTTTTTCCTTATATGGAGGACATTGTTAAACATAACAAGGTTATCTCGATGCAATTCTATCAAACTTGGAAGGATAAAAAATTCATGGTTAATGGCATGAGTTTTGAGATTTCTAAAGAAAACATTGCGAGGGCTGGGGATTTTCCACTAGATGGAAAGAAATGGTAGAGGCAAGCTAAGGCCAATGAGTAGGTGAGTTCGTAGAAACTCTTCAAATTTAAGGAGGAACTAATGAGATTACATGGTGGGTTTGTGTAGGCTGCCCTCTCTAAGCCTTGGGATACCATTTGCTGCACAATTATTAGATACATTACCTTGGAGGACTTTTGTCAAGTACTATATTATTATCATTTTCCTATCCTGAATCATTTCATAAATATTGAACTTATCTCCTTTTTTTTTCCATTACTATGTTTGCTAGAGGATAGTATCTTTAAGGCTAGAAGGAAACACAAAGAGGGGAAACCCTCACTAGTACATTTGGGGGTTATTTTTTATCTAAATTTTTGACAGCAAGCCAATATGGCTTGTCAAATTCATTTAAAAAAATAATCTTTATAATGTCAAATTTTGATAAAAGTTAAGTTTGGCAATAGAATTTTGACATCGTCAGGGATATAAACAACAAAAAGTCAAACTTCATTTGTTTACACGGCAAAGTGCAAGCACAGGGGAGACTTTAGGAAGAGTTTTACAATGGTGTTTAAAAATAAGGATTAAATTATAGTATCATTTAAATGTAAGGGTTAAATTACATCTATTTCATTTCCTATTTGCATCGTGGTGGCCATATTTTAAATTTTGTCAAGCATTTATTGTGCGTTGGCGAGTTTTGTGCTATGAGTTATTTGATGGTGTCATTTTGTTAAAAAATTGGAGGGAAAGAGTAATAAATTTAAAATTATGAATAATATCACTCTAATTAGATAGAAAAATAAAATTTAAATGTATTAGGGTTTGGAAGAAATAAGCAAGAGATTTCAATAGTTTAATTCCACCCTTGCAATGACCTTTAGGGATCTTTCCTTGTTCTTTTCATTCTCCTTCAACAATTTTAGTGCACTTTTCACAATTTTTTCAAAATGTTGAAGGTTTTCACAAATTACCCCAATTTCCATATTTTCGATTAGGTCTTGGCCTTTTTATCTGTTGTATAAATTGTGATTTGCAAAGGAGGAGTAATTTAGAGATTTGGGTCTGCTACCATGAAATAAAATTTGAAACAATTTTAATATGACTTCAAGGGAGTTTTTATATAAGTTTAAAGTCTAATAACAGAGCTTGAGAAATCAACAAATAATTTCTCTATTGTGGTCATGAAGTGGCTACTAAGCCATGGAGGAATCATCCATGTCAACTCTTAGTTTCTTACTGAACATGTTTGAATGAGAATAAAGAGAGAATCTTTATAATAATCGGCATGATATCAAATGAGTATATGAGATTCAAGAACAATATAGAAGAGCCCAAAAGTAAGGTTTGTGATTTTTAATTTTCAATTCTTTTTCAAGTAGAGTGTTACAAGGTTTTAATCTAAGGTAGTATAATAGCAAGGGGAAGATCACCCATACCAGATTGTGTATCATTGGAATTATTGCTTGCAGGAGTATTGAAATATGAGAATCCCAATCCATGTGAATAGGACTCTCTACATACAACATGTTTCATTTGGCTACAATTTTTTTTTTTATCATCTACAAGATTCTTGCAAGAAGAATAGAAGGTAAAGGAAAATGATTTTTAATGTATTAATGTACTTAGCCTTAACAAGCTCTTAACATAAAAAGCTCAATCCAGGATACTCATTCAACTATCTTGATCTTCCTTCCATTAATGCCTAAGAAATTCTAAGCCACCCACTTTCATGGGAATGGATAATTGTGTTCGATAAACTTTGTCAAAAAGTCCTTAGTTTTATTTGAGTTGTACCATAATTATAATTGGTCATCTTGTGCTGCATTAGTTGAATTTTTTGTCAACTAATTCAATGTTGGGGAATGACGGGTATTTGTAGACCTAATTCATCCATCTTCTATGCAGCTAGTTGATAATATATAGGTTTGAACTTTTATGCTTTCTTTTGTTGTTGCATACAATACAAAAGTTTTTAAAATGAGGTTTGGAAATGAAAGTAGACTTTCTTATTCATTTCTTGAAGCATGGTGTATGTGTGTTCTATACATGTAATTCTAAACGAGGGCTAGAAAACTTATGTTCTATACAAAAATTCACAGACTGAGAATTTGAAATGAAGGTAGAATTTCCTTTTCATTTCTTGAAGTATGGAGTCTTTATGTACTTATATACCAATATTTGACAAAGTTGAAGAGAATTTCATAGAATATTTTGGTGAGTGATGCTTACTAATTAGGATATCTCTTCCTCTTCCCAAATATTTCTTTCTTATTGCTTGTAAATGAAGCTCCTAGAAAAAGAGATATAGATACACAAGAAGAGTGCAATAAGTGCAGCCAAAAGCCAATAGAAATAGTCCAAATGAGCTGCGTTTAAGTTGTCTATAAACTAGTTTAGTCCCATAATTTTGCAACTGAGTTCCTCAATGATAGAAATAAAAATTTTGTTGAGGAAGCTACCAATTCCAAAAATGCTCAAATAGAGGGCCACCCCAAGGCTTCTCAATGAGTTAGGCATCTAATCATAAAAGAACTTTTGCAATCCTAAATAGCTGAACACATTCAAAATACCAAATAGAATGTATTAAGGAAGTAGCGACAAAATACTTAGCAGAATTGCTAGTTGGGGTAGGTATATCATTCCATATTCTCTTGTTGCTTGAACCCTTTTCATTTCTATCATTTCTGCAACAATCATAGAGATGATAGAAATAAACATACCAAACCCTATTGTCTACAAAAGAGTTATACCATACTCATTCCCATTCATTCTTCTGGTCAGTGGGACAAATATTTGATCATACACAAGTACAAGCACTAGAATAGTTAGGTTGATCAACCTCTGTAAGTTTTCTATGGGTAATTTAAAGTCTCCAATGATCCTTCTATTCATTGTGCTCCCATATTTTGTAAAAAAAGTTTGTGTTTGTGCACAAATAACACCATATATCAAACAAGTCATCCAAATAGGTGTCAGTATTAGAACAAGCTCTCTTCAACTTGTGTAGTTGTACATACCCTCCAATCAATTTTTTTTTTGTTCTCATGGTCCCAATCTATTACAATTGTAGCTTTGTCAAGAAACCTATAGAACAACACCAAATGTTTTTAGGAGCAATTTCCTAATTTTGTGAAATTCATTTTAAAAATAAGTAGACTTGATCAAACCTAAAACTAAACAAAAATGTAACTGCTTATGAAATTATGAATGGACTCTTCCAAATTGCAAGAACATGTATATATGAGATTTTCTTGTATTTATTAGAGGGTAGAAGTCTTCTCTTTTCATCATTCAATCCTTGAATACCATATAAATAACCTTCTTGAGAATGATCATATGCATTGTACTTGAAAATTGCTACAACAAAAACTTCAGCAATCTAAGTTAATGGACTAGTACAAGGTATTTTATGTTGGTACATCTTTGTTCCTAAGAGGAATAGAGTAACAACAATAGCCATGACCACAGCTAGGAGAGAAAAACCCAAATACCACTCAATGTTTTCCTGAATGTAAATGATCAAAGGGACCAATACAAATAAACCACTACATAAACCAAAATACCACCAATTAAAGAAGGAGCTCTTTCTCTTCCTCTCTTTTTGGTCTCTTTCATCAAATTGGTCTACCCCAAATCACTTCCAAAAGGCTAGACATAAATTTAGCTATGCATTGAATCACAAGACTTTCTTTTGCATCTTAGTTTTAATTGATTGAACCTATTAGACTACATACATTGGTTCTAATTTGGACTTTCCTCCATGATTCCTTTGTATGATTCTAATATTTTTGTTCCTAAACTTTCATTTGAAAGTAACTTAGTTAAATAAGGTGATAAAATTGCATATGCAGATGTATGTATGTATGCATGTATGTATATGTATGTATGTATGTATGTATGTATGTATGTATGTATGTATGTATGTATATATGTATGTATTTATATGTTAAGGTGAGATGAAAACCAAATCAACAAGAGTAAGGATTTTTCCACCAAAAGGATTGCTATTTCATTCCAAATACGTATAGTACTATTCCAACCCCAGACTAGGTTGAAGATAAATAATTTATAGGTCATGACTCTTGACCTTACAACTTCATCCTTCCATGTTCAATCAAAATAATGATTTGACTTACACTTCTAGATTGCAAAAAAAATTACAAAAATTTGCATGATAACTTTTATTGAATTTTTTGTAATTTTTACAACTTTTACACAAAAGAAATCTCAAAGAAAAGAATCCACATGCCTTCAAAACTATACCACAATATGAAAAAAGATTATAAAACATAAAAATGGATATTTTTGGTCAACTTATAATGTTTGACCAATCATTTACCAACCTTTGACTTGCCTATATCCTTATTACAACATCTAAAAAACTTGCCTAAATACATGTTTGAGATTATCTAAACTATCTTGTGGCAACTTGGATGCTTATTGATCACCTTCTATACTATCCTACCTCATGTTTGACCATATTATTTAGGACCTAGGGCCCCTACACCAACATCTAGGATGTTATTATCATGCCCTTTTGATCGATGTATATGTATGTATGCATGTATATACACATATAAATATATGTATATGTGTGTGTGTGTGTATTTATGTATGTATGTATGTATATATGTAAAAAATAAAACTCACTCAACAAGTTGCATGGCCATTAGATTTTAAACATAACTAGATAAGGAATGAGTTAGGACATACATAAGTCAATTGGTCTAGTTACTGATTAGTTGGTTTGATTAAAAATTCTTATAGAAGTCTCATCAGATTAGGTAGAATAAAACAAATAATCAACTATTCCTAGCTAGCATTAACTTGATTGCTCTATTTAGAGACATTGATTATTGTCACAAGCTTTAAAACATATTTTATAATGAGTGAGTTAGGGCATATATAGGTAAATCTTACATTAACTATAAACTACAACACAAAGGTTGCACTAGGGTATTATAGGATTGTAACAATAGAAAACTACCCAATTCACCTGAGTGGGTGTATGATGACGAAGATTTGTATTGGATGAGTAAAGCTCATTAGCAGTTATAGGAATATAACTACATCAAAACAATTAGAAACTAGAACTATATATTCATTAGAGTGAGTAGTTCAAGGGTCTTGATCCCATGTATATGGGTATGTAGGTAGTCTAGTAGGTAGAGTATCCCCCCAGTCTATAGACATCTTGGACATAGTTAGGTAGAATGGATCATCACAATGTAGTGTGCACTTTTTCTAGCCTTACCTCATGGATGTAATAGTTCAAAATCTTTCTACCAAGTTCAATGAAGTCTAGAATCAATGCTAATGCTATATTGTTCAAAATCAATGCCAATATTTATATTGTATAGTTCATTTGATTTGTTTAGATGCCATTTGTACTAAAGAGATAGTAATATTTAATTATTATTGATTATAAACAAAAAACTACTAATTCTTGTGTGTTTATATTTTTAAATAATTTTATAGCCTAAATATTTGCTTCTAAAGATAGTCCACATCTAACAATATGTACCCAGAACAAAATAAGGTGGCAATTACAAGATTGTGGTCTTAGTTCAAAAGAAACAATGATGGAAAATGTTATTGTCCTTGCAAAAAATAAAAGGTCTTAAACAATCAAAAATTGTAATCACAACAACTTAAAGACATTATAGGCAACATGATCACATTAGAGGGGGAAAGAATTTTCGTCCTTTGGTGAATGTGAATTTTTAATTGGTGGAACATGGAGGTGTGAATGTCAAAGTAGAAGCTAATGCTCCCATGGAAGAAGATGATCATAAGGTAGAGAACACAATTGAAGATGTTGGTATAGGTGCAATTGATAATGTGCCAGAGAACAACACTGAAGAAGATGTTCCTGGCACAATTGATGAAGATGATGAAGATGATGATAGTAGTACATCTAATGATGATGATGAATAAAAACTTTATATACTTGTAATTGACAAGGCATATGAGCCCTTATACCAAGTCTACCAAAAAACACTTCTCTCTACTATATTGTTGTGCTAAACTTCAAGGTTATGAATGGTATATCCAATGTAGCAATCTCATGTATGCTAAAGTATAGTGTCATTTTTGTCATCTTATATGTTAGCATACCATTAATGTTCCTTATAGTAATATAAATATTTTTCCATAGGTTGATAGGTGAGTGTTTTTTACCACCATCAAATATTCTACCATTATGAAAGATATCGGAATGGAGTATCAGACAATACATACATGTCCCAATGATGATATTATATATCATAAACAACATGAATTTGCAATAGATTGTCCTGATTATCACATTAGTAGATATTGATCATATCAAATAAATAAAAAGGTGCCTCACAAGGTTCTTTGGTACATTCCCATTATTCCACATTTGCAACAATTATTTAGGTGTACTAGCTCGAAACAATTTATGGATTACCATGCATGCAATAGAAGTTAAGATGATATTATGTAAATTTCTATATATGGTTTTTCATTTAAGGACATAGAAGATAGGTGGCTAATATTTAAATAAGAACCTTGTAATTTGAAGCTTTCGTTGGCAACAAATGGTGTTAATCCATTTGGAGAAATGAGATTTGTTTACTTGGTTTGGCCTATTTTTGTTATTAACATTAACATTCCTCCTTGGACATTCATAAAGAGGGCACACATAATATTGGAAATGATTGTGGTAGGTATTTTCCATTTAAAAGTCATATAAATTAATTTATAAAGACAATATCAAAATTACTGTAATAATTATGTTTTGTTTATGTTCATTCAACTAGGTAAGTACCAAGTGAAAGATATGAATGTATATATTGAGCCCTTGATTGATGAGTTCTTGGAGTTATAAAATGGGATCACAATGTATGACATATCTAGATCAATTGGTGAAAGGAAATTTTAATTTCGTGCAATGCTTATATGCACTAAACATGATGCCCCTGGACTAACACATTTTCCTAGTATATAAAATTGTTAACGCATATTTTTTGTTGTATGTTTAAGTTGTGTGTGATGATTGTATTTAATATGAATCTTATACTATACATGTTATCCAATTACACACGATCTTGTAACTCTTCAAACAAAGAGAAAATTTTCATTTTTAATTTGTGGTCCAAAGATGAAATCTCACCATTCAAAAAGTTTAGGAAAATAGGTGTTCGATGAGCATAGACACTTTCTCCATAGAAATCATAAGTATCAAATTTTTGAAAAACATCTTTTCAAAGAAAAATAATAGAAAACATCAAAGCCATGAAGAATGATGCCTCACATATGGAAGTTGGAATACAATAGAATGAATTGTCAATGTAATGGTATTCCATATGATTTAGGTTTTTGTATGAAATTTAACTTTGGATACTATCTTTCTTTTACTAATAATATAATTGATGTTCATGAAGGTCATCAAGGCATCTATGAGAAATTTCTAAAAGGATTTAAAAGATATCCTAGACAATGTTAGGATTAACCTTAGATAGAAATAACAGCTACAGGTGAATATAAACAATATCAAAAAATAATAGATCATACATAAGAGAACACAAGACACCAAGATTTAACATGGTTCACCAATCTCTAGGCTACATTCACCAACAAAAAGTCCAATATTATTATTATCTAGTAATTACAACTTGATTACAATTTGTAATCCCTTATAGCTCAATACCACCACAATAATCAAATTTCACATCACACATTATGAAAAATCCTTAAGCCTAAGCCTTTTTATACAAAATTTTTGCCACTTACAAAATTAGGGCTAGAATAATAGAAAATAAGTAACTATCACCTTTTACAATATAAGGCCATTTTTTTCTTTGGGGGTCCAACCCCCAAAAATCCCCGTAAGGGCATTGCCCCTTGACCCCACTTTATACTGTGATAGGGATCACACCTAGGGTGCTACACTTGGACTCCATAGGGGCACTACCCGTTGACCCCATCTTGGGGTTGTTGTCCCCAAAACCCTGTAGAAATAATCTGGGGAGAAAAAAACACCAAATAAAACTCCAAGTTTGATTAGGCTCCACATCACAACAATCTACCACTTGGAGACTAATTAGACTCCACAACAATAACTTCCCACTTGGAGACTAATCATAGCACTAATAAACATGTAGCTCCTATTGAAATATCAAACCACCCTAGACTTTTTTGTTCTTTTATTCTGTTTAGTCTAGAAGACCAACCAAAGTTGAAGAGGAGTTCATCTTCACCCTTGTTACTACCTTGGTAAACATATTTGCTAGATTATCATCTGTATGTATCTTCTCCAATTTTAACTGTCCATCATCCAAAATTGATTGAATTAAATGGTATCACAACTATATGTGCTTAGTCATTGAATGTAGAGATGAATTCTTTGCAAGATGAATGGAAATATGACTACCTATAAACAATCAATTATCCCTCTGTGGATGTTCCAACTCTTCCATGAAGAACTAAAGCCATATCACCTCCTTGGTTCCCTCTATAGTAGCAACATACTTTTCCTCTATAGTGGATAAAGCATTAACCTTTTGTAACCTAGAAACATGGCTCATAGTTGTCCCACCAATAGTAAATACATAACCTATAGTACTTTTCCTAGTATAAATATCCCCCGCCAAATATGAGTTAACATATCCCTATAAATTAGTAGTATAGCCACCAAAGTGTAAATAGTTATTGGATGTTCCTCTCAAGTATCTAAGAATCTATTTAACTACATTCCAATGCTCAATCCCTAGATGACTCATATACTTGTTAACAAATCCCACTACTTGTGCAATATCTAGCCTAGCAAATACCATAGCATACATCACGATTCCTATAGCTAAAGTATAAGGTACCTTAGACATCCTATCCTCATCTTCTTTTGTCTTAGGACACATCTCCTTAGTCAACTTCCAATGACCAGGTAAAGGTGTACTAACAACTTTAGCATTCTCCATAGAGAAACGTTGCAACAATTTCTCAATATAATTAGCCTAAGCTAAAGTCAATTTCTTGTTCTTCCTATCTTTGCAAATATTCATAACAAGGATTTATTTTGCGGCCCCCAAATCCTTCATAGAAAATGCATGTGCTAACTAACATTTCAGCCCCTTAATGTGATCCATGTTAGACCCAACTACAAGCTTATCATTAACATATAAACATAAAATAATGTAGTTGTCATCATCCAACCTATTAAAATAAAAACAATGATCTGAATGAAACCTACTGTATCCATGCTCATGCATAAACCTATCAAATTTCAGATAGCATTGCTAAGGTGCTTGCTTCAAGCCATTTAAACATTTCTTCAATTTGCATACTAAGTTATCCTTACCTTTGACCTCAAATCCCTGTGGCTATGCCATATAGATCTCTTCATCCAAATCACCATGAAGGAAGGTTGTTTTAACATCAAGCTCCTCCAAATGCAAATATTTAGTAGCCAAATACCAAAAAGAAGTCAATTTAACAACAAGAGAAAATATCTCATCAAAATTAATGCCCTTTTTCTATGCAGATCCTTTTACAACTAACCTAGCTTTAAATCATTTCTTACCTCCATCCTCATTGTTTAACTTATAAATGCATTTATTCTATAAAGCCTTTTTTCCTACAAGAAATTTGCATAAATCCCATGTCTTATTTTTCAACAAAGAGTCCATTTCTTCCTTCATTGTAGACTCCCACTAAAGCTTTGTATCCGGGTGATTCCACAATAATGGGTTTCACTTTTTGACCAATTTTGACACTGAAATCAATATTTTTGCAACAAACGTCACGTTCAAGTGACTATATCTCCAAAACTATAAATAATTTCAAGATGACATAAACTAGTGATTTTGAGTACTTTGTTCCTACTTTTTAACCATATTTTTTAATCTAAATAAATAAATTATTTATGTCAATTTTTCTTATCTCCTCTGAAAAGTGGTACATAATAAAATTCAATATTTTTAAAGAGTGACAATCCATTTGACACACATAACTTTTTTTTATAGAAATGATAATGAAGTAATTCTTTCAATGTTAGATTTGTAACATCAATATCTAGAGGATGCATTTGGTTTGATTTATTTTGGTTGAATATTGTATAGTTTATGAAGTTTTGAAGTGACACGAATTGTAATTTAGACATACGTTCCGTTTGACACAGATAATGTGAAGTCAATTTATCATAAACCTATTAAAAAAAATTGAATAGAAAGGTATCTCAATAAGCTAGTTCTTACATATTTTTCAAAAAAAAATTGACCTAATTTACTAATTTTCTCGAGGTGTCGAAGTCAGTTGATGTTCAATGTGTAATGAACCGATAATGAGCCTATAATGAGTTAAACTCATATTTGAAAGTCTTAATGACTAAAATATATATTAAAATTATAGTCATTGGAAAGCTTGCTCTGAGCAACACATTTTGACCTTTTTTATTTTATAGTAGGAGATCATTGTCTTGCAATTATGGAAGTCAAAAGAGCAAAAAGAAAAAAAAAATGAAAAAAGGGTTAAAATTTTCCTAATTTTATGCGTTCTCCCGAACAAGGCATTTGCGTGAACATAGTAGGCATGTTTGCGTGAACATATGTTTGAGCGAACATGCCCATTAAAATTTTATGGCTGTCAAGAAATTTAAAGGGTTAGTTCGGGCGAACATGCCTAGATCCATTGTGTTCATATGAATAGTAAAAAAGAACTTTAAAAGATCAATTTGTAAAGTTATTTTCCATAAACTTGGTAGTGCATTGCCTGTCTTTGCCACGAATTTTGTTCGCAAAAGTCAAATCGAAGGTAGCTGAGAGATTTCTCAATAAGTTCATGCTTCCATCAATATTTCCTATCTTCGTTCACAATTTGGTAAAAATATTGTACATCTAAATTATTTATTTCTTTCTTTCATTAGTGAAGTTGTTTAACAGATGCATTGAAGTTAAATTAAAAATTAGTAACACATTCATGGTGTTAAAAATGTATATTCTTATTGGTTTTTTCATTTTTTTTAAATATTGAATTTTTAAAAAAATAATTGAACATCTAAATTATTCCTTTCTTTCTTTCATTAGTGAATTTGTTTAAAGGATACATTGAAGTTAAATAGATTCAAACTAGATACTTTTAAAGTGTGGTTACATGTTAGTTTTACTTATCTCACTTTAATTATCTCGATAGTTACATTCAACTGAATTTTTTAATTTACAACTTGAATTAATGAAAAGTATTTAATTTTATTTTCAAATCAAATTCATTCAATAAAAATAAATGTGCCATAACTCTTTACAAATTCTCAATTTCTATAAAGAAAAAATCTATATAAAAAAAAAAAATTCTTATATAAATAAACATTTTTTTATTTTTAAAAGAGAGAATTTAAAGGATGTAAACACAATCCTTACTCAATTATGTGTTTATAAGGGAGAAATGAAAAGTAACATATTTGTAAGAGATAAATATTTTTCAATTAAATTTTGTATGATTTCTTCTAGGAAAAAATGCTACGTATGTATTTATATGTGGTGTTATATTTTAGAAGGTTCATTTTTAAAAAAATATATATTTAAAAAAAAATAATGAACTTAAACTAATTTAATGTTTCAAAATTTGTAATATAAGTTTTCTTTGGAGGAACATCAAATGTAAAACGGTATTTCATTTTAATTGATTTTTTATAAGTACATTTCTTTTATTTGAATATTAAATAACTTAGCATCTCACATTACCAACTACACCCAATTGGGCCCCAACTACATCATTGACATAGTCTGCAGTGTTTGGGTGCACTTAGGGGTGTTCTGAGCCATTTTCGCCTTCTGGGGTGTAATTTGCTCTGTCAGATCACATGTAGTTCATAGTGAGCACATACATAACACAGAATCTGCATCTAAGGTTTTCATTTCCTTATAGAACATAGATTAGATGATTTTGTGTTACTAATGGTCTCCTTGTAGTATGTGTGAATCGTGGGATGAAGACATGATCATAACAAACTACTAATGCTTGCTTAGCCGGATGTTGCCGAAGACCATTGTGTGTTTGTCAAAACCATGTGTGTGGATTTATTAGATTAAATAACACTTCATTTTGTGCTTAAAATGAACTTTTTATTTTTTGCCTGGCATGTCTATAGTGTTTAAATCCCTAGGATTTGCATTGGATATACCCTCTCCCCTCGCCATTCATGGATCTTGGGTGTAAGAGAAATCCATGTAACTTTTATAGGAGGCTTGCCTTGGACCAAGATACTCGATATTGGGTATGCCAGGGGATGACCTTAGAGTAGTAATGGGCCAAAAGCCAAGTCAATGTTCTAGCCACTATATAAAACTTGATTACGGTGAAAGCCATGTCGATAGTATTGCTGAGTGATAGCTCTCCTCCAGTACCCTTGTGGTGTTTCAAACCCCGATTCTCGGGGCTAGGAGACCTTTTGAGGAATTTTATCACTCACTTACTGAATAGAATACCCTTACTAAAAAGCATGTTTTAGTGGCCAAAATCCTTTCTATCCACTAGCTCAAGGGGTCACCCATGCTCGTGAAGACATCCTACATTCTTGCGATCCTTAGTAGAGACAACAGTCCCTTGGGAAGTCATGCCCCTTAGGGAGTGGATCTTGGTAGCCTCGAGAAGTGAGTGCATTGTAAAGGGGAGCCTATGGTGCCAAAGTCCTAAGTTTTCCACTCTAGATAAACATGGCTGAACTTTGGTTCAAGTAGGAATTCAGTGGATATAGTCCTAAAGCCTAGGTTATGGTGTGACTGTTCACTTTTAACCACAACTATTCTTGTCTTAATTTGTCTTGCATGTGTGTAAAACATAATAAAGATAAAAGCCAACATTCAAATTTACACCTTGGAAACTTGCAAAACCTTGTCAAAACATCAAACATTGTCAAAACCTTGTCAAAACATCACAAACTTTGATTCAATACATTCAAACCTTGGAAAACATGGCAACTTGTGCTACTAAATGTGCTTGGCAAAACATAGATTTCACTATTGCATAGCATAGTTTGAGCCTTATACTTGCATCATATAGACTTCATATTGAACCTTTTTAGTATCCCTCATATTCACATTGCAATCATTAGCATTTAAGCTTGCATCCTTTGCATTTCACCTCCAAAATCATTACTTTGCATCTTCCATCTTGCATCTTTGCATACCCAACCCTCATCCTGACCACTTTAACCATCATTCTGGATGTCCTACACATCATTTTGAGCATTCATTTTGGTCTTAGCATTTTCCTCTATTGTTTACCTCATTGTGGCATCAATCTGGAAAACATAACTCTTAGAATTGCCTTAGTCTCAGCCGAGCTTCCCAACTATGCTTTGAAACTACCAACTACACCCTTCTGAGCCCCAACTACACCATGGGCATAGTTCATACTTTTTGAGCACACTTGGTAGTCTGAGAACCTAGTTTGGGCTTCCAGACAGCATTTTGAGGCTTTAGAAGTGTCCTTAGGTACCTAGATAGGTCCTCTTGCATCAACATGCCTTGATCTGCATTTTGTACCTCCTAGTCTTCATTGTCTTCACTTAGGACATCATTCCTTAGGTCATAAACTCTATTCTTCATCTCCCAACCCATCATAGCATCAACCCTAGCATCTTAGCTTCTCGACATATCAACTTGGCAACCATACCATTCTGAATCAACATACATTCATCCTAGCTTCCCAACTGTACCCAAAAACTACCAATTGTGCCCTTCTAAGCCCTAACTACACCATGGGTGAGTTGGTACTGTTGGACTGCACTTGGTACTTCTAGAATACATTTAGGAACCTACATGACCATTTTGGGCCTCCAAACTCCACTTTAGGACCCCAAAACTGCATCTAGAAGCCTCTGCACCTCCTGATTCTGCACTTGACCCAAAATTGCATCTTACACCCAAAATCTCATTTTGCAACTTAGGATCTTTGCATATCACATATCCACTTAGCATCATCACCATTTTGAGTCTCCTGAACATCATTTTGAACCCCAAAACCTTTGAACTTAATAAAAAATCTAAACAAAAGTATGAACTCTAGAGTATTACATTGTGTCAATGAATGATGGATCTTGATCATGGTCATTTTATCATTTTATTTTATCATTTTATTTGGTCAAACACTACCTATGTCAAGGTAGATTTGGCTTTGTCATTTTGATCTTATCATTTTTTGTCATTTTTTTGGTTAAGATCCAAAGTCTATTGTCATAACGTTAAACTCTTAGGTTAATAACTTGTAAAGATTTCACCTAAGTTCAAAAAACCTTACGTATACCGAGCTATCATTAGCATAATAATATTCCTAAATGTCATTTTTGACTTATTCTAGTGGTATATCCCCCTCATATTGCATTGTTCAAACCCTAGCATCATTTTCACTATCAAACCCTATCAAATTGTCCATCAACCAACTTGTCTTCTTGATCACCTATCCTCATTTTGCATAGCCTAAATGTCATTATCAACCCTAGGAAACCATCCCTTACATAATCCACTTTTCATAAAACTACCTTTAGCATCCTTACCAAGTCCAAAACATAACCCTAACCTTCATTTTGCATATCATAATCTTCATCTTGCATACCTTCAAAATGACACCTTGTATTTGCACTTGCATAACACCCCTAGGAAATTTGCACTTTGTATATCAAAACCCTAGGTCATTTAGCATTTCCTCACATTGCATAACATCCATAAACACTTAAAAATCCCAAAAAAACTCATATCTTGCATACCCACATCTTAATTATCAAGTTTTGACCTCTTTTACCAATTGTAACCCTGTTTTACCAACTGCACACTTCATGGCCGCAGTTGGTAGTTTCAAGGTGCACTTGGTAGTTTTGGGGTGCACTTGGTAATTAGGTGTTTCATTCTAGGTTCCAGAACCCCAATCTACACTTCCACACCTTGCATTGCATCCCAACACCTTAGGAAATACTCTAAATCACTCAAAACACTCAATATTTGCATTTTAGGCAACTTTGGAGCTACATCATTTGGAGAAGAAAGAAGGACATGGGAGCTACAAATGAAAGAGGGGGTTTCTAACCTTGTGTTTGCTTCTTTTGATTAGCTTGGCTTTCATGGTAGACTAGTGGGTGCTAATGTATGTTGATTGAGTTTTGTGATTTCTCATAGTATGTTATGCATTTAACTCATTTTTCTAGTCCTACAATAAGAACAAAAAAATTAAAGAGACAAAACAATTATATATTTTATAAGAAAGAAAATTTTATTTTTTAGGAGAAACATTCTAGTATTCAGACCATGTTATTTTTTTGTGATTCAATGATGGCTTAAGAAGGATTTGGTGTTTTTCCACTTGTAAATAATGCGACTCCTAGATTTTAGTCATATAATGAAGAATATTTATGCCTTGTTATAGACGACTGCATTCTATTGATTTATGTCAAACAATTTAAAAGTACTAACAGTGACAGACAAATCCATATGGTGGTCTTTTTATTTGGTTATTGCACGAAATTTATCTTGAGGCAAGGGATAAATTTTTTTTTTTTGATTTTATAATGGGAAACAAGAAAGGAAGGCAAAAAAAATATGCAAGGAAAAGATCTGATGAAGCAAAACAAAGAAATATTCAGAAGACTGTGACATGTTATCATCGAATTAAATAAAGTGAAGGAAATGTTGAAGAAGGCTCAACAGAAGTAGAAGTAGTGCATATGGGAGAGAGGTCAAGAACGCTCCCTACAAAATCTCAAACAATGAATGTTGAAGAAGACTCAAGATCACTCCCTACAAAGGTTCAAATAATAGAATTCAGAGAAGGGTCAAGATCTTTCCCTGCAAAATCTCAAACAATGGATGTTGGAGAAGGCTCAAGATCGATCCCTGTAGAAATTCTAGTAACAAAAGTCAAAGAAGGGTTGGGATCAGGTGCACAAATTTCCAAATCTGTAAAGAATAGTATTTCTCATAAGAATTTAGATCATTTACTTAAAATTGATGTGGATAAATTGAGAAAACATGTAGCTAGTGTTCAATCATTAAGTTTGTCTAAGAAAAGGTTAATGAATAAGAAGGTAAGAGAAATTATGACTCAATTTGATAACACTGAAGCACTTGAACAAGCTTAATTGCTTTCACATTTGCTTACACAAAATAAGTTGCAAGAGGCATTGAAATTGTTAGGTGTAGACACAACATCAAAAAAGAGAAGATTTTCTAACATGCAAACTGATCTAATTGAAAATGTTAAACAAGGTTTCAGAAACATAGGACAACACTCTCAAACTGAAGATAAGTCGATGGTAAGAAAAGTGATGTTGATGTTTGTTGTAAGTAAGAATATGACCCAAAATAGACAAATATCTTCAATTTCATCTGAAATGGGTTTTAGTAGGAAAACAATGAGAGAATATGTTAAGAGAAGATTAATTGTGGATGACAGTACTATGGAGGGCAATTGGGCAATCATGTGTAGAGCACCTCAATTTGATAGGATTGAAGAGTTATTAAAAAATTTAGTCATATCATTTTGGATTGATAACACTCATCCTTCATCAAATAGTAGATATGTTATCAAGCATAGGATTGCACCTGGTCAATATGAACATCATACAAAACATTGGTTGGACACAACACAACATGACTTATATGTATCGTTTTGCAGCGAACATCCTAACATAAAAGTTGGGCAAACATTGTTTGAAAAATTGAAGCCATACTTTGCGAGGTCAAGAAAAGTGTTTGAAATTTGTTGTTGTCATCATCATATTGAGTTTGATCTCCACTATTAGGTATTTCAAAAGTTTGTAGAAGACACATATGGTTTTCATGTTGCTCCTCCTAGTAGGAGAAGTGATTTTATATCTTCCATTTTGTGTGACAACATAGATGATCCAGTTTGTCAAATAAATTGCATCAAAGGATTATGTGAAACATGTGGTGAATTGGCTCTATTTCCTTTGAAAACTAAAAATATTGATGTAACAAAAATATTGAATTGCAAAAGTTACAAGTATCTCAAGAATGAAACAAAGTTGGGGAAAGAAACAAAAAAGTTGGAATATGTTGAAGAGGAGTTGCCTATTCTAACATTTATGGATAGATTTAAGAAATTGATTCAACCTTATATTTGTCATGCATTTTTTGCAAAGTGGCAAGCACAATAGTTTCAAACTTTGAGAGATAATTTCCCACTTGGAACAATTGTATCAATTGTTGATTTTGCAAAGAACTATTCCTTTGTTCATTAGAAAGCAATTCAATCAGATTATTACTTTAATAAGCAAATCATTATTATGGTACATGTTTGTTATAGACATGCATAGTTAGATTTGGATGGTGTTCAGAGTACAGTTCAAGCATGAGTAATTATAAAGGAATATCATTTTTATATAAGTGATGATAAAGAACATGACATTCACTATGTAGAACATTGCTTCAATATGTTCTTTTATTATTTGAAAGAAAGAAACATAAATGTTGATAAACATTATGTTTGGTCTGATGGATGTGCCACATAGTTTAAATCATCTAGACCATTTTATGCACTGTGTAGATATCATCGCAATGAGAATATAAAACACATATGGAATTTCTTTGAGAGTGGCCATGGAAAAGGTGAACATGATGGTGTTGGAGCTTGCATCAAATGTGCTTTGTGAAAGTATCAAATGAATTATCAAGAAGTTCATGTAAATGATGCAGATGATGTTGTTGAATGGTGTAAGACTCATTTTTCATTAGATGAGGTTGGGACATCATCAACCATGAGTTGACAGGTACCATATAGAGTCTTATGGGAGATAACAGGTCTGGATGTGTATGTCTATTTAACTTTTATGCAATTATGTTATAAAATTTAATTGTTAAGTTTATTTTTTAATTTATTGAAGTTTAAATTCAATTTGTCTATATTTTTAATTTAATTCAAACTTTTAGGTGTTAATAGAAACAAACATGCATGGTTGCAAGAGGATAGAAAAGACACGTTCCTTACATTCAGTCATGAGTATACATAATTGCAATTCGACATTGAAGATAATAGAATACTCATGTTTTTGTGACAGTTGCATTGATGAAGACTATTAAGAATGCATAAATCAAACATGTGGATATACATGTGCATGGATTTCTATACCACTTGATGTTACCGATACATTTGATAAAGATGATGAAAATTTTGATGATATTCCATTGATTTCTGATGATTATAATCATATCTGTGAATTGGTAAAAGTGTGTGAGTATTATGAAAATTAATCTCAACTTGTTAATTAATTATCAATTGATTTCAGCTATGTTATATATATTGTACACATACATTCATATATACTTATTATGCAGGAGATGTCTTTGCAGTGATTGCTAAGCCTGGAAATCATGAAGGTGTCAATTATTATTTATTGCAATGTACTATAGAGAGGACAAAGTTATATGACCCTGAAGAAAGTGATGGAAAATTTTTCCCCATAGGTAAATTATACATATACATGTATGCACATACATATTTAAATAAATAAATAAATAAATAAATAAATATATATATATATATATAGGTAACTTTATATCTATCAAATTTTAAAATACTTAAATTTCTGGTGTAGGTTCTATTGTGATAGAGGGAACATATTTGAAACAAGACAAAATAGTCCAACATGGAATACACTTTGTTGATTATCAACCTGACAACAACATTTTACAATACAACCACCTGGTCATTGCTACTGGGCTTTGTCTACATCCAGTCAAACTTAAGCATGTACGTCACAAGTGGAGACTAGATAGTGAAGATCATGAAAATATATTACATGTTATAAGTGTACATCATGGTTTATTAGACCTTTGAGATTTATTTTATAATAATCTAAATATCAATTTTGATGAAATGTGTTTTTAATTGTATGATCATAGTCTTAGTTAGCATTAGTTTATTAAAAAACTATAATATTAATTGTACTATGGATGAATTTAATAATTTAACAAGAAGTGATATTTAAATATGCTAGAAGCTAGTTTGAAATTACACAATTTCATTATCTATAGATATGTACAAAAAATAATTTAATATGTTACAATTCTTAAATATCAACTTCTTTTCAAACTATTGAATTTCATCTTGAATTAAATGTGTTTTGAATTGTACGATCATAAGTTCTTAATTATCATTAGTTTATTAAAAAAACTATATAATTTAATAATTGTACCCCATGGATGAATTTAATAATTTAACAACTTGATATAAATAGGCTTTAAGTTAGATCAAACTTACACAATCATTATCTATAGATTTATATCAAAAATAATTTAATATCTTACAATTCTTAAATATCAACTTCTTTTCAAACTATTGAATTTCATCTTGAATTAAATGTGCTTTTAATTGTATGATCATAAGTTCTTAATTATCAAATTTAGTTTATTAAAAAATTATATAATTTAATAATTTAAATTAATTGTACCGTCGATGAATATTATATTTTGTAAAAAAATTCTAAAATAATGTATTGGCTTCTCTAATTAACATATTTTTATCCACATAAAACTAATATTTATCTTTACCGAGTTAGTAATTGATAATTTAAGAAATATGTATCTTTTTAACTTCCTACTAATTGATAATTGATATAACATGTACACACATCTCAAGATCATGTTCTATAGCTATAACACACAAAAAATACACATATGTACACATATACACATCTCAAGAATAAACATTTATAGATTAGAATATATCTCTATGTATCTGAAATGCAAACTGTAAATCTTGAATAAATACACGAATGTAGCAAAATATAAAAAGTCATATATACGTACATGTGATGGTATCTAACTACTGAAATATTCAATAATCAAATAAATAGTGAAAGTACATGTATGTCATCAAGAAACTAAAATACACATGTACATGTAAACTAGACATCCAATATATAAATGCATCAAAAAGTATATAAATCTAATCTACTACTAGAGGGACCCCTCAAGATGCATACAAATAGAATGACCCTCTGATCGAGTCTCTTGTACATCCTCTCACCAAGGTGCATCAACCAAGCCCTACAAATATATATACATATATACATACATGTGTTAGAGTTCTATCTAAAACATATATATACATACGTGCATCATGTACATGTAGATTCAACTTAAATACGAACTTGCACATATATATATATATATATATATATATATATATATATATATATATATATATATATATATATATATATAGATATATATCTAGTTTTCAAAATATTTAAATAACTTTAAACATACTATTTAAAACTCAAGTGCCTGAGCACTACCAGGTGCCTCAATAGAATCATCTCTCTCATGTACATGATGCCCTGAACCAACAGTATGTGTAACCATGTGGTCAGTGACCTGTGCCTACATGATTTATTATGAGTTAATAATTAAATTAAATATCTACATATATATCTGAACTAAATTTTTCAATAAATTCAAACATATTTTTTAATTTCATATATATTTAAAATTACAAATAAATTATATATGTACCTGGGTCTCCAGAGGTGGAGGATGATCAGTAGACTCCATTGTACCATCTACCAATACACCTGAGCCTGAAACTCCATGTCCAACTACTAGTAAATCTGGGTGAAGTGGACTGTGTAACTAGTTGGGTAATGGTGTAGAATTAGTGCTGCTAGGTCCAAACAAAAAGTCCATGTACGATGAAATACCCAGGCTCAAACTAGTATCAATCTCAAATAGGCCTTGCAACTACTCACCAAAATAATCAAGACCCTCAGCTATGATATGGACATCTCCAACTTGTATGCTCGAGTCATCTATAGAGTGTCGTGAACCTAGTGCCAAATGTTGTGAGCTATGCATAGGTGTATCATCTGTCACTGGTGTACCGGCCTGTGTCTGTGGAACTATGTCGAGGCTCTGATGCTATCTAACAACATCCATCACCAAGTGTATTGGAATCCTCTGTGTATCAAAAATATAGCTAATAAAGTGCAACATATCCTCCAAAAAATATAGCTCCATATCCATATGTGTCTGCTATCCTGAAAGACCATGAATATCGCTTGGCAGTAGTAGCCCAACAGCTCTATATGCATCATCAGAGGAGGCACCTAAAGTGCTACTAGATGCCTATGAAGATGGTTGACCAAGTGGATGAGGACGTTGACTATGAAGATAACGACCAATAGAATTTGATGTGATACTATCCGCCACAGATGTAATGTGCCCAATAGTGTCAATTTCTCCCCTTTGAGAAGTAATGATGACTCTATCTGTAATAGGGGCATGTGTAGGAGTCACAAGAGGCATCCTCGATCCAACAAACTATCTAAGATCTACAGGTGGCAGATTAAAATGTAGTTGATGTTGAGCCCTATATGGAACTCAGCATACAACTGTTGTGCAAAATAAACAGGTATCTGATTGTTATTAGGATAATGACCATGTGCAGCTAAAAATTATGGATAGATCATGCTAGCAATAATAGGGTCTCTACATCGTGTGACTCTATAGCCTCTCACCCTACGCTGTGTTCCCTCATACACTAGAAAGAGCTCTCTTTGGATGACGTCTTTGGGGGCTACCTTCTTGACATCATCAAACAATGCATTTCCTGAAACCTCAGCCCTAAGCTCCCTAGATATGGAAGCTAATATGGCAAGAGTAAATGAATGGTGAGCTCTAAACCTAGTTGTCAAATCTTGTAAACTCCTACATATCGTAGTACATATGTCTCTATAAAGACCATCATCAGATGTCAATATAGAGTGCTACAGTCTAGCAACCTCCTGCTCTGAAAATGAAAATAAAGCATCGATATCTATGCATGGAGGTGGTGTAGCAAGACCTCCAATAGGAGGTACAGGTGTAGCTTGACTTGGAATAGGAGCCGCACCAGGAGCCATGATAGGACCTACACCACTAGGAGCCATACCAGGAGCCAGAACATGAGCTGCATGACGAGCCCTATGTCAAGGTACACGACAAGCCCCACCAAAAGCTACAGCATCAACCCCACCACAAGCTACATGAGCAGCCAGATCAAGAACTGCATCAGGCGCTGCAATAGGAACCGCATCAACCTGTGCCATAGTAGGAGCTACAGTAGGAACTACATCAGGTGCCGCACTAGGAGCCACATCAAGCTAATCGTGTGAAGCCATATCTATAGAAATGTATGAAGAGCTAAACTACCTATTATACACACAATTTTTTATTTTTAAAATTAAAAATTATACACATGTAATTGAACATACATCACACATCATGGACCTAGATAATTTGTAACAAATCCAGACCTAGATTAATTTGCATATAAGTATAAGATAACTTTAAAGTTGAGAGTTTGGTTATGGTTAGAGTTAATTTATTGTTCTAGGATTTTGTTATACTTTGGGGGGTATTATTAGATAATTCAATTAAAGGGTAATAAATTATTTATATTACTCTTAAATGATAATGTTTCGAGGTTTAGGTTTCAAGTTGGGTTACATATATATCATTTAAAACAAGGATCATACTTCATGTATGTACATGTGTTTGAATGTATGTGCATGTATCTCAAATGTAATTTTTAGCAATTTAGGATTAGGGTCAACTTGTTTTAATTTTATGTAAGTTAGGCCTCAATTAGGTTTTGAAATAGGGTTTTAGTGTAATTAGGCTCAATTTTAGGGTAAGATTTAAGACCTTATGACATTGTTAGGGTTTACACGAACTATCATAATTTCTAGAATTAAATTTAGGGGTTAATATTAAGGTCCATGGTTAAGAATTTAGGATAAGGGAACTTAGCATATGAAGTTTATGATTTGGTTCAAGATTATGATTTAGGGTATTTATTATCATTTATAATCTTGGGTTTAGAAATTAAATTTTAAGATCAAGGTTAGGGTTAGGGTTTGGATGTACATGTATGTTATATTCATACCTAGATATGCAAATTAATCTACATTCTTATATATGTATAATTTAGGATCTCTCCTTAAGACATGTCATTGAATTATATAGTTAATTATATACTTCTAATTATTAAGACATTAAAAATACTAACATATTTACATTCAAACGTGAATATTGAAAACATATGTATGTATGTCTATATCTAACACATGAACATATTTACATGTACATTTATGAAATAAAATATACATTTTAATCTACATTCTTATGTATAATTTAGGATCTCCCCTTAAGACATGTGTTATTAAATATAGTTAATTGCACTTAGTTATAAGATAAATTAAGATCATAGTTAACATATACACAAATTATACATATAAAAATGTGAATTTATTAAAAACATGTACATACATCTACTTTTAACCATGAACAAATATACATGTACATCTATGTTCAAAATAAAAAATTATACTTTCTAATCTATATTTTTACATGTACAATTTAGGATCTAGACCCTTAAGATATGTCATTTAATTAAACTTCTAAGATTAAGACATTAAGGTGAATTTGACATATATACATAAATATTAATATCGAAAACATACATGTCTACATTTAACATTAACACACACACACACACACACACACACACAATCACATATATTAAATTTATTTTCTAAAATTTATATTATTATTAATTTTGTAATGTTTTTCTAATGTTTTTTAAAATATTTTTTCTAATGTTTTTCTAAATTTGTTTTGTAAATTTAATATTATTATAAATTTTCTAATTTTTTAAAAAAAAAATTTCTAAAATTTATATTAAATTATAAATTTTGTAATGGTTTTGTAATGTTTTTTCTAAATTTTTTTCCTAAATTTTATATTAAATTCTAAATTTTCTAATGTTTTTGTAATTTTTTTTAAAAAAATTGTTTTCTAAATTTTATATTAAATTATAAATTTTCTAATATTTTTTCTAATGTTTTTCTAAGTTTCTTTTCTAATGTTTTTTTAATATTTTTTCTAAATTTTAAATTAAATTATAAATTCTCTAATATTTTTGTAATGTTTTTTCTAAAAACTTTTTCTAAATTTTCTAATGTTTTTGTAATATTTTTTTCTAAGTTTTCTAATTTTTTAAAATATTTTTTATAAATTTGTTTTCTAAATTTTATATTAAATTATAATTTTTCTAATGTTTTTGTAACAGTTTTTCTAAATTTTCTAATATTTTTGTTATTTTTTTTCTAAATTTGTTTTATAAATTTTATATTAAATTATAAATTCTCTAATGTTTTTGTAATGTTTTTTTAAAAAAAAATTCTAATGTTTTTCCTAAATTTTATATTATAAATTTTCTACTATTTTTCCTAATGTTTTCTAAAATTGTTTTCTAATGTTTTCTATATAATATTTTTCTATTTTCTAGATTAGTATAAAGAAACAATAAAAATATTAAATTAACATCTAGATATGCTTTCAAAACCATTAAAACCCTAAATAAAATTCAAATATGCTTTAAAAACATTTTAAAAATGCATTGAAAACATTACAAAATACTTTTAAAACATTCAAAATATTAAATTAATAATATTTTGACAAACCTGATGATGAGAATCAGTATGAAAGTGACAGGATGATGCTGATGGAGGTAGCACAAATCACACGTTCGCCCAAATGCTCGAAATGAACAATACTCACTGTGAAAAGGAATTGGGAAAAATTAAAAAAACATTTTAAACTGCTAGAAAATGATGCGATACATGTTCGTACGAACATATGACATTCGCATGTTTGCGTGAACATGCCTTCAAAGCTGCTAACATGAACATGTGTATGTCATATGTTCACGTGAACATGTCTGTGAAGTTCACACAAATTTATGGAGTATTGAATTCTAAAAATTTCCCAACTTTTCTAAGTTTGTTCATCCCACTAAAGTGGAACCCATAATTGTGGGATCACACATCCGCCTACACAAATTCATCATAATATTTAGTTTCATCAGCATTAGTAAGTAAAATAGAATACAAGGATAAAATATTTTTGGAGGTCTACTTAGCCTTGTTGAGCATCTAACATTCAATGGGGTGTGTGGTATTTTTTGTTGAAATTGTTGCAAATCATGAGGAATTTCTGGAACATTAGCTTTTGGAGTATCATCCATAACTACATAATCTTCTTTCTTCTCATGTTGCTGCAACATATCTTTGTACAACACTTTCTCATGGAATATGACATCCCTGCTTCTTACAATTTTATGATTTTCAAAATCTCAAAGCCTATAACCAAATCCATTAATGCTATATCCAACAAATACACATTTCTTTAACTTAGCTTCCAACTTGGTTCTATTTTTAGAATCTATATGAGAAAATGCTTCACAATTGAAGGTCTTGAGAAAAGAATAACTCACCTTCTTACCAATCATGCTTCCTCTAGAATCCCACAACCCAAAGGAGTAGAGGGAGCTCTATTAATAAAATATACAGCCATACTAATAGCCTCTACCCACATGTTTAAGGGAAACCCTACATAAAACCTCATGCTTCTTGCATACTCCATTATTTTCTTGGTCATGTGCTCAACCAGTCCATTTTCCTATGGAATCCTTGGAATAGTTTTCTATCTACGAACACCATTAGTGGAGCAATAATCATCAAATTCATGACTACAATGCTCACCATCATTATTAGATCTAACACATTTTAATTTCTTTCCAGTCTCATTTTCAACCAAGCATTTCTATTTCTTAAAAGTTTGAAATACATCAGATTTTTATCCAAGGAAATAAAATCATACTTTTCTAGTTGCATTATCAATAATTGTAACATAATAATGAGAGCCACCAAGGGAAGATACCTAAGACGATCCCCATATACATATAAATATACATAGACATGTACATATACATATATATGCACAAGCTCTAATCTCTCACTTTTCTTTTCCTTCCTAGTCTTCACAAAACTTACTCTCTTTTATTTTCCATACACACAACTTTCACAAAAATCCATGTATTAACACATTTTAGACTTGGTAAAACTTACTTTGAATGAAGTAATTTCATACCTTTCTCACTCATGTGCCCAAGTTTGTTGTGCCACAATGTTGTATTAGAATCTACAACAAATATTTGTTCTCCTTTCTCAACTACAACAGCTATTTGTGAACATTTAATTTTCTCTGAAACAATCAAAGTAGAAGGAAAAATATGACTTGTATAAAGATATAAGGTGCCTAATTTGACACCTTTTTCTACTACAAGGGAAGCTTTTTAAACCTTCTAATTTTTATCATTAAAAGTAACAACACAACCCTTATCACCAAGTTGCCCTGCTAAAATTAAATTCCTACATAGCCTTGGAACATGTCTTACCTCATGTAGTCGGCAATGATTTCCATTCTACAACTTAATCTTAACATTTTACTTTCCAACAATCTAACAAGGTTTATTATCCCCCAAATAAACAAGCCCAAAATCCCCTTGGACATAATCAATAAAACAACCTCTATGAGGTATAGCATTAAATGAAGCATTAGAATCTAAAACCCATGAATCATCAACATTTTCTAAAGACAAAAGAAAAGCATCCTCTTAAAATTTGTTACATACCATATTTTCCTCCTTGTTCCATTTTGGTTTTTATTTTTCATTGTTCTTTTGAGTCCAATAAACTTTCTTCTTATGCCCTATTTTACCACAGTAGTGGCAATCTCTTGGTCCTGTGGATTAAGACCTCTTCCCCTTTGACTTTCCAGTTGATTTTCCACAATTTCTAGAATTATTTCCTCTCTCATTCATTCTACCTTTGCTTTGTGCATTCAAAGTACTTACTAATGTACATTCACCTAAGGATTTCCTACGATTTTCCTCACTCAAAATAAGATCAATCACAGATCATCATATTTTAGGGTATTAGATTCAAAAAAAAAATTACTTACAACCATTACCAAGCCACTCCAACTTTCAAGCAAAGAACACAAAATCAAGAGAGCCCTAATTTCATCATCAAAATGAATACCCATAGAAGATAACTGACTAGTAACAATATTAAATTCATTTAAATGATCTGCAATAGATCCACCTTCTTCCATTTTCATATTAAATAAATGCTTCATGAGAAATACCTTATTTGAAGTAGAGGGCTTTTCATACAATTTCGCTAGGGTTTCCATCGAATCTTCCATTGTCTTTGCTTTTTTAATGTTAAAAGTCACTCATGGTGCCAGGCATAACTAAATTCTTCCAGGTAACTTTCTATCTAAAATATCTTCATTCCTTATTTGCTATAGTTCCCTAGTTTTTAGTTTTTCCTTCCAACAACTTCCATAAATCCTTCAGATAGAAATAGTCCTTCATTTGTATTTTCCATTACTATACATTCTACCCATTATACTTGTCAACACTTTGCTTACCCTTGTTTTCCAATGCTCCCACTCAACTGTGACACCTTCTTGTAGAGGGTCACTAAAATAGATGATGACAATGTGGCTAAAAAAAATGACAACCATCTGAATCTGATACCACTTGTTAGGATTAACCTCAGATAGAAATAATAGTTACATGCAAATATAACCAATATTAGAAAATAATAGATCACACATAAGAGAACATGAGACACCAAGATTTAACATGGTTCACCCAATCCCTCGGCTACATCCACCAACATCAAGTCCAATATTATTATTATCCAGTGACTACAACCTGATTACAATCCATAATCCCTTTCTGCTCAATACTCTTGCAAGAACCAATTTTTGCATCACACATTATGAAAAATCCCTAAGCCTAAGCCTTTTTATACAATTCTTTTCCATTTACAAAATTAGGGCTAGAATAATAGAAAAATAGTAGCTAACACCTATTACAATATAAACCACCACTTAAACATCTTGACCCTGTAGGGGTGTTGCCCCTTGAACCCCATAGAAATAACATGGGGAGATAATCATGCCAAATAAACCTCCAAGTCTAATTAGGCTCCACATCACAAAAAACAATTTAGTAGGTTGTCGTACTATGAGAACCTCCCAATTGTGCATTTATTTGATGCTATGCATATTGGAAAGAATGTAACACATACACTATGAAAACTATTGGATGGAAGGCATGACAAGCAAAAGTTGGTCAAAATTTACAATGACATTGATGAATCCAATCGTGCATTCAATTTTTTTGTTGAATTAAATAGAGATGGAAACCAAATTAATATGAGCACCATTTCTTGGTTATTAATGTAACAACAAACTGATACCATATATGAAGCCATGAAAAAAACTCAATTTCCCATAGGATTTGCTACAAACATAAGTAGTCTCATATCAAAGAAAGATGATTTTGAGTCAGGGTTGAAAATGCATGATCAACACACCTTCGTCAAGGTAAGTCATGATTGAAAACATCATGTACTTTTGATTGTTTTATTTTATAATATATTGAAAAGATCATTTTATCATTACTACAGTATGTTTTGCCTCTATCTCTCCCACACAACTTCAACAACATGAGTGTCAAACACATTATACATGATCTTGAGAAATACATCAGGTTAGAAGTGCTATTTGTTAGATTTTTTGTATAAAAGTGTTATTAGTCCTGTTAATATATTTTTGCATGATGAATCTATTCTAGGTGGTTGTCATCTAAATAAATTGATAAAAAAGACATAAAACAATGGAAGAGAAAAATTCATCAACTTTTATGTGAGATGCAAAAGTGTCTACCTTCAAATTTTTTCAATGCACAAGAACAATACCTCATACATCTAGTTAAGAAGATTGAATTGTGTGGACCTATACCAACTAAGTCAATGTTGATGGTTGATAGACACTTAAATTTTTTGAAGGACTTAGTTTGACTAAGAGAACATCTTGAGGGTTCCATGGTTGAGGGATATATGATCTATCAGACTATGGTTTATATTAGTGAATATCTTCCCAAGTTTACATCAAAGATCCATGTAGATCACATTTGGGATCCCAACACCATGAACACATTTGAAGGGGAGTACGTGATGGGAAAAGGTAGAATTAGGAAATAAGATGTTATTATATTTCATTAATTTTTATCTATCATCAATATAAGTTGTTTCTAACTAGTATATTTATTTTATATAGTTACTCGTGAGTGGGATGCACTTCATTTGTATATTACAAACAATCTTGATTGGATGATACTATAGATTGAGCGATCTCAAAAAATAGTTGCTCATTAACATGAGAAAATGTTGCTTCATTGGTTAAATAAACTCATTGTAATGGAGATCTCAATGTTATGCTAATGGTAATTGATCTAGAAAGTGGTTTAAGAGGTGGAAAGGTATGTATAAGTTAATCTATCATTACCCATTTGATTAATCTCAACTCAAGGATAGATGCATAATTTTGACATGTTTGAAAAATAATAGGTCAAGCACCAAATATCTATGTACTAAAATGGCTATAAATTTTGCATAAAAATGGTAGATGAGACTAAGAGAACCTGTGATTCTGGGATAACTGCAATGTTCAAGGTCACCAATATTTCATCTAAAAATGGCATGCATCCTCAACAATCATAAAATAGATACTATGGTGTTTTGGACAATATAATTGAGTGCAACTCTGATTCCTTCAAACAAGTTCTATTTGGTGTCTAATAGTATAGGCTACGACTAAATCAAAATGATCTTGATAGAACTATTATTGAACATAGTAATAGATTTACAATGATTAATACAAGATCATTTGAGCTAGTTGGAAATGAGCCCTATATTCTTCCAAGCCAATGTGAGCAAGTATTTTACTTTGGCATTCCACGTAAACTGGGTTGGTCATTTGTCATTAGACATGATCCAAGAGGAAGACCAATAAATTATAATGTGATTGAAGAAGAATATGGAGGGGATTATGATGATGATGATGAAGATGAAGGAGGAGATGATGATGTTAATGATGGCAAAGATGAAGAAGGAGGTGACGATGATGATGATGGAAAAGATGTTCATGATGATAGTGATGGCATTGATGATGATGATTATGATGATTATGGCAGTGGTGACGATGATGATAGTGGTGATGGTGATGGTGATGATGATGATGATGACAATGATGGTCATAGTGATGATCATGATGTTGATTATGTTCATTCTCATGATTTGGATGATGATGGTGATAATGATGATGTTCATGATGATGAGATGGATGAAGGAGATGATCACTGGAAATGTATTAGGGGTAAAAGTACAAACCTATGTCACCCTTTGTAAAGGAAAAGGCTAACAAAAGTATAATTGTTTACCTCTAATGACATAAATTGGTGTTAGTATTTAGAATTTGAAATTTAAGTAAAGTAATGAAATGTGTAGAAATGGTTGAAGATTAGGATTATAAATTTTAATAATTATTTGGAATAAGAAATGATAAATTTTCCTAATTTTTATAGACCATTTTTTAGCTACTAAAAAATCATGAAAATTAGGGGTTCACTAGTGCATTTCACCCTAAATCGTGACCAAAAATTATGACCAACTTTTTTAAATGGGTTGGTTGGTTGCATTATAAAGAAAATTTTTCTTTTTTTTTAATAACATGCCCATGTTGGTTGCAATTGCGAAAAATTAATTTTGTTGGAATTGCAACACACACGATAGCATAAAACAAAAAAAAGGGCAAAAATGTAATTCACATTTCATTTGGTGAAGTTGCGAGTCTGGTCTCCATCAAGATTGGTGCAAGGGAAGCTGTGAGTCCAGTCTCCATCAAAATTGGCGTGAGGGAAGCAAAAAAGTTTGGTCTCCATCAACATTGGCACGAGGGAAGCAAAAAAGTCTGATCTCCATCGAAAAGGGCACAAGGGCACGTCTGCTACAGATCATTGACGAGTGTGTTTGATTGTAGAACATTGTAATAAAACTTTGTTGTGACTTATTGCTATGATTTTAGACTTCCATTTGTGCTTTCTTGAATTTCATCACCCTTTTGTTTTAGCTCTTGTTCTTGCCACCTCCTTCATGCTCCGATCACATGGTATTTTAAAGTTTTTTTTGGGGTTTTTTTTCCCACTTTTTATGATATGCAGTGTATCATCTCATTATATTCTTCACTCATACTATGCAACTTTCCATGAACTACCTATTTGGATTATGTTCATGATCTCAACTATTAGGGGAAACTCTGCACACCTTGTCTTCTCTCAACTGTGTAGGGTTCTAGAATTTTGAACACTTTTGATCTCCTTAGGGCTTGAAGAGCCTAATCTTTATCAGGTCTTCTTCCTTTGAAATGGATGTCATCTGAATTGACACCGAGTTTCTTATCAAATGCAATTGGCTACTTTGCATAATTCACACTAATAGAAATAGAAACACCAACTACTTATTACTCTGCAAGGAAAAAGTGAGCATCTTCTGCAGCCCTTTCACAAATTTCATTCAATCTTTTGTGTCTATTACAAATTACACTCCACATTTAATGATTCATCTTGATAGAAGTCCTCTCCTTGGAAAATAACAAGCTTTTTCATTCTTGAATAGGGCTTGACTACTATTCTATTTATCCTAGGAATGCCATGTAAAACTCTCTGCCATATACTAACATATTCAGGCTGTATTGTGTTTTTTAATGGACACTTTTAATGGATTTCTACCAAGCCACTACTTTAAGAATATGCTCTCTTTCATCAAGATTACTTTCTAGGATAGTTACTAAACTTTTTATGTCAATACTTTAGTTAGAAATATGCTTTCTTGTTCAGCAAAACAAAATCTGCCTTGTCTTCATAATTTTGTAAAGTTCTAGGATGCTCATCTTGCAAAATCAACCTTGACATTTTTAAAAATTCATTGAAACATAGTGCACATTCCTTGTTTCTTGTATCATATTTCATTATTCCAAAAAGTTTTGCTCATGATCAAATCATACAATTACATAGCCTGACAGTTCCTTAAATCACATTAGCATACATATAGAAAAAATGCAAGGAGATGGCAAGTTGTGAAAGCAATCATATAGGGCTGCAACGTGGGTGGCCTGTATCAATCCTTGAAACCTGCCATGTGTATGAGGGCTTGGCACTACTGACAGTTGGCTAAACACACAGAGTGCATTCTTTAATTCAGACACAGCTTGACGAACCTCATCAACAGTATGTTTTTTATTTTGAAGTGTTGAGGTTGAAAACTTCTGCATGACAACACCAACATCAAAGCGTAACATGTAATTTGAGGGTGCCAAATGTACTGCTCTTAATAATGTTCTTTTACAATCTTGCCACTGTTTTGCTTCATAATGTGATCAAGCTAAATATAATAAAATTTGGGTATCAGTGCCAAAATAGAATTTCCTCAAACAATTTTGATACATTTTCACTGCAAGCCCAAACTGTCCTTGTGCAAAGTAAACATGTGCTAGATTTACCCACACATTAGGCATCTAAACAAAGATGTTTCCTACTGCAGCTTCTTGAACCTGTGTGGAAATTTCCTTTGCAATATCAAAATGACCCCTTTTGGCTAGCACAATGCCTACCCCATTTGTAGCATAGACATTTCTAGGTCTCTGAGCCAACACTTTACAATATAGTTCCCTAGCCTTATCAAGATGTATTCCCTCCACATCTAGATCCTTCTTCTCATTGCGTGAAGCTGCAAAATAATTCCATTTTCCAAGAGAAATGTTAGCATAAGCATCCTTACCATCTGATACATTTTGTGCAATTTTAATTGTTTCTTTTTCTTTAAGCCAGTCATCTATTTTCAGTTCTAGGTTTCCAAGCATGGTAATCACATTTACTAAGTTTTTATCCACCTTAAGTACCTCCCCAATCAATTCTAGGCTTAGTTGGATCTCATTTCGAGCCTGGGCCTTGGCTGCAAGTCATAGATATGCATCCACATAATCAGGAAACTTGAACAATATTAGCCTGCACAAAAGATTTTTTTTTTAGTGTCATGTAGCTGTTCAAATAGCCTGGCAAGATTAAATAGTATGGTATATGAAATATTTTACATATTCAACAATGGATGATCTATATTCCGACAGATCTTTTGTAGTCAAAATAGAAGTTTGAAAATTGTTGAAAATCTAGTATAAGTTTATGTTGAAAATGGTTCTAATCTTTTAAATTGAATTCACCTAATAAAGTTATTTGAGAAGATGTTTTGTAGTCAATATAGAAGTTTGAAACATAGAAAATGTTATTTGTTTTTTATTTGTTTCACAAAAAGGTTTTGAAGTCAACAAAAGGAAAATCAAGTGATGAAATTTTGTTCCTCTTATGTTCAATGATATAGTTCTATTATCTTTTATTTTTTATTTTTTTATTGAATATATATCTTAAAATTATTTTAAATAAATCTTAGGTTCAAATTTATTCAATATTTGATTTATTTTTCAAAAATAAGAAATTGTAACCCACTTGAAGATTTTTGTGACATATGACTTCTAAATGATCCATGAGAGTTTAACTTATATCTTGAAAATATTCCAAATTGATTTGATTTACATTATTACATATATACATATATGTTTCTAGAGATATTTAGTTTATTTAAATATGTTGTTACTCCTGATCGATCTACTGTATAGGTAAAATACTAAAGGTTCACCACACAAAGAGTCTTTTTGATGACATGATGTATTCACCAAATAAGAAGTATTACCAATGTAGGTTGGAATAAATTATTTATTATATCATCCCCAAAATACCTCAATAGGAGACAAGAGGTAGTTGAATCATGAGCTTTCCATTGAGTTCGAAGATTTTTTTTTTTTTTTAAAAGTACTTTTGGAGAATGGTTAACACTATAAAAGACAAGTTATCTAAATAGATTATTGAATTTTTTGTTAGAAAATATCAACTAGGATAAGATTATAAATCAAGGATAACAACATGATTTGGTATCCTATTTCGAAGATAAAATAGGCTACAAAGAAAGAAAAGTTGTTCACTCATAATATTCTAAAATGCTAATTTGGGTGTAAATTGTGTCTTGTTGTCTTTATGGGCTTCATTTGGCTAGTCATTAGCTGAAAAACTAGGAATATATAAAGATCAATTAAATAGGGATAATCATTTATAGTTTTTGTATGAACACATTTAGACTATTTTAAATTAAATATATTGATTTTCCTTTGCATTGAGTTGCTATAATAATTTTTTTTGCTTCAAATCCATTTAGTAGATTAAATAAAATGTCTCATTATTTCTATATTCACCACTACTTATAGGTGAAAAAAGAACATTCAAGCATTCAAGGACTATTGTGATATTTTTTATGCAAGCTCACAATGTCCAATAGACTTTCAAATAACCAGAATGCTTCATCCCATGTATGAAAGTTTTCATTTATAAAATAGTTATTCTGTGGTATATGAAATATTTTATATATTCAACAATGAATGATCTATCATTCTCTTGTAACATTTAGCAAATAGTTTGAATACTTGACTTTCTATAATATTTTGTTACTTGTATGCACATTTTTGGGGAGCCAAATGACAAAGATGAGCTTGAAATATTTGAATATAGTCCTTTTCATATGAGTGATTATGAACATATGTCAAGATAGATTGAAATATACATATATATTTTTAGCGCACACTTATATAGTGCACACATTTAGATATGTGTAGTTACTTTTAAACATGTTAATCTAGTGTAACTTATAAAATGTCTAATATAAGTCTAGCTTGAAAAAGGTTATAATTTTTTAATGGAATTTGTCAAATAAAGTTATTTCAGCAGATTTTTTTTAGTCAACATAGAAGTTTGAAACATAGAAAATGTTAGTTATTATTTTATTTGCTTTATAGAAAGATCATGAAGTCAACAAAAGGAAAATTAGGTGATAAAATTTTGTTCCTGGGTAGGGCCACAATAATGGTTCCCACTTTCCATAATGAAGAAATCAGATGGAAAGTGGGGAAGATAAATTTTAGGGGCTTCAAATGAAGCCAAATCTTTGAATGAAGGTCCCAAGGGGCTTCACTTGAAGCCTCCATGCCGATATTGGTGTGGGGGCTTTGAATGAATCTTAGGAATTCATTCGAATCTGACATGCAGACCTCATTCATACTCCTAATAACTGATCGAAAAAGCTTTTAAATCCAACATTTTTTCTTTTTTGTCCTATGGTTTCATGTATGAGTTGGTGGACTAGGGCACTAAGAGGGGAGTTAGTAACATCATAGCTTGCATTAGCATGTTCATCTATGATGCAGGAGCACCTATTCATTGGATTTCTCATGGATGAATTTATATTTTAAATTATATTTAAATAGTATTTAAAAAGTGACTCAATTTAAATAGTGTTGTCACTTTATCCCACGACAACTCAAGTGAAACACCTTCTTCTTCTAGTCAATGGAAGAATTCCATATCCTTTAAACACATAGGAAAAACTTTAGAATTGATACTGGGGCTTTTATTGATGAATTCAACCCAAACGCCATTTCCTAATACCTCCATGAAAGTTTGTTGAGCCAACTCTAGTTCATCATGCTCAAAATGAAGAATCCCAATGTTGTTTAACAATTCAATGGGTACATCTTCTATGCTCTTCTTTAGAAGAGACTTTTCTATGTTAAGAGAATCTAAGGCTGTACTGGGGTCTGATGATATCAATAACTCACCCATCTTAATAAAGGAATGAGCATCACGTGGATCTATGTGAGTTGCCTTTCTTAGAATTTCTAAAGCCTTCACTCGCTGCCCTTGTTGAGCATATATATGGCCTACAGCTTTCAAGCTTTCACAGTTCTCAGGGTGAACCTCCAGAACGTTTTCAAAATTTGAGAGAGAACTCTTAAGATCTCCCAATTTCATTTAACCTATCCCAACCCAAATTATGGCAACACAAAATCTTGTAGCTTCTAGCTTTCCTTGACTAATGCCATTTAGTAGCGGCCAGCAATTTCATAATCACCTTTGCTATGATAAGATCGTGCAAGATTATAATATGAATGAGATTTCATGAGAGGGTGGTCTGTTGAAACAAGAGCTATCTCAGTCAACTGTTCATTTGGATCTCCACATTGCTAATCACTTGGATCAATGCTTTTCTCTTTCTTCACAAAATAGGTTTGGTCCCAGAGTTTAGGAAGTCAAGAAAGTGAACCATTTAGGTTAGTGTCTCCCCTCCCAAATGATTTCCTCAAAATCAATATAGATGGGCTTTCAAGGAGTAATCCACGTCCAACAGGAATGGGTGGTACTAGTAGTGGAACTTTAAGCCCTGTTTAGTTTTTCTTTCCTACTTCCTTAAGTACTCATTCTAAAAATTAGATGGAAGCTTGGGCTATTCTCTATACTCTTGAGAAAGCTTGTGTATCAGTCTGGAAAATGATTTTTGCAAGATGGACTATGATTCTTGTCACCCTTCTGAATAGTGGAAATTTTCTAGATTGCTCTTGGAGGCTAGCCCTTGTAGCTATGCTGATATACAATTTAATATGTTTGAGAATGAATATGAACCTTTTTGTTAATATGATTCTAGATGTTAAGTAGTTAGCTATAGATGCACCCTTATGTGTGATCTTTTTTCTTAAATCAATATAAAAAGGTGTGCCCCCTCAGGCCACAATTTACATGGAAATGAAAAAATGTAAAATAAACATAGATATGAGATAATAAAAATAATAAACAATGGAATAATAACAAAAGCAATAGTCATTGCTAAAGTCTACCCTTCTCATACTTTTTCAGTTGCATAAGCTCAAAAGAAGAGATGATGTAAGCCCTAGAAAAGACATAGCTATTGAACCTAGGAATTCTCATAAAACTTTTCAATGTGGAAATAGTTTCTCATCATGCATCTGAAAAATAAGTCTCCCCATCGATTTTTCTTAAAATCACAGTCAATGAATTTAAGGCTATAAGAACAAACATGCCTACCAAATATGACACTTTGGGTTTCAACATTGAAACTAAAAAGCATCAACCTACATTGGATAAAACAATTTAAACAAATTGAAATGGAGTACCCAAATCGGGAATTGCTAAATGTCCTAATCAACCAATTTTTATGCTTTGCAGTAATGACCTAGTATTTATACCAATTATGCTAATTTTTGTGGAATATGTATCATAAATATTGCCTCAAATCCTTAGCCTATCCTATGGGCCCATAACCTATCCAGTTTGCAAGTACTAACTAGAATTCAAAATCGATATCTTAATGTATTTGATAGATCATTGTCAATTGTCTGATTTCTCTTTATTATCGTTTCTTGAAGGATTGATGGGTATATTCTTAACCAATTGATGTCTTAATTATAAATATTTAAATGATTGGATGCTAGAATGGTTGATACTTGAATAGTTGATATTTGCCTGTATAAGTGACTGATTGTTTGCTTGCTGGTTTGATTATTTTGTTATTTTGATATTTGATTCCCAATTGATGATAGGTGGACAATTGAATGGTTTACTTTGATGGATTCAGGATTGATGATTTAACAAATGTTGATAGTGATGATTGAATGAATGCTGATTTGATATATTAGTGTGTAATGATTTCATAAATTGATTCTTGAATGGATTTCTGATTTTGTATCTAGTTGAATGAAATGACATTTGATGGTGAATTACTATTGATCTTCACTTTATATTTTATTTATAAAAGAATTTCCACCCTTCAAAAGGAATTGAGTCACCACCCTTCATTGCTGCCTCATGGAATAATAATTTATTTTCAAATGATTGTTTGCTTCCTTCATGTTCTCTTCTCATAGAATGGTCTCTCCTTTATATCTTAATCCTTCAATACTCATAACTCTTTATTGCATTAATTTTGATCATTCACTAAACTTAATTAAATTATAATTATATTACATGTTATTTTAATTTTTTATATTTTTACTTTTTAGTTATTATTGAATGTCATGTCAAAAGGGGGACATTATATTGAGATGCATTATAATATAGCAAAATAAAAAGAACATTATTGAAACAAACTGATACAACATTCAGATTATAAAATCAGACTGCTGCAACAACACAAATTAACCTAATAGAAAGCATAGAATACCATTCCCACAATGATCAAACATTTATCCACTAAACTACACCTCTTCTAAATAATGTAAGATGCTGATAACACGTTGATACTGCCATGACACATGTCAAATTAGACTGATACACACTAAAAGCCACCCCAATCAATTGTAGCTAACATCTGGATGCACACTTATAATTGATGTCAATCAGAATACTGAAGGTCTGGAATAGGGCATAGTGGCTACTGATACAGCAGGTACAAACTCGTAGAAAGCTCACTAGATTTGCCAAAGTCTACATAACTAAGACTTAGCATCAAAGGTTCTCCCTAGGTACCTCAAAACCACCAAATATTGGCCCCAAAATAGGAGCCCTTCATCTTCAAGCTCTCACATACTTGCTCCACTTGGTACAGTACCACATAAAGGTCATCTATTCACTTTCAACTTGGATAGCCTACAATATGGTCTTTGTATACAATTCATTTTTTGTTGTTTCATTATATGGTTTGAACAAGTGTGGAAAAAAATTAGATTTTTATTATGAATTTTTTGTTCACCAATCTATGTTAAACTAATTAGCAAGGTCACTTTCCTGATACTTTATGAACTGGATGCTATTCACAAGGTCAATTTCCTAATACTCACTATAGTACTTGCTATTCAATTGAGATAGACACAGCTCATCAGTTTGTTTGTATTCTCTTTGGATTTTGTTAAAGAAGATAGTTGAATGCTATATGATGAACTAAAAGTTCTGTGGTGTCAAAAAACTTGTACATCTCTTGAGCCAAATTACCAGCCCCAGTGACATTTGTTGTTGTTCAAAAGTGGCACCATACTAGACTATTTGCAAACAACCATGTAGATAGGCATTCTATAGATAGACTTGGGAACATCTTGCTAAGTCTTCAGTACATAATAAAGCAACTGAATTTCATAAATTGTTTTTTTTTATAGTTGATTTGTTTAAATATTGCCCATCAAAAATTACTTAGTACATCTCATCTTTTTTCTGTACAGGAGCTTGCAGTTCTGAAGAATTTGATAGCAAAGAATTTGAAGAAGATATTGTAGCAAAGGTATATTTGGTGTTCTTTTTAAAGTGAAAATGTGATTGGAACTTTTTTATATTGTCATATTTCACTTGCAGAAAGGTCAAATTGTAAATAGAGGTGAAGTTGTATGGATTTAAGTTTCTTCTTCATTATTTATAATGCTCTCGATTCCTCCTTTGTAGCTGTAAAAATACTTGTTTATTTTCACCTTTCCAGATACCCTTTACCAGGTTCTTCAAGATTCCAAAATATCTTGGGCTGACCCCACTCCAGCATGTCCTGACTCCTACTTGGTTCAGAGACCTAACTTCTTTTTATATGTGTCTTCCTCTTACTACTCCATCTACAGGTTGCAAACAAATCATCCTTCTTCAACCAACGAGTCATTCCATTCAAGAAAGACCATGTCTGATGATATCAATGCACAAAAAAATAGGGAGACAATTGCTAGACTATGGTCTAACTTAAAAAGAAAAGGTGATGGAAAATGTTATTGTCCTTGAAAAATGTGTAAGGGCTTAAAGACTCGAAGCTATCTAATCACAACAGCTGAGCAACATTGTAGGAAACATGGTCACATTGAAGGGGGAAATGAGTATCACCCATTGGTATGCATTTTAATAGTTTATAAATTACATAAGACATGATTTGATGATGACATCATGGTCATGGTTATTATAAGGTCATCATTTTCATATAGGTCAACATCCCTAAGTTTCATGTTATGGACGCAATGCCCTTGGGCTAACACATTTTTGTGGTATGTTCTCTTCTTGACACCTCTTTTTTGGTATGTCAAAGTTAACACATTTAATCCAATTATACATGATCTTGTAGGTCTTTAGAAAAAGGGTAAGTTTGCATGTATAGTTTGTGGTCCAAAGATGAAATCTCATCATTCAAAAAGTTTAGGAAAGCAGGTGTTTGATAAGAATAGACACTTTCTGCACAAAAATCATAAGTACCGAATTATCGAAAAACATCTTTTCAATGGTCTAGAAGAGACTACGTCAAAGCCACAGAGAATGACACCTCACCTATGGAAGTTGGGATACAATAAAATAAATTGTTGAGGTAATGTCATTCCATTTGATGCCTTTTGTTTCAAATTTATATTTTGATATTGTGTTTTGTTTACTGATGATGTGATTGATGGTTGTGAAGGTCATCAAGACATCAATGTCCAACTTCCAAAAGGACTACAAATTTATCCTACACAATTTACTAGGTTTCCATACTATGAGCAACTCCCAATTGTGCATTTTTTTGATCCTATGCATATTGGAAAGAATGTAGCAGAGACATTATGGAAAATCTTGGATGGAAGGTGTGACAAAGATCAAATTGTCAAAACTTGTAGTGACATTGAAGAATCCAACCATGCAATGAAAAATGGTATTCAACCAAATAACAATGGAGACCGGATTGATACAAGTGTCCTTAGTTGGTTATTGTCAAAGCAACAGAGCAATGCTATAAAATAAGTCATAAACAAATACGATTTCCCACAGGATTTGTTGTGAACATAAATAATGTCATATCAAATAAAAGTGAATTTGGGCCAGGGTTGAAAACACATGATTGGCATACATTTATTAAGGTAATTCATGTTATTTTGTATTCACTATATATTTATATACTGCATGTAGTTTCCATTGCATTCTTTTATAAAATATTGACAAGATCATTTTACAAATATTGCAGTATGTTCTACCTCTATCTCTCCCACACCACTTTGCCAACAATGTCAAACAGGTTATATATGATCTTGGAAAAAACATGAGGTGGTTGCCATCTAAAGAAATCAATAAAGAAGATATAAAATATTGGAAGAGAAAAATTCCTCTTCTAATGTGTGAAATGCAAAAGTGTCTACCTCCAAGTTTTTCAATGTACAAGAACACTACCTCATACATGAAGTTGAGGAGATTGAATTGTGTGGACCTGTACCAACCAGGTCAATGTGGATGGTTGAGAGGCACTTGAAATTTTTGAAAGGCTTGGTTCAACAAAGAGCACATCTCGAGGGTTCTATGGTGGAGGGATATATGGTATACCAGACCATGGTGTACATTAATGAATATCTTCCTAAGTTTACATCAAACATCCATGTAGATCATATTTGGGATCCCAACTCAATTAACAAATTCAAAGGGGAGTACTTGATGGGCAAAGGTAGATCAAGGAAAGTGAGAGGTAAATCTAAGATTTTATTGTAGTTAATTAATTCATATAAATCTTCAATATAAGTTATTTTTAATTGGTGTATTTTTTTGAAACAGGTGGTCGAGAGTGGGATGCAATACATTTGTATATTGCAAACAATCTTGATTGGATGATAGAATGGATTGAACGATGTCAAAAAAATGGTTGCTCATTAACATGGGAAGGTGTTGCTTCATTGGTTACAAAAGCTCATCATAATGGAGATTCCAATGTTATGTCGATGGTAGTTGATCTAGTAAAGGGTTTAAGAGGTGGAGAGGTACGTAGAAATTTATTAATGATCATAACTCGACGTATGTTTCATATCAACTCATGATGCAAATAATTTACACACACTTCAAAAATTGTAGGTCAAGCACCACAAAGCTATGTACTATCATGGCCACAAATTTTGTATAAAAAAGTTGGATGACACAAAGAAAACTTGTGATTCTGGGATAACTGCAGTTTTTGAGGTCACCAATATATCATCTAGAAATGACATACATCCTCAATAATCTCAAAATCAATACTATGGCATCTTGGATGATATAATTGAGTGTGAATTTAACACCTTCAAAGTAGTTCTATTCATCATCAAATGGTACAGGTTACGACAAAATCAAAATGATCCAGATAGAATAATTATTCAACATGATAATGGATTTACAATGATCAATACAAGGTCATTTGAGCCAATTGGAGATAAGCCCTATGTTCTTCCAAGATAATGTGAGCAAGTGTTTTACTCAGAGGTTCCAAATAAATAGGCTTGGTCATTTGTTGTTAGACATGATCCCATAGGAAGGCCGATAAAGTATAATGTTATGGAAGAAGAAGATATTGAAGATGATGAAGAAGCAGATGATGAAGATCAAGATGATGGTGACGACGATGATGGGGATGGTGATGATGATGATGATGATGGTGATGATGATGATGATGGCGATGGTGATGATGGTGATGATGGAAATGATGATGGCGATGATGATGGCGATGATGATGGCAATGATGGCGATGATGATGATGATGATGATGAAGAAGAAGATAATCAATGACTACAAACATCATCACCCCTTCTGTTGATGATCTTGCATTCCATATATAAGGTAAATTTGTTCATGTTTACGATGTTGCATATTGTTCATTTTGTCTTCTAAGTTATTTGTAGCATACACGTATCATGTAATTTTTAGCAAACTTAAGATAAATGATTAAAATATGCAAGAAATTTGATTACATATTTATTGTGTTCATTTCTAATGATTAAAACATATGTTATTTATAGTTACCAATGTTTATGTTGTGTCTGAGTATGACCCTTTTTGCAAATAGTCAATTGACTACATGTACATCGTCACCCCTTTTGTTGACGATCTTGCATTCCATATATAAGGGAAATTTGTTCATGTTTGCGATGTTGCCTATTGTTCATGTTCTCTTCTAAGTTATTTGTAGCAAATGTGTATCATGTAATTTTTAGCTAACTTAAGGTAAATGATTAACATATTCAAGAAATTTGATTACATATTTATTGTGTTGATTTCTAATGATTACAACATATGTTATTTATAATTACCAATGTTTATATTGTGTCTGATTCTCACCCTTTTTGCAAACAGTTAATTGACTACAGGAGATTTGACTCGTTTGGCATGGATTGTGCACAATGACATGGATCAGAAGGTATAAGTCAATAAATAGACATAATTTTTTAATATTATTCTTGTTTATCATTGAGAACATATGTTATAAATAGACATATTATATAATCATATAATGTATATATAGACAAAGAAGGTCCGTATAGAAATATAATTGTATAATCATTTTCAACTTACTACATTTTATATATGTCACTTTTACTTTCCATTTGATGGATTGCAGGACCCACTGAATGGGTACTTGTCAGATCTTCTACATCGAATGAGGGAAATGAGGAAATGGTAGATGAAAGCTCTACATGTAGTATGGCTAAAAGAGGGAGATCAACTAGAGGTCAAAAGAATAGAAAAAAATTTGATAAATGCATGCAAGTTTTCCTTGCTAATGGGGGGTCATGTTCTTATGATGATGAGACCAAAGGCGACATCAAGGTGCCCTTTCGGTACTCACACATTGAGAAAGAATGGATACCCAATTAGCTACCTCCAATTAACATAGATTTTTGTGTTAATGAGAGAATATATCACATTGCTCCATCCTCATTACATGGTTTGGGCCTATTTTCCATGAATGGGATAAAGGTATGTTACAACAAAGTTGTCGAATTGTTCAAGTATGTTGGTCCATGTTACAATTACAATGATTGGATGCAGATTGTTCGATATAAAAAAAGTATGCCTAGGTATGGGGTATTAGCTAATTATATACAATGGAAAGAAAATGATCAAAGTAAAAGATTTGCTATGTACATTGATGGGAGACCAAAAGAAATAGGTAATATTGCAGGTTTTATAAATAGTATGTGACCTTCTTCAACTAGTAAGCAACCCAATTGCATATTTGAGGCGCGTGAGGGGAATGAAGTTTTTGTTTGTGCAATAAAATCAATAAGTGCAGGGGAAGAACTACTAACTAATTACCATTTAAATCACATAGATACAAACAAAGTTACTATCATGAGGGTTGTAAGTACTATTTACCATTTTGTTAATAAGTTTTTTTTGATGTCTATTTCTTTCAGTTAGCTAAATTTTTTATGTTTAATCTTTGTGACAGGACGATATGGATCTGACAGATGATAGAGGTCACTAGGATGCTACTCCCACACCTTCTTCAGCAAGGGTAAACCTTTTTCAAATTGTACAAATTAGATAGTTGAAAAATGTTATATTATTACGTTATTTTATTTACAGTTTTTGAGTTTTTATGATAGTTTTACTGATATTCCTCTTAGAATTTGATGTTCAAGATAAGGGTAAAGCAGCAGTAGTAAGCACTGAGCCACTAGCTATGCATTCTAATGAGGATATTGCTGATACTCCCAATTTCATAAAAATGTTGAAGAAAAAAATTAGAAAAATTAATATAGAAGCAATGAAAATTTTGGATGAGGCAAATATGGAACCTGGGGAGATGATGAAGAAGCTATCAGATTTGAAAGCACAAGCTCAGTGTTATGAACTAAGCTCCAGTGAATATTTAGTTATAACAAAAGTTCAATAAAGATTTATATTTTATAATCTTTTATGTTGTGAAGTAAAATATGTAATATGTGCAAAAATACTTTATTGATGCAATTTTTTTAAAGAGTTGTAAGAAACTTTAACTACTAAATTCTTGTTATACAGGAATTTTTGGCAATTGATCCACAACCTAGTCAAGGACAATGTGGTGAGGCCGGTAGTAGCAGAGCTCCGGCTACCACTAGTAAAATAATCTTTTAGTTGACAAGTTAGAAGGAATTTTTTATTTTGAACATTCAAAACTTCTTAACTCTTACTTTTATTATTTCAAAATGTCTTTGCTAACAATGTATTGTTCAAGGCATCTAGTGCAGGAGACTCCTATGAGGTTGATGGATGCCCGTACGAGATTTCCAACTGGAATGTCGGCAACAAGGGGACATCTAGCTGGTAAATCCTTATTTTTCTATATTTGGTTTTGTGTTAATTATGAGTTGATAATATGTACTTTAATCTTGGGATGCATCACATAGTGTATTGTTTTTTTTATGGTAGGAGATGCACCGTCTGGTATGCCACCAAATGCGGATCATAGTGCATCTATTGGTGATAATTCACCATCATTTCCTAGAGCTACCTATGTTTCTAGCACGTGATCTATGGAGACATCGTTGTTGATTGACAATAATGAATTAATGCCTTTGAAATGTCCTAAGATTCCAAGTACTTTAAATAATTATTTTTTATATTGTAATAAAGATTTCCTTGCAAGATGTAAACATGATAGGAAATGGTGACTGCAAGGGCTTTTGATGTGGAGTGATGCCTCATGACCTTCTTTAGTGTGTTGTATTGTGCAAGTTGTTTAATTATTCTGGAATTCCTTTTTATTAGGGGTTTGGTAGGATCATCTAAATTATCAATGACCTTTTGTCTATACTAGTAATTCTCTAGTTTAGTAATTTGGTACATTGCAATTTCATGCTTTCAGTAGAAGATACTAACCAATTTTTCTACAGAGAACCAAAAGTGGGAGTCTTCTTTCATATGATTCATTTTAATGATTTTTACTATTAATTATCCCATGACATTTTTTGCAGGAAAAGATACATTTTATAGGAGGCTTTATGACCTCACACTGCAAAGATTCGAGCCCACCATATGTACTAGGTTGCTGTACATCATAACTGAACTAATTTAATCCCACTATTTTTTTTCATATCATTAATTGGTGCAACATTTTCCCTTTCATTTGGGTCTTTTCTTATACTAGCTATATCTAACAATTTTGTGTTTTTTCTTAAAAGGTGGAACTACCAATCTCAAAAATTAAAAGATGAGCTCATCAAAGATATCAAGCATGAGTTTGGTAGTAATATTTTTGATCGTAAGAAATTGTTACAAAAAGCTGCCAAACATCTTAAGGTTGTGAGGGACACATATAGAAAGAGCCTCATCCTAAACCCGAAGTACGAGTGTCCTCCCTTTTTTCCAATGAGGGACTGGAATGAGTTCATTTTGGATGCAAAGGAGAAAGGGCAACGCCCAAAAGAAAGTACACCAAAAATCCAAAAAGGTATGCAATAGTATTAACTACTAGTACATTAATGAGAAAATTTAGGGTTCAACTTCAGTATCAAAAATTTCAACTAACTCAATTTAATCTATCTATTGATGAAAAGTATGTAATTCATATGCTGACACAATTGCTTATAAATCTCAATCTCTCTCTGGGCATAAATCTTACATAAGATATATTGAAAAAATGAAGTCCTTTATTCATATTTAGTGAAAAATTTTAGAGCTTATGTCTCCTATGGGTTCTTTTCTCAAATTTTATATTCGCTGAACTCAAACTCAAATTCAACTAAGAAATTCCTACTCAAAGTTGTGACAACCAAATCTTGTGATATGATGTACCATGTCAAATTTTGAGTCATAAAAATAGGCAACACCTTGACCACTATACTTGTTGACTTTCCCTTTCTTTTACAATAATTGCTCACTATCTTGAGTTTCCTATCCCCTGTTTTCTTTTGGGTCATGTGTGCATCAAATCTGCACTTAATCTACATGTAAATCCTGATGAAATCCATCATTGAAGATATCAAATGATAACAGTATATAATGTTGTCGTTAGTGATTGTTATTTTATACTGTCATCAATTCCATTTTGTGCTTTGTTGCATATCAAAAAAGAAGTGCATATACACTATACATCAGATTTAAGTGTGAAGCATCACAAAATCTAATCTCTATCTTTAGATAAAAATGTAGTCTGAGAATCCTAAAGAATTTAAAGCTGAACGTTTCCACCACATCTAAAATCCATTCTTCTTTTTTAGTATTTTTCGTTGTTGCTGAAGCTTTGATCACATGGATTATGTGTCTATACCCAACCAATAGATTATCCTTTTTAGGGAATCCCCACTTTTTCTCCTATGGAAACTCTAAATATGGAAACTCATTAAGAGATTTTTCCTGATATCACCCTGCTTCCAATCTTTCTCTTCCATTCCTTAGCTCCTTGCAAGCTCACAAAAGGCGTATCAACTTTGGTAACATGTTAATTATTTGTGTGTAGACTAATTCAAACACATATATCAGTGAAGTAAAGAGACAAAGTACCAAGCCTAACACATCTACCTTGGGGGAGCACTCTTAAAATACAACATAATGTACAACAAAATTCACAATGTGTACAAATGACTTTTCATGTGATTTGAACCTTCACCTGCACCTCTTGTTCCTTCACATTCTCATCCTTTTGAATTCAATATTTCTCACTATGCTAGTTTGTCAAAATCCCTAAAATAGGAGTTATTTCTCCAACAGACTACCATGCATAATCCTCAATTTTGCTATTTAAATTTTGTTATTGTAAATATGAAAGGTATGTAATTCATATGTTGACACAATTGCTTATAAATCTCAATCTCAATCTGGGCATAAATCCTACATAATATATATTGACAAATGAAGCTTCTAATATGTTCTCTCTATGACCAAAGGAACTCACCCCTATAAAACCTTCACTTGCGCATCCAAACCCACTTCCTAGAGTTGTAACTATATGTGCTTTCTCAAGGATCTCAGTAAAAATATCCCATGAATTTTGACCAGGAAATCAAACCCATACATATGGAACATTTTTTCCTCCAAAGACATCAAACCCAAGTGAAGTAAATGTTTCCACAATGATTCTAGTATTCTCTTTATAAAATTCAACAACTCCATGCATGGCCTGCAATAAAATTGAGCATCCTACATTAATAATCATCATATGAAAGATTTTAGCACTAATGCAAGTTAAAGTGAATGATCATTATTTTAGTCTCAAATAGACTTCCGTACAGCTTTGCAGATCTTTGTGACCAAAACCATGTTTTCTTATAATAAGAAATCTCAATCCAACAGAGGAAAGGTGAAAGAAAATTTGACAACAACTACCTTATCAATGACTCTTTTTTGACATATTGTTTTTTCTTTTCATATCAACAAGAACAAGTATGATTCATACGAATTAGGTAAGTTAATTAATCATTGATAAGGAATAGATAAAGTAAATTATCAATGAGTTCTTTATTTGCCTTTTGCTACCTTATCAATGTCTCTTATCAAAAAACATAACTTGAAAATGATAAAATATGACACACCAGAAACCTAGATATTACATATCTGTCAAAACAACCATTTTGAAGAGCACTTCTTACCTTTAACCCTTTTGGAGAAAGGCAAGCTAATCCACCAGCTTGTGTAATATTAGATGCACCATTGAAACAAGTACACATGATACGATTGAAATCATTTACAATAGGGAATCCATCAGAGAATCAAAGCTCATCAGGAACAACTGTCCATCCAAGATGGACACCTATAAAGCCAACATATTTGGAGAACGATGCAATCTCAATTGTAATCTGCATCACAATATACAACATTAGTAACCAAATGAGAATACCTTCAAAAGTACAAAAAGTAAATGCATTAAAACTTAGACAATTTCAATAAATGGCGATGCAAAGCAGAACATGTCTAGACTCTAGTATGATAAATAGCATGAAATCCATGGATAAATAGCATGATTACACATGTCAATTAAAGGTATGATGCTATACTTTCTTCCCCTTTTTCATATATTTGGTGGAACATGCTACTTTATGCTAAAACCTTCATACCAATATATAATAATCCACTATTTAGTACTGATCTTTATATCTATATCATCTAACATATTTCAAACTTTTCATAGGTTGCAAGACACATCAAAGGCAACAAAGGCGAGGCTAGAAAGGGTTGGGCAGCACAGACTTGGCTCTAGGGGATATTCGAAAATCAAAGCACATGTTGTAAGTAGCAATAAATGAATTGCAAATAAAAATTATTTCTAAAACGCAAATAATTTTGTTAATTGATAAAAAAATGCAAGGTTCTGATTTTAATTTGGAGGCCATAGAAGAACACAAAAAAATTGCCTTCAAGCAAGGCTATGCAGTGGTGGCTAAACGCCTACGGCAAGCTTCCATTGCCCCAACCGAGCAGTCTCCTGCATCATGTGCACAGGTAAATATGCCAAAAAATATATTAGAAATTGAATACTTGAGCAACAATTTATTTGATAATAATGTGCATGACATTGCAATGCAGCCTGCTAATCTTGACACAGATCATATGCAACATCATGAAGCCCCTGATGTGCATCGTACTGTCGATGGAGGTGCTCATTTGTTATTTAAAACTAATTATGTAATTATTAATACAATTTAACATCTTTAATTGAGCTTGGTGTAATCATTTTGTGTTGAGGATATAGAATCATGTCATGCTGAATGAGTGCCGGAGGATGTTCAGACTGATCAGCAGGTAGATCATGTGGCACATTTAGGTAAAGAAAATCTATGTTTTGTTCTTTTAAATTAATAAAATGGTGGGAATTTAACCTCATGTAGTACTTTTTATTGTAGCAGACTCCCCTTTGGCACAATAGCCTCATGATGTTCCTCAACAGATGAGGAGGAGACATGTGTTAGAACTAGTAGAGGAGGGGGATCCTGATGAGGACATTGTTATTCCTCTTAGAAATTATATGAAAAAAAGAAACAACAAGAAAGCAAAAAAGACATGATTATTCATGAATGACTTACTCTTGAATAATGTTAATGAATATTGTGTTAATGAATTATTCATGAATGACTTACTCTTGAATGTTGCGTGTTAATGAATTTTGTGTTAATGAATTATTCGTGAATGTTGTGTGTTTATGAATTTTATGTGTTAATGAATGTTATCATGTGATTATAATGATTGAATGTTATATTTCAAAAATGGATGAATCGAATGTTATTAAATGTTAATGGGGATGACGAGGACATTGATATTCCTCTTAGAAATTTTATGAAAAAAAGAAACGACAAGAAAGAAAAAAAGATATGATTATTCATGAATGACTTACTCTTGAATATTGTTAATGAATATTATTCATTAATGTTGGGTGTTAATGAATATTGTGTTAATGAATTATTCATGAATGACTTACTCTTGAATGTTGTGTGTTAATGAATTATTCATGAATGTTGTGTGTTTATGAATTTTATGTGTTAATGAATGTTATCATGTGATTATAATGATTGAATGTTCTATTTCAAAAATGGATGAATTGAATGTTAGTAAATGTTAATGGGGAATTTAGAGTGATGTTGGGGGGGGGGGGGGGGGGGCAGGGGGGGGGGGGAGGGGCCAAATGAGCTTCCACCTTCACATGGTTGGCCTTGTTAAGTAGAGAATATTTAACTATTCTCGAAACCAAGTTAAGCTCATACTTTAAAGATAAGCTTATAGTTAATAGTGACAACCAATTAGCAAGTCAAAATGAAGTTCTTCGTTACAGGTACATTTTTAGTTTTTAAAGCATGATATCATGTTTTAATATTGTATAGTTTTTTTCTCTTAAGTTAAAGTATTCTTTTACTATAACAACATAATTTATGACCATTTTAGTAACTATTCTAACCTCGCTTTATGAAAAATCCTGTTTTGGCAAAGATGGCGATATGTGGTGCTATCTATTCCTTGGGAGATTGGATTGCACAAGTCTGTATCTCAACATCAACATGGAAAATGGTGTGAAATTGCACTTTCCTTAGTCAAATTCAATAGTTTAAGAATAGTCAAATTCAAAAATAAGAAATGATAGTCCCTCCTCATACAATTGAATTTTAATAGGAATGTTGAGAAAACAATAAAAATGTTGCTCTGTGAACAAAGTTGTTGTCTTGTAGGATTTCTTTCTGGATTTGTTCTTGAAACCCAAGGTGGTTTTTTCCCCCTATTTTTACTTCCTTTCTTTAATCTTTACATTATATTGTAGATCCCCTTCTTGGAGATGAAACCAACATTCATAATGACAATCTGGCTGTTGAAGACACTCTTAATGAATTGGTTTTGGATGGTGGTTTTGTGACACCAAAAAGCAACACATTCGGCCATGCTTTCAGGTGATATATTTTTTTGCAATTTCAATGGCTACTTCATTTTGGATTAATCATAAATATCAAAAAAATTATTCATATTGCACTATAATCTTTGATCCTTATAGAGATTATGAAAAGGAAAGCGAGAGGAAAAAAAGTGTTGAAGAGTTTTACAAAATTCAACACATTAACCAGACTTATGATTTCATACATTTTATAACTTTCATAAAAACATTTTTTCTCAAACAGATGTTTTGAAAGATTAGAACTATACACTCAATATTGGAAAAAGATTTTGAGATCTCTTGTTTGTCAAAAAAAAGAATGAAAAATTGGGTCTTCTTTACTAACTTATCTAATGCCTTAGGGCATTTAGTTAGAAACTTCAAAATTAGATTTTTAGAGAAGACTCTTGAATTCAAATAGTAAATCTTATATGATCAACATATTGAAAAGTATGACATATTAAAAGTTTGTCGTCCTAAAATGTCTTATTACTCACTGCTAATATTTGGTAGCATCTTCTTATCTTCGTCATTTGTACAAATTGTTTCATTACACTTTGTTTTATTATAAATGATTATCTACGCCAAGATGATTTGGGTTATAGAGTTTTTAAAAATGTGGTGTTTTTGGCAAGTTTGGCAAGATTTTTGTGTCGCATGTGTTTGGACAGGCCACAATTGTATCTTGTGATTTCAATTTTAGTTTGTATGTTCTACAGAATGAGGATCGGTTGTTTCAGATTAGCTATCCCAAGTCAGTAAATAGTATTCTTGGTGATTTTTCTGTGCTCATCACTATGGGTGATGCACACAAGAGAATGCGATCTTTGGCAGTTAATATGATCAATACTGCTAAGAAAAGTGCCAGTTTTTTAAAAGATATTGAGTGGCATGCACTCTATGTCTTTGGTCAATGGAACCATCAACAGGACATACTTTTCTCTAAGGAGGCTAAAAAGGTATTTTTTCAAACTTCCAATTTGTACTTTCCTTTAGAGGGGTCTTTTAGAGGATGAGTTACCAAAGAATACTCACCCCAGATCTTTTTGTTTCTATGGTAAGCAAGATCCTACTAGGTTTTCTAGCTTATCAATACTGGTATAAGCTTTCTCATGTCAGTCATAGTTTATGCATATATTTGTTGTACTGTTGTTAGGCTAGAAGTAGTAATGCTCTAATACATTTATATTTTTACTATATTGTAATCTTGTTCTCTACTACAATCGGTTATGGTAATTGCAAGGATGTTTGGAGAGGGAGAGGGAGAGGGAGTGTAGTAATGGTAGGTTTGAACTATAGATTTTTCTAACTGGTAAAATTACTTCCTCTCATTAATTTCTTTGAATTGAACTACATTGTATTATGTATATTATTATTATTACATGGGGGAATCCCTTTGAAAGCCCACGATGGTTGGTAAAGTCAAGGATTCTTGAAGGATAGCCTGTACCAAAAGTTAAATTGTGCAACCATAATTTTAGTAAGAGATTTGTTCATTGAAATAGATGCAACATCTTTGACCTAGTTCTCATACAGAAGGAGGAGGATTATAAAATAGATGCATCTTTAACTTAGTTCTCATGAAAGAGTTGGATTGTAATGTAAAGTGGTAGTAGAAAGTTTAAGCCTAATGTTCTAATAGGTGAACTCTATTGAAATCAAGAATATCATAACTTCTTATGCCGTACAAGGAATAATATGCTCTTCACTATTTGCAGTATAGTATGACATGAACTAGCTCTCTTAGTCCTCCTGGAAAGCTTTGGTTAATCTCTAAAATAACCAATCAAAATGTTATTAAGCCATTCATTAAAACATTTAAGTTCAAAATAGTTCTCTAAGATCTAATGTCTTTTAACATTAAAAAAAATATTTTGAAAGTTCATCTCCTATTTCTAGCAGGGTCGCCATGATCATTATCTGCCATGTCTCCTTTGTTTGTGAAACTATATTTAAGAACCCAATCTCACCACAGGTAATGGATGGATAAGTCTTTAAAAAATTAAATAGAATATTCAGCTTGTAATGATCACTGATAAAATAATTTCTATGAAATATATATATAGAGAGAGAGAGAGAGACAAATTGAAGCACTACATCTTATTTGGATATTCATTTTTTGGCTAGGAACGCTTGGCTAGGAAGGCTTGTGGAAAGAAAAATTTTTTGTTTGTTTTACTTGAAACAAAGTGGATTGTCTTAATTATCAATTATTTAGGGTAATAGGGTAAAATGTGCATCAATTCTTGTCAAAGAGGCATTTCTGGTATAAGATATTTTGGTGTGAAGATAAGGGGAAGTTAGCTATCTCCACATCACACAAAAGGATTATTTGAAATTTGTAACAGGCCACTACCAAAACAAACTCTGCACATCTTGGCAAGAGATTTCATGGAAATTTAGAAGTTTAGAATTGAAATTTGAAAACTGAATATTTTATGGAAGGATTCACATGACTAATAAGATGATAAAAAGAGATCTTTTCTAGCAAGTTTATAGCTATACTAGAATTGCACATAATGGTTTATAACTACAATGGAGTCTGACATTTAATGCAGACTCATAAAGTAAATATTGTACAATCTTGTACAATGGAGCTTGGCATTAGAATTGGTCCAAGAAGAAAAGATAAGGGACCTATAGAAGTGCAGCTCTTGGGATTGACAGTAACCTTCACAACAGTGCTATCAATAAAGAGCCAGGATAATCCAAGTTTATCATAGGAATCATTTGCAACATTTCAACTCTTAGAAACTATCGAAAAGACATATAAACAAAATGGATTGTTCACACAAAATGGTGGCATAAGATGTATGCTGAATTGTGTACTTAAAATAAAACTAATATTATGCTCAAATGTACAAAATTTATTTTTATATAGTGGTCTATGAAAATACCACCTTCAAACCAATATTAGGGGTTTAATCAAAATAAAATTACAACTACTCATAGACTAGTCATTGATAGATGCTAGATAGATAGGAATCTATCAGAGGTATTTAATTTTGAAAAAGTCAAACTTACCTCATATTTGGTACTATGTAATAGGTTTTCTTGTAAAATGTGCATAGTTGATTCCATAAGCAAGTTTACGGTTTCAACTATTTTAGAGTGTATGGATAACAATTTGTTGGTTTGAAATCGGCTTGACATATTTTACCTTTTATATATTGATTGAAGTGTAACTGCTCATCTGACCATGCTAAATAAAACATTAACATGGTCAGATGTGCATCAAAATGTGTTGCCATGTTTTATATCACAAGTTTAGACTCCAGAAAGGGGAGGTGACTTCTTCCAGTCAAAACAATTGAAGATATGCCTCAAGCTCTATCATTCAAGACAGTTTGGAAAGATGAGATTGTTTGTAATTAGATCTTAAGAATGATGAAGTGTAGTCTTCAAAGCATGTGACTAAATGTTTCATTAGCTTCACCAGTGAATGCCATAAAAATGGAGTAGAAAAGAAGGCATAGGTTGCCACTGATACTGCCCATACTATTCCATCATTGTAAAGAGGAAATTCCATGAAAAGCAGTGCTCCAAACACTACAATCTAGACAATAATAATAGCCAAAATAGGGATATGGAATTTGTTCATCATGACAAGAAGAAGGGATAGAGAACCCAGTAAGTAAATTCCCCCACCCTATTAATGGATAAATTGTTTTTGGAACAAGGACTAATGGAATCAAATAACTTGCAGCTATACAAAAATGAATTAGTTTCTTCAGTAACACTGAATGCAGAGAGTAGCTCAGTACATATTTCAGGCAGTAGAGATTGGATGAAGAGAGTTGTGTCTTGAAGCTTTTCCCACTAAATAGTGCTATTATGGTTGTTACCAGGTAGAACAATGACTATGCTATTGAATGGGTATCTCCTCATCACAGCTATCACATAAGGAAATTATTAATTAGAGCAACATGATTTTGGATATTTTTTGATGATGTTTGTGATTGTGGTGTTTCTCAGATGTTGAGCATGGCTGCAGTTGTGCAATTGGCATTTCAAAGTATTGGTGTGGTTTATGGGGACATAGGAACATCACCACTTTATGTGTATGCGAGTATTTTTCCTAATGGCATCAAACATCCTGATGATGTTCTTGGGGCTTTGTCTTTGATCATATATTCTCTCACTCTTTTGCCCCTCATCAAATACATCTTCATTGTATTGTGGGCCAATGATAATGGAGATGGTAAGATTATAACAGGTCTAGTTTCACTTTGTTTTTAGGTTAAAGTTTGATCTTTTTGATGTGAAAACATGTGTTCTAATTTTAAAGGGATGGTTTCTTTTGCAGGTGGAACATTTGCTCTTTATTCTTTGATTTACCGCCATGCAAATGTCAGCATGATACCCAATCACCAGGAAGAAGATAGGAAACTCTCCTCATATACACTTGAAGTTGTAGGTAGACAACCCAATAGAGCCATTAGGATAAAGGAAGCTCTTGAACAAAGTAACTTTTCCAAGAGATGTTTGTTAATACTAGCCCTTGTGGGGACATGTATGGTTATAGGAGATGGCATCCTCACCCCTTGTATCTCTGGTACATATTATTGTTTTTACAATATGTAATACTTTTTTTTGTTATTTTTCAATATATTGTATGCCTTTTATATCAATGTTTCAATAGTGTGATCTATTATCATATGTTAGAAATCAAATGATCTCAAAGTCTACTTAATTCACAATAAATCCCTTAGATTGTACAAAATTTGTTAACTTTTCCCTTTCATTTGTTCAAGTAGTTTCACTAACACTTAATTTGTTGATATATTTTAGTTCTTTCAGCAGTGGAGGGAATCAAAAGGGTGGACAAGTCGCTCAACCAAGGTGAGTTTTTGGCATTTGCTCACATTATAATATTTGAGATGGGTAGGAAGAGTGGGTCATTTATTGAAATAGGAAGCACCCAACGTATAAATTTGGTGTATAAAAGTTAATTGTATATTGGTGCATCCTAGACATTAGACAAATTGGATAACAATTGCTTATACCTTCCAAAAGTATCCGACTTTACACAAAAAACTAAAATAGAGTCCATTTCATTGGTCAAAGTGATTTGTAGAACAAAATTTGTGGGGTTGCAGGGGAGGAGGAAATGAAGCTAAAACACAATTCCTTAACAAAAGAAAACCAAAATACAGTACATTTCATTCGTAGAAGTGAATTGAAAAACAAAATTTGGTGTGTTGCAGGGGAAGAGAAAAATGAAGCTAAAACACAATTCCTTAACAAAAGAAGATCAATGATATGAATTTGTGCGAGAGTATGAATGGAAAATCAAAAAATTGCTGACCCATTGATTTGATCAGGTGCTTTAAAGGTCACTGGTGCTCTTGAATATTTTCCACATTATGAACAACACTAGAGTTCAAGAAAAAAGACTGATTCACCAAGCTTTGGAATGGCCAAATCAGACACTTCAATGCCTCAGCCTAAGTGAAGAAATAAATAAACAAGCTATGCTTAAGCTTTTACTATTTCAAACATCGATTACAATATAGACAATTAATGCTATTCTCATTGAGATTTTTCCTAACTATTTCAATAGTATTCTACACATGTTGCTATCTTTATTTCACAATATCTCATTCATCACTTTTAGGGGCAGTTGGTCTTATCTAAATTTTATACTAATTCTTCCACGCCCTACGTAGACAGCATTTGGATTAATAACAATTTTAAACCTGACCTCCACCACATGAAAATATGATGAATACACTTTTTTTTTTATTAATCAAAATGAGTTTTTGATCGGGTGATGTTTGAATATAACAATTATTTGACTATCTTAGAAAATAAACTTGACCTTACTTTAGGTTCAATAGGTACATTGAATTTAGAGGAGTAATGTAGGATGATTTTTATGTGTACAAAGATTAAAAAATAGTCATTTAGAAGTTATCTTGGAGAATTACATATTTTTGTTCTAATAAAAGAATGATTACATAGAGGTGATGTTAGATAATTACTTTAGGTTGTTTCAACAATAGTTTCAATAGAACCTCACAACTCTTTCAATTAGATTAGGTGAGCAAGGAGTGCAAGATTAATGAAACATGGGCTATCTCTTTCCATTATCAACATCTATGGATCTATATGCAATTAGTAGGCATACAAGTTATATTGGAGAATTACTTAATCTTGTTCCAATAAAAAAGTGATTACATAGATAAGATAAGATAAGATAAGATAATTTTATTAATGCCAACAAAAGACCACTATAGGTCTCAACAATAGTTCACTATAACTATTTCAAAAGTCTGTACAATACATATTTTTCTAATATTAGATAATTACTTTAGGTTGTCTCAACAGTAGTTCACTATAACTATCTTAAAGGTGTGTAAAATAAATATTTTTCTAATATTCAATACATTTTCTTCTAACAACTATTATCAATACACTCAATACACAAGCACAAATGTCTTTACTTGCCTAGTACCAATAAGGCCTCACACAAGGAGTGCAAGATTATTGAAACATGGACTAACCCCTTCCACTATCAACATCTATAGACCTATATGTAATTAGTGGGCTTAATCTTAAGGAACTCTATAGTTACACATGCTTTTATTGGAGTTGCATTCAGATTGGTGATCTCCCCCAAAAAAACCCAATACCTAATCTATCGACTTTCTAAATAATGAGTCCACTAAATGTACCATTTATTCTCATAAGAGATGAAGTTTTATGAATGACTACTAATAAAACATGCATCAATAAAATTCTCTCAAAAACTACTAGTTATATTCTGATATTAGGATTATAATTTATAAGCATTTTAACCTTTAATATTAAGTAGAATATTTCTATTTATTTCTAAATTCTAATATTATAATTTTAAGAAAGGTAACCTTTGTTTCTTAATGCAGTTTACACTCAATCTAATGCTAAAGCAGCTTTTAAGTTTAATGCCAGGGAGTCTACAATCATCTCAAATTTTTAGCGATTTAATGACATTCATGAATGGGCTAGTTGCATTTCCTCTCAACATCCCTGGTATAGATTATACAAAAGCTCTCAAGGTAATGTGCAAATTCTCCTTATAGAGTGTTAAATGCATTAGGTCAAATCAATGTTTTTCAATTAGCAAGCTTGGTGTGGATTTAAATGCATTAAATTATCAATTTTTTTCAATTTGCAAGGTTAGTCAAGTGTTATAATGAATGTTCTTGTGAGATCTATTAGATTTCCACAATCCATGCTAATACTTTCAAATTTTTGGATTAGATTGTGATTAGAATGTTCTTGTTTCATGACAGTCAAGGTCCAGAATTCATGCTACTCTAAGAGTTATTATAAACCAAAGGAGAAATGGAAATGATGATGAGAGTGGATATTTTCTAGATTCACTCATCAAAACTATAAATCTTTTGGATGAAGAGATATTGAATCTTATTATGGACCTTATCCTTGGTGGCTATGAAATGACATCTAACTTGATAGCATTAATTTCGAAGTTTCTAATTGAATGCCCTAAGGCATTGGAGCATTATTAAAGAAAACATCAAGGGATAATATTTGAATTGTGGATATTTGTAAATTATGTTGGTTTTAGATAGTTATAGTTATAGTTATATATGTGCTCTTATGATGATGTGATTGGGACTGTAAGTTTTTTTGTCACGTTTATCTATTTAAAAAATAGATGAAATTATTGGCTTTCATTCTTGATAAATAATTATTTCCTAATTTTATTCTTCCTTGCAAGAACCAAAATTTAGACACTGTGCCAATTATTGCAAAGGCTTTGCTCTCATAGGAGCCTTCTAAACTCCACAAAATTTGAGTTGTAAAGCATAATTGCTTGGTGGAAACAAGATATCATGCACATTCTTCTTCCTTCCCATTGTTTTGTATAAAATAAATCATTTGACGAATGAAACAATGGTGTGGAGGTCAAAATGTGCATGATACCTTGACTCTCATGCATCAAGCAATTATGCTTTATAATCAAGTTTTGTGCAGTTTTGAACGATCCTATGAGAGAAAAGCTTTCAAAAAATAATGGGACAACGTGTCTCAATTGCGACATATCTTGGTCTCAATTGCAACATATCTTCATCTCAATTGTGACACCAAACTGGCAAATTTTATGTCGCGAGTATGGCACCAGTGTAGTTAACTAAGGGTTTGTGGTTGGAATTTAGACGCAAAATTGGATAGGTTTATGTCAGAATTGAGACGACTTGCGCTCACAAATGAGAAAATAACAGTTCAGGTTGGCTAGAGAAATCGATGAAATTCGTGTTGGTAAGTCCACGTTTATGAAGTTGAAATTATGACTTGCAATGAATGTAGCGAGAAACCGACCAAATTTGTTTGACAACAACTTTGGTGGCTTTAGCGACCTACTCTTGTCAAAATTGAGACATTTTCGCGTCGCAATTTAGCCCTAAATTTACTAGTGGTTTAGTTCCCACCACAAAACTATATGAAAACACAATTATTTCTATTTAAACTTAGACTATGTTATAGATAACATGTATTTGTAGAACAATCAAAAATAAAAATTGTCTTGAGACCTATATTTTCTCTTTTATAGCGATTCAAATTTCAACTCACCCAAAATCAATAGTTTTCATCTCCCACCATATTTTCCAAAATAAATTTATTCCAACTAGAATAAAAATTATACAGTTTGAAAGAGGAATCTCTCTCCTCTAGAATGTTATATAAATTTTAAATTTTTTTAATATGATTTAATATTTTTTGCTTTCTCAAAATCGACATCTTTTCGAGTGTTAAAATACATGCTTGTAGAACTTTTTAATTACAATATGCTATATCTAATAAAAAAATGATAAACCTTATATGAGAATATTATTGACTTTGAGCTATATAAAATGGGATTTTTATTTTACCAAAAAAAGTATTATAAAAAATAATAAGAGTTATTGAAACATTAGTTTTATGAAATAATTTTTTTTTTATAGTAATTGGACACAAACAAGTATAAAACATGCATTTAGTAGATATTTCCAATTAGAAAAGTGTGAGACCATATATAACATAGCTAGAATAGATTTATCTAGATCATATGTTTGAGAAAAAAATATTTTTGCACAATAATACTCAAATTTGGTCATTTGGATAAGTCATCCTGAAACGTTACACAACTTTGTACTTTTACCCTTAGTGTTGATTACTTATAATATGTTTTTTTGTAGAGGTAACCAATTGAAATATATACATTGTTATATTTTTTGTGATGTATGCATAATTTGTAGCATAAGTATCATGTAATTTGTAACTAACTTAAGATAAATGATTTACATATGGAGGAAACTATACTCCTTTAACAAGGATTGTACAAAGTGACATGGATCAGGAGGTATAAGTTTATTACATACTTTCTTTCTCTTTACCTTCGACATTAACTTTAGGAAAAAATTATCAATATTAGCCTCATTTTGTATCTTGATATTTCATTCCTTCAACTATATCTCTCATTTAATGGGCTCCAGGTATCACCAAATAGATATGTATCAAATTTGTCTTCCTCAATTGAGGGGAATGTAGGAATAGAAGAAGATAGTGAGACATGTAGTAGGTCTACAAAAGAGAGACAAACTAGAGGGCAAAAGATTAGAAGAAAATTCAATAAATGCATGCCATTTTTCCTTGCACAAGTGGGATCATGTTCTTATGATGATGAGACAAAGTGTGACCTAAAGGTTCCCTTGAGGTACACACATCTTGATAAAGAATGGATACCCAAGGAATTACCTCCAATTAACACTAATTTTTGTGTTAATGAGAGGATATATCACATAGCTCTATCATCATTACATGGTTTGGGCCTATTTTCTATGGATGGCATAAAGGTTAGTTATAACAAGGTTGTTGAACTGATGGAGTATGTCAGAACTTGTTACAATTACAAAACTAGATGCAAATAGTTCAATTAAAAAAAAGTATGCCTAGGTATGCACCGTCAGAAAATTATCTACAATGGAAAGAAAATGATCAAACTAAAGGACTTGCTGTGTACATTGATGGAAGGCCAAAAGCAAAAGGAACATTGCAGGTTTTATAAATAGTATGCATCTTAGGTCCACTAATAAGCAACCCAATTGCATTTTTGAGGTGCATGAGGGAAATTGTATTTTTGTATGTGCGATAAAATAATTAAGTTTAGGGGAAGAGTTGCTAATAGATTACAATTTGAATTGCATAGATACAAAGGAAGTTACTATCATGGGACTTGTAAGTACTATATATGCAAAATTTAAACTAATTACTTCTAAGTAGAACTCTAATATACAATATACCATTTTAATAATATGTTTTTTTTGCTAAATGGACTATTCCTTTGATTCTGGTGATGTTTTTATAGATATTCTTTGTCACAAGGTGGCATGGCCAAGCCATTAGATGATAGAGGTAGGGATGTTGCACCCACACCTTCTCCAGCATAGGTAAACCTTTTGTATAAAAATTAATGTAATTTAAATTTTACAAAATGTCATATTATTATGTTACTTTTGTGAAGGTTTTGGACTTGTTTTGATTGTTTTATTGATATTTTTTGTCACAATTGGATCCATAGGGATAGGGGAAGGAACAAATTACATAAGAGTGATTAGTTATTGATATGGTAGCCACTGTGTTATGTGATGATGACATCACATATATAAGTGACCCTATTCGCCTATGTAAAAAGACCCTAAAGAATGTCAATGCACAGATTCTTGGACTTTTCAGGGATGCACATCCAAGAGAAGAAAAAGAGGCCATTATGTTGTAGAGTACACTATCTAGAAGTAAGAAACAATGAGTCTTTTGCTAGGACAATAGCTCAATAAATATTTATGTATTATACTAATTTATGGATCATAAACCATAATATGTATGTTTTTTTAAAGGATCTTTTGAGAGCACAATGAGTTCTTCCACCTGACGAGGTTACTAGTGTACGTCCTATAGGTATGTGATTTCAATTCTAAATCATCTAATATAGTCTTAAATGTATATCCTCTTGACCAATTACATGTCCATGATCTTGTGCTGATATGATTTTGATATTTGTGTTGTACATAACGATTGGTTTGAAACTTTCTATCATTGCCTTTGATATGATTTTGTTCTTGTTGTCATAAAATATGCCTCTGAAACTTTCTATATATATCTCTAATATCTATGTTCCTCCTCATTGATAATGCCCTTGATGTAATGTCTCCTTTTATTAATTTTTTTGAAATAGGTACAAATAACTTACAAAACTCAATTGCAAGAGATTTCTTTCCTTTAAGTCTCAAATAACACTTAAAACTGATAAAAATACACTAAAGAAATGGAAGCAGAAGTAGTATGGGAGTGCATGTTCAAAATTCAAATCTAGAGATGGGTGGGAAGTCATAGGGAAGCGGATCTTAGACACCAGGCATGCAGGAGGGGATCCAGGTAGGCAATAGAGAGGAGTCAAGGGATGGGGACCCATGTGCAGACATACCAAGGAATCTCCCAATGAAATGGGCCTCACTCTTTGGTGTCAAGCCATCTGGTAAGTCTTCTTTCCCTCCGGTTAAGGTTGTGTAAGGACTTGAAAATAGTTCTTGCACGATTTCTATTCCAAATGAGATTGTTGACCACAGTATTGCCTCTATGGCCTCTACGCTTGTCAGGAATTTTATTTTCTTGAGACCAAATATTGATGTGGTTCGGGCCTACTGTTTGAAAAAATGGAGCTTGAAAGGTCAGTCAGTGTGACTGTAATGGCTAAGGGTTTTCTCTCTTTTGAGTTCACTTGTCAAGAGGACATGGATGGCATTCTATGTGAAGGCCCTTGGAGCTTTGGGAGGGCCACCCTGGTGCTTCAAAAATGGTCATCTAAATTGGACTTAAATGAATCCTTCTTTTAGCAAGCTCTAGTTTGGGTTAGACTCCCTAAGCTACCATTGGAGTTCTAGAATGAGGATGTCTTTAAGGGAGTGGCCAGCTCTTTCAGAGAGCTTCTCTCAATTGACCCTATTATAGCTTCTAAAAGTAGGCTGACCTATGCGAGGATCTACATAGGTGTAAGGGAAGGGGATGATATGCTTGAAGTGGTATGTTTTCAGTCCAAACTTGGCACTCATATTCAATAGATGGACTATGAGAGTGTCCTTTTTGGTTGTTTTCATTCTCTTAAAATAGGTCATAAGGCTTTTCAATGCTCGAAAGCTTAGACTACTAAGAAGAAGAATCCTCCTTGTTCTTCTCAAATGAGGGAGAAGAAAGTTTGGAAAAAGAAGCCTACTAAATAGGGCCAAAAGGGCCTTTATCTAGCGACCTAAAAAGTAGTAGATGCTCCAAAGATGACTAACCAAGAGCCTCAGGGCATGGCAAGAAAAGTAGGGGAGTTAGTCAAGTTAGGACCAAGTTCTTCTTTACCTTAATGTGCCTCTCAACAGATTCAGGATGACTAGGTTAAGGAAAGGATCCTCATGCTTGGAGAAGCAGAAGGTAAGGCTGCCTCATAGAAAGGTTTTTAGAAGTCTAGGATGGACAATTTCCCTAGTGAGGAAGAGCCTGAACTGGGTTCCACAGAGGAGGAAAAGGAAAGAGAAAATAAGGAAATTATCATCTTTCAGGACCTAGAGGAAAACTTTGTTTCCTCCAGAAAAGGAGTGACCAGAATAGAAAAAAAGGAGGACTTGGTGAAAGATCTAGACCAAAGGGTAGATCTTCTCAACACCCCAAAGAATGGTCACAAGGCTTCTAGATCCTTGAAGTTTGAAAAGAAGGGAGAGTCACCCAGGAAGAAATAAATCAGAGACCCATCTATGGCCTCTCCTACAGTGACCAAGAGTAGTTACAAACCAAATGTGGGCTCTACTACCAAATTAGGTAGAAAATTAGGGAGGGAGTCTAGAGAGGAGGAGACAAGAAGAAGCTTGGCGAATGGGTGCCAAAACACTCTAAAGGATTTTCCTAAGAATAAAAAATGAAGATCATCTCATGGAACATTAGGGTCCTAAATGGTCCCCATAAATAAGAAATTATTAGGAATCTAATTAGAGACCAGAGACCAGATATTTTGATGATCCAAGAAACAAAAATGAAAAAGGATTCATTAAGAAATATTAAGTTCAGTAACTTGATGATCGAGGAGGCATCGAACTTTGATGGAGCCTCTGGGGGTCTACTGACCTTATTCAAGACCAAACTTTTCAAGGTGGAATTAGTCTTCAATGAAGGTAACATTCTTTTTTGTCAGTGTTCCATATTCATTCCAATCAATTCTGGTTTTTGCTCAATATATATGCTCCCAATAAGAAGAGAGATAGAATGTCCTACTGGTCTACAGTAGAAGGGCTGGTACAAAATAGTATTATGAAAAAAGGAATCATTATGGGAGACTTCAATACCCCTCTTCTGGACAAGGCGAAGAAGGGTGGTCTACCTCAGGACTGGGATAGCAAGCATGACCTTTCTAACTTCATCAATGGATTGGCTTTTCTAGATCTGGACCTAATGGGAGGTGACTTCACTTGGTCCAATAAACACTTAGGTAAGGATTGTATTCAAGTTAGATTGGATAGAGCTCTCATTTCTCCTGATTGGCTACAATCTTCCTCTTGCAAGTTAGCTCTTTTGCCTAGTGTTGGGTCTGACCACACCCCTATTTCCCTCTTGATTGTTCCTTTTGATCCCTTTAGACCTCCTCCCTTCCATTTTGAGAAAAGTGTGGACTTCCCACCCTAACCTTTTAGATAGAATTAAGGTCAAGTGGAAGGCACTGCAATGTACAAGGTTGCTAAAAAACTCAACAATATTAAAAGGATGGTAAAAGCTTGGAATAAGTCAGATTTTGGTCACATATTCTCTCTTAAAGAGGATCTTTCTATTAATCTCTCTTCTATCTAAGCCTCCACTTAGGAAAATGGGTATGATACCTCGAATAGGGAAGAAGAGCTATCAATCTTGTCTAATTTACATGACATTATCAACAAAGAGGAATGGTTCTAGAGGCAAGGATCTAGGATCAATTGGCTCAAGGAAGGAGACTAGAACACAAAGTTTTTCCATTTAACTACTCTTAACCATAGAGCTAATAACAGGATTTTAGGCTTGAAGCAAGACCAGTGTGTGTTGACAAAGGAAGAAGATATATCAAATGAAGTTGTTTCTTTTTTCTCCTCCCTACTATCTTGGGATCCTTTGCTCTCTAAAGTGGATCCAGATGATATTATTTCTTGTATTCCTTAGATCCTTCAACTGTGCCATAATAATCTACTCTAGGCCATTCCTTCTGATTCTCAAGTAAGAGAAGCTCTTTTTTCTCTTCTGGTAGATAAATCACTTGGCCCTGATGGTTTTCCCACCTTCTTTTTCCAAATGTACTCGCCTGTCATTATGAAGGATGTTGTGAAGGAGGTTTAGGAATTCTTTGGAGCCAGAAGTATTCTAAAGGAGATAAACTCTTCATTCTTAGTTCTTGTTCCCAAAGTGCCAGGAGTTGACACTTTGGATAAGTTTAGACCCATAAATTTATGCAACTCCTTTTATAAAAATCATCTCGAAGGTGCTCACTTTGAGGCTGCTCAAGCTTCTCCCCCTGATTATTTATCAGCAACAATCTAGTTTTTTTCTGAGTAGACAAATTTTAGATTCAATTATTATGGTGCATGAAGTGATTCACTCTATGGAAGCTAGAAAGAGAGAAGGGATGTTACTCAAACTAGACGTTTCTAAAGCTTACAATCAGGTAGATTGGTCTTTTTTGAATTTGGTGTTGAAGGCTTTTGGCTTTGATGTCAAATCATGTAAGTTAATCTCCCAGCTAGTCAGCACTCCCTCTCTAGCTGTTTTAGTTAATGGATCCCCCTCTAATTTCTTCAAACCTACAAAAGGCCTACATCAAGGGGATCCTCTATCACCTATTCTCTTTATTATCCTGGCAGAATGCATTGGCAGACTCATGGAGAAGAAAAAGATAGAAGGGAGGACCAAAGGTTTTAAACCTTCTTCCGAATGCACCTCCTTTATGCATCAGTAATTTTTTGATGACACTATTATGGGTGGAGAGGCCTTAGTCAAGGAGTCAAATTCTATGAATGACATCTTGGACACCTATTCTAGAGGGTCAGGGCAGCTCATCAATTGGGACAAAAGTTCTATTTTCTTTATCAATACTTTGGAGGATAGATAGAAGAGAATCTCCAAAATCCTAGGATGTCAGGTGGGGAAGCTTCCTTCTACCTACCTTGGTCTCCCCTTGGGAATGACCCCTTCAGATTTCTTCTAGAATGGCATCATAAAAAGGTTCAGTAAGAAATTGGCAGGCTAGAAAGGAGCCATTCTTAGCCAAGCTAGAAAATGTCAACTAGTTAAATCCATCCTTCGAAACTTGCCAATATATGCTCTGAGCCTTTTTACCATATCGGTGAAATATGCTGAGAGGATGGAGAAAATCCAAAGAGATTTTTTATGGATGGGAGTTGAAAGGAATAAAAGGTACCCCCTTGTTGCATGGGACAAAGTTTGCCTCCCCAAGAAGAATGGAGGTCTAGTAATCAGGAAACTCATTCACCTCAACAAGGCCCTCTTGGAAAAGAAAATCTAGTGCATCTTTAGTAGCATAGGGGAATGGAGAGATGTTGTAGTATATAAGTATATAAACAGGCCCTCTATTTAGTTCACCCTCTTCAGTGAGGATATCCCAAGAGGTTCTGCTATTTGGAATGGTTTCCTAAAAGCCAGGGACTTGGCTAACTCAAAAGTGTCCTAGAAGCTAGGTAATGGGGAGGACATTCTATTCTGGTCTGATAGTTGGCTTTCTCAAGGCCCCCTTATGAACAACCCTAGCTATGGGTTTTGGGCTAATGATTGCATCTACCTTTGTGGGCACAAAGTTAGCAATTACAGGACCGAACAAGGTTGGAGGGACCTTTCTATTATCTTAGATGACCTCAAACCAATCATGATCATGCTTAATTCCTTGTCCCTTAGCAACAATAAGGATGAACTAGTTTGGAGGGATAATTCTAATGGGCTCTATTTGGTTGTCTCTGGGTACTCTACTTTATGGAGCTTAAAAGAGACTCCCCTTTGGTCAAGGGCTTGGATCCCTGGCCTTACGCCAAAAGTCAACATGTTTTTTTGGTTGGCTCTTCACGACAAAACTCTAACCTAAAAAAATCTTATCAAAAGAGGTCATATCTTGCCCAGCAGATGTGTTTTGTGTAAAGAAGAGTCGAAGATAGGCAACCATATGTTCATCCAATGTTCTTTCTCTAAGATAGTTTGGGGCATCCTCGCCCAGGACTTAGGCCATAGATGGTTCTTTCCTTCTAACCTTCTGGAGTTTTTCTATCAATGGCATGGCTTGTTCAATGGGACTGTCTTGCAGGAAATTAGCTCCTAGATCTTGCCCCATTTTTGTTGGAACATATGGAAGGAGAGAAACAATTAGATTTTCAAAGATAGGGAGGAATTGGCTTTAGTTGTTGGGTGGAAGATTTTCAGTAACATAAAGGAAAAATTTTCAGTGAGGTAGGGGGGAGAATTTGAGAAAGGAGGCAGGAAAAACTAGAAGGTAAAAGACAGATCAAGGAAAAGATAGGAAGCCAAGTGGCTTCTCCCCCCTGAAGGTTGCTACAAAGCCAACTTTGATGGAGCCTCCAAGGGCAACCTTGGCTCCTCGAGTAGTGGAGGTGTGATAAGGAATGAAAATTGAGATAGTATTGTGACTTTTTCTCTCCCACTAGGATTTTGCACTAATCATTTTGTGGAAGCAAATGCCACATGCAATGTTGTAGAACTAGCTTTTGAAATTTGTGTTACTAATTTATGGCTTGAAGGTGACTCAAATAACATTATAGAGTACATCATAGACAACTCACATTCATCATGGATGATTGCAAATCTAATTGATGAGACACGTGAGACCCTCACCAAATTTAATAGAATCCACATCACTCATATCTTCCAGGAAGCAAACTCAATTGCAAACAGGTTTGCAAACATTGGGGTAGACGTAAACAAAAAAATGACTTGGCATCCTGAAATTTGTTTACTAGTGGACGATAAAATTTTGATCGACTTGGGCAAGATCCAAGGAAGTACGAAGAAAATTAAGCTATAATTATGATTATGAACATTTTAAGAAATAAGGGTACTTTTCAAAATCGAAGCATGGGAAATCGTAATTGTAGTGATTCATTATTGATTAATCGACACACTTTGTGAGTTTTTTCTCACACTCACTTTTGGAGCAATAGCAAGGCTATTTTTCTCTATATAATTCTTACTCTTAGAGGTCCCTTTCAGTCACAAAGTGAGGAGCACATGAGTAAAAAGGGTGTGCAGTGTGCATAAATGGTAGGCGAAAGGTGCAGAAAGGAGCCTGTGGGAGATTTTGAGAAATGGAAAAGTAGGGAGAAAGTGTGGGAAAAGATAGAAGAGGGTGGGGTTACCAATTATATCATGAAGCTGCATGGATTCAATCAGGAGGTGACCAAAAGTATGGTGGGATCCTAGAAGGATGACAAGGTGAAGGTGAACGAGGTCTACTTCCAGATAACAGAGGAGGTGATTGTGACTGTCACCAAAATCCCTATCGAGGGTTTTAAATTATTTAGGGATAAGAAGCTCTCATCCAATATGGTTAGGGACTTTGTGGAGAGTGAGAAGGAACTAAAGGCACTGATAAAGATTGAAACCTACTATGTCCCCGACTCCATGAAGAAGCAGTGGAGGTATGTTCTGAGAGCTATTATTGAGTACATCATGTTGGACCCTAGGTTTGATAGAACTCATACCCACCACTTTGTTATATTGAATCATTTTTGGTATAATGTTAATATTTCCTTTCCATATTATCCATTAACCTCTATGAGAAAGGCAGTGGAAAGCTTCAAAAAGAAGCCCACAGCAAATTTGGCTCTGCACAAGGGGCTGGTGTTGCTTATCCACGGGCACTTCAAGGCCCAAACTATAAGCATTTCTCCCTCTCAGGAAAAGAATGTGGAGTTTGGTAGTTATAGTTACTCCTCTAATTCAAAATATATATAGAGCCTCAGCTCTGAGGAAGGAGGGATCTCTTCTTTAGGGAAATTAGTGACCCACCAAGCTAATAAATCACCCTCCACCATAACCCCTAGTAGAAAAATCCCTAGGGATCATGGGAAAAAGCCTCCTGAGAAGGATGAGGAGGGAGACAATGATGATGAGGAGGAGTCAGAGTTTGAGGAGCTAGTTAAGGAGATGCAGGAGGAAATTAAGGATGAAAGTGGAAGGAAGAAATGCAAGAGGGAGAATTTGGAGGAAGTGCTCTCTTAGTTTGAGGAGGCGTCAATGCTGGCCCTATCTCCTATCCACCTCCAACCCCAAACTAAGGAGAAGAAAGAGGAGAATGTAGGGAATGTGAAAGGGGAAGTGTAGGTCAATGATAGGAGTAATGCTTGGAAAAAATTTAATGTCAGGACTTCAAAGATGGGCATCTTCAGGGAGGCCATGAATACCCAAATCCTTGTGGAAAATCAAGATGAACCATGGCTGGAAGAACTCATTGACTGAATGATAGTGTCTATTTTGAACAGAGCTAGGGAGATAGGGATGAACCTCTTGAATAATGCTTGTAATAGTATGATTAACAATTTTAGATCAATCAAATGGCTTTTCCATGAGCTAGAGGAGGTCAAAGAATAAGGGAGACATATTAAGGTAACAAGGAATGGGATGGATGCTAACAGGAGGATGGATTCAGCTGATAGGCTCAGTTTGGTAGAAAGAAGGATACACAACCTAGAGAACTACAATCACAACATTGCAAATTAGATTTTCTCTTTGTTAAGCTCCATTAACAATAACATCATCTCTCTTACGTGCTGGATCAACGATAGAGAAATGCAGGATGATTAGGAAGGAAAAGATAGAGAAGAAGCTAGAATGGAGGATGACTCTACAAAGGACAACACCATTTCTGATCAAGACCAGGGGGACCAAAGGGTGCAATAACTGGAAGCGAAGGAGAATCAACTAGCCTTCGAGGCTACTTAGGTTATGCAAGATCTGGAGCAAAAGAATGAGGAATAACTCTTGCCTGATCTTTTGTTTTTCTATGCCTTTTGGCTTTTGTTCTGGCTTTAGGCCATGGTGATACTTGTATTTTTCCCTAGTATTTTCTCAAAACTTTACTTTTTGGCTAGGCTTTATGCTTATTATCAAACTCTGAACTTATAATTTTTTTGGCTGGGCTTTCACGCTTATTATCAGCCTTATATGTTTTAACTATTGGGTTTCAAGATCCCTGTAAAACCTATTTATCTAATAAAAAACACTTAAAACTGATAATGATTGATGTAAGAAAAATAGTTTATAGTAGCACTTTTAGTTGATTGTTCTTATGTTATACAATTGATATGATATATGACAACAATGCCACTACTATCCCTGATACAAAAGTTATGTATATGTAAGATGATTTTGGTCTATATATCTTCACTTATTTCAATGCAACAATGTGAACATTATGTAACACCCCGCCAAGGGATCCAAAGAATTAACCTATAGTTTAACTAAGTTTGGTAACTTTTTTTTTTTTTTAATACATGAAAGTAAACCATTGATAACATAGTAGTGAAAGCAATAACTTCATTCCACTAAAAGTAAACATAAACATATATAACAAATTACATTCTTTAAGGATCCCTTAACATTGAATCGCAACTAATTTAATTATTAATGATTCCATCTAATACTACATCCACATGAAATATTAATGAAAAGTATAACATTCTTTATCCAATATACTTTGTTCCAAATGTCCCTTAATAAACTACATTTCAGAAAGCTCAATCATCCACTGTAGATGCCACAGGGTATGAAAGATATAAATGAATATACATGTGTGAAAATAATAAAGTACATCATCATCCTATATTCTAGTCCATGCTGCAATAAAGTAAATGTAATCACATGACATACATGATACATCAACATAAAATATATAAACATCCATCATGAAGGATAACCATTTATCACAAACATAATTAACTAAGTGCATGGTTCCTCCTAACCGTAAATGGCATCATTAGACCATTGTGGGCCCTAGCCATCTCTCTGTGCGTAACATCCCAAATCATCGAATAAATCATCGATTATTAACATAGTAGGAATGTCACTCCTAAATCATACTACATCATATGTAGAAAGGAATCTAACATGCAAGATAAAGCATAAGATAACATCATCTAATAGATGCAAATCATCAATATAAGGATACATTTCCACCAGCATAATCAAGGAACATAATACATCAACCATGGTGTCTTAGATGGATCTCATATGCTAAGAGTGAAAAAGCACTACCACCCAACCATGTGGAACCTAAATGGTCCACTCCAACCGCACTGAGGAGATAATCTCAAGTTCCAAATAGGCTATCAAATCACATAGCACAAATACTCCCTAAGTCCATGAATCCTAAAGGTATACTAACTCAAAGGTTCCAATCACAAATCGACATCTAATCCTAGAGGCACAAAAAGACATGTAGGAAACCTACTATGCAAGCAGTAAAGTGTCATCACATGGATCATGCTAGAGTTACCCTGGTAGTCTCTCAATAGACCCCAACCCCCTAGTGATCCCTATTCTGCCACTAGTAACCTCTCGTAGTGAGCAGGCATACTACAGAAGGCAAGCTCTAAACCAAGCATTCTCTCTACTCCCATCCTAGCCTATACTAGCACTCAAGGCATGGGCGAGAACAAAAAAATTATCTTTTTACGTTCATTAAGTCAGTATTAGGTGTGAATGTTTTTGCTTATTAAAACAACTTACAATGAGTTACCCTGGCAGCCTCTTAGGGCCCCGACCCCCATTGCAAGCCACTTCCCAACACTACAAGTAGATAACCTACCCTAAGCCCATGGAATCATAAATCACAAAATCACCTCAGTCCTATACAAGTGACTAGAAAAATACCAAAAGAATAATCCATAATAAGAGCATCAAATCTCCATGAGCAACTAAAAAGCATCCGTAGATAATCATGACCACAACAGTTCTCTATTGGCAGTTGAATATTTTACTAATAATCACAATATTCATTAGTTCTCAATAAGAAACCAAAAAGTATCTCAAAGTAATACTGATCGAAGACTCCAAAATGGTCAAGTCAAAACATGTCACAATATGATAACATCAAGAAATAAATCAACACTTCAGTCCGATCATGGCGACTGGAAAGTAATCTAAGGATAACTAATTGATCACTCAAAATGGTTAAGTCAAGTGTCTTAGATATATATAACTCAGCTTCACTCAAGAAGACTGATGAGAAATAACAATCAGTAAATACAAACATCTCATAGAGCATACCATCACATTACCATGGTTGGGTTTATAAAGAATCGAGATCAAAAGACATCATCACACTAATAGATTTGAGAGTGTTTTGCGACGTCAATTTGCATTTGACTTTTTTTTTTTCCTTATAGCCCAACGATGTCGCAATTGCGACGTCGTCGGGCTATAAGGAAAAAAAAAAAGAGGCACATTGCTCATTATCTGCTGCCGCAGAATCGAGCTCTACTGCCGCTGAGAATTATCATTGCCTCCGAATCGCCAAATCGAGCACCCAAGGTATGGAAATTTTTTTGCTGCTTCTTTCTCCTCCTTTTTCCTTTTTATATGCTTTGGAAACAAACTCAGTAGGGACACTATAGAGATATTATCATAATGGCCCGGATTCGCTTTTTGCAAAGCCAAAATTCTTTCTTTAAGATACTCGCTTACCTTGTCGCGGAGCTCCATGCCTATCATCAGGGTCGATGGGAAAATGGGTGAAAGCTGCACGAGAAGCCCACCAAAGCCATAGCCAATATTTGCAAACTAAATTTTCTTTTCTTGACCAGTTGAGGCAGAACATGCGTTCGCTAGTTTCAAATCCTTAGAGTTCAAGACTTTGTGTTCTTCTTGAGCTTCGCCATTAGGGTTAGGCACTAGAGATTTTTTGTCTTGGAGATGTTTTCTGAAGAAATATGAAGGGAAATGGTCAGCATAATCGAATTGAGCTAGAAAGAGAGGTACAGGAAAGTGTGAATCACTGAGAGGATTGCTGTGAGCTCACGCTCTGTAAAAACACTTCCTTGGATGCTTCACAGACGCGCAATGCTCTCTAGCATGTGACATTGCTCAAATTCGAGGGTTTTTCTTCACATTTCTTGATGAGATTGGAGAGAAGCTCTGTGGTGAAGAATGGCTATTGCAGAACCTCTTGGATGAATGGCTGCCATAACACGCCTCCCGTTGTCTTGTCATATTTCTTCAAGATCTTTGCAACCCCTGTGTAGTCATGGTCTCGCTCAACGAACAAATTTGACAAAATGGGGGTTTTGAATTTGAGAAAGGGGGAAAATTAGGGACATAGTCCATTATTAACCTTACATACCTCTGATAAACACATTCGAAAACCTTTTGTCTTTTTAGGAACCCCATATACATCTGATAAACACATTCGAAAGCATTTCATCTCTTTTGGAACTATTGGAATACTTTCAACAACATTAGTGATACTAGATGATGCTCCAATAGGTCCAAGGCAAATGTTGCAATGACTAATACAAAATGAAGGTGTTGCAATATTTAATGTAGAGAGTCCGTTTGAACTTGATACTGGTATTGTGTTTTTTATGGAACAAATGAGAAGCAATTATTAGAAAATAAATAAAATATAAACTGTTCAAATGTAGGAAAAAATTAAATGAAAATTTATTGCTTGTTAAATATACTTTCAGATGTAAAATGGAGGTTTTTTAGTGTGTTGATATTTAAAAAATCACATTAAGTATTATTGCCGGCATGTTATCATTGTCTGTTTATTATGATTAGTATTATTTTTCTATCTTCTTTGTGTCATCAATCAACAATATTTTTCTTTCATGTCATTTTAAGTTAGTATTTAATGCTGAAACAATACAATTATGTACAAGGTCTTGAAGGATTGGAGAACAATGGAGTCTATTCGAACAATGTGTGGGAAGGTATATTTGAATTATTATATATTAATGTATTTGATTTAGAGCTCTACTAGAATTGATGTTTTGTTTTCAGATTATAGGCTTCTAATTGAGCTATTAACAATTTACAATACAGTTACAATTGGATTGAAAAAATGATTTACAAAACTGTCACATAAAATTAGATTTAAAATTTGATACATGCCCAAAAATCTTGAGGAAGATGTACCTTTAATTGTCAAAGCCAAAGGTTCTAGGGATCTTGATGAAATTTGACAATCATCATTTAATTTTAAATGAGTTGAAGATTTTCCTTTAGAAAATGACTGGAACTGCTCCACATGCTCTAATATCTTACGAGCTGCCACTCCAGATTGTTGCGACACTAGAAGTTCATATGCCAACAAAACCCCCTACTTCTCTATTTCCATTGGTTTCTTGATAACTGCAATCAAAAGAAAGAAAGAAAACACTTATGTTATAATCTATGATATCAAGTAATGTGTACATGGATTTAGAGAAACTTACAGCAATATAAGCATATTCGGTACTTCTCAAAAGAACTATTTAACTGTGTTACAAAGAAGATGTGCATACATGTTTCCTATAAGATTTCAATTTATGACCTCTCACCCATGTATTTAGCCTAAATGTATTAAATATAATAAATAAATAATTTATTTGATTGAATTGTTAAGTAGCTGATTGAAATGCACCAAAATTACCCTATGGGAAGTCAGAGCTTGTCCTTTGTCGGTTCATCCTCAACGGCATATAAGAGCATCTCCCACTTTTTAATAGCTGAGATGCAAATTCTATCATGTCAACAACCAATATTTTATCTCAAATAGCCAGAATCAAAGGCAATCATGGAGGGGAAAATGTTGTGTTGCCCACCTGTCGTCAACCTGTAATTGGAAACTATATGGGCGACCACTTAGATTCTGTAGTGCTTACAAGCCCAATAAAAATATTCATGGAATAAAGGACACTATAACTTTTTAGCAATTTTAGAAGTAAAATAGGTATTCATATGGAGGAGATATTTCTTACATATTTAGTATTCATTCTTTTATAAATATGAATAGTACATTTAGTGGTGATTGCATTTAGAAGATGTTTACAGAAAAGAACATTAGATCTTGCTAACCTCTTTAAAGTGAGAGCTACCATCATCTATATCCCTTCTTGCCCTCTTCCTCATGTGATCTTGCTCTACATTTTGCATGTTATTTGCTTCCTCTTCAACCTCTTTAAAAGTGCGCTTCCTAGAGATATATGAGTTGAACCATTTCAGTGCATACTCTCTAAGAAGACAACTCTTTTCATTATCTCCTTTGCAACTACCATTACCCTCTTTGAAATTCTTAACAGAGTTATTTCCTGATTTTGTTCTTTGTGCAATGTGATGCTATAGTAAATGTTTCTTCTTTGTTTGAAATCTAAATTTTATGTAGAATAAATGTATGTTTCCAAGTTTCCTCTTCTATTTCACAAAGATCGCACGTTTTCCACTGTGGGTCTGAACTTTTTAGTTGCAAATTGCTCGTCTAGATAAGCTTCGTCAGGAAAAAATAATCAAACAACAAATATCCGCTGTTAAATTTTGTGGTTTCTAATTTGAACTGCCTTTTCTAATCCAGGTGATATGGCCTTTAGGAATACAGTTTTGCAGCATCTATCCAGCCAAAATTAAGCATTTTTACAGAAACAATTATTGGTGAATAATTGTATTATGATTTATTCGTGGTTTTCACAGTCTATTCAGTTTTCGTCCTGTAAAATAATCACTCGTCAACGATTGGAAAAATTGGCTTTCAAAAAAGTCATTAAATATAATGCGAACCGAATCTTAGTCTTGAAATAATGTAGCTCAGAAATAACGGCTGACATTTGAAGACTTAAAACTTTTATTACTCTTAAATACAAAACCTTCATTTAAAATCTAAGTTTCCCTCTTTGTTTTCATCTCTCTTTTATTAATTTTTCCAATCAATTTTTTCAATCCTGAAGTTCATATATTTTAACTTTTATTTTTATTTTTATTTTTAGAGTTATTATTATTTTTAGTAATTTTATTATTCTAACTATTTATCAATAATAATAATATATATATTTTCTATTAAGATAGTTTAATAAATATCTACATCATGAGTTCAGAGTTTTGAAAAGAAAAAGAAAAAAAAAAGGACTTTTCACACCCCCTTGAATATATACAATTACAAAATTAGGGGGTGACGGTATCAGTTCTTTTTAACTAGCTATACTTAGACTACAATCCATTTTCATTACAAATATTAGCAAATTTATAATCTGAAAATTCACTATTGAAATTGACCCCATCCATCCTTGACGTTGGACACCTCTGCGTGAGCCACTTGATTAGCTTCACTCTGTCTATTATCTTGATTGGGCATTGTATTCCAACCATCATGCTACACTAGTCCCTGCTCTTCATGATTATGGACTAAACCTCCACCAGATTGCTGATCAGCTCCCCAACTAGATTGAACAACATCAACCTAATCCTCCTCTTGATTATACATATTTTCCCAACCTGTTTGAGGAAGCTCAGTTTGAGGGACATCTTGCAACTAACATTCACTAATATATTTGTTCAATTCATCCATTTCTATTGGAGCCAAGAAGGATTGGAATCTTGAAACATAGTTTGCAGCTTGAACTTGATCTTTCTTTATCATTAAGCACCCTTCATAGATTAGCCTCATAAAGTCTGATCTTTTGATTTGAAGAACCAATGATACTTGTGACATAATATTAAAATGGGTGAGTTTAAAATTAAACTCAGTAAGCTTACTCCTCTCGGCTTGAAAGATTTCTTTATTCATGTCCTTCCATAGAATCCATAACACCTCAATAGTCAGAACAAACCAAAAACTATTGAATCCATAACACCACAAGGCCATGTTCCGTAATGGTCAGAAATTTTGTGTCAAAGTGTTGGATGACATGAAGAAAAATTGTGATTCAGGAATAATTGCAGTCTTTCAAGTGACTAATATTTCATCTAGAAACGACTTACATCCTCAAGAGTCTGAAAATTGATACTATGGCATTTTGGATGATATACTAGACTGTGATTTTAGTTCCTTCAAATTAGTACTCTTCGTTGTCAAATGGTACAGGCTACGACTTAATCCAAATGATCCTGATAGAACTGTTATTGAACATGATAATGGATTTACAATGGTTAATACAAGGTCATTTGAGCCAGTTGGGGATGAGCCCTATGTTCTTCCAAGCCAATGTGAGCAGGTATTTTACTCAGAGGTTCCACATAAACTGGGTTGGTCATTTGTTATTAGACATGAACCAAGAGGAAGGCCAATAAAGTATAATGCGATGGAAGAAGAAGATATTGAAGAAGTAGAAGATTATGTAGATGTTGCTACTGATGATGATGATGAAGATGAAGATGATGTTGATGTTGATGATGATGATGTTGATGATGATGACGACAACGGCAACAATGATGATGGTGAGGATGATGATGATGACAAGGAGGATGATGATGATGATGATGACGACGACGAGGATGATGATGATGAAATTTAGAGGTATGCTAATAGAAATAGAATAAAATACTGCTAATCTAAATTAATTATTAATCTAAATTAATTAAATAAAACTATTTAAAACACATATTGATGCGTAAATGTATTGAGCCTTATTTTCTTTCAGGTCAAAAGCATTTGTAAGTGTTTAGTTTAGAAAAGGGAATTCATTAAATATCTATAAAAGGGAGTTGTAACTAGAATAATATCTATAATGTGAGCCTGATTTAAGTGTTATATTATGTACCTTTTAATGTTTTTAATTTTTATGTGATGCTTATGATGGATGTGATTATGATTATGATGTGATTATACTTATGATAATTGAATTACATTTGCAGGAAACTGAACCCCTTTCAGGAGCATCCCGCATAGTCTCATGGATCGACAGGTATAAGTCAATACTCCTTATAGATAGTCTATTTAATACATTTATCAATAATAAGATTGATTTCTTCTAAGATCTCTCCCATTTGCAGGTAGCAGTGAATAGGTATTTGTCAGAAGTGTCTTCCTCGAGTGAGGGAAATATAGGAATAGAAGAGGAAAGCGAGACATGCAGTTTATCTAGAACAGGGAGATTAACTAGAGGTCAAAGGACTAGAAGGAAATTCAATAAACGCATGAAATTTTTCCTTGCTCAAGGGGGTTCATGTTCTTATGATGATGAGACAGAAGGCGACATCGACGTGCCCTTGAGGTACCAACATCTACAGAAACATTGGGTACCCAAGGAACTTCCTCCAATAAACACTGATTTTTGTGTTAATGAGAGGATATATCGCATAGCACCATCATCATTACATGGTTTGGGCCTATTTTCTATGGATGACATAAAGGTGTCTTACAACAAAGTTTCTAAATTGATGGAGTATGTTGGACCATGTTATGATTACAAAAGTTGGATGCATATTGTTCAATATAAAAAAAGTATGCATAGGTATGCCCTCTCGGCAAATTATATATAGCAGCAAGACAATAATCAAAGTAAAAGTGTGGCTATATACATTGATGGAAGGCCAAAAGCAATAGGGAATATTGCGAGTTTTATAAATAGTACACAACCTGGGTCAACTATAAAGCAACCCAATTGCATATTTGAGGCACGCAAGGGAAATCGTGTATTCATCTGTGCGATAAAATCAATATGTGTAGGGGAAGAGCTTCTTATTGATTACAATTTGAACCGCATAGATACAAATGAGGCTACTATCATGGGGGTGGTACATACTATTAAACCAACTTCTAATCAATGATTCCAACATACCATTTAGTCAATAAATTTTTGGCTAACATTTTTATACTTGATCTTTGACACAAGGGCACAATATGGAGCAACTGCCTGGAGGGGATGCTAGCGATGTTCCCGACTCATCTACACATGAGCAGGTAAAACTCATTATAATTGTGCAAACTAGATAGAAGCAAAATGTTATTTTTTTAATGTTGTTTTCTTCATTGTTTTGGAGTAATTTTGATAATACTAATACTATTGTTGTCACAGAGGGCCAGTGGTCGGAGGGAGGGAAAGGAACCTGCACTCCCTCAGTAGTCCACCCCTGAGGAGGACCCATTTTATATTGATTTAGCAGAGACTGATGACCCGATCGGTTCGATTAAAAAGTTGCTAAAGAAAATTGGCAGAGATATTATACGTTTGGCAACCATTAAGCCTACTACTCAAGAAATAAAAAATAGGGCATCTGAATTGTTGCACACCTCTGAAACTTTAAAAGTAAGTATTAATGAAATTTTTAATTATAACAAGAGTTCAATAATAGTTTTTATGTTATGCTCTTTGATGCCATTAATTAAAATATGGATGTGTTTTCTTTATAGAGTTTTTTGCGTGATTTTGAGCCCCATTCCCATGATGAGGGTGCTGTAGGTGGTTCAGGTAGATCACATGTTCCATTCCCCACTTGTGTTTTCCATTGAATATAGATAGAAATTATCATAATCATTGAGAATACATGCAATTAAGACTGAATTTATGCACGCATTCTATATTTATGCATCCTCTAACAATTTTATTCTTTAGCTTCAGATCCTATGATGACACCACCTCCATCTAGGACAACCACAAATCTCTTTCTGACTGCTGAGTCGACAACACCCAGTTTACAGGCATCAATTGTTGCACCATCTACTGGTACACAAATCCCTCTTTTTCTGTCTTTTGTCATGCACATGGTGTCAATGTATAATAAAGGAACAATTTATTTGCAATATCTTTCATTTTTACATTTAAAATATTCAAAATGTAGCAAATGAAATGATTTATCCCAAACAGAAACAAAATGAAATGACTTATCCCAAACAGAAACACAAATGAAATGACATTCCCTAGCAGAAACACAAATGAGAAGCTGTGCCTGGTTTGCAAATAGTAGAATGTAATCATAAAGGAGAAACTGATATGTTTGAAAGCTTAAAATAAAAAAAAGCTTTAGAACTTAGAAACAAAATAGTCAACAAAATGTTCTGTTGATATTAGGCATTAAATGCCAAGGTGAAAGGCAGGATGTATTACAGAATCTGCAGAATAGATTAGAGTTGAATTTGGGACCCAGAATTTATTTTCTCTTTGAAGATTTAGCCTCTTTAATAGGTTAGCTAAAAAATCTGTCATGTGCGCAATCTCACAAGTATGCTGCAAAATAGCACAATCTCTAGCAGAAGGGTACAAAGATGAGGTAAAGTTAAACAATGGCAAGAGACAACACCTTTGCCACAAAATATATGAAATGAAGTCCCTTTCAAAGTCACTAATGTTGTCCAACACTTGCTATTAAAATATATTAAAAAAAAAAATGGCGAGTTTGATTACTTACAGCTAGAAATACAGAATTGAGTAGTGCCACAAATGTGGGCACCAATCAACAGAGACAGAAACAAACAGTGAAATACATTTACAAATTTGATTCCATTCTTTTCATTTGAGATTAGGGTAAGCATAATTGTTGTTTTTTTTATACTTTTCTTTAATTTATTTGTAATTTATAACGTGTTTAGATGTAATTTGAAATAAAATATTTAGTCATTTAATGATGAAGAACCAAAGGGATCAGAGCTTTAAACTATCTTTGTATCGCTATCCACTTTATCGGTATGTACAAGGATACTTTCAGCATTTTAGGATATGGGCAACCCTTAATGCCCAACGCGCAACGAGATGTTTGAATTGATGTCTCTTTTGAATTGACTTGATTAGTTAGTTGATGTTGATTGTTGGAACAACTAATAATAAAAGAGGGTGATCCTTGCAGATGTAGATAAAGTAAAAAACCCATTTCTCTTTGCAATAAATATCTCCAAATTTCTCTTTGCAATAATTTATTTGAAACAAGGTAATTTATCTAAACTTATGAAACTTATGAAACTTTTTGCAATAGGAGCTGCAACATCATTCCCTGGATGTTCCTATGTTCCTAGCACGGGAACGATGAAGGATGTCATATTCATCGTCAGCGACGATGAAGGCATTCCATTAAAAGTAGCCAAAGTTCTAGGTACTTTAAAGTTATTATTCTATAGTGATATAATATTAATTTAGTTTTTGATCACTCTTCATCGACTAATGATGCCATGATTGTTTTGTAGGGAATGATGTTTTTTGGAAAAAACTTGGTGATGAGTGTTTGCGAATATTTGGGCCCACCGTGCATACCTGGTAGAACATCATATCCTAACTAAAACCCCAAACCACTATTTTGATTTCATATCATTGCTAGAATAGTTTTCTTTTTCATCCATTTCTTGAACTATATTAAAGGTAGCTTCACTTCAGTTATGAGTCTAACATGTTTTTTTTTACTTAAAAGGTGGAATCAACAAGACAAAAAATTGAAGGATGATCTTCTAGAGAGCATGACCCAACTCTTTGGACCTCGTGCATTCGAGAGAAACAAGCTCCTTGAAAAAGCTGGTTTATGTTTGAAGTATATTAGGGACCAATATAGAAAATTTTTACAGGATAACCCTAGGTACGAGCGTCTGCCCTATGTTCCTAAGGCTGAGTGGCAGGATCTGATTTTGGATGGAAAGTATAAAGCTGACAAGAAAAATACAATTACACCAGTAGAGAGTACACCGCCAAGGTATGTGAAACTATTGAGAATGTAATTATGTACTAATTAACCTCTATATTTATATTATCTAACATATTTCAAACTTTTCATAGATTTCCTGACACATCAAAGGCAACAAAGGCAAGACTAGAAAAGCACGAGACACACAAGCTCGACTCTGGTGGTTTTTCGAAACTTCAAGCACCAGTTGTAAGTATTCTTGATCCTCAACTTTTGCAACTTTTGTATTTCCTTTTGATATTTTAACTACCCTCCATTGGTTGATGAAACAATGCAAGTAAAATTCACCATACCACGCAAAAATGTAGGGCTCAGAGTTCAAGAGATGCCTTACAGAAGAGGATAAGAGAATTGGCTTCCAACAAGGCTATAGAGCCATGGCTGAACGGCTACAATCTAAAATTAGTGTGGAAGGTTTTAATAATGATGCATCTGAGCCACAGGTAAATAAGCTAAATGAAATTTATTTCAAATTGAATACTTTACCAATTAGTCTATTTGATGTTAAGCAAGCAATGATAATAATGCGTAGGATGTTGGAATGCAGCCTGACGATCCTTCTACACAATCTGTGAATGCTGAAGGTTCGCATGATGTGCATCGCAGTGGTGGAGGTATACATTTGCTATTAAATTTTTTATATGTAATTGCAATTAGTGTTTGGATTAATGTAACATTTTGTATAGCATCTGTAAAGGATCGAGGCATCGATGTTCATGAGCGTGTTGTCGTTGAGTCCAGACAAAATGATGTGGTTAGATCAGGTAAAGAGCGCCACAGTTATGTTATTTAAAATAATTAAATACTTGTAAAAATTATAATAAATTATTTTTAATTTAACTCTTTTATTTGTTATTGTAGAGGACCCCCCTTTGCAACAACATATGAATTTGAGATCATCAAGAACAGAGAAAAGAACTGATGAGGGGGGAATTGATGATGACATTGATGCTCCTCTTAGAGCTTACATAGAAAAAAGAAATAGAAAGAAAAAAAAGAAATGATTGTCATCTACATACCTTAATTGATAATTATTGAATTTCATGTCTCAATGAATTTAATTATGTGCTAATGAATGTTCATGAATTATGTGTTAATGCAAAATATTGATGAATGTTGCGTGTTTATGAATCTAATGTGTTAATGAAAGTTATCATGTGATATTGATTGAATGTTTCTTAGGTGATAAAGTGGTGACTCTATGCTCCCTTATTGCCTCTGTTTGAGTAGTCTCTTTGTTTTTAAAATAATAGCATTGACATCTTCCTATGAGACCAAAGCCTCAACATCTTAAAAATATTGAAGAGAGTTTTTGCTGGAGCAAAAGAGGTTGCATCTCCTCTTGAACTTGCAAGAGTCAATTGTGGTGATGAGTTTGGACTAGGTGGACTAGGTCCATACTATCTAGGACTTTTGGACCTTTTCTAGGATGTAGGCTCACTTTATCTATGTTGTTGAATCATGTAATAAGTGGCATTGGATGAAAAGGCAAAGGAAACTAGATGGGTTGACAACCTTAGTCACAGATCATGGTCCCAACAGACATCACAAAACCCAAGAGTCCAAGAACTACTAAAATGCCAAGCTTCTAGAATTAATCTGGGTGATTAGTAGGCTACATTTCATCTTACTCTCCCCTATTTCATCAATTGGTTTCCTATATTTTCTCTAACAGTTTACTTGTAGACATGTATGTAAAACTTAGAAGCCTGCATATATGATTAAATTTGTGGGGAGCTATTTTTAATTCTTTCCTAAATCTCAAAATGAATTATTGTAAAATTTTTTTTTGAAAACAATTTGTATATCTCTCAACTCCTTTTATCAAAAATGTTAATTTTTTGTTTCTATATTCTCTTGTACTCTACAAGAGAATAGTAGAGAGCTTCCTTAGAAGCCTTGGGTAAAACAGTTGATGATGCTATCTTGGTGCCTATTGTTTTACAGGCACTACCATTCAGATACAAGGCATTTGTAACAACATTGAATGTCATGAAACATATTCCCAGTTTTGAGGAACTAGTAAATCTCCTCCAAAAGGAAGAGTCTATAAGCCAAGATTGTGGTGAGGATGAAGAAGTCTATGAAGCAATTCGGTGGACTTCCCAACATCATTTGCAGAATCAGCTACATATCTTGATGAAGATTGGAGAATAGTTAGAATCCTTTTTCAAAAAGATTGTTGAGTTGAGAGCTTCACAAGCTTTGTTTAAAACAATTAAAAATGCTATCATAAGACCTACTATTTCGCGGGCACTGCCATCCAGATACAAGGTGTTTGTATGTCCCCTTTTTGGTATATATGAGACACTATTGAAAATATACAATTCCTACTTAAATAATTGTTTTATTGATCCAATTTTAATTAACAAGTAGTAAATAATGCAAATGATTCAAATATACAAAGGCATACACAATTATGATCAGAATGAAATGTCTTCCTGGTAAGTCCAAATGCAAATGCTGAATTTCTATACAGTACAGAATGTAGCATACAAATAAGCGAAGGCTATGCCAAATATAAAAATGTAAAAATATGCTCAATAACCTAAAGGGCTATCTCTGATCTCTCTATTTAATCCATGCTGCAAATACACATTGGTATGGTGTTCATGGACAGAGATAGGCTGTCTCCGGTATATCTTTGAATGGCTTATGCACTGATTCTCTGGATTGTGAAGCTGTCTCTGATATGGAAAATATGGTTTATGCTTCTCTAATGGATGTTGTCTCTGATATACAGTTAAATAACTTGTACCAATGTTTGTGGTAGTAACCTTCTATGCTCCTAAGTCGAGCACTTTCCGCAAGGGAATATATAAGTTATCAAACATCAATTCTTCACTGCCTCTTGGAGAGCTGATTGACCTGTATATATATGTGCATCAAACTATGAAATTATGTGGGTGGAAAGATGCCACCCTTCATAACAACTGCTAATTATATTGTTACCCAATAATCATTCATGATTATTCAGTGAACTAATCATGAGTGATTATTGCTAACAATTGCCAGCCGATTATGCTATTAATCATGAATCACTAATTGCTAGGTGGATAATACTATCAGCGTATGTTATTGTACTATGGTAAACTTATAAGGCTGATATATGAATCGAAAGTGATGGCCGATCATATTTTTCTTTAGTCTAATGATGTATGGTGATTCATTAGTCTTATGATCTATGGTTATTATTGTATTAGATCTGATGATTTTCCTTTTTTCAGAGAGATGTGCATACTTATATGATGCTTAATGAAATGTGGATTGGAATGAAATAATGTGACAATGATAACATGATGTGGATAATGCATGATAATGATGCATTTACATCTAGATGGATGTGTCTATATATGGTGTGGGTGTCATGAATATATGTATGCATGTGATGGAACACCATAAATGGATGCATTTATGTGGATGACAATTTATGTATCATGAGTGGATGCATATCTGTGGATGTCAATGCATATGAAGTTCGATGCATATCATGATGATTATCACATAATGGTTGCTACCAGTAATCAAGTCATTGGTCCATCATGCAGCTCACTAGCGTCGACAATATAGACAAGTGATTATCCGAAGTTCACTTGTACATAGCATCAAGGTTAAGTGTCTCCATGGTGGATGGGTGCCTTGTTGATCAATTTTAACTATTATGTGAAGATGCAGATAATGTACGAGACAAGGTATGCTTCTGATCAAAGAATACATTCTTACAATATAAAAAATACATTGTACGAGACAAGATCATGTACGAGACAAGGTATATGATCAAAGAATACATTCTTACAATATAAAAAATTACTTGTTTATATTGTAAGAATGTATTCTTTGATCATATCATTTATCAACATTCAATTTTTTGGATTTGTGGTTAGATGAGTTCAATTTTTTAATGGCTTTGGTAGGCAGAAAGAGAACTTTTGGTTTAGATTTTTGTTTAAACATCTTAGTGTAATATGCTTGTTTTAAAATTTCTTATTTTTCATAAACAAAATGTCACAGTTTAGAAAGTGTATTTAATTATTTTATTTATGTTGCAATAAATTATGGATAGTAATTTAAAGGTCAAGTAACTTTTTAAAAATTATTAGTTTCGAGCCAATATTTTTTTGGTTTAACTTCCACATCCGTCGCTATTGCGACGGGGTTGCCATCGCATGTACAGCAACCCCGTCGCAATTGTTGGGGATTCCGTCGCTATTGTGACAGAATCCCAAGCAATTGCGACGGAGTTGATGTACATTAGTGACGGAATCCCCAGCAATTGTGACGGGGTTGGTGTACATGCGACGGCAACCCTATCGCAATTGGAGTCGCAATTGCGACGGCTGTGGAAGTTAAACCAAAAATATATGGTTGCATAGCGACGGATGGGCATCGCAAATGCGACAGAAACCCCGTCGCAATGTCGACGAAAAGAAGAGGAATTGTGACGAGGTTGGTGTGACAATAAGGTGGTTGCAGAGCGACGGATGGGCGTCGCAAATGCGACGGCAAGGGTAGACGTCGTAAATTGCGACTAAATAACTACGATGTCTATGTCTGTCGCAGTCACGACACATTTTTGCCGTAATTGCGACACATAGCCGTCGCAAATCGGTGCCGAATCTATTAGTGTCATGACATCACAATCATAACCCCCAAGCCTCTGATAGAAATCCTATAACTGGTCAACAACTAGTCAACCCAAAAACCCAAAATAGAAGCATAGAGAAAACACAAGATGCAAGCACAAGTTTGGGTTTGTTTAAAATTGCATAGTTGAATTAAGTGTGGAGGTCTCAATTTTCATTTCAAGAATATTCCAAGTGTATAAGATTCTTTGTTTAATCTACAAGTCGACCCATTATCTCTTTGAATTAAACACAGGTTTATCCCTCTATTATTTTAAAACAATTTCCTAAAATAATTAGAAGATAATTATTTACTTATTTAAACCATTGAACTCATTTCCTTTGACTTTCAATAATATCACTCGAAATAGTTTACAATAACTAGCATTACTAACAATTAAATAAAACCCCATTGATTCAAAGAACAAGTTCCGTTATTCAAAATACATTTCAATTTAACTAATTTGCAATTTCCCTAACACCAATATTATCAATAATCGTTCAATTAAACCCATTGCTTGAATAAATTTGATTAATTTTATAATTAATTAAATTAAATAACCATTACATAACTATATTAGCAACTCCAATAACATTTGAATTAATAATTTAATAATAACTTCTTAATAACTAATAACAAGTTATATTAAATTAAATAACAAATTCTCCATTATTTTCTATCCTTCATTTGAATCTTATTAAATTAATTTGATATTACTAAGTTAAAATATTACAAAATTACTAAAAGAAATCTTCTACTAATAATTTTTTTTGTTATATTCAATATATATTAATTCATATTATATAATAATTATTACTATATAATAATAATTATATAATAATTATTATTATATAATAATTAATAATTTATAATTTATAACAATTAATATTAAAAGTTATTAACATATAATAATTTAATTAACAACTATATTAAAATATATCATATTAAATCCTTTTTAATGTTAAATAGCATATAACATGCATACGTTGAAACTATTAAATAAAGAAAATTTAACAAAATGTACCTATGATTTTAAATATGGGTGCAGGCTTCAAGCTGCTACCACATCATTACTTATGGCAGTGTTGTGCAGTCATGCCTCTGTCACAGGGCATGCGATGACAGTTGTAGTACCTATGATAGCAGGCATAGACTGCTGACGATCTTAAAAAGGGATGGGGTGGGGTAAACCCCCCCCCCCCCTTTCCCATCTATATATATATATATATATATATATATATTATAACATTTTTAATTAAACGTTTTCTCACGCGCAATTCAGATTTCTAAGATTTCTTCCACTATGAATTTATAAATAGAATTTTTAAATACATATATATATGTATGTATGTATGTATGTATATATATGTGTGTGTGTCTCTCTATATATGTGTGTGTGTGTGTGTGTGTGTAAGCAAATTTGTATATTTAAAAAGAGAACATATACATGGTTTTTAAACAAGAAGGGCTTTCCAATTTTATAAGTTAAAATTTTCCTTTGAAATAATTGTTCTCTAAATTTACCCATTAATTCTTTTAACTAAGTTTATTCATACACATCTGAAAACCCTAGCCCCATAGTTTCCTCAGGTTTGCGCATATAAAAATTTCTTATATAGAATTTAACTTCCCATGACAAATGCATACAACCAAGATATGAAAATCCTCAGAAAGCATTTAGAAGACATGAAAAAGACAGGAAATGCAAGAAGCGAGATATCATAAGCCAAAATCACAAGTGTCTACCTAGACACTGATGCTAAATCACTTCTCCTTAGAATTCTGCAAAGCAAGCTCCTTCCTTCTCCAACATTCTCGGGTCCTCCAAATAGGCTCTCTAAGCTTCTAAGAGTGCTTGAATATAAAGAACTCTTAGGAAGCACCTAGAATGTTTCTAGAAACAACCAGAAGGTGTTAACAACTAAGCATGAGTTTTTTCCAACCTTCTAGATGAGTCACGAGGTTGTAGACACCATGTGCTTAATTTGTGTGCTAACTATTGTGTTGTTGACATATGCGCAGTCAAGAGGTGCGTTTACTCCTAGGTAGACTTATAACTTTTATTTTAATTCTTTTATTATTTCTATTATTATTTATTTACTATTTTATTCTTATTCTTATTATTATTAATTTTAATTTCTTTTATTTAATTCTTTTCTCAATTAATTTCCCATTTAATTAATCAAAATCAAAATATCTATAGATCATGATATTATATTAATATTTCTAGAATAATTAAAATTTTAATTAAATCTTTTAATTTAAGACTTAATTAATAAAATATTCTCCAAAGACCACCCCGATAAAATATGAAAACCCATCATAGAACAATCCATACCAAATTAGTCTAAAGGGTTAAAATCATGAATTATGTCATCCGACACATTCAGAAGGTAAAATATCTCGGATACTTGTCCTACCTTTCTAGAAAAAATGGTTTAAGGGCTTAGGATTTTGACTTGACAATTTATCTCCCCTCTTACCATTGAGATAGTGGGATAGGGTACGCTCATCCTAGCAATTCAAGGAAGTCGATACCCAGTACCTACAACCTGCATAAAATCCATGCATGTACATATAATATATATATATATATATATATATATATATATATATATATATATATATATATATATATATATATATATATATATATATATATATATATATATATATATATATATATATATATATATATATATATATATATATATATATATATATATATATATGCTATGCTAAACAGGAAATGGCAAGAAGTGGTGCATCGTGTAGATCCTAACTAGCGGGTGACTATGACTCCCTTCCTTAACCACATTAGAAATGCCATACATAAGAAACAAACACGCACACCATACACATGCAAGTATGGGTTAAGTATCCATAAGAAAACACATGTGATAATAAACCATTTATCCAATCATCATTAATATTGAGAATAATGTAATAATCATCATGCATATATGAAATGTAGAATCTAAATAATCACATCATATATCAACTAAATCCATAGCACAATATCTGATAGTCTCAAAATAATGCTACTAATTATCAACACAAAACTAGTCTAATAGAGTTTGTCCATGATAGAAACAATGCGACCTAGGGATAGGCACTACATCCACCCCCCTAAAATTAGGCTTACATCTAGAAGCCTACAAGAAAATTAAAGCTAAGAACTCACTGTGTGGGTCCCATTGGACCCTTTCCCTTTGTAAGAGGATGTAACTCCATTGAGTACACTCTTTGGGCTCTACCCATGTCACTAACTATAGGTTTTGAGTCTATGAGTCCCTAGTTTGAGAATTGAGGTTTCCCTTGAGGGCAGTGAGATGACTTGTGTCTACATTTTCCACATGAGAAACATTCTCCATTGAAGATCCTCTAAACTCTAGGTGCACTAGACCACTTGAAGCTAGCCGCACTAGGATAAGACTGAACACTCTCAGACAATCGATCATACTGGTTGTGCTTGTTGTGCTGAGTATTGTGATAGTTCATAGTATTAGAAGCACCACCACCACTCTGAGCTAGAGGGTAAGTTCCTCCCTACCATTGATTACCCCCAGAAGGAGTTTTCCTATTTCCACTTGTTCCCTGACCACCCTTCGACCTTGATGTTGAAGGTTCTCCTACAAAACCCCCATATCCTAAGTTCACACTCTACTCTACAAGGATGGTTCAATGTACCACATCCTTGAGGGTTTTAGGTTCAAACACCTTAACACCCCCAATAAAATGGTTGTTTAATCCTCTAATAAAGTCCTATGTCAACTGAGCTAAGTTGTCACTAAATCCTGAAAAGGACATGAGCTCATAGAATTTGCACTCATACTCTATTACATTCATAGAATATTGCCTGAGGTTATGGAACTCATCTGCTCTTTGCTACTTCCATTCCTCTGGTAGGAATCACTCGCAAAAACTATCTAAGAATAGCTCCCAAGTGACACTATTCATATCTATGCACAACTTCTTTTCCTCAATTGTCCACCAAGTGGCCCCAAAATTCTCCAAGTTGGTAATGGCAAATCTTGCCTTAACATTACTCTCAAAGTCCTGCATGGCAAAATCCTATAAAGGGCAATAAGCCACTGTTCAGCCACATATCCAGAACCTTGCCTGTTAAAGGGCTTGACCTTGGATCTCGAAAGGTCCTTCATCTAAGTAGATATAATGGATCTCTGTCAATCCCTCTGAGGGCTCCTAGACTTGGGTCTATGCTCTTGTTCTGACTAATGTCCTTTATACTGATCATGAATAGGAGGTAGGTGATCAAGAATGGTCTACATCATCTATCTCAAGTTAACCTCCTTAGATTCATCTTGGTCACTCTTATGGATCTCTTCCTGCTGCTCACTAACATGCTCTCCCCCAATCTCTTCATGAGTATGCCCTACACGGATAGACTCATGGAGACTAATAGCTCTACCACGTCCACATCCTCTTCCATGATCTCTACCATAGCCTCTAATAGAAGACCTTTTCCCAGATACCATCCTACAACAATATCCAAGATACTAAGTGCTAACACAACCATAAGGCACATGTTTTTCAAATAGACTAAGTTCAATTTTCAGTTTGCCTATGTTTAGGTTTTCAGTATAATTTTAGATTTGAAACCTAAGTGTTGAAGTATGAAAAATATGCAAGTAACAACTTAGGTTTTGTTTTAGTTCACCTCGTTTCAAGTTTGAAGAGATACACATAATAGTTCAAAGTCCTAGTTTTGTTCTAAAATAATGAGAGCTCCCAATGTAGAAACTTGAGCTCTGATACCAAATGTAATGCCCTGCCAAGGGATCCAAAGAATTAACCTATAGTTTCACTAAGTTTGGTAACTTTTTTTTCTTTAAATACATGAAAGTAAACCATTCATAACATAGTAGTGAAAGCAATAACTTCATTCCACTAAAAGTAAACATAAACATACATAACAGATTACATTCTTTAAAGATCCCTTAACGTTGAATCACAACTAATTTAATTATTAATGATTCCATCTAATAATACATCCACATAAAATATTAATGAAAAGTCTAAAATTCTTTATCCAATATACTTTGTTTCAAATGTCCCTTAATAAACTACATTTCAAAAAGCTCAATCATCCATTGTACATGCCACAAGGTATGAAAGATATAAAATAATATACATGTGTGAAAATAAAGTACATCATCATGCTATATTCTAGTCCATGATGCAATAAATTAAATGTAATCACATGACATACATGATACATCAACATAAAAGATATAAATATCCATCATGAAGGATAACCATTTATTACAAACATAATTAACTAAGTGCACAGTTCCTCCCAACTATAAATAGCATCATTAGACCATCGTGGGCCCTAGCCATCCCTCCATGCATAACATTCCAAATCACCAAAGAGATCATCAACTATTAACATAGTAGGAATGTCACTCCTAAATCATACTACATCATATGTAGAAAGGAATCTAACATGCAAGATAAAGCATAAGATAACATCATCTAACAGATGAAAATCATCAATATAAGGATACGTGTCCACCATCATAATCATAGAACATAATAGATTAGCCACGGTGTCTCAGACAAATCTCATATGGTAAGAGTGAAAAAGCACTACCACCTGACTGCGTGGAACCTAAATGGTCCACTACAACTGCACTGAGGAGATAATCTCATGTCCCAAATAGGCTATCAAATCACATAGTACAAATACTCCCTAAGTCCAAGAATCCTAAAAGTATACTAACTCAAAGGTTCCAATCACAAATTGACATCTAATCCTAGAGGCACACAAAGACATGTAGGAAACCTACTATGCAACCAAGAAAGTGTCATTGAATAGATCAAGCTAGAGTTACCATGGTAGTCTCTCAATAGACCCCAACCCCCTAGTGATTCCTATGCAGCCACTAGTATCCTCTTGTACTGACAAGGCATACTATGGAATGCAAGGTTGCAACCAAACATTCTCTCTACTCCCATCCTAGTCTGTACTAGAACTCAAGGCATGGGCAACAAAAAAACAATTATCTTTTTAGGTTCATTAAGTTAGTATTAGGTGTGAATGTTTTTTCTTATTAAAACAACTTACAATGAGTTACCCTAGCAGCCTCTTAGGGCCCTCACCCCCATTGAAAGTCACTTTCTGACACTACAAGTAGATAACCTACCTTAAGCTCATGGAATCATAAATCACAAAATCACCTCAGTCCTATACAAGCAACTGGAAAAATACCAAAAGAATAATCCATAATAAGAGCATCAAATCTCCATGAGCAACTGAAAAGCATCCATAGATAAGCATGACCACAATAGTTCTCTATTGGCAACTGAAGGTTTCACTGATAATCACAATATTCATTGGTTCTCAACAAGCAACCAAAAAGTATCTCAAAGTAATACTGATCGAAGACTCCAAAATGGCCGAGTCAAAACCTGTCACAATATGAAAACATCAAGAAATAAATCAACACTTCAGTCCCATCATGGCAATTGGAAAGTAATCCAAGGATAACTGATCGATGACTCAAAATGGTTAAGTCAAGTGTCTCAGATACATATAACTCAGCTTCACTCAAGAAGACTGATGAGCAATAAAAATCAGTAAATACAAACATCTTACAGAGCATACCATCTCATTACCATGGTTGGGTTTATAAAGAATCAAGATCAAAAGACATCATCATGACATCACAATCATAACTCTAAGCCTTTGGTAGACATCCTATAACTGGTCAACAACTAGTCAACCCAAAAACCCAAAACAGAAGCATAGAGAAAACACAAGATGCAAGCACAAGTTTGGGTTTGTTTAAAATTGCATAGTTGAATTAAGTGTGGAGGTCTCAGTTTTTGTTTCAAGAATATTTGAAGTGTATAAGATTTTTCATTAAATCTACAATTTGACCCATTATCTATTTGAATTAAGAATAGATTTATCCCTCTATTATTTTAAAACAATTTCCTAAAATAATCAAAAGATAATTATTTACTTATTTAAACCATTGAACTCATTTCCTTTGACTTTCAATAATATCACTTACAATAGTTTACAATAACTAGCGTTACTAAGAATTAAATAGAACCCCGTTGATTCCAAGAACAACTTCCATTATTCAAAATCAATTTCCAATTAACTAATTTGCAATTTCCCTAACACTAATATTATCGATAATCATTTAATTAAACCCATCGCTTAAATAAATTTGATTAATTTTATAATTAATTAAATTAAATAACCATTACATAACTATATTAGCAACTCCAATAAAATTTGAATTAATAATTTAATAATAACTTGTTAATAACTAATAACAAGTTATATTAAATTAAATAACAAATTCTCCATTATTTTCTATCCTTCATTTGAATCCGATTAAATTAATTTTATATTACTAAGTTAAAATATTACAAAATTACTAAAAGAAATATTCTACTAATAAAGTTTTATTTATAATCGCTATATATTAATTAATATTATATAATTTTTATTATTATATAATAATTAATAATCAATAATATATAACAATTAATATTTAAAAGTTATTAACATATAATAATTTAATTAACAACTATATTAAAATATATCATATTAAATCCTTTTTAAAGTTAAATAGCATATAACATGCATATGTTAAAACTATTAAACAAAGCAAATTTAACAAAATGTACTTGCAATTTTAAATATGGGCACGGGCTTCAAGCCACTGCCACATCGTTACATATGACAGTGTTGTGCAGTCCTGCCTCTATCGTAGGGCCTACGACAGCAGGCACGGACTGCCGACGATCTTAAAAGGGAACGGGGTGGGGTAACCCCCACCCCTTCCCATCCATATTTTTATATATTTATTTTTTTATTATAAAATTTTAAATTAAACATTTTCTCATGCACGATTCAAATTTGTAAGATTTCTTCCACTACGATTAATTTATAAACAACGTTTTTAAATATGTGTGTGTGTGTGTGTGTGTGTGTGTGTGTGCACAGAATATTATTAAGCACTACAGTATTTCAATAATAAACATATATATATATATATATGTACGCAGATTTGTATATTTAAAAAGAGAACATATACATGGTTTTTAAACAATAAGGGCTTTTCAATTTTATAAGTTAAAAATTTCCTTTGAAATAATTGTTCTCTAAATTTACCCATTAATTCTTTTAACTAGGTTTGTCCATACACATCTGAAAACCCTAGCCCCAAAGTTTCCTCATGTCTACGCATATAAAAATTTCTTATATAGAATTTAACTTCCCATGACAAATGCATACAACCAAGATATGAAAATCCTCAAAAAGCATTCAGAAGACACGAAGAAGACAAGAAGTGCAATAAGCGAGATATCATAAGCCAAAATTACAAGTGACTACCTAAACACTGATGCTAAATCACTTCTCAAAATTTTGCAGAGCATGCTCCTTCCTTCTCCAACATTTTTGTGTCCTCCAAACACGCTCTCTAAGCTTCTAGGAGTGCTTGAATATAAAGAACTCTCAAGAAGCACCTAGAATGTCTCTAGAAACAACCAAAAGGTGTTAACAACTAAGCATGAGTCTTTTCCAACCTTCTAGATGAGTCACAAGGTTGTGGACACCATGTGCTTAATTTGTGCGCTAACTCTTATGTTGTTGACATATGTGCAATCAAGAGGTGTGTTTACTCCCAGGTAGACTTATAACTTTTATTTTAATTCTTTTACTATTTCTATTATTATTATTTATTTATTATTTTATTATTATTATTATTATTAATTTTAATTTCTTTTATTTAATTCTTATCTCAATTAATTTCCCATTTAATTAATCAAAATCAAAATATCTAAAGATCATGATATTATATTAATTTTCCAGAATAATTAAATCTTTTAATTTAAGACTTAATTAGTAAAATATTCTCCAAAGACCACCCAGATAAAATATGAAAACCCATCATAGAACAATCCATACCAAATTAGTCTAAAGGGTTAAAATCATGAATTATGTCATCTGACACATTTGGAAGGTAAAATATCTCGGATACTTATCCTACCTTTCTAGGACAAATGGTTTAAGGGCTTAGGAGTTGGACTTGAGAATTTATCTCCCCTCTCTTACCATTGAGATAGTGCGATAGGGTATGCTCATCCTGGCAATTTAGGGAAGTCAATACTCGGTACCTACAACCTACATAAAATCCATGCATGTAAATACTATGTATATATATATATATATATATATATATATATATATATGCTAAGCTAAATAGGCAATGGCAAGAAGTGGTGCATCATGTAGATCTTGACTAGCAGGTGACTACAACTCCCTTCCTTAACCACATTAGAAATGCCATACATGAGAAACAAACACGCACACCATACACATGCAAGTATGGGGTAAGTATCCATAAGAAAACACATTTGATAATAAACCATTTAACCAATCATCATCATGCATATATGAAATGTAGAATCTAAATAATAAAATCATATATCAACTAAATCCATAGCACAAGATTTGATAGTCTCAAAACAATGCTACTAATTATCAACACAAAACTAGTTTAACAGAGTTCATCCATGATAGCAAAAATGTGACCTAGGGGCAAGCACTACACATTATCTCTGTTGTTTCTAATATGACTGATAATAGTTATGCAAGGATGATATTTAATTTGAACTATGTAACTAATGAGATTGATAGTTGGTTTGATTAGTAGCTACAACTAATGAGATTTGAACTGTGCAACTAATGAGATTGGTAGCTGCAACTAATGAGATTTGTAGCAACTAATGATGCTATCATTGTGTCTGATTTTGATCCTTAAACATATGTAATTATCTTTCAAATATTTATTATTGTGATATGATGATCTGCTGCTCTTGATATATTGCATGCTATAAGATTAGTTTTGCTTATAGTGGTATAATGCTTACATTCAACTTGATAATATTTACTTGGAATGACTCATGGGTGGAGAGTTTCATTCAATAGTGATGCCATTATTATTTAGTATCTATTATTAAATTCTATATGATTATTTCTCAGGTACTAATTATTTCCATACACCTACTTCTACAAGCTTGGCTAACACTTTGAGATTGCTAACTATAGGATCGACAACAAGGATCATGCAAACATCCACACCTGCTACAACTAGATATGGTAAATCCTTGTTTTGGTACATTTTTTAATGTGTTAAATATGATAATATTTGTACTTTCTTGTTCATTTGAGTATATTATGAAATTGATTAATTTTGTTATGTGACAGCTACACCTGGTACCAATACTGCTAATAATTTACTATCCTTTCCTAAAGGAACCCATGTTACTTGTATTAGATTGTTGGAGACATCGTTGTTGATGGCCAAGAAAGATATGACTCCCTTAAAATTTCCTAAGCTTCTAGGTACTTTAAAATTATAATTATTTAGAGTGTAATTGTAGTTTTCTTATTCATAACTCATTTTCAACTAATGATGTGGTGATGATTTTGTAGGAAATAATACTTTTTATGAAACTTTTTATGATTTAATATTGAATCCATTTGGACCCATATTACGTAAAAGATACGAAGCTTGATATAATTGGTTGCTACATTTTTCCATTCATCCTTGAACTTTGTTTATCTCTCAATTTTTTTTTGTTAAAATCTAGATCGATCAAGCCCCTAAATTAAAAGGTCATATCATAAAAACTATGGATGAGTTATTTGGTCAAAATATTTTGAATAGAGCCCAACTTCTAAAAGAAGCTTGCAAACATCTAAAGACTACGAGAGACTAGTACAAAAGGGCTCTAAAGCTTAACTCAAAATACGAGCATCTTCCTATGGTGCCACAACTAGAGTGGAATGAAATCACTGAAGATGCAAAAGATAAGAGACTAAGGGATAGAGAAATCAATCAACCACATGGTAAAAATAGGTACGTGTCTCATAAACTTCAGTCACATTCTTTTCAAGAACGTTGATTCACTATTTTTTCTTGCAAAAACAATTAACATGATGATTCATGGTTATGATTCAACCCCATAAGATAACATCAAGAAAACTAAGAAACAATTAACACCTTCCCTAATCCCCATATAGTGAGAATCATATAGTCAATGTATTCTTCATTCTAAATTTGCATAGTATTTATTGTCTAACAGTGAGAAGTGAGGCCTTTTGCCATTACATGTTATTTATAAGAAGGTTAGTGCATTGTCCTAAAAGAAGTGCCATGATGAATGGATGCAAATATAACGGGAGGAGGTTAGAGAAAACTTCAATGTGATGCATTTCTACCACAACTACAAATTGTTTTTAAGGTATTACATTATCATGTTTTATCCTTCTCTTTTCAACATACTATCAACTCATTCAAATGTGAAGTGGTGGAAGCCATTAGCATATTTGTTTCAGGAAAAACTTAGAATTTCCTTCATCAATGTTCATGAACTAGCTAAAAACATCTCTCTAATCCATACACATCAAACTTTGCACTAACTCACCACACATGCATCATTGTTGGAAAAATCAATAAATGGAAACTCCAAATGTCCCATTGTGGATTCCCTTTTATCAACACAACCTTATTTTTCTTCTACAAGTAACATTCAAAACTCCTGAATTTATGTATTTTATTGATGCAAAGAGTGGTGCTTCTCATCGACTCTATCTTTTATCTATACCTTTTCTCACATCTACTCACCACACCTACTTGGATTTGTAAAATGCAAATGGGTTGTTGGAGGCTATCTTGGGCTTCAAATTTCAAAGCAAGACTACTTAGCCTTGCATAAATTCAATAGACCATGCCTCTTGTTTTTATATGAGTTGTTTAGTAGGAAGATGCTTTAATGGCACAAATCATTATCAAATTCTATCAAAAAATAGTTACACCACAACTTCATCTAATATCACTAAAATGAAACCCTCCCAACTCTATGATCATAATCATTGTGTAAATAATGGTTAGATTGACATATTAATGTCTTCATTAGTAGTCAATTTTATCAATTTTATGGCCACTACTCATGATCTTGTGTAACACAAGAAAGGTCACCTTTGTGTCTCATTGCACATCACACTTTGATAGAACATCACCTCCCACAATTCACAAATCAAACATGTTTAATCCATTTTTGGATTTATATAATCTAACATATTTCAAAGTTTACATATATAGGTTGCAAGACACATTGAAAACAACACAAGCTCGAAAAGAGAAGGTTGGTCAACACCATCTTGGCTTTGGTGGATATATAAAAATTCACTCACACCTTGTAAGTAGCAGCAAATGAAATTTCATATAAGTTTTTGAATATAAAATTAAAAATAAGCAATACATTAATTATTAATGATATTATGCAAAATATGCAGGTCATTGAATTTAATCTAGTGCCCATAGAAGAAGATAAAGAAATTGTCTTCAAGCAAGGCTACAAAGCATTGGTTGCCCACCAACACACAGATTCTAGTGGAGAAACAAGTGTAGAAGATTCTGATGCAATGGTTGACACATAGGTAAATAGGCCAAATGAATAATGTTAGTAATTGAGAACTTCATGACAAATAATCTATTTGATGTTAATTTCGAACAATGATAACAATGAACACATGACATTTCACTACATCCTACTACTCCTAACATAGATCTTACTCATGATGACAAAGCTAGGGATCCTATACATGATGAAGATCTCAATATACATCACAATGATATAGGTACATATTCAATTTCTATTGAAAATTAATCATGTAATTATTAATAAAATTGAACATCTTAAATTGCAATTGGTGTAACCTTTATGTGATATTTTTTGAGTATATAGACTGTGATGTTAGTGTTCAACATGTTGAGGTTGGGGCTGAATAGAATGTGATAGTAGATGATGTGGCACTATCAAGTAAAGAAAAATCCCTACTAAATTCTTTATATGAATGAAATACTTATAACATTAAAAAAAAAGTTTATAATTAAACCTATTTATTTCTTATTGTAGAGGCGCATCAACCTTTTCCTCAATGAAAGAAGTGGAAGCCTCATGTTGTAAGATCAAAACCAAAAGAGCCATAGTATGCCAAAGATAGTTAGGATGTGCCTATTAATCTTTATTTTCAAAAAAAGAAAAAAGAAAAGAAGAAATGAATGTTAAAAACCTTGCTTGATGATGAATGTGTTGATGGATATTTATGAATGTTTTTTATTGATGGATTTTTATGAATGTTTCTTATTGATGATGAATGTTGATGGATTATTATGAATGTTGATGAATTGTATGTAATATTATTGAATATTTTTATGTGATTATAATGATTGATGTGTTCACAAATTATTTATGAATTTTTATATGTATGTTATGTGATTATAATGATTCAATGATATGCTTCTAAAATGAATGAATTAAATATTCACTTAGTTTTTAATCAAGAATTTAGAGTGATTATGGCAAGAGGGAGAGGCCAAATGAGCTTCCACCTTCACATGGTTGGCCTTGTTAAGTAGAGAATATGAAAGGATTCTCAAAATCAAGTAAAGCTCAAACTAAACCCATTAAAATCATTTTAGTTACAACTTATTTTTTTATCATGTCATTATTGACTCTCACATGCATTATTGTTATTATTGTAGATCATGGGGATGCTCAAGCTTTGAACTCTCCAACATGATACTTACACAAGATATTGTCAAAAAAGATTGTGTATCACATGTGTCCACCAAGGAGGGGAAAGTATTTGATTTTCAATATTAAGGTCTATTAATCTTCTATGTTTACTAAAAATTTAGTCATGCCTTGTAAGTATAATGTTTACTTCATAGACATCAAGTGGTGATTTCATAGTATACTTAAATCTATTTATATGTTTTGTGTGCCAAACTTAAAGTTATCAACATCAATATGGTCTTGGTGATTAGTAGCTTAATGTGCAGTAAATGTTTATGAAGTTCTGATGCATATTTTTTCTATTGTATGACATTTAAGAACTATGCTACATTTTTAATGCTTCGTAGTATTTATATGTTGTAGGCAGATCTTATTAATATCATCCAAGATTGAGGTTGTGGGATCTTTCCAGCTAGATCAGCCCATTATGAATGCATCATATTAGATTTTTGAGTGTTTCCAAAATGGAAAATAGTTTCTATTTGGTTGTTTGTTCCATATTTCAATGCACATGATCTATTAAGAGCAACATGAGAGTTTCCAACATTTTTGGCTAGTGCAAAAACTAGTTTATTTTGATATTGTTGTGATTAGTAATCATACTGTAGGAAAGTAAATGAAGTTCCTAAATCAATGATATGAAATGGCTATGCAAATGAAGGTAGAGTATGATGGTGAATGCTATTGGAATAGATTGAAGATGACTATGCCATTGAAGCATTAGCAATTGAAGTATCAAGTAGTTGCATTCAAGACATTGAAGGAATGAAAATCAATAACAATACTATAGCATAGACTATTGATTTAGGTTTAGTTTATTTGATATTTGACTATTCATTCAAGTTTAGTTGACCATGGTGTGATTTGGAGTCAATTTTCTAATAGTGCTTACTTTTTCCTATCATATTTTTGCAAAGATGCAAACTTATTTTTTGGTAAATTTCATCTTCTGCAATACCACCCAATATTATATTCAATCATCTAAAGTATGCCAAAGGCCAATACAACAGCCACATGATACTTACACAAGAGATTATCGAAAGAGATTGTGTATCACACTTGTCCACTAAGGAGGAGAAAGTATTTGATTGTTAATATTAAGGTATATTAATCTTCTAAGTTTACTAAAAATTCAGTCATGCCTTGTAAGTATAATGTTTACTTCATAGACATCAAGTGGTGAGTTCATAATAATACTTGAATCTATTTATATATTTTGTGTGCTAGACTCAAAGTTATCAACATCAATATGGTCTTGGGTGATTAGTAGCTTAATGTGTAATAAATGTTTATGAAGTTCTACTGCTTATTTTGTTTTTTATATGGCATTTAAGAAATATGATACATTTGGGTGGAAGCACAAACCTATGTCACCTTTGGTGATATCCGTAGGGGTTTTGGCCGAAACAGTTTTAGTTGTAACTGTTTTGGTCATAACATTTTCGATCGTATAGATGTGGCACTTTCCTGTGTCAACGTGGCAGTCAGGGTTCTGGCTAAAACCCTTTTGGCTAAAAGGGTTTCAGCCATAACCCTTCTAGTTTTATAAATATCTAAAAATTTCTCTTGGCAGTCATTTTCACTATTCATTTCATTGTCGCAGTTACTAGACAATTAGAGTGTTTCGGCCATAATAGGTAGGTGAATTTTTAAATTTATTTTCTAATGTTTTTTAGTTATTACATGATAATATTAATTAAATGAATTATTTTTAAGTGTTTTATTAGTTAAATTAATTATATTTTAAGTATTTTTTTAATAGTTGATAATATTTTAGTTACATTTTAGAAATCATTAACATAGTAAACATTAACAACAAAACTTTTAGTTACATTTTAGAAAATATTAACATAGTAAACATTAACAACAAACCTATTAGTTACATTATAGAAAACATTAACATTGTAAACATTAACAAGAAATATATTAGTTACATTTTAGAAAACATTAACATCATAAATATTAACAACAAACCTATTGGTTACATTTTACAAAACATTAACATAGTAAACATTAACAACAAACCTATTAATTACATTTTACAAAACATTAACATAGTAAACCTATATGTCCTAAATAACATCACATTTTACAAACCTGTTAGTTACATTTTAGAAAACATTAACATAGTAAACCTAGATGTAATAAATAACATACATGCATATTTTTTATTCACATACATGAGCTAGATGTACATATTTGAGTTCGATGTTCACATAAATGAGCTAGATGTACTAAATAACATGTGCATATTTTTAGTTACATTCAACTTTGTACACACACACACACACATATATATACATGTTTTAAATTAAATTTAACTTCTAGTTTTAAATTTACTTATGTATGTATATCATAACTCTTCATTTATAGATATCTAGATCTTTGCATATATCATTATGACATCCAGTACTAGTGGAGCACCTACATCCTCAGGCGAGGCTAGTGTTCATGGATGAAGTTCGAGCATTGAGTTGGGCACAACATGTAGATCGACATCATTTGCCAAGGAGAGACATCATTTATTTACAGATACTATTGCTAGATTATCTCATGCTCTTGAGTATCCTAATTCTACATTGTTAGCTTCTACCACTCTCCCTAATACGGAGAAGGTTGTTTCTATTAGAGATGAGTTGTGCTAGATGATCGAGATGATCTCTACATACAACCCATTTGATGATATTAGTATTGAGATATTTTACTCTTCCCTTTCTCATAGTGTGATTGGCACTATGAAGTATTTATAGATTGATGGTCAAGTCTCAACCACTATGGTGAAGACCATGTTTCCCTTTTATATAGATAGGGCTAGGGTTAGAGGTTAGTCAGCAACAAAGTGTACAGATCAACTCATCACTCCATTTATATATCCTCAGTGGTTAGCCACACATCATAGGTGACCACAGAAAGATGAGTTTCCACTTTATTTTTGCAAACAATTGTTTGCAAAATTTCATTTACATCATGATGTCGACTATACAGATCTTGTAGGTCATGTTGGACGGGGTCAAGGCTGATTTTCAAAGATATTTAGACTTGCAGACACTCCTGTACCCATTAATAAATGGGCAATGGTGGGTCCAAACCTTTTGGTCATGTCGAGAGGTCCATAGATGACTACTGCGAGTTTGAGTGTTCCTAATGATATAGTTAGGACTCAAATATATTCTAGCATTGCCACAGTTGTCACATAGTTATAGGAGATATCTTCAGATAGATGTGGCAGATACATGTTACAATCTCATGGTCTTATTTCGACAAGTGCATCCTCTAGCATAGGAGTTGATGATCTATATGAGATTTTGGCCACTAGAGGTTTTGGCCATATCAGATGTGGATGCATTGTGCCATATGGCATCTTATTTCACATATGATCTTCTTGGATCATATTAGGCATTGTTGGCAGTCATGGGGATTCCTCTTTGTGACATTGGTGGACACATCAGCCATATTTTGTCATGCACAGTAGGACCACAACTATCATAGAGACAGAAGGATATCCCTGCACATTCTACAACTCTTTTCCCCACAATACCTATCCCCATACCTACCTAGGATCATGTAGCACCTAATCCTACTCCTACTCCTACTCCTACTCCTGCATAGCCTAGCCATAAAGCACCTACATTCCATGATTTAGATATTACTCTATCACTACATGACTCAGATATCAATCAAATTGGAAAAGAATTACATGATGCTACGACAAATATTGTAAATTTATATATGTTTATATTTATTTGTTACTCTAATTTACACATACATACTCTCGAGTGATTCAATTTAACTTGTGTATATGTACATGTGTGTTCTATAGGGTCTTAGTGATAGTCTGTTGCATTTTAGAGATCTTTAGACCCTAACAAATCCTCTAGGACATGAGTCATAGGTATGTTATGCATTTTTTATTATATATTTGATGGATATATATATATTGTACACATATGATATTTAATACATGCACATATACACATGAATATGTATAATTTTATAATTTTACAAATTTCTTTCATTTGACATAGGGCATAGATCTAGTTCATAGAGCCTTTTGGGGTCAAGGATCAAGAGGGGGATGTGGTTGATGTTAGTTTACACATGTGTCTATTTCATTGATGTTGCCAGAATATTTTATATATATACATGTCATTTTAGATACTTTTATATCCAGAGATGTATGTTATCTTAGATACATGTGTTATTTTAGATACTTTTATATGGATGTGTATGTTATTTTAGGTACATGTCTTATTTCAGATACTTTTATATGGATGTACATGTTATTTCAGATACATTTGATGCATGTGACCTATTTTAGAGATATTTGACGTGGTATTTTGGAGACATTTTATATGGTATTTTTGATACATTTTACATGCCTGTATATATACATTATTTCATAGATGTGTTATTTCACATAGATGTACATATTATGTTCATGTCTTATGTTCATGTTGAATGTATGTATGTTTTCAATATTCAATGTTCATAGATGCATTATTTTACATAGATGTACATATTATATTCCTGTCTTATGTTCATGTTGAATGTATGTATGTTTTCATGTTTCTGTATATGTTATTCATCTTAATACCTTATTCATGTTTTCAATATTCATGTATGTTTTATTTCATAGATGTATGTAACTATTTTCATGTGTTAAATGTAGACATGTATGTTTTCAATAGTCATGTAAATATGTATATGTTATTGTTTTTAATGCCTTAATCTAAGTATAATTAACTATATTTAATGACATGTCTTAAGGGTAACATATACATGTACATGTAACATATAGAGTATGACCTAAAGAATGCATGTTAGAACATTTAATTAATAAAAGTTAATACATATAAGAACTTAAAAATTATATGTACATAAATACATAACAACATTAACAATCATATGTAAGAAAATATAAACAATGTATATAAATACATACAAATACTAAAGGGGTTGTATTAAGGAGAGGTCCTAAAAGGTGATACTAAGGGGATGTCCTAATAGGTGGTCTTAAGGGGAGGTTCGAAGAGGTTGTCTTAAGGGCAGCTCCTAGGAGGTTGTCTTAAATGAGATATCCATGTCTAATTTCAATAGAAATAACAAAACATGTCTAATTTCGCATATCCAAGATAAATGATCCAATGTATACAAATTTATAAAACAAATATCCTATCAACATTAAATGTGAAAGTATAAGAGCTATATAGACATAGCTAAACTAGAGCTCTACAATAAGCACATAGGTAAACTAGAGCTCCACTAACAATGTATTGTTAGAATCCTCTCTAGTTTTTATTATCTCTAGAAGTTTTTCATGTTGTTCAATAGACAGTTTCCACTTTTGATTTCCATAATGTTCTCTTCTTTGTATTGCTTCAAATTGTAACTTGGTTGATATAACATGGTTACTATAATGTAAAACCTTTCCTCTAGGCTTGTATTCAATAAATCCAAAACCACTATCAGTTACCCTTGTTTGTTGACAATATGTTCCTTCAATAACAACTAATCCAATTGGATATTACTATTGATTAGCATCTATAGTTCCTTCTAGCAACTTATTTTTTCCTTTTGTGCATCTTAAAAGATAATAGTCCACATTTTCCACATTATCTGGTAAGGCTTGAACTACAAAAATATCTCCTGCATGTATATAAAAATATAGATAAATATAAATTAATTTTAAAATGACTATACATGTATATTAATTTTTATATATGTATATATGCACACAAACCTACCATAACTAAATAAAAAATGCACTCATAATTAGCTAAATATACAAGATCATGAATTTCAATGTTAATGTCAGCATCTTCAAAAGGAGGCTTTCTAACTATCTCCTTCAAATCCCAATGTGAAACCTATCCATTCACAATATTTTCACATGCACTCATTGGATTTTCCTTAATGCAGTCATCACAAAAACATGTTTTCTCTCTTACTTTGATTACTAGAGGTTTATGGCTTCCTGTAGTCATCACTTGATGTAAACTTCTAATACTAGGAATAGTTTGACAATTGTAAGGATTAGATCGATCTATATCTATTACAAATACAAAAAATAATTGTCATATTTCAAAATATTTATATTTAATAAAACACTCAAAATTTTGAAAAATACATTAAAAATAAATATAACTTAGTTCACCTTTCACTTCTCAAAAGTAATGCTTATTGTATTTAGTATCTTGAGTAGCAAAATGAACTTTTCACTATTAAACAATTTGATTTGCACTCTCTATCCTATTCCCTATATGTACATACTGTTAGAAATTCTTTAGAAAAATTGAGAGAGGGGTGAATCAGTTAATCAAGGTCCAAATGTCCAATTCAAACTTTTCATCAAGTAAAGTGTGCCCATCACACTGTTCATGCATCCAAGGTTAAACATTTCTATTCAGCAAGTTATTGTAAATCAATATGCAAGCATAACACATGAAAAGATCAACACATAACACAATGATTTACGTGGAAACTCAATTTGAGAAAAACCACCAGTAACATGCTACTCAATTTTCACTCTTCTGAAGTGATGCCCTGTAAAAGGCCTACCCTATTAAAGGCTACAACACACTATTAAATATGACCTGGTTAAAGGATTTAACCACCCTGTTAGAAGTGGGTCTAGTTAGAAGACTTTTGAACATTCACTTGGAATATCACCCTATTAAAGGATTTACAAATAGCTATCAAACCAACCTAAGTCTATAAGATTATCTTATACTCTAACTGATACAATTGCTAGAGAGTAACAATAAGGGATTTTGACCTGATTACAATATACAACTTATCTTGTAGATTTCAAATCACTCTTAAACTCTTCACATTGTCTAGCTTTCAGTCTCTACAATTCTGACAGCTTTCCCTCCTTTCAAGCTTTGTCTCCTTGAGTCTCCATGCTCAATGTGCCAGTGCAATCATCTCTCTCTGACCACTTATCAAATTAGAGTCTCAGTGCTTTGTTCTTCCTTCTCCTAGATGTTTTCTCCTTGACAACCTTTCAATCACTTCACAATTTTGCACTCTAGCAACTCTTGCTTCTTGGTATGTGACTCAAATAAAAGTCTAGAATTTATTTTCCCACTTGATTCTTCCCTCCTTTAATTTCAATTCATATGGATTACATAGGATTCATCGAACCTAACCCACATTTTGTTTCTTCTAGAAACATCTTGAAGAATCCTCTTGAATGGGATAAAAAATGGTTTACATAGAATTCTATGCCACTAGCTCATCATCCTTATCCTCCAAATGGTTCAAAAAATTTAAGGTAACAACTTTGTTAGCTCAGATTTGGTGAATCTTTGACATTTTTAATAATGCAATAGCTCAGCACTATTGAAATTCTAGTGCTTGGCACACACACTATATTACTCAGCATTAACTATGTTTTACTGATGCTCGGCACCTACTATGGATTCACTTAGCTCCCACTAAGTTTTCTATTTTCTTAGCTCCTTCTATATCACTTGGCACTTGAACTTCACTCGATACATGAAGTTTACTTGACACCTACTAGATTTTTCTTCTACTCAGCTCCAATTAAAATTTTTCTCAAGTTAAACTAGCTTGCTTGGCACCCACTAATGAACTTAGTTCAAGCTTTGAAGTCAACCTTGTTACAAATTATACTTCTAATATTTTTAAGTGTGACCAACCTCTATATTTTCAAGTATGTTATCAATACATCATTTAACCATTGTCTTAGTTGATCCTTGCACTTCATTACAATACCATAACTCAACCCTTCCCTTAGGTGCTATTGTTACATTTTGTTGATTAAATCCTCTTCATCAATCAACTAGGTGAAAATACTTGGATCTTATAAGCAATTGTCATTTCTAAAAATAGTAGGTTTGACATCAATGAAAAAAAAATATTGAAAAAATTTTGTTAACAAAAATCTCCCTCTTTCATCTTCAACAATGATCTTTTCAATCAGATTTCCAACAATCTCCATCTTTGGCTTTGATGGCAAACCAAATTGATTAACCATTAGAACAAACTATTTAACCATGTTATCAAAATGCTTAACTAGGTTAGAACAGTAAGTCAAATGCCAAAAAGAAAATTGGATCACACAATTTCTTCCTCTCTTGATCTACTATCCTAATTGCTTTACTTCTACTTATCCCTCTTAGCTGTTGTATCATTTTTTTTTTGTCCTTCTTACATTCTCTCCCTCTGTATGCTTTGCTTATCTATTTCTATTCTCTTTTTTTATTAGCTTCTTCATCTTCTCCCTCAATTGTTGATCAGTTTCTACATTTTCTCCCTCAATATTCATTCTTTTTCATTCTTTATCTTCTCCCTTTATCCAATTGAATATTGTTAATCAGTTTCTTGCTACTTCTCCCTCTTTGACAACAATACCAAAGACATATTATCTCAGCATCTTAACATGCAAGGGTAGAATTTGTAGGCTCTTTCAATTTCTCCCACTATTACCTTGCTTGTGATTGATTTTGTAGCTTTTGCACTTTGATTACTTCAGGCATCAATCCTAAAGTAAGTATCCTCTACATCAATGTGTAATATTTCAACAATCAATTCCTTTGATGTAGTGCATTCTTTCTTTTTCTTCAAGTAGCCTTGGCTAGGGGTATCACCCCTAACATACCTCCGAGATACTCAAAAGAATCTTTAGGTAAAGCTTTTGTAAAGATGTTAACAATCTGTTCTTTTGAGCTAACATATTCCATCTTCACTTGTTTTTATTCCACCAATTCTCTTACACAGTGATACTTGATTGCAACATGCTTAGTTTTGGCATGCATTATAGGGTTATTTGATATGTTGATAGCACTTGTATTATCACAATGAAATATCATAGGCTTATTCACTTCTTCCTTCATACCTTGCAATAGATGCTTGATCCATACAATATTGGTGCAATTGATAGTAGTTGCAACATATTCAACTTTTTTTGTTGATTGTGAGGTACAATTTTTCTTTTTTTTGTTCTAGGTAACCAATCCTTTCCCTAAGAAAACTGCTCCTCCACTAGTGCTTTTTCTATTATCAACATTACCTCCCCAATTTGCATTAGTGTAGGCTCTTAGCTCAAACTTTTTACTCCTCTTGTAGTACAAACCAAAGTTATCAGTTCCTTTTAAGTACCTCATTATTCTCTTTATTGCAATTAGATGATTTTCTCTTGGATTTGGAAAAAATATTGCTACTATTCCAACAACTAATACAATGGTTCATCTACTATGTACAACATATTGCAACTTTCCAATCATTGATCTATACAATGTCTAATTCACTTCAGCTGATTTATCATTCTTTGATAGCTTATGTCCTATAACCATTGGTGTGTTGACTAGTTTTGAGTCTTCTAATCAAAAAAATTTTGAGTATCTCCTTGACATATTTTTATTGGGTCACAAATATGCCATGCTTTAGTTTATGTACTTGTAATCCAACAAATAATTTGATTTCTCCAAACATTGACATTTCAAACTCATGTTTCATTTGATTAGCAAAATCTTTGCATAGATTATCCTTTCCTCCAAATATTATATCACCAACAAAGATTTTAGATATCAAAATGTCTTTACCTTTTTCTACCTTGATATATGAGTTGTTGTTGTCATATGTTCTCATCCAATCTTCACAAGATATTTTTGTAGTCTCTCATACCATGCTCTAGGTATTTGCTTCAAACCATAGAGTGCTTTATGCAATTTACAAACCATATCCATGTTATTGTCATCAACAAACCCCTCAAGTTGTTCTATGTAGACTTCTTCTTCCAGTATACCATTTAGAAAAACAAACTTTACATCCATTTGGTAGAGTTTGGAACCTTTGTAAAAAGCATATGGAAATAATGTTCTTACTCCTTCCATTCTCCCTACAAGGAAAAATGTTTCCCCATAGTCTAGTCCTTCTTCTTGTGCATAGCTTTTGCAAACTAGTCTAGCCTTGTTTCTTGTTATCTCACCATTCTCATCAAGTTTATTCCTAACAACCCATTTGGTACCAACTACATTCTTATCAACTGGTTTAGGAACTAGGGTCCATGTTTTGTTTTTCTCAATCTGGTCTATCTCTTCTTCCATAGCTTTATACCAATCATCATCTTGTAGTGCATCTTTCACTATTTTGGGCTCAACCTTGCTTAGAAAACATGATTAATTCCTTTTCATTGGTTTGGCATCCTTGTCACCAATGATTTGATCTGTATGGTGATGTCTCCTTATATGCCTGGCTAGTCTTGGTTTCATCCTTCTTTGCATGTTATATCCTTCAGCTTCAGAGTCATTTTGTTCTTCTCCATCTGGCACTTCATCATTTCTTTCATGTATACTATATTTAAAGTTAGAATGTGCATTTTCTTCATTCTACAACTTGGCTTCTGAATGCAGCTTAGCATTCACTAGTTGTGACTCGGCTGATACTAAAATTTGTTGTTGATTCCCAACTTTATTGGGAACATTATCTTCAACATTCATTCCTTCATAGAAGTATACAAAAGATCTATAATCCTTCGATTTTCTAGATTCATCAACTTGGACTTTTGCATGCACATCAAAATTTACATTTGCACTTTCCACTATCTTGTTAGTGTTAGTGTTCAAACACTTATATGCTTTGCTTCTAATAGAGTATCCAAGGAATATTCCTTCCTCACTCTTTATATCAAACTTACCATTTCTATTATCTTTAAGAATATATCATTTTCAACCAAATATTTTGAAATGTTTTACATTAGGTGAGTGACCATACCATAGTTCAAAAGGTGTTTCACTTGTTTCTTTCTTGACTTTGACTCTATTCAGGGTGTAAACAACAATACTTATAACTTCTCTCTAGTACTTTAGAGCAATATTTTTCTCCATCATCAAGGTTCTAGCAAAGTCTATCACTAATCTATTTCTTCTTTCAAAAATGCCATTTTTTGGGGGAGTTCTTGCTGTTGATGTTTTCCTTTAGTTACCTTTTTCATTGTAGAATATCTCAAATTCTTTTGATGTAAACTCTCCTCCTTTGTCTAATCTTAGGCACTTCAAACTCTTTCCTATTTCCTTCTCAACTCTATCCAAATACCACTTAAATATTTGAAATACATTAGATTTTTTCTTTAAAAATATGGCATTCATCATCCTAGAATAGTCATCCACAAATAACATTATGTATCTATCTCCTAGGTAGCTTTGTACTTCTATTGGACCACATAAGTCTGTATGGACTAGTTCTGGTGCTTCTTTGGAAGTGTATGTTTTTCTTTTGAAACTAGATTTAGTCATCTTCTAGTTGACATTGTTTGCACATTGTGTTTTTAGGTTTCTTCAGTTTTGGAAACCCTCTTACTTTCTTCTTTTTATTGATGTTAATCAGATTGTCAAAGTTAACATGACACAACCTTTTATGCCATAACCACACATCATCAAATCTAACAACAAGATAGGCTACATGTTCTATATCTAGGTAAAAAAAAATTCTCCTACTTTGTTTACCTTTTCCTATCAGATTTCCAGCAGTGTCATAGATTTTAGCAATTTTGTTTCCAAATTCTACTTTGCAATCTACATTACCTAATTGTGATACACTCAACAAATTATAGTTCAATCCTTCAACATAGTATGCATTGTCACATGAAATTCTCTCTGCAGGTTTAATGGAACCTTTCCCTTTGATTTGACATGGATCATCATTACCAAATGTAACACTATTTCTATCATACTAAGTAAAGGTAATAAACTTACTTTTATCTCTTGTAATGTGATGTGAGAACTCATTGTCTATGATCTACTTGTCATTCTTGTTCACACAAGTTACCAATGTTGTTGCTTCATCTTCATTTGATTCATCCTTCATGGCCACATAGACTACTTTATCATCTTTCTCATCAAAATTGTCTTTAACAATGTAGCATCTTTTGCATTTGTCCTTATAATCTTTGCTAGATCATCTTGTCTCTTGTTCTTGTACTTGTTATCTTTGTAGTTCTTCTTATATGTACACCTTGCAACAATATGACCTACTTCATTACAATTAAAGCAAATGATAGGCAATTTACCTTTGAATTTTCCTTTGCCTCTATGGAATCATCTAGCTAGTAGTGCTTCCAACTATTCCACATCTTCTTCATCTATGCTACTATCACTAGATGCATGTTTTTCTTTTCTACTCTTCTTCTTTGATTTCACCTCCTCATTGTCTTTTAATGTTAGCTTGGCCTTGAAAGTAGATTCAAGGTTTTTAGGTTTGTAGTTATCAAGATTGGACAACTCAAATGTACTAAGTCTTCCCATTATATCTTCAAAGGTTAGTGTGTTTCCTTGTACACACCTTAGCTCTTGGATGGCTGAAGTTTTAATAGCATAGATAGGGAGCAGGGTTCTCAAGTATTTGCTATTGAAAATATCTTCTTCCAGTTGACCACCTAGACTTCTTATTGTACTTACCACTTTTTTCATTCTAGAACCATATTGAGCAGCATTTTCACTTTCCTCCATTTTCATGTCATCAAACTTTCCTCTAAGGGTTTCTCTTTTTACTCTCTAAAATTTTTGATCTCCTCCATAGATATCTTTCAAGACTTTCCACATCTTGAATGTAGTGTTATATCCTTTTATGTCATCAAATTCAGCATAACTGAGTGCAAAGGAAATCTCTAGCATTGTCTGATTGTTCTCCTTCCTTTTGCTCAAATCTTTTATAGTAAGGGTTCTAGCTAGGTCTACATGTTCTGGTTCAATTGAGATTTTTGTATAATCACCTATTGATCCAAAGTGTAATTTCATCAAACTCTACCATGCAACAAAGTTATCTTTGTTGAGCCTAGGAACCTCTATCTTGGACATTTTGATCTTATTTCTTCTAGTACTTTAAAAATAAATCAATAGATGGCTCTAACACCAATTGTTAGAAATGCTTTAGAATAACTAAGAGGTGGGTGAATCAGTTATTCAAGGTCCAAATGTCCAATTCAAACTTTTCATCAAGTAAAGTGTGCCCATCACACTATTCATTTATCCAAGGTTAAACATTCCTATTCAACGAGTTATTGTAAATCAACATGCAAGCATAACACATGAAAAGATCAACACATAACACATTGATTTACATGAAAATCCAGTTTGGAAAAAACCACTAGTAACATGCTACTCAATTCTCACTCTTCTAAAGTGGTTCCCTGTGAAAGGCCTACCTTGTTAAAGGCTACAACATGCTATTAAATGTGACCTAGTTAAAGGATCTAACCACCCTATTAGAAGTGGGCCTAGTTAGAGGACTTTAGAACATTCACTTGGAATGTCACCCTGTTAAAGTATTTACAAATGGCTATCAAACCAACCTAAGTCCACAGGATTTTCTTTTACCCTAACTGATGCAATTGCTAGAGAGTAACAATAAGGGATTTTGACCTAATTATAGTATACTGTATGTATGAAATGTGGGCCTCTGAACCTCACAAACACTTCAGCATGGTCAAGTATGTAGATTCATCTTCGAATGAACATCAGATTATTCGCCCAAGATTAGTCCTACAAGGTGACCTGTAGCCTCCTATCTAAAGGGATTTTCCTATTTAATATCCTTATATTAGAGGTATAGGCAACTAGACCCTCTAAGAATGAAGGATTTGAGAATGCAATTAAGCTATATGAAGATGAAAATTAATCTAGAATGAAATGTGCATTTAGTCTAAAAGAATATAAAAGAAACTATACTAGATGTATGCATTTTAAGAACTAAATGAAGTCAATCTAAGAATGTGAATGCATGAAATACATGAGCAAGTTGAGTATGAATTTTAACAGCACTTCGATATCAACTTGATTCAACCCATGTTCTTTTTGAAATGAGAAATGTAGAGCTTCTTAAATAGAATCCAAGAATTGATCAATGGTCAAGATTGATTTGGATGGATGGTCAAGATTAGAAATGAGATTCAATTAGAATAGAAAGTTTCCTTATCAAAAGGAAGTTAACTAATTTCTTTTGAGTGGAATAAGGAGTTAATTGATTTAATTCTTTTTATGATTTTAGTCAACTGAGAGTTTCTATTTCTAAACTAAAGAGACAATATAGGAGAAGATATTTGATTTAAGAAAATTAAATATGACCTCGTAATTGAGTATTCTAAATTGAATAATTAAATTCAACAATTAGAATGGGGATATTTAATTAAATCAAATATATTTAATTCCTTTGTACATTAGCTAAAGAAGTAATTTAATTTAATTAAAGTATAAATACTTATAACTAAATTTAATTTAATCAATAGGTTTAATGTAGCTAATTTGAGCCAATACTTAGGAATTAAATAATAAGTATGATGAACATAGATTAGGTTTTTCTGCATTTGACAATTAAGTCAAGTAGCAAATATTAGAACAAGAATTTGCCTAATGAAATAGGACTTTAGCAATTATCAAGATAGACCAGAATTGGTATCATGACAATGAGCCAATTTTGGGGTATTACATTTTGCCCCTCTTTGAATGAATGTGCTAGAAGCACATTCAATTCAAAGAAAATCAGAAAGAATGATGCAAGGATCAAGAAATGAGATTGGTTCTAAAATTGATGATATGACGAGTGATTGATAAGATTTTAAGGACTATCTCTAGAATAGAGCTTAATCCCAAGGAATCCAAGTAGAATACCTAGATACCTAAAATTGATAAGCATTTAAAAGGTTTCTTCAGAACAAAGTTTGACCTTTAAGGATCTAGATAGAACACCTAGATACTCGAGATTGAAAGAATTTAAAAGGTCATCTCCAGAATGAAGCTTAACCTTTAAGGATCCAAATAGAACACCTAGATACTTGAGAGTGATAAGCATTTAAAAGATTATCTCCTAAATGGAGCTTAACCTTTAAGGATCCAAATAGGACGTTTGGATACCTAAGATCAATAGCATTTAAAAGATTGTCTCTAGAATGGAGCTAAATCTTTAAGGATCCAAACAGAACATCTACATACCTGAGAGCAATAGCATTTAAAAGATTGTCTCCAGAACAGAGCTTAATCTTTAAGGATCTAGATAGAACACCTAGATACCTAAAATTGATAAGCATTTTAAAGGTTTCCTTCAGAACAAAGTTTAACCTTTAAAGATCCAAACAAAATGTCTAGATACCTGAGATTGATAGCATTTAAAAGATCATCTCTAGAACAGAGCTTAACCTTTAAGGATCCAGATAGAACACCTAGATACTTGAAATTGAAAGCATTTAAAGGATCATCTCTAGAATGAAGCTTAATCTTTAAGGATCCAGATAGAACACCTAGATACTTGAGATTGAAAGCATTTAAAAAATCATCTCCAGAATGGAGCTTAACCTTTAAGGATCTAGATAGAACACCTAGATACTTGAGATTGAAAGCAGATAGAGAGATAGAATTATAAGTCATAGAACCATCCCCAAAACAAGGCTTGATCCTTAGGAATCGGGGTTTAGATTGTCCTGATACCTATAATCAAATGATGAAAAGATGAAAAAGATGACAAAGATGCCAGAAAGGGGGGAACAAGATGCCCCTAGTGGTAAGATGCCCTGAATGATGAGGACATAAGATGGGAACAAGATGCGCCAAGATTGATTTGAATTTCAAGTTCAATGATGTAATCATCTTGCCCCCTTGGGAGCGAAATCGAAAGATGACACACCAGAAATATGATGTAAGGAAAATGATGAAAGGTACAGAAGAAATCCAAGGTTTAGCAGAATATAGAAGAGATTAGAATGATCTTAAGAAAATTAGAATTCAATCCAAAGTGATTTCAAGGTCCAAAAGACCAAGTTTGACCAAGGATTTGACCAAAATTGAGCATAGTTGACTTGAGTTGACTATATCCAAAATGAGTTTTGAAAACTTGAAGAATATAGAGTTGAAAGGATTCCAAGAATCACAAAATATCAAAAAGATTTGGGCTACACAAGCGTTCAATTGCGTCGGTCTCCAAAATTTTAAAATGCATTTTTGAGGCACTTAGGTGTGTCAGATTTTGAATTCGATCCCAAAAATAGATTCAAAATGATCAAATTAGCCAGGGGGTATTTTTACACAAATCGGAGCACTTTAGAAAACTAGGTCAATAGCTATATAAGGGCCCAAGGGGTTATTTTCAATTCATTTTTTCTTTTTGTCCTTTAGTGAATTGAGCTCTAAGAGAGACATGGTAGTGAACATGAGATATCATCATTTTGAGCACTCCAAACGACATAGTTGACTAGCAGACTATGGACCATCAGTGAGTCATTGATTTCCCACCTTTGTACTTCCATTTTAAAATAGTTTGAGCTCATTTATTGCATGTTTTAGCACATTTTAAGAGTTGGTCAATCAGTCTTCGCATGAGAATATCCTTTCTCATAGGTGGATTTTCTCTCCTCGCACGAAGAAATAGGGTGCATTGTTTCTTCGCGCATGTTGGTGAGGTTCCTCACGCGAGAGATACCCACCTCTTGCATGAAGAAAGAGATTCTTTGCATGCACTTTGTTTCTAGCACGAGCACTTCATTTCTCGTGCGAGAAGGAGATTCTTCATGCGGAAGAGGGAAAGTTTGTATGAGATCTAGAGATCTTCGCATGAGATTTGGAGATCTTCGTGCGAGAACCCGTGATAGTAGAGGTTAAAATTTTTGATTTTGTACATAAAATTTGCATTTTTATTAGCTTTGTTTTGTCATTTCGTTCTGGTACTGATCATTTGCTTGTCGTTGTTTTTTGTGTGTGTGCAGGAGGTCTTGAACGATGTTGCATTCAGATCACATTATCCACCATATGGAGAGTTGCTACAGAGTCTTGATGATGTAGATCAGGTACATATTGCTCAATTGGGCTTGTCCTTGCTATGCTAGATCCCAGTTGTGATGGTGAATTATGGTTTACTCACAGCTTTGGTTGAGCATTTCCATTCGGAGATGAACACCTTCCATCTACTGATGGGGGAGATGACGACCACCCTAGAGGACATCTCGAGGATATTGTGGATCCCTTTCCATAGAGCCTGAGTGGTTTATGATATAGTGCCCCAAGCAGGTACAGAGGCACTTTCTATTGTGTTTGAGAGGGAGCTACAGAGAGGTCAAGCCATTAGTTGGGATGAGCTGATGCACACATAAGGATAGATGCACAGATTTGCATCTATGCTAGCAATCTTCCTAAGTTTCTTTCTGATGCCTGATAGAGGACAACATGGGCTAGAGTGTGGAGGGGGAGTTATGCTATGCCAGATGGTAGAGGTGCCTAAGATTTTTTGGTGGGGTCAGTGTATGCTAGCCCACTTATTCCATGAGATGCATGAGATAGTCTTCCATGAGAAGAAGACTATGGCCGTTAGTGTTTATGTGTTATAGATCTAGGCATGGGAGAATCTTCCCATATGTGGGCCCATTCATGAGGATGTCCGAGAGCCGATGGAGCCATATATCTATAGATATCAGTGGCACATTACCTAGGTTTTCCTAGGTAAGACAGAGCACTGGAAGACACGTCTTGATGACTTGGTCTCAATTGTATGGTGGCCCTAGTGAGAGATGGAGGATTGGGATGATGCTTAAAGAGAGCTACCCTAGATGTTCAACTTGTGGCCACTATTGGGCAGGACTATGTAGATCATAGAACAGTTTGCAATTTCATGGTTGTGGCAGCAGTATGATCGACCACAGGATATTTCTCAGGAGTATTGTTCCTATGCTAGACTAGTGAGGGATGTAGGGTGGGGGTGGCCTCTACGTATGGATCTAGCCCAATACATGATAGATGTGTGTAGCCTAGCTATAGTTCAGTGGGACTACCTTTTGAAGGTAGCAGATGTAGGGATGACGCCTGCCTATCAAGCTCATTTGATTAGCTAACCATTCTTGAGATTCACAGATCCATTGGGGATGGCAGGTCAGGCACAAAGATAGGTGCCTCAGTAGTAGCAGGCACAACCATAGCCACAGGTGCAACCACAGGAGAAACCATAGGTCTAGCACTAGGTACAGTAGATAAAAATTCCTCCACATCAAATGGGATCAGACACAGGTGTTGGGGGTAGTGGGACAGGACATGGTCGACACTAGAGGCAGAGGACAGAGCACCAAGCCCTATAGAAGGAGGCTCCACAATAGCAAGCATCACCACAATAGTAGGCACCACCACAGTGGCAGGCACCTGAGATGCTTGATGAGGATATGCCAGATCAGCCTACAGCTAGGGTGCAGGACACAGTACGATGCTATTAAGAGCAGATTCATTAGGCCTCTCGGGAGTTGGGAGATCTGTAGATACAGGTAGCTGTCCAAGACTCACAGCTGGTTGAGTGGCAGTAGGAGATAGATCGATGGAGGGATTTGAGTGGTAGTACAGTCAACTCGGGTAGCTTACTACTTTTCTGCGTATTTGATAGTGATACCTTTTTGGGACATTAGGGTTCTAATTCTAACTACGCATGGATTTTCCCTTTTTCTTTCTAGATGGACTTATTAATCCTCCAATCTAATAATAATTCCTATGATATCATCTTTAATGTTTGAAATTCTATATATATATATTCAATATTACATAGAGACATGTCTATTCATAATATAATAATTATATTAAGAATTATAATTATATCAATTATATAATAATATTATATATTAGTTATATAAGTTTAATAACATATATTATATTGATCATTATTAATAGTATTACTTGTTATAAATATTATTTATTCATTTAATATTATATATCATAGTACATATATAGGTATATATTATATGTGTATGATTATATATATATATATATGTAATAATTTATATATTTAATTAATATTAATCATTTTAATTATTTATGATTACTTAATATAGATATAATTTTCATATAATTAATTATTTATAGAATGACAATTAAATATATAATTATACATATAGTTAATAATATTCATATATATAATTAATATTTATAATTATATTATATAATGATTTATATTTGTAACTTCAAATAATTATAATTTATTCTATTAAATTATCAATTACTAATATTATACTTTTTTATGTATAACTAATTTATATACTAAAATGGGGATATCACAGCCATCCTCTCTCAAATTTTCTTGTCCTCAAGCAAATCATTCATATGCAAGCTTTTTCATGGACATAAAACATTCTTGCATTTAAAATACCAAAAAGATTTATGAAATATACATTGAATGAAAACATGAAGCATACATGATGTAGACAGATCATGAAAACATGAAGTAGACACGATGCAGACAGATGAAGACACGAAGCAAACACGATGCAAACACATAAGACACACATTATGCATTTCCTTAATTGTGAACCTACAACCAAAAGAAATCATTAGTACACATTATATATAAATCAATCCCTTGATAGGGTGTTTATAGTCTCAATCCATTTATTAACTCATCATTTTCTAAATATGGGAGGAGGAACCATAGTAGGGTGCCCTATTACCCAACTAGTGGGCCTCACCATTCTCCCTCATTATCGTTACCTTCCTCCAATCATCATTTCCAAGAAGGCACCTTTGTATGATGTACCCTGAGATGTCCCACCATCGAGGCCTTACCCGATACCCGTAGGCTTTATCCGGTACCTCATGTGATGTCCCCCAGTCCATTCCACCATAGGCCTTATCTTGACTTGGAGAATCATGATCTTAAGGTGATTCTATCAACTATTTTCCAATAAGAAGTATTTTAAAGCATAATCTTTGAAATATCAGATACTTATCATTCAATTATAGGAGGAGAAACCATAATGGGGTGCCCTATTACCCAATCAGTGGGCCTCACAATTCTCCCTCATTATTGTTATCTCTCTTCGACCATCATCTCCAAGATAGTGTCATTGTATTATGTACCCTGAGATATCCCATCACTGATGCCTTACCCGGTACCTGTAGGCTTTATTCAGTACCTCGCGTGATGTCACCCAACCCATTCCACCGTAGGCCTTACCTTATCTTGGAAGATGATGACCTTTTAACAACATTCTTTGGTTATTGTCAACCTAAAAATCAATGTCATTTCCTTGTAATTATTTGATTAGAACCATTGATAGTAAGTATTTAAACTATCACAATAAAAAAATGTGTCAATAATAACAATTATTTCATAATATATGAAGAAAATATATAATTTACCTCATCACCTTTATGTGTTGAGTGGCCATTTAAAAGCATAGAGTAACCTTTATATCCATTTTCCATATTAAAGTCTCTTAACTTAGTTGAGCCAATGGAACTCCCCTTCTAACATTGTTGTTAAAAATTCAATCTCTATTAATTGTATTAACTTCATAACCTCTTATAGTCAACAAATCCTTTTATGAAATATTGGACTCCGACTTGATTTACACCCAAGTATTCACAAAGCTTCCACAGGGACTTATACAAAGCTTTTTCAATATATGAAACATATAATAAAATTATATATTTATAACCTCCTTTAATTAATAAGAAAATTAGCATCTAGAATATTTACATGTTCATATATATGAATAAAAACTATAAAAAACTCTTGAACATTTTATAAGAGCGAAAAAGAAAATTCATACCTTTATCAAGGCCTTATTATAGGTCTTTCTCATCAATACTACCTTTGACCTATATTATTCATGTATGGACAAGAAATCTATTTATCCTTTAATTAACCCTTTCAAAACTAAATCTCTCTTTTATATATTTTTAAAACATATTATTTTCTATTCATTATGAAAATATAATAATCAATTTTCATAATCCATATTACTTTAGAAAACATAATCATAATAAAATAGATAAGTAATTCTTACCTCCTCATTACTTTTAATTAACATACATTACCTTTATAGCAATCAATGCCTTTTGATCATTCTCAATTTGAATGGATCTCCTTCCTTCTTTTTATATGCTTGCAACAATTCACACACCTTGTCTCAGCTTACATTCATTCGTGTGGGTAATGGCACGGATCAATAGCTCATATGGAGTGGTCAAATCGTTGGTGAAATTATACCAACTTCCTTGTACCTCTCTACGTTTAACTTTAGATCAGGAAGAACTTGTTTTAGATTTTCAAATACTTCTTCCAAGCTTCACAATTTTTGTCGCATCTGTATTGAACATTTTCTTACGCCCGAATGAGATGTCTTCTTCTATGAGACGTAAATGTGGAATGTCTAAGTATTGTCAAAGATACCACTTGCTAATTGAAATCATAGATATGCTTTTTACATTTCTTATTTCTATCTTTTGAAGCTTCATCTCTAGAATCCCAAGAGTATCTGACAACCTCAATTCTCCAAGAACCTCAAATTCCACAATAACAAGCTCCTAAGTTTAATGAGTTGCCTGATTGACTTAGAGAAGGAATCCTTGTCAAACATAATAGAACTACCATGTGTTGTTCCTGAAATGACTAGATTTTCCAATTGCCTTAACATTTCCAATGAACATAGAAAGACTCTCAATTTTATTTCATCCAACACAAGCTCTTTAAGCTAGAAAGGGGCATGTCGATCACTCCACCATAAGCTTTGAAAATTCCTACCAAAAATGTTTAAACACATCAAACTTTGGAGTTGAACCCTAGGATAACTCGTCAATGGTGAGGATACACTAGTCATGACTTCTCGTACAATGCATTCAAGACTATCAAATTAGGGGCATGACAAATTTAGTTTTTTTTGACTTGGATGTTGGTACCGGTTAAGTACCTATCTCATCCCAGGTGGAAGAATAGAAAAATCATACCAAATGTTCAAAAGAGCAGTGTGAGATAATGCCAGGTGTCATGATTGTGTAAGTGGTGTTTGGATTCCCAAATGATCTCCAACATTCTGTGATTGTAGTGAAGTTGAGCAGGATGGGTAGTCGAATTGGATCATATGCAAACTCTTGATTTATTGCATCCACCTAGTTTCCTGCCCCATTACCATCCAAAGTTTACTGATATAATTTATGGGACCATTTACATTGGGTTCAGGGAGAATGAACAAGGAAATATATGTTCTCATCTCTGAAAATAGGAATCATGGGACATTCACTTCAAGCCCCGGAAACCATATTAAGAGAAAAGTTGATTCATGCAAACATTCACAATGATCATCCAACAGCTTCTATTTTCACAGGATCTATCACGAAGCACCCACAACATTCATAGATAAATTCTATAATACCAATTTTATATAGTGAATGCCACACAAGATACAATGTGTTTTATAATCTTCTATCTGATATGTTTCCTTTCATGAATGATGATTTTATCATTGCTATTGTTCCACAGGCTGGCAGGATTTCTGCTCTAATACCACTTGTAATGTCCGCTTTTTGGGACATTAGGGTTCTAATTCCGACTACACATGGATTTTCCCTTTTTCTTTCTAGATGGACTTATTAATCCTCCAATCTGATAATAATTCCTATGATATCATCTTTAATGTTTGAAATTCTATATATATATTCGGTATTACATAGAGACATGTCTATTCATAATATAATAATTATATTAAGAATTATAATTATATCAATTATATAATAATATTATATATTAGTTATATAAGTTTAATAACATATATTATATTGATCATTATTAATAGTATTACTTGTTATAAATATTATTTATTCATTAATATTATATATCATAGTACATATATAGGTATATATTATTTATATTCAATAGTATATTATTTAAATATCTAAAATATATGTACATATATTATATGTGTATGATAATATATATATGTAATTTATATTAATCATTTTAATTATTTATGATTACTTAATATAGATATAATTTCCATATACTATAGTACATAAAATAACTAATATATGTATATATATTAATTATTTATAGAATGACAATTAAATATCTAATTATACATATAGTTAATAATATTCATATATATAATTAATATTTATAATTATAATATATAATGATTTATATTTGTAACTTCAAATAATTATAATTTATTCTATATAAATTATCGATTACTAATATTATACTTTTTTATGTATAACTAATTTATATACTAAAATGGGGATATCACACATTAGGCCTCCCAGGAGTTGGGAGATATGCAGATACAGGTAGCTGTCCAAGACTCACAGCTGGTTGAGTGGTAGCGGGAGATAGATCGATGGAGGGAGCACACTGAGACTACTGAGTAGAGGTCAGTGATGCTGCAGGATGAGGTGTGATTATAGTCAGCTCGGGTAGCTTACTACTTTTCTACGTATTTGACAGTGATACCTGACGAGGCTTTCCAAGTTCCACGCTTTTCAAAGTATGCACAAGAGTCAGGAGGTGCACGACCTCCTGCTAGACCTGATATGCCACCACCTCCTCCTCCATCTGTGGCTCCTACTCTTGCTCCTCTTGGAGATGAGAGCACAAGGAAAAGTTAGATTTTGTGCATCTGGCTCTTGATTTTTATCTCTGGCTATGTATTGATTAGTGTGCCAACACCATTTTGTATCATCTTGATCAATAGCACTTGAGTAGTGCCCATTTTTGTACTGGCCCATTTTTTGATAGATATATGTATGAGATCTTTGAGCCAAGTATTGGTGTGCACATGTCATTGTCTATGTCTGTTTCACTTTGATATACATGAGATGTCAATATGATGATTATGAGATGTATGTTATACTTTGAAATGAATGCGAATGTATTTTGATGTGATGTGATGTGATTATGAGCATGTAGAGTACATATTATGAGTATATGGATGAAATGCATATGGAAATAGACTGACAGCTCATGTAGTATTGCATGTTCTTGCCTAAGAGTGATAGGTAGTCCATTGAGGAGCACAAATCGATAAATCAAATGCTTGTGCATGTGTGGAGAAACTTGATATGTTTGAAGATGCCCCCAATCCTTCATCACACAGGGAAGAAATGGAATCACAACTGAATTATGTGCTTATGATGTGAAGTATGTATTGCAATACTATATTAAATGCAACCCTAGGTCTGGTTACCAAGCCTCAAAAATTTATCATCACTGGATATATAACAAAGCTCGTATGTTATACAATTCTCACTGACATTGCAATCATGGGAATATGAATAGAACATACTTTATAGGTTTTTTAGGATTAAATGTAAGCATTCAAGGCACAAGAAGCTAGAATGACCAAAACATTTGTGCCTTTTAATATAGCAAGTTAACATAAGCATCAAAGCATAAATGCTAGGATGACTAGAATGTTGCTTGTATGACAGACACACCAAACACATGAGAGATCCATCTTATGCTAAGTATTTAGTATTTATTCTGTTTGCAAGGACCCTTGCATTTGTAACCTGAGACAGAAGTGTGCTAGGTATACTCGCAGTGACCCATACATTCACTTAGCAGGATGAGTATCAGTATTTACTGTAGCATGAAGAGTTCACTCCAACAAACAAGGAGAAGAACCAATGTTATTGATGTATCTGTATAAAAGGAGTCGAGTTACACACGACCATCCAATATGAGATGGAGGCTCTTATAGTGGACACCCCTTTTATAGGAATAGATCAACTTATTGGAACTAAACCATAGACAGAAAGCAAAGAAAAGATCATGCCCCTAGTCATTACTTCTCTGGTGAAAGACGACATCATCGAGTTGCTCGAGGAGATATGATACAGCAAAAAAAAGAAAACTAAGAAAATACTCAACATATCCAAACAAGTATATCATTTTTTGAGTTCAATATTTTTGGGATTGATGTCAAGTATCAGTGTCCAGAACATGTTTGAAAGAAATCTCTTCAATAGGGTGACAAAACTAGGCAGATGCAGTCAGAATGACTGGTGACTGAGGTCAAAGAGGAAATCTTCATGATGAAGAACCTAAAGAGGACTAAGCAATAGTAGATAGACACAGCTAGAATGACTAGTGACTGACGCAAGAGAGATCTTCCATAAAGGAATCTAGAGACGTGACCCAAGCAATAGTAGGTAGACACAACTGAAACAAGTAGTGACTATTGTGAAAGAGATTCTATGAGGAGAATCCTAAAAATGAGGTATAGTGGTGACAGTAGGCAGACATAGTGAGGACCATTGGTGACTATCATAAAGGAGATTCTATGAAGAGAATCTTGAAAAGAGTGACACTGATAACAATAGGCAAATGTAGTGAGGACCACTGGTGACTGTTGCGAAGGAGATTCTATGAGGAGAATCTCAAAAGTAGTGACACTAAAGGGGAATGCCCTCAAGCTGTGATAAGACTAAATCCATGGATACATGAGCGGAAAGTAGGAAAAGTAGGAAAGTGAAAGCATGAAAGCGATTGTACAGAATAGCCAAAAAATGCACTGCAAGATGAAGCATTAGGAACAAGAGGTGCTTGTTTACCAAGTTTTCACCTTCTTGGCAGGATTTTAATTTTTTTGCTACCATGATGCCTATTTTTAGGTTTTCACCAATGGTACTTTTCTTGTTTTTCAATTGTTTTAGTATTTATATTCTTTTTGATTTATTTTTTTCATTTTTTGGAATTTCATTTTGTATTTTTTTAATTTTTAACTTTTTTTGGTGTTATCAAGGCGCCTATTGCTAGGTTTTCACTAGGGTAACAATTTTTTTCATGACTTTTTGCAATTTTTAGATTTTTTTTAAAGATTACTAGCTCTTAAGAAGGATTACCTTGATTTTGTTCCAGTGTCTAGCAAGGTGTAGGATGAGATGTAGTAGCAAGTTGGTGGATAAGTGGAGATGGATAGGCAAGGAGTATGAAGCGGTGAATGTTACCCTCAAGGAAAGTCTTTACAAGATTACCCAAGCTAGGGAAAAGGATATGACAATATAAGCTCATCGTGTAATGAAGGGTATCATGTAAGTAATCCAAGAAAATGACCATGTTGAGAGATTTCTAAGAACTAAGTTTTCTTCTTTCTTTCATTGATCAAGACCAAAGGGTTAACTGAATAGGATAGAAAATTTTGTTATGGAGGTTATGAGTGAATGACTTCAGGAATGAGGACATTTGAAGGATAAGCAAGATCATGATAGGATGTCATGGATGGAAGAATTACGCATGACACCTATTTACCAAGTTTTCATCATGGTACTTGTCTAAGGTGCCACAAGAAGTGGTTTTCACCATAGGATGGATGTATTTTTCTTTACTTTTGCTACCAAGGTGCCACAAGAAGTTATTTTCAGCAAGGTACTTTTTCATTTTTCATTTTTTTCCTTTTTTTAAATTTTTTCTTGGATTTTTAGAGTTTTTGGAAAGAATTCAAGCCTTTCTCAAGTTATATAGCATGCCTATAAGAAAGATAAGTTATGATAAGCCAAGGCCATAGCAAGGTACACTCAAAGATGCTAATAAGGTAATGGAAGGGAAATGATAAGAAAATGAGAGGTAGATGGAGGATAAGGTTGTTGGTTTTGGAAGACTGAAACAAGCAAGGATGGCAAGCAAGCATAAGATTTAGAGGATCTCATGAGGGTAGATGAGATATTAGGAAAGATCAACATTGACACACACCTTGAAGGGTAGTGGAATGATGGAGGAAATATGGATGAAATAGATTGAGGCTTAGATATATGAGGAGGTAGCAAAGCCATTTTGGAGAGGGGTGGAGTAGAAGGTTTTGAGACCTTTTTAGGAAGATGTTTGGAAGGAGATGGAGTGGAAACCTTTGGAAGCTTGAATGTCAACTTTGATTTGTTTTCAATATTCAAGTCCTTCAAAAGAGAATTGGGAATCCATATAGCTTTTGATTTTTCATTAGATACTTTGGAACAAATATCTTCAATAATAGATTTAAGAACCCACACTTTCCTCAGTTGAGCTCTTTGAATAGTGGACCTTTGCAGTCTCTTTTGCATATTTTCCCTCTTAACATTCACATGTCGATTAGAGGAGACATAGTGAACTTTTGAGGATGGATTCATGCACTTGATTTTGATTTGATCATCCAAATTACTTCCAAAGGACTTGGGATTTATGGATGAATGAGGCCAATATGACTAGTTTAGATGGAAAGTTGGATGTGAAGAGTTCAATTATGTGCATCTTTGTTGATCTTGGGGTAGGGTAGGAGGAACGTGTAATCAGAGAAGAGTAGAAGAAGGAGATAGAAGAACATAAGGTCTCAATATGGATGGAAAACTTGAAGGTTTTAGCTTAGATGGGTAGGGACCAAGGATAGATTAAGAATATGTGAACGGACCATGAGTATGGATATCAACATCTTTAGAGTGAGCAATATGACCAAAGCCATCAATAGATTTATGAGTAACTGTTATAGGAGAAATACCTTTGACAAGAGTATTTAAAGCTTGAGAATAGTTTTGAAGTGAATGTAGTGACATAGAACAAGAGAGTGATAGAACACTTTCTTCAAAAGGAAACTTAAGTAGAAGAGGAAAAGTATCCTTCTCTTGGTCTTTAATAGTCTCCTTAGGGATGGTGGAAGGAATATCATGATCTTTCCTAGTAGAGGGGTATGATATGGGAGATGGAGAACTACATGGTTCTTGAGATGGAGGGATGACATCTTGAGGAATATGCGAGGGTTCTTGATCTTGATCTTTAGAATTTTTTAAATCCTCTAGACATGGATCCACTTCTAAGGACAAGGTAGGATGCAAAGTTTGCATGATAGGCTCTTGAAGAGATAGTGAAGTGCTAGTTGGAGTGGGAATAATGGGAGTAACAATGAATGAAGGTTTTGGATCTTTAGTTTGAGTATTATGGGAGAGGCTTGTAGTCAAGTCAAGATTAGCTTGGGTTTCTTTTAGAGGCAACCCTTGAGGGTACACATAGTCAATAGAAAAAGAATTAGGTGCTTTGTTTGGTGGAGGTATGCTGGAAAGCTTAGACACTTTAGAAGGTGATGACATGTTGGCAAAAGTAGAAGTTGCATTTGAACCATTGCTAGACATGGTTTCATGATGTAGATCCTTCTTGAGAGTAGAATCTATAGTAGATGAGAGCTTATACTTTCAAATTCTTCCATTATCAAAGAGATCTTGGATCTTGTTTTCTAGCTCCTTACAATGTGAAGTTTTATGTAAATTATGTCTATGATAGGCACAATAGTTACTCATAAAGGAAACTCTCACCAAAGTGACCTTAGGTAATACAATGAGTTTCTTTTGAAGAAGTTCTTCCAATTTTGATTCATAAGTTCTTCCCAACGAGGTGAATTCATGCTTTGGTTTAGGTTCTTGAGGTTTTTCTTCAAAAATATTTCTAGATTTCTTCGGTGTTTGCAAATTTTTTTGAGATGGCTTGGACTCAACATTATAGGAAGGTAAATAATGTCACAAGGAGAATTTTTTTGATGATGTGTCATCTTCCTACTTCAGTCTTTGAAGTTGAGTGCTCATTGATTGGATTTGTTGCTTCATGTTTGCAATAAGTATCTCTTCTTCCTCACTAGGCATATTGGATTTAAAGCATTTGTTGTTAGCCATTGTGATGTCCTAGGTTTAAGTGAACAACCACACATAAAAGGTTTGATAGGTTTAGACTAAGACCATACCTAAAATGTCATTTCTATGTAGATTTTTGATTTTGAGTACTCAAGCACACCAAACACATCAACAATCCTATCGGAGCTTTCAACTAGGATATACAAAGATCAACTATAAGGTGTCCTCAATATACACAAGGTATGTGAGGCCCATATCTATAGATGAAAGAAAATAATGCCACACAACCGAGATGAGATGGTAACCCAAATCTCTACCTTCACTTCCCAAAGGTATAAAGTTCTTTGGGGCTTAGCCAAGAGTGACAAGATTATACTTCCAAGAGAGGTGTCTTTCGATTCACCTCCTAATATTTATACTCCGCCAGAACATGGGAGTTGAGGTTGTCCCAAGGGGTAATGAAATCCCCAAGAAGGCCTACTAAAAAAATAAAAAAAGTCCACTTATTTCTTGTGCACTCAAGATCACCCAAAGCACAAGAGGAGTGAATATATAAGTGGCCTTGGGGTTTAAAAGACACTTTTTCTCTCCCAATGAATCTTTAATTTTTGTATTCTACTCTTGAAAACATTTATGTTTAGCATGCAAGGTTCTTTCCAACTTATAGCATCGTCAACATAATAAATTGAGAGTTCATCAACAAAAGTAAATCAAGTGTCATCAACAGAAGAAATTGATAGGGAAAAGATTCAATTCCTTTATGCATTCAAGATTGGATGTATTCATTTTAAGCGCCAAAATCCAAATATTTCATTGCAATGGTTCTTTGATCCTTAAGCACTCAAGATTGTGTTGATTAACATACATTCCATGAATGAAAGACATGTAAATTTTAATCCATGACATTGAAGATTGAGTTTTTAGCATATTCATTCAAATGAAAGATTTGTCAATTTATTAAGACATTCAAGATTGAATTTGATTTTTTTAGATTTGAAGGCATTCAAGAGTGTGTTTCGATTTTAAATTTAATTGCAACATTCATTCAAAGAAAAATAATTAATCATTCAAGTTCATTCCTTTCTAATTTAAAATCCTCCCATGTCCTTCATTGTCACTTTCCACATACCTGCAATAAAAAAAGTTTGATTAAAACTTAAGGATTTGCATCATGAATTAATGTTTTGATGAAAAAGCTTTTAAAAAAATATTTAAAATAAATTTATAATCAAAAAAATCTTAAATTTTTACTATGATCTCTTGAAATTGTCCCAAATTGGAAATAAAAATTTCAGATCAAAATGTTGAGATTTATCTCATAAATTAATTCTTTTATGGAAAACCATAAAAGACATTATTTTTATTTTATTTTGAATCTGAAAAATCTAAAATTTTTATTGGGGTATTTTGATATCAATATAAAGTTACAATAAAAAATTTAGATTTTAATTCGATGATTTGCAAGATAAATTTTTTTTTAATGAAAAATAATTAAAGAATTACTAAAACTTCAATTTTAATCGAAAAATTGTAGAATTTTTACTGTGCATGCTAGCCGTTAACCCAAAATTGTGGAAAAAAATGCAGATCAAAAAGTATTGGTTTAATAGCTCAAATAATTCACGGATGACAAAATCATTAAATATATATATAAAATAGAGTTATAATCAAAAAAATATGAAATTTTGCATGTGATTTTTCCTTATTGTCTAGAACTTTTAGTAAAAAATTCAGACAAAAATTCATTAATTTGGTTTACTTTTTATGATTTTTATGAAAAATCATAAAAAGGATTAAAAAAAGAATTTTGATCAATTTTTTATTTTTAAAATTTAGAACATGAGAAATAAAAGAAGATTAAGATGGAGAAGAGTATGAGGTTTCTCAAATGCTCATTTTCTCATGATTATGGGATGTGTTCTCAAAGTGTCTCAAAACCTACAACAATTCAAACCTGTAAGACAAGATATAAACAAAAAAAATTAAAATTAAAAAAATGCAAAATAAGAAGAATGAGGCCAAAAAGTTAATTTCTTGGCCCCATGGTTGGCACCAAAAATGTATGTATGAAATGTGGGCCTCTGAACCTCTCACACACTTCAACATGGTCAAGTATGTGGATTCATCTTGGAATGAACATTAGATTGTTCACCCAAGATTAGTCCTGCAAGGTGACCTGTTGCCTCCTATCTAAAGGGATTTGCCTATTTAATATCCTCAGATTAGAGGTATAGGCAACTAGACCCTCTAAGAATGAAGGATTTGAGAATGCAATTAAGCTATATGAGGATGCAAAGTAATCTAGAATGAAATATGCATTTAGTCTAAGAGCATATAAAAGAAACTATACTAGATATATACATTTTAATAACTAAATGAAGTTGATCTAAGAATGTGAATGCATGAAATACATGAGCAAGGTAAGTATGAATTTTAACAGCACTTTAATATCAACTTGATTCAACCCCTCTTCTTTTTGAAATCAGAAATTTAGACCTTCTTAAATAGAATCCAAGAATTGATCAATGGTCATGATTGATTTGGATGGATGGTCGAGATTAGAAATGAGATTTAGTTAGAATGGAAAGCTTCCTTATCAAAAGGAAGTTAACTAATTTCTTTTGAGTGGAATAAGGAGTTAGCTGATTTAATTCCTTTTATGATTTTAGTCAACTAAGAGTTTCCATTTCTGAAATGAAGAGAGAATATTGGAGAAGACATTTGATTTAAGGAAATTAAATATGACCTCATAATTGAGTATTCTAAATTGAATAATTAAGTTCAACAATTAGAATGAGGATATTTAATTAAATCAAATATATTTAATTCCTTTATACATTAGCTAAAGAAGTAATTTAATTTAATTAAAATATAAATACTTATAACTAAATTAAATTTAATCAATAGGTTTAATGTAGCTAATTTGAGTCAATACTTAGGAATTAAATAATAAGTATGATGAACATAGATTAGGGTTTTCTGCATTTGACAATTAAGTCAAGTAGTAAATATCAAAACAAAAATTTGCCTAATGAAATAGGACTTTAGCAATTATCAGGATAGACCAGAATTGGTATCATGGCAATGAGCCAATTTTGGGGTATTACATATACAACTTATCTTGCAAATTTTAGATCACTCTTTAGCTCTTCACATTGTCTAGCTTTCAATCCCTACAAATCTGACAACTTACCCTCCTTTCAAGCTTTGTCTCCTTGAGTCTCCATGCTCAATGTATCAATGCACTCATCTCTCTTTGACCACTTATTGAAGTAGAGTCTCATTTCTCTTTTCTTCCTTCTCCTAGATGTCTTCTCCTTAACACCCTTTCAAGCACTTCACAATTTGGCACTCCAGCAACTCTTGCTTCTTAGTTTGTGACTTCTTAAATAGAAATCTAGAATTGCTTTTCCCACTTGATTCTTCCCTCCTTTAATTTCAATTCATATGGATTAGGTAGGATTCATTGAATCTAAACCACATTTTTTTTCTTCTAGAAACATCTTGAAGAATCCTCTTAAATTTGCTCAAAAATGGTTTACATAGAATTCTATGCCACTAGCTCATCATCCTTATCCTCCAAATTGTTCAAAAAATTCAAGGTAACAACTCTGCCGACTCAAATTTGGTGAATCTTTGACATTTCTAATAATGTAGTAGTGCGACACTATTGAAATTCTTGTGCTCGACACACACACTATGTTACTCAGTATCAACTACATTTTACTAATGCTTAGCAACTACTATGGATTCACTTGGTTCCCACTAAGTTTTATGTTTGCTTAGCTCCTTCTATATCACTTGGCACTTGAACTGCACTCGGCACCTAAAGTTTACTCAGCACCTACTAGATTTTTTTTTTGGTCAGCTCCAACTAAAAATTTTCTCACCTTAAACTAGCTTGCTTGGCACCCACTAATAAACTTAGTTCAAGCTTTTCTGTCAACTTTGTTACAACTTATACTTCTAACATTTCTAAGTGTGACCAACATCTATATCTTCAAGTATGTTATCAATACATCATTTAACCATTGTCTTACCCAATCCTTGTACTTCATTACAAAATCATAACTCAACCTTTCCCTTAGGTGTTATTGTTACATCTTATTGATTAAATCCTCTTCATCAATCAACTAAGTGATAGTACTTGGATCTTATAAGAAATTGTCATTCCTACAAATAGCAGGTTTGACATTAATGAAAAAATAATGATTGAAAACATTCTATTAACAACAATCTCCCTCTTTGACCTTCACCAATGATCTATTCAATCAGATTTCTAACAATACATTAAAAAATAAATATAACTTAGTTCACCTTTCACTTTTCAAAAGTAATGGTTATTGTATTTAATATCTTGAGTAGAAAAATGAACTTTGTACCATTCAAAAAATTTATTTGCACTCTCTATCCTATTCCCTATATGTACATACAATGGGCATATATATAAAATATAAAATTATATATGCTACTAGTATTAAACATGCACATTAAATGCATATACTTACCTACAAGTTCATGTTGTCGAAGCAAATAGTTTATACATGCCCCCACTCCATCATGCTCCCCTTTTCTATGTCTACTTTCAAAGAAATTTCATAAAAACCTAACATTGGTTCAAGCATGTTGCATTGCTAACCAATTAAATGATTTTGTAGATTCAAATTGTCCTATGAACATTAAACATGATAAGTATCTACAATTATCTCTGTACATGTATTAAATCAAAATAGGCATGTACAAATAAATATAAGTTAAAATAAAGTTAAATAAATGTGTAAGTTTGTTTATACTCACCTGCACATCCATCAGACCAAATCTATTGCTCTGAAACATTTATTCCACAATTTCTGAGATCTTTAGAGAACATTGCAAAACAATGAGCCACATAACTCCTATCATGAACTCTATCATCACTAATATAGAAATGAACCTCTTTGATGATAATGCATTCATTTTCATCCAACCTTTCTATCTGATAAACCTCAAATTGTGCATGTTATAGGTCACTTGCACAAATATTGCAACTTGTTCAGAATGATAGTATTTCCCTTGAAGCTTTGTTTGAGGTGCAAATGTATAATTTTTAGAAAAATCTGCAACTAAAAAATATACAACCAGGTGGAAAACAATTTTTGGAATCACAAAACTATTTAGCTTGCCATTGTGCACCATGACAATGTTGGATATGTGGATATATCAATGGATAGAATTTGGTCATAAACTCATCATAATTAAATTCACTCTCCTTCAATACAATTTTTTTTTATTCATCTCCTATCTTATTTTGGTATGTCTCATATTCATATCTCATCCATGAAACTAGTGTGGATTCATTAATATTCTCAATTTGTATTTTAGAAAATTCGCATAAATCTCCACAATCTTCATGTTGATTTTTGATGCATTGCACTTTGAACTCATCTAAATCTTCTAATTTATCACATAAGTGTATGTGCAGATCATGGTGTGCTGAAAAGTGATGATTTGAAAAATATGTAGTTCTAAAATGCCTGAAAGCATTTCAAAATATATTCTAACTTTTTTTCCCACCCACCCTAATACTAAATGAAAACAATTAATATCTTTATAAGTTCTACTATATCTTTGATACCAACCCTACATGGTCAACTTTAAAAACATCCTAAAAATGTGTTTTTGGCTTGTTTTTATATGATTTTTACTTCAAACATGTAGCTAATGACTTTTTTTTTCACCAAAATTTGATGAAATGAAAAGGGTTTCTTAAGAATGTTCTTATCTTTCTATAATTTAAGGTTTGTCAAATTATGAGTTTAGTAAGTAATTATTACTTATTTTCTAATGAAATTATGTATAAAGTGTTGACTAGCACAGTACTTGAAAAACAACTATAATTTTCAAATTGTACAACATTTTTGAAATCCAAAAGATGCATCACATTCTATGTTTCTTCCACTATAAAGAAAAAAAGGAAAAATTAAATTTTGTAGAATTTTGAATTAGTTAAAGTGGTTAGACATGAGAGTTTTTTTATTCCAAAAATAATAAAGTCAAACATTAATTATTAATTATTTACTTAGAATAAAAATACCTAAAAATGTGTGACATCTAGGCATGAGTCTACTGCTTAATATCTAGAATATTATAAAAAAATATTATCATTTGATTTTGATTAAGGTGGTCAGACATATGTCAACTTTTTATTTTTGTTTAATATTGCATTAAAAATCAAAATTTTGACCAATCAATTTTATTTTTTTTATAGATAAGTCCTAGTAGTTTAGAAACTAGATTCAACTTTCTAGAGATTATTTTCTCTTGACTTTTTGATATAAAGTTAATAACAAGTAGAGAATTGCACATCAAGTCGACATAACTCTGATTTTGTAATTTTTTATTATCACTTAAGAGCATAGTTTGGTTGACCATGATCTTGTACATACCCATAATATGGACTTCACAAATTGTGTTGTACTACTAGGGATGACCAAATTAGGATCAAGTACTACCATAAATTTTTTTACATGATTGCAAGTGTAGACCAAATTCGACATGATTTCAACAAGAAGTTTCACGCATCTTATTTATGCTTACAAAGGAAGGATGCAAACTCTCAAAAATTCTCTAGCATATTTAGATATTTGAAAATTCTTGCTTGAATTCTTGAAATAATTCACTTTGACTTATATCTATGAAATGTTATGAATGTTCAATTTTGTCCCCTATCTCTTGATCTTTAATTTGTATAGTATCATGTCTATTGGAAGAAACATGAGAATGTGTGGTCCAAAATTCAATAACTTGTCTTTTCACATCTTCAGACATTTTGTCTCTTCGAGGAACTCTACAAATATTCACCTAGTTATTCTCAATGTTATCATCTAGCATATTTCTCCTCTTGATGTATCTCTAAATAGTTCTTCTAGATATATGTAGTACATTAGAAATTGCACATACCTATTTTCTATGTGTCAATTTTACACTAGATATAGTAGTCATCAATGCTCTACGTGCATTACTCAAATCACCTTCTTGAGTTGTGTTGTCAATTCTATTATAAGCATTTTGCAAGTTTTCAACTATTGTTTTATTAATATTATGCACATAGTTTTTCTTACTATCAACACCCAACAACTCTAAAACAGGTCTGATATCTTTTCTCCTAAATAACTTGACAAATAATTGTGCCTATCCAAATATACTTTTATCTTCAGAATATTCATTCCACATGTTCTGAAAATGCTTTCTAATAGTGTTATCATTTATCATATGTTTGGATGGAATTTGGTTAAAAAGTAGTTCCTCATCCAAATCCATCAAATTTGTTATGCCTTCTAATTTGTTTCTATCAGTAGAACTTCCAATTTCTTCCTCTTCATTACTTTCATTCTCTTCATGAATCTCATCCTGATCAAGAATTTTAGTAGGTTAGTTTTGGTTACGTTTTGTATGACCTTTCATTTTGTCATCTCTTTTCCTATCATATTTCCTTGATCTTTTCCTTTTACTGCCCATTGAATACTTTAATCTATAGAAACAAAAATTAAATTTAGATTTTAAACACTAAATACTAGCTAATGCTTCAATTTAGAATACATAAAAATAAAAATAAGTAGACAAGAAATAACACCTTAAAAATATTTGATCCTTTGCGATTCTAAGGGTTTTCACGAAATAGTTGTTGAAAATGGCTTCAAAAATCATTGTCTTCCGAAAATGCTCTTCTACTTTTCATTGTTTTCTATATTTATTAAAATAAAGAAAACACAAATCTTATTTTTTACACGAAATAGTTTGAAAACTAACTTATTTTATACATGAAACTATCAAACTAACTGCTTGCAGTTTGTTAGGCCGATAGCAATTTTGGCTAGAAACCTTTCGGTCAGAATGGTTATGGCCAAAATAGTTTCGGCCATAACCACCTATGTGGCATCCTAGGTGGTAGCCACATAAGAAAAAATAAGAACTTCTACAAACATCTCACTTTGAAGATCAATTTCACCTACTAAATTGAAGTATTTTTTTAAACTAAAAATATACTTTTGTAGGTCTCGAAGTCAAGATTATGATCATATAATTTTTTTTTATATTTTGATTATGGATAATATTTTATAATTTGAAAATATTACAAGTAGGTATTTTAGGATTCAGGAAGATGTCTATTCAAAAATAGGAAAAAAATAGTAAATCATGTTCAAAAGTTATTATTTTTTAATGTTGCAGTAGAGGAGAAAGTCTTTTTCAAGAATATTAATTTGTTTTAAAAAATATGTAGATTTGATTTTTTTAAAAATGATGGGAAAAAAAAAAACTATCAATTTCTGATAACTTTGACTTTGACCAGTTATAACTTGAAAAATATGAGCCAAATTTCATTTTTTATTTGTTGGTGCACTAGGTATTCATGTCATGAACTCTAACATATTCCAAAATTAGACCAAAATATGAACATTTGCATATATTTGTTTGATGGGAAAAAAAAACTCTATATTTTCAACATTTAAAAAAATAAAAAATAGACTTTATAAATTCAAAAATAAATAAAATTTTCACTAATATTTTTATTTTTTAAATTATAGACATAATTTTACACATTTCATTAGTTTACATCATCTTCAAATTCTAAGCACAAATGCTACTTTTATGTTATTAAAGTTGAAGACTTTAAATTTTGATATCATTTCTCTATAAAAGGTGACACAGGTTTGTGCCTTTACCCATTTGTAATGCTTTGTAGTATTACGTTGTAGATAGATCTTATTAATATTATCTGAGATTGAGGTTGTGGGATCTTTCTACCTAGATCAGCCCATTATGAATGCATCGTATTAGATTTTTGAGCATTTCCAACATGGTATAATGTTGTTATTTGGTTGTTTGTTCCATATCTCAATGCACATGATCTATTAAGAGCAGCAAGGTAGTTTCCGACATGTTTGGTTGGTGCAACAACTAGTTCATTTTGATATTGTTGTGATTAGTAATCATACTATAGGAAAGTAAATGAAGTTCCTAAATTAGGGATATAAAATGGCCATGCAAATGAAGGTAGAGTATGTTGGTGAATACCATTGGATCGAATTGAGGATGACTAAGCCATTGAAACATTGGCAACTCAAGCATCAAGTAGTTGCATTCAAGATATTGAAGGAATGTAAATTTTTTTAAAAAAAACTAAAGCCGAGATTATTCATTTAGGTTTAGCTTATTTGATATTTTACTATTCATTCAAGTTAAGTTTATTTGATATTTGACTATTCATTTAGGTTTAGTTGACCATGGTGTGATTTGGAGCCGATTTATTGATAGTGCTTACTTTTTCCTATTAGATTTTTGGAGAGATGCAAAATTATTTTTTGTGGAATTTCATCTTTTATAATACCACCCAAAATTATAGTTGATCATCTAAAGTATGCCAAAGGCCAACATAGTGGTAACCTATTCCTCATTCAAAATCTAGTTTTTATTTTGGATCATCTATAAGTATAAGATTTTGTTTGTTGGGGTCTAGTATAAAGGTGGCAAGATTTCAATGACATTGTATCCAATTTAATAAAAAAAAAAAAAATTGTATTCACATAGGATGTCTAAATGTCTTTCTATGAATTATTTTGTTTATTTCACTAGCCTTAAATAAAACAAGTATATTTCAAATTGTCACAATGGTTAGAAGTTAACTGCACATCTTACTTATTGATTAACAAAATAAAGGCATATTACAATTTTTGTTTAGGTATTTGCACCAAACAAGACATAATGTTAGAGAAGAGATGAACTATAAAATTAATGTAAATTTAACATAAAATTTGTTCCAATGCTTCCTCTATGACTTGTGAGTATTGACATTTTCTAGAAATTTGTCTGTACCATATATCTATATTATGATTGAAATATTTTAAGATCAAATTAATCTATATAATCATATCACAAAGATATTATTTATTTTTTAGTCTAATATTTATATCACCAAGAAAAGCATTACATCTAAAGAAGGAGCATACTATCCAATACAAAACCACTTCAAAAAAAAAAACCCATCCTACTAGCTTAATGAAATAGATAACCTATCCCATTGCCAATAGAGATAAGCCTTTTGAAAACTTCTAATGGGAACAAGTTCTCATTCAAGATATAAAATGCCTCAAACTTTCTCATGTCGAACTCCTCCACCACACATTTCTGAAACACCTTCCAAGATTTTTTATCAACTTTTTCTTACCTTCATCTTCCATACAAAATAAACTTAGAATCCCACCACCCGATAATCTTGTATCAATCAGTTCCACTACAATAGATATAGTCTCATAAATATATCCTACCAACATTCTACAAATCATGCCATTAATAGGCACTAGGTGAACAAACACTTGGACAATAGGACAAAAAAGATCAAAAGTTAGTTTCCTTGATGCACATGCCTAGCTGACCAATAATCCACCCCTAACAGATCAATAATGGTAAATTTCTCTTGTTCATTAGCCTACTTAAAAAGTCTCACAATTTTCTCCTCTAGATCCTGTGCCAAGTATACATCATGTATACATTTGTACCTTATTCCTAAAATTTCCATTAGATAAGTGCAAAAGAAAGAGCACAATTCATTTAAAAAGGAATCAAACCAACTATCACTGGCTCTTAAGCCAAAATGAAGAGTGCAATTCCTTTAAAAATGAAGCAAATCAACTGTCATTGGCTCTCAAGCCAAGATTCAACAAGGTATTTGATCAAACTTTTAATCAAGACTTTGAAACCTTCTAGAAAAGTAGTGGACTAAAACTGCAAAAGGACTAATTTCATGAGAAACACTCCTTTCAGCATATGATGTGACTTCTTCTACATTAACCTATACGTTTTCTTGAAAAGGCCTGCATATCTTCTACAATAATATCGAGAAAGGATATTAGCAAGAGATCTATACACAATATAAAAAAAATCAACTCCCTAATTTGCCAGTTTATCAGTTGCTTTATTCCCTTCTCGATCTCATGTCTACAACCATGTGAGATCTATACATAATCAATAATTTTATATAATTCTACTTGTTGTTGCATTAATTTTTTAAAAACTCTGACTATCATCACTATTTTGACATTCGCTGTCATTGATGGTCTAAGAAATCTATCAAAAAATATATATAGGTAGTCAATAGTTTGACAAATGCTATCGTCAAGAGTATGACAAATCCATCATAATATATCTCCAAGTAATCAATCTTTTGATGCCTCCTACCATTGATTTTGTCAACTACTCATCAAACCATCTATCATAATTGTAAATAGTTCAATATTTTGAACTAGTTGTCTAACACCACCATGGGACAATGATTGCAATAATTTGTACAACTTTTTCGTTGATATATTGACATTCATCTTGGTCATCAAACTCTCTCATAAGAGTCAATAGTTTAACATTCTAAACTAGCTGTCTAATGTCACCATGGGATAATGATGACAATAATTTTTTATGGTTTTTTCATCAATATATTTACACTCATCTTGGCCATTGAAAATTTGATTGAAGTTTAGTGATGGTTGTTTTCAACATTTTGTAGTCACATTTTTAATGGAAAAGCATCGAAAAATAGGTCCAAATTTACTAGTGCCTTCTACCTTATCCACCAGGGCCTAGTGAGTAAAATTTTCATCTAGCACCTAGTTAAGAGTCTACCTCTCCTACTCAACCCCTAGCCTCTATCACCCCTCAGACCTCCCTAGACCCTAGCCCTAGCTCTACTCTTAAGAGGCCTAAGAAAGGTCATGCCACTGAGCTCAAAATTAACCCTAAGGTTAAAGTTAGCATTATTGAGTCAGACTCAGATTTCAAGAAGGGCAAGTAATGTCCTAAGAGAACTAGTAAGTGTCTCCAAATAGAGGAATTCAAGACCCCCCTAAAGTACAAACCTAGCTTTGACTCCTCTAATAGTGAGGAGAAACCTACTAAAAAGAAAAGACACCACTAGGACATCAAACCTAGCCTCAGCTCTATCAGCCCTTACCATGTCTCCGATACCCTAGAAGCTACCTCATCTCATAGTGGGGGGGAAGACATCACTTCTCCTAGGAATCCTAACCCTAACATTAGTGGAAAGAAAGGAAAACATAGTCACACCAAGATGCTATTAGAGAGGGTTGAGATGGCTATGTGGGACCTGGCAGATAACCATACCACTATATGCCATAGATTCAAAACCCTGGTGGAGTTCTCCACCAAGGTTATGCACTCCAAAGCCACAACCCTCTACATCCTAGAAGCTAACAAATAGGAATAGGACCTAGGAAAGACTACTTTGAAAACCTGATCCATTTATGGGTTCTTGGTGGAGGATTGGCTAAAAACCATCTTGGACAAACCAATGGAAGTGGAGGAGGAGAATACGGTGGGAAAACCCTCTAAGGAGAAGAAGAATGGTAACCAAGAGAAGGAAGAGGGCATCTACCCTGGCTTCTATTGTGTTCTATTTATGTTTTTATGATTATTTCTTTGAACTTTACACCCCACAAGATTTTTTGGACTATGTCAAGATTAAGTGGACCAATACCAACGATGTTTTTAAATGTTGGTAGTTTATTATTCAGTTTCTTATGCATAGTAGTTTAAGGACTATTTTTAATGAAAATATGGCTCTTAAATTTTCATGGTTTTGATGTTTAAATTTGGTATAGGATAGTTTTGGGAGGTAACCTCTAGCTAGTTCTCAACCTTATTTGTACTCTGAGGTCAAACCCCACAACCCTACACCCCCCCCCCCCCCCCCCCCCCCACCCCCTCGTCCTTTTGGCTGCTATCAACTACTTCAAAAACTTTTGTAGACTATTTTAATTTGATTCGATATTAATTTTTTTAATAAGTATCAACATTCTTTAGTTTTTATTTTCTACCATTCCCTTCGTTTATTGTGATTATCGATAAATTATATTTTATTTTATAATATTTTTTGATGAATGTTCCTTTTTTATTGATTGAAAATATTAAAGTACAAATTAATAAAAATAGGCTATGGAATACAAGATCACTTCTTGGGAGTCACACATACATTGGTGAGAGTATTAAACATAATTATTAATCATAAAATATAACATGGGTACACCCAAGAGAAAATTTCTTGAGGTCAAGGGGGAATGATCCTTATCATATCTGATACCCCATAAATAAACAAGGCCAGGGGTTAGGTCTAGAAGGGACCTCCCATCTTCATTCTTTTATTTTTCATTTTCTTCTCCTTCCCCCCTCTTAAGAGGAAAAATCACCAACTCTACCAAAGGAATACACTTAGAGGAATATGTAGTAAGTCAAGTAGAATATTTGTGACTGGTATGCTAGTTAGAACCACTAAGACAAGGAGAGGCAATAGATCAACCCAAGATAGAGTCACAATGTGGTGATGAATCTAAGTACTGATATTACAAATTATGTCCCTCATTAGAAGAGTAGTTAGGGTACCATTTTTGTAGGAGATCTCTCACTAATGAGTAGAGGGATATGACTACATCAATGACCACATGGTAGAGTGCATTTGGTAGAAGAAGAATTCAATGTCACTTGATGAATTATGTATAAGGGTTATTTCCACAACACTTTAATAACTCTAGCATGATGTACTTTGAGGTCAACGCCCCTTTTGGATTCTTTTTATTACATCAAAAATAATTTAATAACTCCTTCAAGTGGTCCACCTGAAGAGATATGTGAAAATGAACATTATCAAAATATGAGCTTTAAGCCATATCTAATAGAAACATTGATATAAATAAAATTATGAGAAAAAAATGACAATATTTGTATACAACCAAAGTGTCAATAAGATTTATGTTCTTAAAGTATGTCATGTATGGGAAGATGTAAAGGGTATTCTATGTGAATCAATCAAGATGGTTGTAGGCCAAGAGAAACAATTATTCATGAAAGGACAAAAATATAGTTAATCCAAAGCCAATATTGTTGGGCCTTCTAAAATATGACAAAATATGTACGAGTATTTTTAGTTTTCCACAAAAAGGAATATGTTGTTAGGAACCTCCAAGTTCTTTATTTTGGAACTTAAAGGAAACTCGAAGAACTTGACACATCCATCTCATACATTCACTAAGTAAATTGAAAATACCATGTAAAACATGTATATCTAAAACATTTAAACAAGTAAACATTCACACATGTATGACACTAGATATGATTACCCAAAAAAACCCCTAATGAGAAGGTAAAACTGGGGTGGGAATGACACCCATAAATCTTCACTACTATAGTAATAAAGTATATCCAATGAAGGTTACAATGTTTGATCATGAGATATGATCTACCCTATGAAAGGTCTGCCTTGTTAAAGGCTTACAAAGACTATTAGGTCTCACCCTACTAAAGGATTTCAACACCTTGTTAGAAGTGTGCCTTGTTAAAGGAATTTAACTCATAATTAAGTAAACACCTTGTTATAGGATTTCAATATAGCCTATTAGGACTACTCTATTAAGATATTTAACTAATTCACCTATTAGAATGTCTCAATATTGATCCTACGATTAGTGCTTGGTTTCTTGATGATAGATCACCTCCAAACTCATGTATTGTTAATCCTTCTTGATCAAATGTTTCTTTGTTGTATGTTATACCCTTTCTTTGTTCTCTTTTAACTAATTCTACAATGCAATTTCACTTTACAATTCCTTAGCCACCATGAATACTCTATTTGCGCATGCAAACTTCTCTTTTTGATCCTTCCATATACATATGAAGTTTAGGGTTTTTCCTCCTTAAGAAGATCTAAGTGACTTAGGGTTAGGTAATAATCAACGGCTATGATTCATCCATTTTTCCACTTAAACCTTCCCTTTACCTAATTGGTTATATTTAATTCATAGGGATTCCAACTTAATATTTATCCTCATCTTCAAAATATCGTAATTCAATCTTAAAGTAAACTAAAAATGGTTTACATAGTAGCTTGTGCCATTATAAACAACTATGACAAAATTATCTTACTCAGCATCTAAAGTCTCTAATCCTTAGCATATATTGATTTCTATATTGTGACTAGGCATTTGAATGAATTAGTATGCACAAATTACTTGGCTCTTGTATAACTTAGCATACACTATCTACTTGGCACATGAGTGGCTCAACACTCACTATGAACTCAAGATGTTCTATCTTATACATGTTGTGCTCGGCATGTACTACTTTTTTGGCATGAACTAAGTAAATGACTTAAGTGTATAGACACTCACTTGTCAAAACCAATTTGAGATCACCAGCTAGAAGTAGCTACAATCTCATCATAAATACAATAAAATCCCTAACCCTAGTATTTTTTATACAATATTTTTTTGCTTAAAAAATTAGGGCTAGAATAAGTCAAAAAATAGAAAAAAATATAACACCTGATAATTTTTACAATATTGAATTCATTTTTGGCTTTTGGGATGCTACCCCCTGACCCCACCTAGGGCACTACCCTGGGAATATTGGGCTCCTCCTCACACTCTTATTAGGCTCCTCATCACAACATCATTTGGGTTTAACATTGGTATCCCTTCATCCTAATTGGGTTTACCTCACTTGAGTTATATTAAGAGTTATGATTGGAAGCCCCTATTTCTCTTGTACTATGTGGCTTATGGTGAATATTTTTAACTAATGAATTGATCTCATATAGTTTACACTATCAATTTTTTTCCCTCCATTTTCCCCCTAAATAGGTACTTTATCATGAATTTACTTATAATTCCACTCTCTACATTGTCATTTCATTTAGAAATCCTATCTCCATGTAATCATATATTTTTTAATCTACAAGGATAATTTATTAACCACAATTATTTTCAAGTTTATCATTTCTATGCATTGAGTATTCAACATCCTTACTTCCTAATATGAGGACCCAATCCTTCTTTAGGTATCCAAATATTATGCTTTAAGTATTTTCCTCAACCCACTCCCCATATCCTTTCCTCCTTATAGAGAACATACATGCAACATTACTCACACTATCAAACCCAAAAGTTATAAGGTAAATGGTGAAACCAATCTATAAATGTTGAAAATCTTTCACCTTACTACCCTTTCTATATTTTCATCTAGCATTAGGCATGCCACTTTAATAATTCCTTTCCCATTTTCATTCACCTATTGTATGAATGTGTAAACTATAAAGAAAATATCAAAGATAAAAAATACTAAGGATATGCTAGTAAAATATTAGGAGAAAAATTAGTACATATCTTTAGAAAGATAGGAGAAACCTTGATATAAAATAAATGAATTGAGTATTCTATTTTAGGGTTATCCTCTCACATTATACTATAATTAGATGCAAATATTCACTCTTTTCATAATGATACAATATAACTGATCACTATAATATAATGCTAGTTAAAGATAAGAATGAATTTGATTTAGTATGAAAGGGTAAAATGTATAGTTCTAATTAGGATAGACAAGCCTAATGTTAAAGTAATAAATTTTAATGAAAGGTGAGAAACTTGAGACTTGTTCCTCACCTAGAGGAAGCACTTTTTGGTTCACAATTTAAAATAGGGAAGAACATATGAGGAGTGAATATTTGATAATCCAAGGCATGGAAATGACTACCACACTAAGAGGAGGACTTGATGAGTTCCTCAGAAAAATGTTTTGTACATTGTAAAGTATAAAGGCAAATGTCTTCACTACTACTAAATATGTTCAATTTCGTGGGCTGTGACTATCCATGTTTTTTTATTAGGCTTCATAACTTGAGATCATTTGTAGTACGATAGCTAACATTGATATAGGGAACATAGATGTTAATGATTTGTTACGAATCATAGTAGGATAACTAACATTGATATAGGCCCATAATGCTTCCTCAACGGTTTTTTCTAGGCTAGTATATGCAAAATGTTTCTTGCTGGCAATTTAGTCACCTAATCTTATCATGGCCATAACAAAGCATTACAATGTAGTGGAGAGTTGAAAAAAAGATAAAAATAATGGGATGCATTATTAGACATTATACCTAACATCAAAGAGGAATTTTTCCATATTATACAAGTCAATGAATATGCAAATCTTTCCATCAAGAGGGTTATATGTTGGTAATATTTAAACTTGGGATTGAGCATAAGATTAATTAGATATGCTTAGTAGAGTATTTTGGATACCCTATGTGAAATAGTTGGAAACTTAGATTCTATAGCACATAAAAAAAATTAGGAGGACATGAACTAGAATATATTGCCCAATCATATTGTTATTATCAACCTTGATAAATAGTTAAAAGGGTCAAGACCAACCCCAAATTGTATATGAGATCGTACATAGTTTACCTATTGGATGACCATGTAGACTATTTGGCCCTAACAAAGATATGAACACTTCAAGATCTTATAAAATATGTATAAAAAGTGTGCCCATGGTTAGCTAGGAAAGAGGACTTTACATAATTTAGCCATGATTTTATGATTTTTAATGACACCTTTGTCTTTTCCACCATTCTCTTTATAGAGGTATATTACTCCAAATAATTTGGGAGGGAGGTAATAACTAAAATAAATAAATTTTGACATTACTCCATCTAGTTCTAAACTTTGACCAACATCAAGGTAGTTAATTGTACCTTCCAACCTAAGAAAGTTCCTAGGTACATCTTAGATATGCTCATAGTAATAGAACTATACAAGATAATTGCAAATGTTGAAAAATTGATTGTGAATTAACAAAAGCCATATTTTTTATTTCCATTGGGATGGGAATCCACTTGGCCCATGATGTTAAGGAAAACAATTAGTATCCCTAGAGTGAGATGAGTATCTATTAAATAACTTACCAATTATTCTAGAAAAAATTGATTTAATTATAATATTCAATAAGGCAACAAGTGCTCATTTTGAAGACAAATCCAATATTTAGGATCACTAAGAGAATTGTATTTATTATATAAAGTTTTTTATAAGAGACTAATACAAAACGAGACTATATCTAACACTATATGTATATCTAACACTATATGCCCTAGGACTCAATGTTTCAAAAAGACTTAGGGAGAAGGATTTTAAAGATTCTTTTTTATCCTTGTAAAAAATAGACATGGTTTTTGATATTCAAATTTTGAACGTAGAGATAACAACACACATATTAGATGGCATTGAGCATGGGGCTAGGAAACTCATTCATTTTACAAAACACTAGGTACATAAGCCCTTTTCTTGGAGTTTGTCCCTATGTAGCCCAAGTAGGAATAATCTATATGAAAGTAGATACTAAAAAGTGGAAAGAAGTTCATGTTCTTATTTTCAAGAAAACTTATTTTATTCCTATGCCTATGGAGGTTACAAGCCATGTGATGGGTGTGAAAAATCAATATCCCCCTTACATTTTGAAATAATAAAAAGATAACAATAAGAGAAAAATGGAAGTTGTTTTCACTACCACACTACTCACTACTCTAACACCACCTACACAACCTTATATTGTATATTTCCTTTAATTGAAGGCCTATGTGTTGTTTCCTTCAATGTAACTAATTCAACCATAGATGTTCCCTCCTCCTTTGGATAAATGGTAAAACCTTTCAATATCAAGTCAAAGAATCATAAGGTACAACCTCCTCTTAGCCCCTCATGCAAATTACTTTCCTTTATGACTGTATTTATGGAAGCATTAGAAGAGGAGGAGAAAGAGCTATATTCCAATGTTGGCCCTTAGATAGTAATAATGAATAGGACTACAATGGCTACAACTCAAAGAATAAATCTTGGTTATCCTTCTTTGGAGGACATTTTTGAGCCCCCACAAACAAGAGTGAGTTAAACTAAGATGAAAATAGAGAGAAAATGTAGTATACCAACAATGTCATTATGAAACTTCAAGGAAAACCTTTTGGTACAAATATAAAAGAAGAAAATGAATGAATATACACAACCAAAGTGAGCATAATGGAAATTAATGAAGAAATCTAGAGAAATTGGAAAAATTAGGGAAAATATTAATGTTTATTTGAAAAAAATAGTAGACCTAACTAGAATTCATGAAGCTTTCCTCTTCTACCGAGGTGAATGTTGTAGTTGATAATTTTTTCCAATCCTTCTTAGGTATCTTACCACACATAGAATCAATTATTTTATAATTAGGGGTACCTGTGTAATTTTAGGCTAAGGAATATTGAGCAATACAAAAAAGAAAAGAGATTGTCTACAAGAGACATGTGGAGATAAGAACTATACTATATTCCTACAAGTTACATTTTCTTAAAAATTTCTAAAGTCTTTGAACAATATATCCCCTTTGCACATATATCGTACATGCATAGAACTCCACTAGACCACATTGGAACCCTATCTAATAGTTTAGATACATGTCTATGCATCCACAATTTTCATACATTTCTACCGAAGAATTTCCAAGTGAAATATCTATATAATTTCCATTCCATGTTATGATTTAATGGTTACTCATTGCCTATTCCAAAGATCTAATTTTTGCATAGGTCAAGGGTGCACTAATATTCTTTTCAAAAAAAAATCAACTCAGAAAATTATTTAAACTTTTATATTATGAAAGAATGTGATGATGTGGGAACAATTTGAATGTGAATGATGGATAGAAATAATGAACAATAAGTAAGACAATATAAGTGGGCTTCACAAAGTAAATACATTAGATGGAGATAATATGATAATTTTTTTTCTAAGATCTTGAAATATTGTAGATAATCATGTATATAGATGGAAGGTGAAACTATATTCTTTTCTTTATATTTGATTGTGTTCATAGTTCTAAATTGATTTTTATTTTCTAGGATCTTGAAATGTTCTAGATAATCATGTATATAGATCAAAATTGAAACTTTATTCTTTTCTATATTGGGATTGTGTTCATATTTATACATCTAGAGCACAACTATAACCTCACTGTACACCCAAAAACTTAATATTTTATGATCTTTATGTTTTAGTTACTATTTTTTTAGAAAGTATTGACTACTAAATAATTATATCATTGATTAAAGTAGTAGGTATTTTCTATCAAGATAACATTTAAAATTACCTCAAAATAGATATAAAACCTTAGGCATACACATAAAACTTAGGATGGTTTCTAGACCATTCACATTCAGTAGGACATGTGTGATTAAATGTGAATTTTTCCTCTCTTACCATTAGAATTTTAGTAAAATTTCAAATTATCTTCCTTCTAATTAATAATATTAATTTTTATGTAATTTAATGTCCACAAGCTAGTATTATAGAGGAAAGTTGTGTGAAATTCAAAGATTATGTATAATGCACTTTGGACCAAAGTATAAAGTGGAGTGGATGGAAAAAAAAGTTTGATTCTAATTTTACATTTTAATAATGAAGATCATAGTAATAATATGATCTCCTAACCAAGTACAAAATTGAATTAAAGAACTAGACATTACTCATTTTGATTAGACTAATAAATAATAATACATAAATAAGCATAGGAAAGTTAAATATTTAAATATTAAGTCACAAATTAATAGTACATTAAATCAATATTTAATATAAAACTATTCAAATAATAATGATAAAAGATGCATACTATTTAAGATTACAAAGATAACACATGTAAAATAATAGCATCAATATAGTGCAACAAATGAGAAATTAAAAAGTTTATTTATAACTGAATGAGGTAGCTTCAAGAATAATATGGAATGTTGAGGATCATTTATGGCATGACATGGAGATAAAAGAAAATAAATTGAAATATGGATCATTTGGATCACAGATTTGAGCGAGAATTGGAATTCAAAATCCTAAAAAATTCCTAATCCACTATTGGGGTCTACAAAATAGGAATTGGAATTCCCATATAAAATCCCATTTTTTGAAAATGAGGATTACAACTAAATCAAAATTTAATTGGGGTTGACATCTAAATACCCATTTGGGAGCACCTAATTTTGCACATACTTTTAAAATTTAATTGAGTTGTAACCGAGAGAGTGAGGCATTTCAAGAAATGATACCCTTTACATCTACTTCGAGCACCCTTTGAATGTATTTTGTAAAAATTAGTAGGTGCCACTTGAAGAAATTAGAAAGATTATTGTAGAAATTTGTACGAATATATATTTTAAAAATTGGGGGAAATTTTTTTACTATTGTTGCACCTACTCATATGTTTGGATTAAACAAAATAACTAGTACCACATATCTAATTTATTTCATTTTTCTTTTAACATTTTCTTGTATTTTTTATTTTGCAATGAGCATCGACATTTTTGGCATGTGTAGGATTTTAGTTTACTATCACAATTGCAATAGATTTGTGATAGTCATGCTACAAAAGTGATAGCTATACATCATAAAAGGCCCTCACTAGGGTGACTAGTATGTGAGAATTGTGTTGTGGTCAAGATGGATATCCATCAAAACAAGTCATCACAATTGCAACAGGAAGCTAAAATACATTAACAAAAATTTTAGTTGTGCAATGTGGTTTATCAATTCTTTTTTGGAGTAGCAAAGAGTAGTACCATCAATAAAATTCCCCATTAACATTCTATTAATAAATTCATTCATTCATTCCCCATTAAAATTACTCGTTAAAAATAAAATTCATTTATTCCATTAATAAATTTCTCATTATCATCATACCATTGATTTGATAAACTTGTGAACACCACTCTGAATCGAGAATGCACATGAACATGCATTCTATATGCATGGACAATAGGTGGAGATTAAAAATACTCAATGTTTACATTTATTTAAAAATGCAAACCTGTTGAGTTTTTTTCAGCTCCACCTGATATCGTATGGATACAAATTGAGATTGCATATTGAACTATGTTGGCTTTTTGCATTTCTTGAAACCAAGATATTTACATAGTTAGTTGTCATCCAATAATAGGTTAATGTTGAGCTTCACTTGGTTTTGAGAATAGTTTTTAATATTTTCTACTAATTAGTGCCAACCACATGAAGGTGGAAACTCATTTTCCCCTCAGCATCTAAATTCCCCATTAACATATGAAATTCATTCATTCATTAATAAAATTCATTCATTCCATTAATAAATTCCTTGTTAAAATCATATCATTGATTTGAGAAACTTGTGAATACCACTCTAATTTGAGAATGCATGTGCAATTTCATTCTATATGCGTGGACAGTAGGCAGAGTTGAAAAAACCCACCATGTTTACATTTATTTAATAGGTCTATGCAAACCTCTAAAACAAAATGCAAACAAGTTGGATATTTTTAGCTCCACCTGATGTCATATGCATATGAATTGAGATTGCATATTGAACTATCGTGTTCTACTACATTGCCTAATACCAAGAGATTCACACACTTAGTTATCATGCAATCATACGTTAATGTTGAGATTCACTTGGTTTCAAGATTAATTTAATATTCTCTACTAATCAAGGCCAACCATGTGAAGGTGGAAGCTCATTTTGGCCCACCCCCTACTTCCCTTGAAAAAAATAAATTAATAAAAAAAAAACATCTAAATTCCCTATTAACATCTAAAATCTTTAAGAAATGATCAATTTTTAAAGTACAAGAAAAGGTTCTAGACCTAGAAAAGTGGCTAGTGGATGTCATTTTTTTGTCACAATTAGTGTGTCTATGTATGTGTATATGCACATATATACACATATACATATGTATATATATTTATATACATACATACATACATATACATAAATAATAATATATGTATTGCATCTGCATTTTCTTTTCCATTTCTAATAATCTGGTGTTTCAAGGTTGGGAACCACTTCAACATCCTTTTGCATAGTTTAGAGGTAATGTAACTATGGTAGAGGCTTGACAAGGGAATGAACCTCATGATTATGGCATTTACATAGAAGCATATTTTGCTTCTACCAGTAGTGAGAATAGCTGCTACAAATTCATGGGAGCCAAGGAACCCTGAACCTATGCTACATTTTTTGGAGACATGGGAGAAGGTACTACCAGACATAGTACTTCATAACATTTTGGATCATATAGTGATGCCCAAACTAATAGAAGCAATAGATACTTGGGATCCTCACAAGGAGATTTTACCAATAACTATATGATTACATCCTTGGCTTCTATTTTTGGGCCAATGCATGGAGCCTATATATCCGACCATTCGTTATAAGTTGGGGAATGTGCTTCATATCTGGTATGTAAGTGATGCATCTACATATGCAATTTTATCACCATGGAAAATTGTATTTGATCTTGCTTGTTGGGAACAACAGATTATTCATTTTATTGTACATAATTTGATGACAGTTCTACAAGAATTTATAACCTAGCTATTAAGAAACTAGACCAATTTAACTAGATTATGGGTTGTTTCTTTCTAAAAATATCTTCTATGATACGTTTTTATGAAATTTCTTGCAAACTTTTCCCTTTTTTCTTGGTCTGCATTATTTTTTTGTAGGATCTTGATCTAAGTCACTTAGCATGGATTAAGTGAGTATTATTGTTTTATTATTTGGATTTTGGAATATGTACATAGCTGGATCAATTTTTCTATTGTGTTAATATGTATTAAGCACCTTAAAAATGATCTCTTTGTATACATAAAGACTAAAAGTTGTGTAATTTGTCATGTATTGCATCTACATTTTCTTTTCCATTGCTTATAAGAGTGTTTCAGGTTTGGGAACCACTTTAACATCCTTTGCATAGGTTAGAGGAAATGTCATGTGAGAATAACTTTAGGGAAGAGTTGAGTGCAAGGAGTTACTACCCTGAACCTATGCCCTGGGAGCCAAGGGACCCTAAAACTATTTTACATTTTTTGGAGACGTGCGAGAACTTACTACCTGCTTCAGCACTTCATAAAATTTTGGATCATATAGTGATGCCCAAATTAAATTCAATACATGTAAGGTTACATCCTTGGCTTTCATTTTTAGGCCAGCATATGGAGCCTTTATATCCAACCATTCGTTATAAATTGGGGAATGTGCTTCATGCCTAGCATGCAAGTGATGCATCTACATATGTAGTTTTATCACCTTTGAAAATTGTATTTGATCCTACTAGCTAGGAACAATTGATTGTTCATTTTATCATACCTAATCTAATGACAATTCTATAGGAATTTGTAACCAACCCAACTAATTAGAAACTAGATCAATTTAACTAGGTTATGGCTTTGGCATGTGCTAAATTCCCATATAGCATACAGTTGCAATGTTGGAGGCAACAATTTTTCTAAAGTGACAGCAGGTGTTGTACCATTGGCTTTATTTCAAGTCCTAATTTTAATGAAGTAACAAAGTGGTTTTTATGGTGGAAAGGACTATTTCTTCTAAGCTTCTTGCTAATGAGAGCATAGAAGTTGGCTAAATGTAGCCCTTGAAATGATAAATCAAGTTGTAGAGGGTACGACTATGAAACAACCTAGGGCTAGAGAGAATGTAAACTATCATGGGGTGACAAAGTAGTGCCAATTTGAGGAACTTCACCAACAACAAGCAATAGCAACATATGCTCAACAACAACCCTTGACTTCCATGAGCAGTGCGATTCACCTGAATAATTCCATGGGTGCACCTCAGTTGATTTTGAAGTGATTGAAATATATGCACAAGAACATGACATCAAATTTTTCCATAAAGTGGGATGGACACATGATGGTCTTCAGGTTTATGGCTTTGGAACTCTCAAATTATCTATTTAAACTTAGTTAAACAACAAGTTCTTGTATAATCTAAAGATAGATGGGTGATTGAATCATTGGAGTAGCTATTTGAGATGCACTATAATTGAACTGGAGGAAATCATTGACTGACCAAACATATAATGAATAGAAACCTTGAATGCTAAAATTTTGAAATGAAAGCTATCAAGTAGCAAACACCTATGCCAGAGTTACAACACAATGTGAAATTGATTTCAGATATAAGGGGAAAAAATGACATAAATCAATCCCCATTTATTATTATTGTGGAGAGTTACATGCAAAAGAGGATAGAGAGCTCCAAACAAGGGTGGAGAGCTCTGAACATTGGTGGAGAGTTTTGAGCTCTAAGCATTGGTGAATATTGCATTGTTGTGCCCTTGTGATCATTGCATTTCATTGGTGTGCCCTTATGATCTTTGCATTTTATTTTCATGCCCTTGGTGGGGATTAGTGGAGATTTAGGATTTCATTGTCATGCCCTTGTGATCACTACATTTCATTGTCATTCCCTTTGATCTCTACATTTTTTTATTGTGTCATTGTGATGTATGTGCCCTTGCTCTACAATTTTCTTCAAGGGGAGAAGAGGTAATTATGTAAATTTTCTTTTCTTTTCCTTCTAAACATGTATCTCTTTATATTTCCCCTAGCAAGTCATTAGCAAATCTTCTATTTATGTATATGAATGTGTATATATAAATACACACACATGTGTGTGTGTCAATGTATCTATGTATGTATGTATATAAACATAGAGATCTCTACTTTTATACATACATACATACATACATAGACAAATGCATGTGTGTATGTATTTCTATATACATATACATATGTGTGTGTGTGTATATATATATATATATATATTCACACATGCATACATATATACATAGAGATCACAAGGGTATGACAATGAGATGTAGAGATCACAAGGGCACGACAAAAAAATACAAAGATATAGAGATACAGATATGCATACATATATACACATGAATATATAGATACACACATACATCCATACATCAGCATATGCAATTTTATCACCTTGGAAAACTATATTCAATCTTTACTCAATCACTAAGAGATAATATAATATGTAAGTGTAGATTTCTACATACTTAGTTTGGTATGAATTGTTTTGATTGAATTTGTTTGAGGAGCGTGAGTCTACACATGATGATAATGGCTTTGTGTATTGGGTATTTAGAGGAGAAAGACTTATAGAAGATTAGATATTGTTTCTAGCTCAAATGTTGCCAACTTTATGTTCACAACTCAAATGCTCTCCCATGGCCTGATCTAAAACCCTCATTACTACATCCAAAACTAAGAAATACAATATGGTTATGTCCCCAATAGAGAATTGAAATGTAATTTTTTTGGATTCCTCTTAGCACTGTGTCAATAAATTAAAGAAATTATACTACCATGCAAATTAACTTACATTGATTCTGAAGCTTAGGTCTTAAGAATAGTCGAAAGGTAAAATGTTGACAAAGAATATGCTAAAAGAAAGAAAGAGTACATATTTATAATGAACATAGATATTGACAACAATGAAGAAATCTATAATCCTCTTATATATAATCAGAATTGTGTTAGAGTTGACCTCAAAAAATTGAGCAATTGAGTAATCCAAATCTAATTTTTCAATTAGCACACTCTATCCATCATTATCATTTTATCAAACTATATAGTAGTTTCAAAGATTTATCCAAATAATAAATTACACTTATACAAAAAGCTCATAATGTGAGAGATATTCAAACTTGTGGACTATTTGGAATTAATACTACTTTACCAGTAAGATGACACTATAATGGAGCTATAGAGATATACTTTTGGCTTGTGCGTCATTCTTGAAGGCCAATTGATATATCCACTATCAAAAGTAAAATATCACTATTCACTTAGAAGATAAAATCCTGAGATTAGATTTGAATAAAATTATAGTGCTTTTCATAGCATGATTTATAGTAATGTGATTTATCATTATGCTGGTCACTTTCATTCTTATGGTAAAAATCATGCTAAAAGGCTTATTTATATTTAAAATGTTTAAAAATGATTGAGTTTCACATTGGTGTGAGAGGAATCTCAACCATCCCTGGGATTATTGAATAACACCAAGTTTTCCCTTGGTTGTTGCATGGATGGTTGTAATTCTCCACATTGTCTTCTGAGTGGGAAAATATTCTGGGATACTCCAAATAATGGGTAGTGATTGGAGGATAGTAGATAGTCTTTTCATCCCTCATTGAAACTTCTTGGTAGTTTGGAGAATTATATTAATTCTAATAACAAGGTTCTTAGACAATGTTGCAAATTGGCACCTAAATAACTAGAAAAAAAATGTAAGACCTAGTTCATTGAATATATTCATGATCAATATTGAGTTTAAATACTAATGTTGATGAAAAATTGTTAATGGCTTGACTTGATGAAAAATAAATACATGTGACTCAATATTTTTTATTAAACAAAGATATCATCATATATGAAGGGAATATTAATTTAAAGATCTAATGGTTAATGGATTGTGTTTGTATTAAATGATGATAATGACAAGAATTGATTATAGAAAGTAATTGAAGACTTATGGAGAGTAGTTGAAGAATATTAATTTAGTATATTTCTAGTTTCTCTATAAATACTTATTATAAAACCATTAGTAAATATTAAACTCATATATTTTGTGTGTTTAGAATTGCTATTTTTCTTAATGCTTTTTACACCTTGGGTGAAAAAAAGCTAGATTACAGCTGGGCTTATTCCACACAATTCTACATCTCAAATCACATGAAGTTAGATTTCATCTCACATGACCTCAAGAAAAAGTCACAAACTAGGCTTTTATCTAGGTCATCAACCTCAAGAAAGACTATTCCAAAGACCTTGACATAAGGAGAGACTATTATTATGTTGAATAGTAACAATATTGCAGGAGATAAGCCAGAGGGAGATAGATCTACTGATTGTGTGAATAAGTTGCCAAATATAAGTGTCACAATCATATTTTACTATTCCTCAACCATTTTCTCTCGTGAAAGACCAATGAGCTTCAAAGTTGGGAATAATAGTCTAAAGGCTAATAAAAGTTTAAAGACACCTAAAAAGGTTCTTTAGAATAGAATAAAAGCTATAAGAAATAGGAAATTTGAGGTATAAAATGAACACAAAATCTTTTAATTGTTTTTTATTAGCTATTACTGACTATATCATTAATTTAAAATTTTGAATCATTCATTTTGAAATTGTGATAAACATTAACATTCATAAATTATTTGAAAGCTAATGGTGATTTAATTGAATGCTTGTATATAATTCATGAACTTTGAACTTACTTGTATATTCATTAGTAAGTATAAGGCTTTGAAATATAAATCTTTACAATTGAGATTTAAGGATGCACGATTATTCTATGTTAGTAAAAATTCTTTTTATCTTTTGTTAATGATAAGTAACATGTTACTTCAGATCTCTCCTAACAAAGATCCAAAAGTACCCATTACAAAGGACTATTATTTGGAGGATGGAAGGTAATTCTATACCTAGACTTATGAAATTAACATTTTTTTGCATGTAAGGGCCTTTCTCTAGAATAGCGCTAGGTTTGATAATAGTTGGGCTAACCCTACCCTTACTATTCTATGTCCTATCCTCTATAGTGGGCCCCTATTATTCTATGGTTGCATTAATATGTATCAAATACTCTCTTTCTTTAAAATTAAAAGAAATATTTAGGTTTCTCCATTTCAGGAAAATTAGCCTATGACATAATGTTTTGAATCAAAAAATGGTCTCATACAGTACCGAAAATTCATGTAGTGAACAATCATAGTAAAGAGAAGAAGGATAAAGACCACGGGTGCTCAACTATATCAGAGTAATATCTATTTAAAAAATTTGTGATTTTTTTATTATTTATTTTCTACTTGAGTTAAATGTATTTTAGGAGATAAAGAGAATGAAAATCCAAATGTATTGGTTTTGTGGCTAAGTTTATAAGTTCAAAAGATTATTTTATTATTGCAGTAGTAAGATTCATGTTTATAGAATCCCTTCTATGGAATGGTTGATATTATAAAACTATTTTTCTATACGTCAAGTGCAACTCTTCTCCTGGTATTATCAAGCTAAAACTGATCCCTAATATGGGAGAAACAACATTTAGCTTCAAAGGTAGAGAGACAAGAGATGGGGTATCCTAAGTATAATGTACTATGGTCTAACCTCTAGTATAGAAAAATGTGAAATGCTTAGCAATGTAGCCATGTATTAGAACTTGTATTTAATGGTTTCTTTATAATTAGATGTTGTGATATTTATCCTCTATACATTTGGTCTTTTTAACCACCCAAAGTCTCAAATCAAAAGACCAAAACATGGTGATAGTAGCACATTGCCATAAATGACAAATGGAAAGAGGAATACCTTCTCCATAATATTATCCATGTCTATTATGTGAAGCTTATTTTAACATAAATTATCTTTTCTCAACAGTCTCCTTATTTGCTAATTAAACCCTTATTTGAAGGCCATGATTGATTTCTTGTAATTTTCCATATTTAACATCCTCTGCAAAGTGCAAAGATATTCCAACAAGATGCTGTTAGTTAACCTTTTTTGTCAGTTCTATATTTTTTCACTCTATTCTTTTTTGTCAATTTATTGTATTTGGAAGCATTCCAAAATGGTAGGGATGTTTAAGATAAACTATAGATCTTTCTTATGGAGAATATGTTGACCAATGTGTCATTCAAAGCTTACCTCAACATGTCCTCCATTTTTTCCAAATATAACTATAGCTAGGAAGCATTATAGAAAATTAAAATCTCCTAGTCCTAGTCATTGGTAATTGAGTGTGGAGGTGGATGTACTTTTGCAAGACTAGACTCGTAGCCTACCTTCGCCCAAAATTTAGAATAAGTTGCATGATATTGGGAATTCAAAGTTTGAGCTTGTAACTAATGGGATTTTTGAAAAGGTAAAATAATTCTTACCAGATTTTTATCATTAGGCTATTATGAGAAGGTTTTTCTAATCTATGCTAAATATTTTTTCTGATGGCATTCCCCAATGTTTCCTCACAATATCAACATCGAAGTAGGAAAGCTCTTAATGTCCCAATTAAAATTGGTCACAATATTTATACAAACCCAAGAATGGTTCTTTTCCTATCAAAGATAAAACAATTTTTGCAGGCTCTAATGAATTAGAAACTACTAAAGGTTCTAATACTTGTAAATTGAATGTGACTGCTCTATTTGACCTAGGATATTACTTAAATCAAGATGACTTAAATATGACCTTTGAGACCGTGATATTGAAATTTATGAAGGCTCTAGATTTAGTGGTGGCATATTGCAGGGGTCAAGAGGGTCAAGAGGGCCAAGCTTAACCTTTACAAGATTTAGCTGACTAGATGTTGGCTTAGCTAGATCATGATATCCCAAAACATGATAGAAAGGGGTAAGTGGACCCAACCATGACTATTGTGTAACACCATCTATTTGAGAAGAAGTTGCACCAACACCATCCATAGATGTAATGCCCCGCCAAGGGATCCAAAGAATTAATCTAAAGTTTCACTAAGTTTGCCAAACAATTTTTTTTTAACATGAAAGATAAACCATCCACATGATAGCAGAAGCAATAGCAATAATTCAAATAAAATTAAACATGACATACATAACGGGTTATATTCTTTAAGGATCCCTTAACATTGAATTCACATCTAAATTAACTAATACTAATGATCCATCTAACACTACATCCACATGAAATAATAATGAAAAAGTCCAATGTTCTTAATTACATTTCCGATTACTCAATCATCCTCTATACATGCCACAGGGTATGAAAGGCTTGAAAGAATAAACATCCATGTAAATAAAGTACATCATTATCCAATATTAATGCAATTAAAGTAAATGAAATCACATGTCATACATGATACATCATCATAAAACATCCATCATAAAGGACAACCATATATCACAAACATAAATAACTAAGTTCATGGTTCCTCCCAACCATAAATAGCATCATTAGACCATCGTGGGCACTAGCCATCCCTTCGTGCATAACATTTCAAATCACTGAAGAGATCATCGGTATTAACATAGTAGGAATGTCACACCTAAATCATACTACATCACATGCATAAAGTAATCTAACATGCTACAACATGTACATATGAAATCTAATCATGTAAAGCAAAGCATAAGGTAACATCATCTAACATATGTAAATCATCAATCTAAGAAACATACCAGTAAATACATCCATCATAAGGTATATTATCTATCATAATGATCCAAGAATAGAATGAAGATAAATACCAACCAAGAATGCTCCAATCATAGTGTCTCGAATGGATCTCAAATGATAAGAGTGAAAAAACACTACCACCCGACCACGTGGAACCTAAGTGGTCCACTCCCATTGTGCTGAGGAGATAATCTCAAGTCCCAAACAAGCTATCAAAATCACCTAGGATGAAAATACTCTCTAAGTCCAGGAATCCTAAAAGTATACTAACTTAAGGTTCCAATCACAAAATCGACATCTAATTTCCAGAGGCACACAATGACATGTAGGAAACCTACTCTGTAAGCGGGCAAATGTCATTGCATATATCATGTAGAAGTTACCCTGGCAGTTAGCTTACAACTCCACGAGTCCCTACTAATCCTCATGCGGCCATTAGTATCCTCTCATACCGACAAGGCATACTATGGAATGCAAGGTCGCAACCAAGCGTTCTCTCTACTCCCATCCTAATCTGTACTAGCACTCGAGGCATGGGCGAGAACAAAAAAATTATCTTTTTAGATTCATTTAATCCTCATTTAGTGTAAATGTTATCACTTATTAAAACAACTTACAATGAGTTACCCTGGCAGCCACTTAGGGCCCTGGCCTCCATTGCAAGCCACTTCTCAACACTACAAGTAGATAATCTACCCTAAGCTCATGGAATCATAAATCACCCTAGTCCTATACAAGCGACTGAAAAGTAATACCAAAAGATAATCCACAATAAGAATCATCAAATATCCATAATAAAAGCATCAAATCTCCATGAGCATCTAAAAAGCGTCCATAGAAAATCATGACCACAATAGTTCTTTATTGGCAACTAAAGGTATCACTGATAATCAAAAGTATCCATTGGTTCTCAATAACTAAAATATATCTCAAAATCATACTAATCGAAGACTCCAAAATGGTTGAGTCAAACATGTCACAACATGACATCATCAAAAAATAAATCAACATTTCAGTCCCCTAATGGCGACTAGAAAGTAATCCAAGGATAACTGATCGATGACTCAAAAATAGTTAAGTCAAGTGTCTTAGATACATATAACTCAGCTTCACTCAAGAAGACTGATGAGCAATAAATACAAACATCTCGTAGAGCATTCCATCACATAACCATGATTGGGTTTATAAAGATCGAGACCAAATAACATCAATGGGTGAGTGCAAGAAGTTGGGTCTCACTTTTGGCCAAAAAGTGGAAGTGTTTTTCCTGTTTTTGAAATATTTTGTCAATTGATGCCAAAATTTGAGCCATTTAGAGATTAAATATAAAAAACTTTAGAAAGAAAAATTGTAGTGCTTGGAATCTTCTTTTTGAATATGTAATTTATTTGTATACCCATATGATAGATTATTTTTTTGGTATGGATCTTTAAAAACCACTTTTTCAAAATGCTTGTTTTAGGACCATACCACGCTTGTGTACGGACACCATAATTTGACACAAATGAATGAATTATTGCGAATCCTTTCAAATGGAGTTACTTGACACACTAAAGATTGATGAGAATATTTTTCTTGAATTTTTTAATTATTTTTTTTTTAATTAATTTTTAATTGGCTATAAAGAAAAATTTTAAAACCTCTTGTGTATGGACACCATAATTTGATCAAAATTTCACTTTTTTCAATTTTTTTTTTTTTTTTTTTAACTTCAAAAGAATTGAATGTAGATTGATGAAATATAAATTAATTTAAGAAAAAATATAAAATAAAAAAGTTATTAAAGTCTTAGTGAACATTGCTATTTTACATTTAGGTACCATCTTTGATTAAAAAATAATAATAAAATAGTAAATAAAATCATAACTCTATAAAATTTATATTTCTAAAATTAGGACAATGAGAGCTCTAATGAATTTTTGTTTCGTAAAAAAAATTGATCGGGAAGACCCTCTAAAAATTATGGCAAGGCATGAATTTGTCAGTTCAATGCCTTAGCCAAATCTTGAGAGGCCAAGGCATAGGCTTGGTCTCACCAAGCCTATCCCAAACCAAATTCTGAGGCAGGAAAAAAAATCCTGCCTCATGTTGTAAGAAACGGGCACCTGTTATTTGAATTTCAAAAAATGGGTACCCATTTTGAAAAGCTAAAAGCGACATGTGAAATCCACCAAAAACTTAAAAAAATAAATTTTTAAGAAATGGGTACCCATTTTTTACTTTTAAAAAATGGGTGCCCATTTCTTAAAAATTCACATTTTTAATTTTTTGAGAAACGGGTACCCATTTTTTGAAAATAAAAAATAGGTACCCGATTTTTAAAAATAACGGGTGCCCATTTTTTAAATTTAGGGTCGGGCACCCGAGCCGAAAATGGGTGCCCATTTTAAAAAATCGGGTACTCATTTCTAAGAGGTCTCATTTCGCGAATTTGACTTTCGCAAAATTGCGACCCAACTTTGTGCATTCACCCCAACATGCCATCACAATCGCATAACTCCCAAGCCTTTGGTAACAACCTAAGGTTGGTCAACACTAGTCAACCCAAAAACTCAAAAAAAGAAGCATAAAGAAAACACAATTCAAACACATGTTTTGGTTTACTAAAATCACATAGTTGAATTAAGTGTAGAGGTTTTCTGTTTCTGTTTGCAAGTATACTTTAAGTGTCTAAGTTTAATCATTTGACCTACAGGTCAACCCATTTGTTTCCCCAATAGCATTATTCTTTCCATTATTTAAAATAATATTCTAAGAATAACTTAAGGATAAATATTTACTCATTAAACCTTCTTTGACCCTTAAATTATTCACTTCATCTTGCTAAAATCAATGTTACTAATTGAATAACTCTTCCTTAATGTTACTTCAACTTCTCAACATAATCAAAGGATCATTATTCGTTATATTATAAGAGAGCCAGTTACCAATCTTTGAATAAGAAGATTATGATCAATTAACATAGGTAGACAATCCATGACTTTTTAACATTCTAATAGTTCTCAATTAAATATTACTAAGTCTCACCATTAAAATATCTAAGGTCATTTTTCAAGTTATTAAAATAAGACTTATCAACTTAGATGCAAATACTTCACAACTTCGTTAGAGGAATCTATATTAGCATATCAATTAAAACTTTATTACATATCGTAATTATTAATTAAATTTAATTAAATCTAATTAATTAATTTAATTAATAATTACATAACCATACCAACAACCCAATAAACATCAGTTGATTAATAAATAACTATAATTTGTACGTTAAAAGTCAACCGTAATCCCGTACACAAATATTCATATTCATAATTCAATAATAATAACTTGTTAATATTTAATAACAAGCTATATTGGGAATCTTATTAATAAATCTATAATGACCACCTTCATCACTCTTTTTAATGAATACTAATATTTCTTAACAAATCCATATTATTGATAATCATTTAGGCCATTATACTATTATTTATTAATAATTAGCTAGATCCAACAAACATTAATAAATAACAAACTCATCAAAACTATAGATAATCAATCTTAGAGAAAACCTTACAAAAACTTCATTAGTTAATATTTAACTAACTCTTAACACCATTAAGGCATGTCAATAGTTTATTTAATAATACATAACATATTAACAATAACATAATAATTCAAATCGTAGCAATGTTATAACAATGTCTCCTTGTCAATTAAATCTTAATCCATTATCATTAAAGTCTCTTAAAATAAATCTTTATAATAATCATCATTAAGTGTCTTGACATAATATAAATTACCATCTCTTAATTATTTAATATTAATTAAATAAAATTAATATTAAAAGTCAACCATTAGACTCCATTTTTTAATTGTTTTAATAATATTTTATTGATATAAACATTATTTGAAAAAGACCCCTATCAAATTCCAATAATCAATTAGCAGTTCTAATGAACCCAATATTATCAAAACAATGATTGCATAACTCAAAACTTTGATTTATAATTTATTCCAATGATTAACCTTAATTAAACTAAGTTTAATTAAGTTAATTATTAATATCTCTCCACTTTTAATAATAATTGACAAGCTATTATTAATACTTTTAAATCATTTTTCTTTTCCAATCAATCCATTTACAATTTCAAAAGCCCCAAAATAATTGATGGCTTAAATATTTAAACTCATTCTAATAAAATTCTAACTATATCACTTATTTGAAATTTAATTGACTTGATTAATTACTTAAATAAAATTTTATTAATATTATATACACACATAATAAATAATAATAATTTTATTTTATAAAAAATCAATTCACAAAACATAACACATTATACTCTGCGATAAAAATAAATCGCAGACTGCCGCGACTGCAGTGCCATCCCATATGGGAGGCCTGTCGCGGCACTGCCACGACAGTGGCCGCCAAGCAGTCACAAAGGACTGCCGGCACATCCACTGTCATGGACAGTGATCGCCGGGGTGGGGGTGGGATGTGACTCCCGCCCCTCCCCAAAACATTTTAAATTATTATTATTTTTTAATGTTTTTCATTAAACGCTTTCTCATGCACAATTTGGATTTTTAATAAACAATCTCTTCACTGCGTTATAACATATGACTTTTCAATTAAATATATATATATATACATATGTATGTATATATATATGTGTGTGTGTGTGTGTATGTGTGTGTGTATATGTATGGAGATCTGAAAATATATAAACATGTATGTTCCCATAAAGAACATATACACAATTTTTAAAAGGCTTCCAAAATTTAATAATTTTCCTATAAAATATTTGTTCTCTAAATTTATCCAATAATTCTTATAATAGGTTTGACTATAAATTTGAAACCATTTTCAAATTTATTTTTAAATTCGATTCTAATTCAAACCCAAACCTGATTTAGATCTAATTTCTTTCTTAAATTGAAGCTAGGGTTTTCTATTGTTTTCTTCGCATTCAAATAAAAATTAACATATATATCTAGATTCTAATCTCAAAATTCAAGATTCGTTCATGGGGTATATTCAAACACACATAATAGACACGATGAAGATAGGAAGAGAAAGAGTGCAAATAGAATATGTGAAAATCATGAGTGCACCTGGACACTAATGCTAATTTTCCATCCCTTAGAAGTCCATAGAAAATTTCTTCCTTCTCCAACATTCGCAATTCCTCCAAGATCCAAGCCAACTGAAAACCTCCAAGTGACTAGAAGTGCTTAAAGAAGCATAGGAGCATGTAGAAACATATGAGCATGTAGAAGCATATGAGCTTCTCAAATGCATGTAAGCCTTGAAGCTTGTCCAAACACACTAGGAAAGCCTCTATTTAAAGGCCTCTAAGATACATCTAGAATGTACCTAGAAAGAACTAGAAGATAAGCATGACAACTAAGAATGAGTCTTCTCCAACCTTCTAGATGAGTCATAAGGTTGTAGACACCATGTGCTCAAATAATATGCTAACTCCTAAGTGTAGGCAACTTGTGCATTCTTAGAGTGCAAACTCTTGTGTTGTCTACATGACAACTCTCGAAAATTTGCAAACTCTTATGTGAGAAAACATTAAAATAATGCACATTAATTAATGTAATATTTACTTTATTCATTCATTTATTTATTTATTAAATTTTAAATCTCATGCACTAACTTTAATATCTCCACTTGTTTAACCTTAATATATTTTTATTTTAAATCACATGCACACATCATGCAATTTAGAATCTTTAATAATATTAATATATTTTCCAATTTTTTAATTTCATTTTTGTAATTTAATTGCTAAAATATTTATCAATTTAAATAAATATTATCACATTCCAACTTTAAAATTATAATTTTTATTTACAAATTTAATTATTTAATTAAATTAATTTTCTAATTAATTAAATAAAATAAATATTAAAATGTCATATTAATTTTCCATTTAATTAAACTATTAATTAAATCTTTTAATTAGGCTTATTAATAGAAAATACATCAAAGACTCATAAAATAAAATACGAAAACCCATCATAGAAAAACACATATAAAATCAAACCAAAAGGGTTAATGCCACAAATTATGTCATCCGACATATTCAGAGGGTACTCAACTCAGATACTTATCCTAATTTCCAATTAGGACAAATGACTTAAAGGATTGGGATTTGGACTTGAGAATTTATCTCTCCTCTCTTACCATTGAGATAATGTGATAGGGTACGCTCATCCTGACAATTTAGGGAAGTCAATACCCGGTACCTGCAACCTGCATAAAAACTATGCATGTACAAGCACAATATATGCTAAACTAAATAGGCAATGGCAGGAAGTGATGCCTCATGTAGATCCCGACTAGCAGGTGACTACAACTCCCTTCCTTAACCACATCAGACATGCCATACATAAAGAAAACAAACACACACACCATACACATGCAAGTATGGGGTAAGTATCCATAAGAAAACACATATAATAAACCATCTAACCAATCATCATCAATAATTGAAATCATAATATATACATGAAATGTAAAGTCTAAGTGTTCTTATCACATATCAACTAAATCCATAACACAATATCTAAAAGTCTCAAAACAATGCTGCTAACCATCAACATAAAACCAGCTCTAAAAGATTTCGACAATGATAACAAAAATGTGAACTAGGGGCAGGCACTACAATAGATTCAAGTGGTGTTGCTCCATTCAAGTTGGGAAGGGTATTAACAAGCCTAATTACTATTCCATACTTAGAAAATGTTTGATAGAAATCATTCCTAGGAGTAGAACTCTAAATCTTGAATATTTTCCACATGCCATCAATTTCCAAATGTACCATTTCCATGTACTTTGTATAATCTATTTCTTGAAACCCAACTAACACAAACAACATCTCGCATGCAACGAACATTTGTAAGGTTAGTGGACTTGTTTGGCACAACTATTGTACAAAATATAATATCTTCATATGGATTTCTCTTGAGTTGTCAAGTTGAGAAAACTTCATGATAGCAAGAATAAGCCCAATAAGATAGGTATTCTCTTGGAAAGTTGCATTGTCTTTCATGATCTGATTAAGAATTTGTACCACAAAAGTTATAAAAAAGGGTGTTAGCCACCTCAAGCATATCCATTAAAGGTGTTAACCCATGCTGACTAAAAAAATTATTTTATGATCTAGACACCCTAAAACATTGCAGAATGTTTCTGGCATGTTGACACAAATATATCCTCTAATTATTCTAGTTTCAACAAGCTAATCAATTTTCATACTTCTATAGCCTGTATAGGGAAAATGTATGTGTGCTCTCATTTTTTCGCAAAGCCAAGTCCACCTATTCCATTGTCATCCTCTTTAACAACATCCATCATAAAAAAAAAAAAGCATTTTCATTTTTCATTTTACCTTTGCCATCTATTTTCTTCTAAGCCATCCTTTCTCTCATTTTTTCTACTAGATCATTTTTTCCCATATTTAGATAAATTTAAACTACTCAAATTCATCTGGGAAGCAGATGTAGCATATGAGCTAAATGTTTCTACAATTTTTTATTCTTGATGACTATCTAGAGTTTCCTCAAATAAGTCATCCAAGGAGCTATCTATAGCTCTATCACAAAACCTACCTAGTATCAAAGATGATGTTGCATTTTAAGCCTCCTTTGGAAACTTTGATTCTATAACATTTTGCTCATAACTGTCAACATTAATACCATTTTCTATAGCTTTATAATAATGTGATGAAAAAATATTTCTCTGTAGAAAGAACTTTTGCATTCATCTCCAAATTTCTATTGGATGTTGGAAAGTCTTTCTTTTTGAAAATATCCATTTCATCTAGAGTCTTGGCATTTGATAAAGTTGTGCCAATAATTCTGCAACACATTTTGGTTTTTCTTCGGAAGAAAACCCATGTTGATAAAATTTTGAATTAATTAATAATTTATCAGGAATAGCCAATGATGCCTCTTGTGCTAAGGCTTGGTGACTCTCCCTATCAATAATGCCATAGGTAACTCTTCTTTATAGTTCATGATATATTTTGTTATAAATTAAATGTAAAATAGGTTGCAATGTCCTCTATTCTATGGTTCTTTTTATTATATTAGATGGTGATATGTTGTTGTTAAGAATTCTCAGGGTCAATATGAAGTAGAGAAAACTAAGAAGGGAGATTGCTAACTAAATAAGGTTGTTGATTTTCTGAAGATAAAAATTACCAAATGGTAATTAGTACAAGAAAGTTTAGGCTTCATGCTCAAGTGTATGGTGATCACAATATACATCATTATTTTCTCTTTAACACAAGATTTCACAATTCATGAACAAGAGTCCATGCTCAGACAAATATCATCATCAAATCTCAAATATGTTTCATCCTCCAATATATGATGTGCTCTATGTTGGTTTCCATGCTCACCAGAAGGTAGACAATATATATTTGTATTCTGATGATGCATCTGCTACCTCCAAATTAAAGAATATTTAATACGTCTACTACCACCTCTAATAGTTTGATTGTGATGATATATCACAGTGCTACTTATCCATTTTCTTTGCATATTATTCATCTTCCACTTTCAAATGTTCTTCATCTCCAACATCACATGTATTTGATGTGTTTTCACTTCTCCAAATGGTGGTGATATGGGAAAGTCAAATCCATTCTGCCTCCCTTAATGACACCTAGTCTTTATACTCTTCCATTCTATAGGATATAGTCTCATATTGTTGAGTTCATATGAATCAAAAATTTATATATTACAAACACATTTATTGCACAATCATTTCTTTAATAATGAACACATTTTCAGAGGTGTTGTAAACTATATAGTGAAAACTCAGATGAAGATTTGGATAAGAAAATCTTTCTAGATGTCAGAACTTTCTTATTTCAATATCATTAATTGCACTCTTCTAGTTTATTTTTAGACAAGAAGGATAATGTGTGCAAAGATGACTCAAAAATATGAGAACACCATTCATTCTTCACAAACTTCTCCATTCTCATATATCTATTAGATATCAGTGTGATAGCTTGAACATTTTTACCAGTATCCATCTACTTCACATACTACCAGTCCTAATGAAAATGCCTTATATTTTTTGTTCATTCTTTTCTTATCAGGTCTTTATATTCTTCCATTTGATATATGCATGTAATTCCATTAAAAAAATTCTCAATGTGAAGAATATTTAATGTTTTACATGAAATGTATAGTAGTCCTAATGATTAGAAAATGATATATGAATTTGTGGTATTCCTATTTGTATGTAGCTTATATTTGTCTTTGAATCTTAAGGTTCAACTGACTAAGATGACACAATCAAGCTACTTAGTTCTAATGTGATCCATTAAATACATAATCATATGCTCTTTGACAAATTCCTTAACATGCTTTGGCATTTTATTTTTGTCATTAGTGACAAAGTTCAACAATCTCTTGAATGCCCCCAAAAATAAATCTTACTCCTCAAATGGATGTTCTAAATTTTGTCAAAAAAATAGGGGTCCATCACATTCATCATTTACTAATATAGATCAGTTGTAAAATTCTTAGTAGAATTAGCTAGAATTTAACATCAGTTCATCACTCTTTGACCACTTGTAGAATTCAATTGCTTTTTTAAAGTTGCATTCTTGCATAATATTATTTTTTATGGTTTCTTGTACTCAATCTTCATGATGACCAAAATATATTTGTAAGATGACAACTAGGTTAGGAGATAATGATTTTTTAGAGGATGGTGATAATCTTGAGCTAGGAATGTTTGTAGAAATGTTAGTGGAGAGGCACAAACCAAATAGTTGTGACTCTTTTTTCTCAGTTCATAAGGGTGATTTCACGAGAAATCTCATGAAAGCTCAGGCTATTTTATATCATGTGGAACAGTGTTGCTTGCAGGGATGACGTAAGATTATCTGTGAGTCTGATTCCCAGGTGGCGGTGAACTTGCTTTCTTCGCAGGAGCTTGACAAAGTTAGTTGGTAGCTGGCCATTGTTGTTAATCAGATTATTCTCTTCTCTACCTCTTTTCAATTCATTAGGTTCACGTATATTCCTCGTGAATGGAACAGAGCTTCTTATTGTTTAGCCAAATGGGCTTCTAGTCATCATCTGGGTTGAAATATTATGGATAGGAGACAACTTTCCTTTCAGATGGTGCAAGAATTTGATGATCTTGTTGCTCAGTATCGAGCTCCTTGTTGAGCTCTCCTTGTTGTATTCCTTTCTGTCTTAATAAATTTTTACCCCTCATTTTCCAAACAGTTGTGACTCTATAGAAAGTTACACAGTTTTAAACACAAAATCTCTTCACATAAAAAAATCATTAACATCTATTTGTAATTTGGGAATTTTTCTTCACGCTATTTATATTTTGTTAAGGAATCATATGCACCAGCGGGAAATAGTTTTGCCTTTATTTTCTAGTATTCGTGACTCCATTAACCCACCACAAAAAACACAAGAACATTAGACTTTTATTATTAAATACTAGTTGGTACTAATAGGTCATTCAAAACCCTTACGTGGGAGGCTCCTGTCTTCTACTCTTGGGTGATGCTTGGCAGCAAAATTATTGCACAAAAGTGCTCATTCTGGATGCATGCTCAGATATCTTCCTATGTAGTAATAATCACATATCATTATTAACAAATGTCGTCCATTACGGTCTTATCTATCTGCGATGCCTTTGTATCGATCCTTACATCTTCACACTTGCATAGACTAAATTCTTCCCATTTCATACTCTTGGACTTGTAATAGCTAATCTTTGCAATGAACATATAAATTATCATGCCACGGTGATTCACTTCCACATACTGGGCTCTATTCATTCCTTCTACGGTTTTAGAGGATATAGTTACCCAGTTCTCCACCATCGTGGGTGAGAGACAACTTGTTCTATACCAAGCTCTTCAACACAAACATTTTTGGGCTTATGTAAGCGGTTCATGGCATGAGAATAATTTTTCTCGATTCTTTAAATGCTTCACAGTTTACAACACTGACTGTATTCACCGCCATCTGAATCTATACATAATTGAATTGATTTTAATGGCTTCTTATTATGGGTGGGTTCAAAATTATGAATATATTATTTTTAAATGTTAGTTAAATAAAACATTGCTCTTTTTATAAGGGTTTTTTCAATATTGATGAGACTCGATTACAGATGCCCAGATTATATCTGTCGTTCTTATACAATCATTTTCTATTTGTGTGTTTTATTTGTTTCAAATACACTCGCCAAGTATGATCTGCAACTTTTCTTTCTTCCTTCTAATTTATTGTTTCCTTCTACCATTGAATGGATACTTGCATTTATACATTCTTGACAAATCATTTTCATTGCAGCCACAGTCTACAATTTGATTGAGGCAATTAATGGTACTTAGTGACTCTGTTTTGGCATTTCTAACAATCTCTACAATAGGGATATACTCAAACCTTCATCAATAATATTCACTTGGCTTCCCTATCTACTTAGCTACATATATATTGGGTATTGTGGTGGTAATGCTGAAGATAGTAATTATCAAGTGAAGACATCAGAAGGCATGTTCATTAAACTTCCTATGTTTTACTTCTTTCTTGTGAACCTTGTCATTAATTCTTCTTTGACGCCTATGTTGGATTTCTTCTCACTCCCATGATGATTTCCATAAATGCTTTGACTTGTTCATAGTTATGATGCGATATTTCTATTATGACAAATTTGAAAGTCACAATCCTTTATATTCCTTTATATTGTCGTAAATATGATGAAGTGGTTGTAAAAAAAAAAAATATCGTAGTTACTAATTATTAATTTCCTATCGCAAGCAATTATTAAACTGCTGAAAACAAATTTCTAACTAATATCAAAAAATAACACAACTGTAACTTCACTTATAAAATACGGAAAAGAAAGCGCAACACAATGAATACAATATTTTTAGACAAATTGTCCCTACACAAACCAATAAAGGAAAACCAGTTCTACAAATGAGGAATTATATTAAACTTTAGGAAATCAAGAGATACAAAATTTCTTACCTCTCACTAGCAGAACTCTGACAACCTCCTAATTTCTCCTCTTGATATTCCCCACTACTATTCTCATGTTAACACTATGCCCTTTCTAACACTGCAAGACTATTTGCTAACACTACAAACTAACAAACTCATTTGCTAGCACTACAGATATTTCTCCAAACTTTCTTGTTCTCCAAATGCCCCCTGACCTCCTTTTATACTACTCCTATTGGAAAACCAACAGTCGAGATTGATTCTCAATTCACGGTCAAGATTGAAAAAACTTAACAACCCTAACCGAGTCAGTTTCTAGTTGTTTCCAAAAGTGGTCAATTAATTGACAAATATTTGTCTCTAATCTAACCAATTAGTTAGCAAAACAATTTCTTGCTAAATAATAGCATATGGATGAACAGTTGTCCAAAGCTAACTAAACTAACACTCCCTCTTAGCGAGGAATCTATTTTGCATGACACCTAACTTATCTCTAGAGAAGATAAATTTTTCCTTCCCCAATGCCTTAGTCAGAATGTCTGCTACCTGCTCCTCTGTAGGTATGTACTATAGCTGAACAACTCCCCATTGTACACAATCTCTGATGAAGTGATATCAAATATCTATATGTTTAGACTTATCATGAAACACTGGATTCTCAAACAACTTGATTCAACTTTGAATATCACAATGTATTACAGTAGTCTCAACCTTCTTACCAAACAAAGCTACTAACAACTTTCGAAGCCATATAGCTTCACATATCGACATGCTAGCTACTATGTATTCTACTTTTGCTAAACTCAGACCCACAAACTTTTGCTTCCTGTTGAACCAAGAAACAACTCCTTATCCCAAGCTGAAACAACACCCTGAAGTGTTCCTTATGTCAATTGTACTTCCTGTCCAATTTGTGTCAGTATAGTCTATCAACTCGATACCTTCACCTCAAACATATCTGATCCCATACTTAACTGTACCACACAAGTAACATAATACATGCTTGGTTGTTGTCCAATGCACTATCTGTGTTTCAACCATGAACTAACTAAGAGAGTTAACTGCAAATGCTATATCTAGCCTAGTGTTGACCAAATACATAACCAAACCAATCAACTATCTATATAAAGTGGGATCTACATCCTTGTCCCAGGATGTGTCTACCTTCCTCCAATTTGTGATCATGGGTGTAGACATGGCTTTGCAATCCTCCATCCTGAATTTGTTCAAAATTTTCATGTAGTATTTCCCTTGACCAAGAAAAATCTCCTCATCTATCTACCACACTTCCATGCCTAGAAAGCAGTGCATAAGTCTCAAATCCTTCATCTTGAACTCTTTTGCAAGGTTCCTCTTATAGTCCACTATGAGCCCTAGTGAACCTATAAGAAACAACTCATCCACATAAAGATCAAGAATGATAATTTCACCCCTAACCACCAAGTAGTACAGGTTAGCATCCGTTTCACTCTTCACAAAGCCCATTTTCTACAAGTATGTATCAATGTGCTCATACCATGCTATAGGAGCCTACTTGAGTCTGTAAAATGCTTTCTTTAATTTGCACAAGTGGGTCTCTTTGTTATGTACTACAAAGCCATCTGGTTGTTCTATTTATACCTCCTCCTTCAACTCACCATTAAGGAATGCTTTCTTGACATCCATTTGATGGATCTACCATCCCATCTATGTTGTAAGTGAGATTACAGCTTGTAGAGAAGTATACCTGGAAACTGGAGCAAATGTCTCCTCATAGTCTATTCCCTCCTAAGAGAATCCCTTTGCCATGAACCTCGCCTTGTATTTCTTGATGCTACCATCTGCACCGTGTTTTATCTTATAGATTCAACATGATTCAACTACTACCCTATCTATTGGTCTAGGCACTACCTCCCACACATCATTCTACATTATTGAGAAATATTCCTTAACCATAGCATCTCACAATACTTGACATTCTATAGCTTCTTGATAGCTAGAAGGCTCACTATCTACCAATTGACTAACTAATGCCACATAGTCATTGAACTTGGTTGGTTGTCTCTGTTGTCTAGTACTCTTCCTAAGAGCTCCCACAAACTCGTGAGTATCCCTTTGTGTATCTAAAACCTCATGGTTCCCACTGCCAACTATAGAGGATGAAATGTCAACCTCTAAGTCCTCTAGATGCATTTCTTGTTGCTCCATACTTTGTGACTCTTCACTACCTAGATCTACACTAGTACTAGTAACTATACTTGACCTTTGCTACCCTTGACTTGGTCTTGGAGCTTCTATTGGATGCTCACTTTGATCATCTACTGGAAAATCTCTAGATTTCCTAAATGACTTGTCCTCTATGAACTTGAGATCATGTACGACAATAATTATTTTAGTCCCTGGAATAAAAATCCTATATGCCTTTGAGGTCTCACTATAACCAACAAAGTAGCCCCTTTCTATAGTCTGATCTAACTTTGTACATGTATCTCCAAGAATATGACAATATGCCAAACCCTTGAATATCCTAAAGTGACCAACATCTTGCTTCATCCCTATGAAAGCCTCCTCTAGTTTCATCTTCCCTAGAACCTTGTGTGGAACTCTATTCTAGATGTAGACTGTTGTATTACATGTCTCTTCCCATAAGTAATGGGGCATGTCCTAGTCATGTAGCATAGCTCTTGCTACCTCCAATATAGAATGGTTCTTCCTCTCAGCAACTCCATTGTGTTGTAAATTGTAAGGAATAGTCTATTCTCTCTTGATTCTTTCTTTGGTACAAAAATCTTGGAAGACATTTCCTTTATACTCGCCTCCATTGTCTGATTGAAGAACCTTTATCTTCCTTTCTGTCAAATTCTCCACAAGAGCCTTGAACTCTTGGAATCGACTGAAAACTTCATCCTTAGTCTTAAAGAAGTATATCTAGGTCTTTCTAGAGAAATCATCAATAAAAGTAACATAGTACTCATATCCTCTAAGAGATTTTGTCCACATTGGTCCACAAACATCTGAATGTACTAGATCAGGAACACCCTCAAATCTAGTGTCACTCCTTGGAAAAGATGCTTTCGTGAACTTCCCCCACACACATCCTTTGCATACATTATCATGCTCTATGCTCACCTCTGGAACACCTATCACCATCTCACAAAGAAATCTAAGTGCTCCATGATGAATATGGCCCATCCTCCTATGCTATAGCTCTCCAAGATCTATAGGATTACTGCTGCTCATGAGTGCTTTAGGAGTATCAAACTACAATCTATAAAGGTGACCACTCCTAACTCCAATAGTTATGGGTGATTTCCTATCCTTGTGCTTAATCAACACATGTGTCCCTCTAAAGAGTACATTATACCCCCTATCCTAAAGAACAAAAGTATAAATCAAATTCATACCTAACCTTGGCACATACAACACATCATGAAGTGGAATTATCTTTCCATTCTCCCTCTAAAACTGAATAGTCCCTTTCCCAACTAGGTTGAGCTTGGACAAGTTCCCCATAGAAATCTAGATGTTGGTGTTCTCCTCCTTGCAACTAAAAAAGTACTCTCTAACTCCTATCATATGAAACAATGCCCACTATCTATTTACCAAACACATTGTGAGGTTGAGCTAACCATACAAGCTATGAGTGCAAACTCATCATCCATTCTACTAGAGAATTCTTCTGCACTTGCTGAAGCTACCACTTGCTTCTTACCCTTCTTCCTCTCTTGGAAATCACTAACATAGTGGAAAAACTCATGACATCCAAAGCACTTGACCTTAGAAAGGTCCTTCTTCTTCTTCTCACTTTGTGAATTTGATCCTTTGTTAGATCCCTTCTTTGCTTTCCCTTTACTCGCTAGGGCAATGTTCTCTTGTTCCACCTCATTTTTCTAACTCTTGTTGGCCCCATTGACAAGACTTAGTCTAAACTTCTCCTAAGTGAAATCAGTTCATAATCGATCACAACTCTGTAAAGTATCTCATCCACTAACAAATTGAACAAAGACACTCCATTTTTTAGTAAACTCATTTAGGACTATTCTCACTAGCTCATCATCACTAGGGCTATCTCCAATAGCTTCTAACTCATTTTTGACAAGTCTGAGCCTAGTGAGGTAACTTGTGACATCTTCTCCCTGGTTCATCTAGGTATTCTTTAATTTTTCTCTAAGAATAAACTTCATATTGGTTGTAGCATTCTAGTACAGATTCAAAATGGCATCCCGCATCTTCTTCATTGTATTTAGCTCTACGATATGTGGAACAATATGATCCTTGACACCATCAAGGATAATCTTCCTTGTCGTGGTATCATCCTTCTTATATGCTGCAAGTTGTTTTGCATCCATTGGTATAGGTACATCACTGGTAGCATAATTCTTGATACCATTCTCTTCCAACAATAAAGAAATTTTGGCCTTCCAGATAACAAAATTTGAGGAACCATCCAATCTATCTTGATCTCTCAAACTAGCTGAAGCCATCTCAAGGGATTAAATCAATAATAAATCTAAAGAGATCAAAATTTCTTTCCTAGGGAAAAACTCTTCTACCCTTACCAATGCTCTAATGCCATGTAAAAAAAAAACAACTATTGCAGTCACTAATTATTAATCTCTTACCATAAAAGATTATTAAATTGCTGAAAATAAATTCCTAGCTAGTATCGAAAAATAACACAACTACAGCTTCACTTATAAAATACGAAAAGAAAAGTGCAACACAATGAACACAATATTTTCAGACAAATTGTCCCTAGAAAAACCCCTAAGGGAAAACCAGTTCTACAGATGAGTAATTATATTAAACTTTAGCAAATCAAGAGATACAAAATTCTTTGCCTCTAACTAGTAGAAATCTGACAACCTCCTAATTCCTCCCACTGCTATTCCCATGCTAACACTGTGCCCTTGCTAACACTACAAGATTGTTTGCTAACACTGCAAACTTACAAACTCATTTGCTAGCACTGCAAATGTTTCCTCAAATTTTCTTGTTCTTCAAATGCCCCCTTGACCTACTTTTATACTAGTCCTATTGGGAAACCAATGGTCAAGATTAAAAGAACTTAACAAACCTAACCAAGTTAGTTTCTAGTTGTTTCCAAAAGTGATCAATTAATTAACAAACATTTGTCTCTAATCCAACCAATTAGTTAGCAAAACAATTACTTGCTAAATAATAGCATATGGATGAACAGTTGTCCAAAGCTAACTAAACTAATAGTGCTGAACTAGATACATGTCACCCAAGTCTTTGCCTCTAGTGATATCACTAACTATCATATCTCAATCCTTCTTCATCACATATATTATGTGGAACTCTGTTAAAACTCTTTCATTCTTTTACTACCATAGATGTATATGAAGCTTCACCAAATCATGTTTTTTGTATTGGTTGTTGTATATTTTACTTGGCACATCCTTCAAGTACCAAATCCTTGTGATTAAATGATCCTTTAATAGCTCATTTACTACTCACTACTAATATGCATCAATCTAAATATTCCTCTATTCTGAAAACATTCTTTTTTGCATCTTGGATAATGGTTTGGAAACTCTTTATGATATGTATGATATCAAACAACTTTGCATAGTGCTTAAAGAGATGGTGACTTCTTCAAAATTAGTTTATGAAAAGTGACAACATATGTGAATTTAAAGGCTTATGAAGTTATGACTCAGAGATAATGAAAAAATCATATCAAAAATTCATAAATATGCAAATTACAACATAACTTCTAGGACAAAAAAATAGTGTGGGTGCTCAAATAGGAGTCCTAATTTTGCAAAAATCTAGGCCGCATTATGGCTATCATTTTATTTTCCTTAGAGATAAGATTTTTGTATCTTTTCATTTCAGCTTTCTTTGTGAAAAGCTGAACACTTTCATAGTAAACACAATTCGCCTAACAATAGGCATTCCTACAAATATTTTTACATCCATGTAATTTATCTACATATTACTCAAGAAAAGCAAATAGGTGCAAAACCATTTATGGCCATAATTTTTGATCTAGGGTAAAAAAAATGAAGTTCATAAATAATTCTTGTCCCTCAGAAACTAGCGATACTCTTGTTAATAGGCATAGACATATGTTATCTTATTCCTTAATAAAGTTTAATAAAAGAATGATATATATTGGGAAATTCTCAAATAAATACCGGGTTAGGTAGATACATATATTGTTTGAGTTTATTTAGATATTTACTTTAGATTATGGTGACTAATCAGGAAAGTACAATACATACTTTATAATTACTAGGGTTTAGGGCATCGCCCCGAAAAAAAAAATTGGTACTATTCGTAGATTTTCCATTTGTAGATTTTTCACTAAAGTTATGGCTAATTTATGGCCGACATGATATAACCCTAAAATGGTTTAATACTTGTATAAAAGGGCTTAGGGTTAGGGATTGTTTCATGTTGTGATGCGAAATTGCTTCTTGCGGTGGTTTTGAGCTATAAGGGATTATAGATTGTAATCAGGTTGTACTCACTGGATTGTAATACTATTGGACTTGCAGTTTGTTGGACATAGCCCAAGGATTGGGTGAACCACATTAAATCTTGGTGCCTTATGTTCATTTCTGTGTGATCTATTATTATCTATTATTGGTTATATTTGCATGTAGTTTTTATTTATGTCTGTGATTTATCCTAACATTTACATGGGAGGGTTGATGGAAAGAAATGACAGCATTCTTCCCTTTCCATGTTATCAATTGTTCTCTTTTTAAATTTTGTTTAACTTTTTAGAAGTACTCCACACTCAGGTAAATATCAGTAGGATACAAGTTACTAGTTCCTCTCAATCAATTCCTATTCTTGTACCCAATAGGACCATGTTCAAAATGGCAATAGGAGCATCATTGTTGTTCCTAGGCACTCCCAAATGTTATTGTGGGAAAAAATCAACAAAAACACCCAGAAAGTGATTTTTTAAATACTAAAACAATTTGAAAAAATTCAAACATTTCCATTTTAATTTTTTTTGACAATCACAACTATATCTCAGAATTAGATATTCTCCATAATAAGTAATTGTGAGATTTCTATGAGGATTCAATAACTTGTTATAAAATTTCCATCTATGATACCTTTATGTGGAGCTACTTTCAATTGGTTGGGTTCCTTGCTTGTGTTCAAACTCTACAAAAGTTCACTTTATGTTTTGATGCATGTCCATAATTGGTTGGAGAAAAATAAAACATTGGTTGAGACTGTAGGACATGGCTTTACACCTATTGGTTGCACTTTCTTGAATTTCTTTAAAAGTGTTTCGAACCAATTTTTTTTGTGTAGATTCTAAAATCATTTTATTCCATTTCTTGTGATAATTATTTGAGGTATTCAGTCAGAGATTTTTAATGAGATCACATGTAGTTGAGTCAACACTCTCTATGCTTCCATTTTGATGCTAACTTTTGTGAAATATTCTCTATTTATGCTCACATTGCAAACATAACTTGTGATCATTATACTTTTTGAAATATATTTTCTTTGTTAAAAGAGATTGCATGCTTTTTCTACACATTCACATATTTTATCTTTTCTTGAAAGTTCTTTATCAATGTAATGATAATGTAAGCCTCCAAAAACCATTTTGGGCTCAATCTGAAATCCTTTCGACATAAATGGCACCTCTTTGAGGTAGCATGTCAAGCAATATAGGTTACAAGAAGAGAAGTAGAGATTGAAACATGAAATAGAAGCTTGACCATTTGGAAAGCTCTTTAACACTGCATATATACTTGACCACTTTGAAAGCTCTCTCAACTATAGTTAGACCTAGAAATTTTGAATTCTAGGATGAAACTCCTACCATCCTGCTATACCATCTTTGGTAGGAACTAGGTTTCCTTGCAACTCTTGTTTGATAGTGGAAAGTGTAGGAGGGTTGATGAGATCCAATGCTTGTTGGAACCAAATGATACTCCAAACCTACATCGTGTTCAAATTTGGTGTGCAACGGTCTTGGAATTGATTGTACCTTCATGATTTTGATTTACTCATAATTTGATGCAAGAGCCAAAATATTTAGATTTTGGGAACCACTCTACCCTAAGGCCATTGTAGAAAAATATTATATTTCATTTTTTATGAATCAATAAATTTATGAAAATCAATTGTACACTTTTCGTGTTTCCAAATAAGTAAATTTCAAAGATTTTGTGCATATGATTTATATGACATCTAAGCTTTTTTTCTTTACATACTAATTGTGAGTCATGATTAAATATTTAAACAATTTTTGATAATGGTGATGTTTAATTAATATGTGGATTGATATTTCTAACTATATGATGTAGAACTTAGGGAGAAATATACATAATGTAAATAGAGGAAATTTAGCTATTTCTAAGTATAATAATCAATTATACTTCCATCTAAGAAAAAATCAAGATAAAGGTAAACTAATTATATACAAAAACTAGGTATAAATTGAATAAATGATTGGGATTAACTCAAAAGATAAGAACCAAGATAATGTAGAAAGTTTACACATTGTATGATCATTCTTTAAAGGGTGCTAGCTCAATGGAAGAGCACTTGCTTTACAAGCAAATGGATGGTAGTTTGATTCCATCATGCCTTATTATGACCAAGTACATTATTAAATATATGACTAAATATTTGATCAAATATACTACTAGATATGCTACTAAATATACCAGTAAGCATGTGAGTAAATATACTAAATATGTGATCAAATATACGATCAAATATGCTACTAAATATACTGCTAAATATGTGACTAGCCACATGGTTAAATCTGCTACTATATCAACTACTAAATCAATTACTAAATATACTACTAAAGATACCACTATATATAATACTAAATATACCACTAAATCAATGATCAAAATTCGTGATCAAATAAATGACTAAAATTGCTTAGTAGTAAATTTAGTAGTGTTATAAATAACTGGATATTAACTACTATTAGTCGTGTGACTAAATTTAGTCACATATATACAAATTTTAGTGATTTTTTTAGTCACATATTGCTATTTTTGTACTAGTGTAGAGGCAGATATTCAAAAGTTTGATAATCAAATTTTAAGGCATGAGAGTGAAGGAGGAGCGGCTTTAGAAAGATATTGCATGACAGAAACAACAACTAGACAACATAGAGAATATTATGAGAGCCACTGGATAAAATCTAGGAAAGTGTTGCAGTAGATACTATGACGTTAGAATCACTTGCAAGTGTCTGAGAATTCGCAGTCTAAATATCAAGAGGACTACAAGTTGTGCAATTTCTCGTGTATTGCATCTGTATTTGCTTATAAGAGTGTTTCAAGTATTGGCACAGTCTTCTTGCGATGATCCCAAGTATCAAATGCTTATAAGAGTGTTTCAAGGTTGGAAACCACTTCAACATCTTTTCATGGTTTAGAGGTAATGTCATTGTAGCATGTACATATATATACCAGAGCAGTTGTAACTACATTATCTAATGAAATTCCTAAAATGGATGTTTATAACCTGTTCCAAAGCTCGCAACAAGCAAGGAGATTAGTGCAAATATTGTAGATTCTTGCCTCTCACCAGTCAATTGAAAGTTTCAGTAGCCTTCTAAAGAGCTACATTTTGTACATATCCTACAAACAGAGCAGGCAAGGAGACCATATACATTTTTCATAACAGAGCATTTCTAGCAGTGTTGAGGGGCGTTCATACTCTGCTCCTAAGTTCCCTGTTTTGGCACAAGGGTACGAGTGTATCATGAAAAACGTTGGGAAACTTTGCAACCCGACATTATTTGTATTGGGTCAACATCATTCATTATACAGTTTTCCAGACTGATTGTGTAAGAGGATTCTATGACAGAGATTGTGAATGGAATAAGGACCATTCTAAGGCCTATTTGAGTGTCGAGAAAATGTCAACTATGGGGAGCGATTGTTTTTGGGCCCGTTAAATTAAATCAAAAAAATAGAGCCACCCAATTCAATACACTCCAGTATATACCATTTCGAACCAAATAGGAGTGTCACATTTTTAAACATGGTGACCAGATTGGGAAAAACCCATACTAGATTTGCAAGGGACAATAATTCATTTTAAGTACTCACGGACAACATTATCAAAATTGTGCCATTCACAATGATTTCAGGCCTTCAATGTTTTGTAAAATTGCAGGCATGTTTGAAAGCAAAAAATATGCCAAACTTGTGAGGAGAATGCTTCACACAGGCTTATGCCATTTTCATCATATGTAAAATGGTGGCTTGTAGTTTATTTTTATAAAAGCTGTTATTCTTTTTACTCTATATTACGAAACACGCTGACAAATTTTGAATAATTGGTGCAGTGGCACCAATTCAGGAAATTGATATATTCTTACATGAGCGCTCATGGAGTTGAAGTAAAAAAGGGTTTAATAGAGATGTTAAAGTGGGAATTACTCCGCCTATCAATCATAGCTGACGTGTACATTATATTTTAAAAGACCTATGTACTTTTGTCAGAAGTTTTGTTTAATTTTAAAGAGAGATACTTTTTACAAGACAGACTATATACATGAAAGATAAAAATTTAAAAGATGGTCTACAATATTTAGAGTTTGCATGGCAGATATTTTAGGTGAAAGGATAAAGTAATAAAAGAGTCTGCATGGCAGATATTTTAGGTGAAAGTGTAAAGTAATAAAAGATGCTTGCTATTATTTTCACAAGGGGTGTTTGCTTCAAATTTGGGAAGGAGTCTATCATCACTTTTTTTTCTTGTAAACATTTGGAGGGTATTTTGGCTAAATTATGACGACAATTTGGATTTTTCCTTCCAGTTACAATTTTCATCATTTGCGACTTTTTTTACAAATTTGTTGGGACAAATGATGAGTTTTGATTTTTAGTTTTTGAAGGGAGAAAGAAGAGGTTTTCTTTCAATTATTGGAGGGAGATTAAAGTGGACAAATGACATTCAAAGATTAGATCTGATTTGTCTTCTTCTCTTCTTTCTTTTTTTGGTTGGTTCCATCTTTTGGGCAAGTTTCCATTGCTATGTTATCACCATTTCCAAAATTTCTTTGTATTTGAATAATATTGTGTAATCTCATAGGCAAAAATTATGGAAGGTAATTGAGCTTATGTTAGTTTTCTAAATTTATTGAATCATTTCTTGTATTGTATACTATAGATTGAAAAGATATTAATGGAAATAAAATCTTGTTTCAGATCTATCCTTTGTGTTTCTTCATTTTATTTTCAAGTGGATGAACCAAGGGTTTGGATCACTTGTTTTCTTATCATGCAATATACATATTTTCTTTATGCTTTGGTTCAAGGAATCAATTAAATGCTTAATATGAGTTGCAAATGAGTCAAACTTGCACAAGGACTTGATAAGAAGGTTGATTCAACATTGTTGATATGGAAACGTTGCAAAGCATTATTTATTAGATCTAAGCTATTTGATAAAGTCTATTATGCCATGTGATGGGTTTCATGAATTAGTGGCCCAATGTGGATAAGGTGTTGATCTTAGCTGGGACCTTATATTTCTTGATGTTTTATACATGGTTCTTGCTACAACTTTTGAATATCAAAATATTTTTCCCTTTTTGTTTGTAGTTGTAGATTATGAGTTCCACATCTCATTCTCCTTGAATATGTGAGTTCAATAGGTGATTAGCCATTATTCTAGTAACTATGTTCATAATTGAAGCATTGAAATGAGATGATCTATTTATGGGCTCTAGGATATGTTTTAATACTAGTTATATTAAGTGAATCCAAGCTTCACTTACCTAGGTCATCCAAGCTCAAAGTGTTTCCTTGTTAGTTGGTCAAGGTTCTAATCAAGTGTATTAATCATAGGATTTAGCTAGTTCTTAGATGTATTTAGTTTTAGTTTTCTAGTAGTTAAAATTATATCAAATTAAGAGTCAACAAAATGGCCACTCTACTAGAGAAAAATGCAAGAGATTTACCACAACAATGAAAAATTGTGATCTTATTTTTGTCTCTTTATTGAATTTTACTTTTCCCAAGTGTTTCTTTATTTAAGAGTCTGCTATTTTGATTTTTCATCGTTGTAAAAATTTTCAAAACCCAAGAGTGTCAAAAAAGTAATTATTCTCTATCTTTTGTAATTTTGGACCATCTTGTGCCTTGAAGTTAATTAACTTTTATTTCACAAATAGTGAATGATGACTCTGGTTATGGATCTATGAACAATTGTATTTTTATGGATGATTTTATGATCAATTTCTAGTAGGTAGAAGATAGATTTGAAGTTTGGTTATGTTCTTGGAAAGATTTGAAGATTTTTCAATGATTTATGTTGATTATGATGTGTGTTGATGAAATTTTTCTTAACTTGTAAAATCTCATATTGAAAGTTATGTCCTCTTCAAAAGAGGTGGCAAATCTATAGTTAAATTTTCTCAGATGTCTTGATGAGATCCTAAATCTATTGTACATTTTTAGCATTGTAGAATCTTGTAACAATCACAAATTATTAACCTATTTCCATTTTCATGAACTTTTCTTTTCATAGAAATTAGTTGTTGCAAAAGATATATTCAACATTAGATGAGTTTTAGCATTAAAGAGGAGAACTAGTAATTAATGTTTTACATACTTAATGAAGTTTTCGTTTAGCTTTATTATGTGAATTATTGAAGTATGTTAAAGTGAATTTGGAAGAGGAGGATTAGGGTGTACTATAAGTTTTGGATCTATAGTTGAATAAAGTGGATGAGTTTAAGTTTGTGAACAATTTTTAATTTCATGCCACCTAATCTATAACCCACTAGAAGTGTTTGTATATCCTTTTTCTATTAAATGATACAAGTCATTCTATTTTGATGGTATTCAAGGTTTCCCAAATATTATTCTAAATTATATCAAAGAAAATTTGTCAAAGTTTAATAGGAGACAATTTTATTCAGTGAGTCAACATGTTCAAGTGTTTGTTGACTTGATGGGTGACTTTGAATTAGTTAAAAAGATGTGCATATGAAATTGTTGTTTTAAACCTTCAAGGTTGATGCTAGGGTCTAGTTTTCTACTTTACCTATATAGTCTATTTTATCTTGGAATGAATCACATGCAACCTTCATGGAGAAATTTGTAGAAAGAATTACTTAGTGGTAAAATGGAAGCAATTTAATAAGGATGTAGACTTCCACTTTACTCGATCACTAAGCCATTCAAACATGTGTGTGAGAGAAAGAGGAGAATTTTGAATTATTATTTCACTATTAGCATGAATGTTGATGGTATTCTTTTGGGGAAGTATCCTAAGGATTTCTAGAATAGTTGGGGAGATTGTTATTATGATTGACATGTTGCATTCATGACTATGTATGTCATTGATGTTAACATAGTATTATTTTTGTAAAGACTGTTAGAGTAGCAGATAGAGAACAAGGTCACATGGCCTATATATTAATGATGAGGTAAATAAAAATTGATGATATGTTCTATAGTATGTCCTGATGAAGTGAAGAGGTGTGCATGTAGAGAGTCAAGACATATGAGAGTTATTCATGATTTATAGAGAAATGTGTGCAGCCAAAGCACATAAGAAATAGTTTCTAGTTTTTTTATTCCATAACTTCACATGGATAGAATCATGATGAGGGATGTTAGATAGTGATAGTAGATAACTTGATGATGACCTCAGTGAGTGTGCAAGGTCCAAGGTTGCATGTATGAGAAGTTGTAATTACTATGAGCTAAAATTGTTTTGTAATTGCAAAAAGATGTAATGAATTGTAATATCTTAATGAGGTCCTATTATTATTAATTTGAAAAGCCTCAAGGCTAACTCAAAGAATTATTTTGAGGATATGGTATAAAGGAAGGTTATTTTCCTTGTGATAAAGAGAAAAAGTGTGTGTAGAGAAAGTGATATGAAGAGTTGATAAATGCATGTAAGTGATCAAAGGGATTAGTGTGATGCAAATTTGAAGATCTGGTATTGAGATCTAAGAAGGTATTTGGTGCGGTATTGGCACAAAAGAGGACATTGAAAGAGATCAAGTTGTGAAGTTCAATTTTATTTCTATTATTATAAAAGAAATAATATAGAGACTAGTTGTATAGTGAGCTCAATGGTAATGCACATGAAGCTATTTGGATAGTGGGTCCATCTACCTTCTACAACTCCTAGCAAGGTCGGAATCTCCTAATAGGGATTCAAAGTGTCCTAATAGGGACTGATTTGTATTGAATGTATTTGATTGGCTCCTAATAGATTTCATCTTCTTACAAGGAAATTTTATAAATTAGCACATCATTTTGTGGGTACCATCCCAATAGAGGTTTCCCTGGTTAATATATCTAGTGTTATTATGTATGCATATTTTATTATGGTTGCTAATTATATTGTTCACATGTTTAAGGTTTAAAAAAGTTTAAAAATGTTATAATGATCTAATAACTAATTCAACCTCCCTCTTAGTGATCTTGGTGGAATTTAATTCCTAACAATTAGTATCAGATCATTAGGTCCTTGAAGGAAAATCTTAATAGCTTAAGGAAATCAATGATAGATCATTTGAGAAGATGGAGTTAATTTGAATATTAGATGATGGATTTCCTCTTTGGGATATCATAATTATGTACATAACATATCATTGAGTTTCCAAATTTAAAATATTTTTATTTCATACAAAATAATAGACCTACTTTATCAAGGAGTTCAAGCACAAGAGAGGATGGATCCAAATCTAAAGAAGACAAGAAGATTGAAGAAGGAATAGCCCTACTTATGAAAAGAGAGCCAGATGGTATATGAATTTTTTTTTTGTTGGACATGTAAAAAATTTGGTCATTTTTCATCCCAATGTTGTCAGAGAGTAAGAAATACTAGAAATGATTTCATTTTTAATGATGATACAAAATTCAAAGCAAGTATGGAAAGATTTTTGAATTATAGTAATGATGAAGATGATGAGCTTAGATAGGTTCATGATGATGAAAATGATGAGCTTGGATTGGTTGATGATGATGAAGAAGCTAATCCTAAGCCTATTATAGAAAATGTTGAAACTTTCTTTGAGACTAAAAATGATTTGTAGAATGATATTCAAGTTATAAAATAGAGAGAAGATCCAAGATCTAAATTTAGAGAAGAAGTAAGAATTGAGTGAGTAACACCTATGCCTAATAGGAATTTGATAAAGAATCATCTTGCTAAATAGATTATTGGAAGAAAAGAAAAAGGAGTTATAACAAGAAAAAAAGTACATGAAAAATTATGTTTAAATTCTCAAGTTAAACCGAAGAGTGTAGATGAGGCAATATGCAAGGATGATCATTGGATTCAAGAAATAAGGGTAGAACTAGATCAAATTATGAAGAATGAGACATGGGAATTGGTTCCTAGGCCTAAAGATAAAAAAATTATAGGAACTAAAGGGATTTTCATAAACAAGATGAATGAACAAGGTGAGGTTGTGAGAAAAAAAGAAAGATTGGTATGTAAAGGATATTCAAAGAAAGAAGGTATTGACTATGAAGAGACATTTACCCTATTTATATAATTGAAGCAGTAAGGATGTTATTGGCTCATGGAACAAGTAAGAAGTTCAAAGTGTATCAGATGGATATGAAGTCAAAATTTCTCAATGGAGAACTTGAAGAAGAATTCTACATTGAGCATCCTAAGGGGTTTCCATTGACTGGAGAAGGAGACATGGTATGCAAGTTTAAGAAAGTGTTGTATGGACTAAAGAAAGAACCTAGAACTTAGTATGCAAGGTTAGAAAAGTATTTTGGAAAGTTGTTATTTTTTTTTATCATACTACAAATAGTAATTTACATTTGAAATAAATTTATGATGGATTTTTTATCATTGTGATATTTGTGAATGACATAATCTTTGTAGGAAATGATGAAGCAAGAGACAAATTTTTTTAATAAAATGAATTATGAATTTGAGAGGAGTATGATTAGTGAGATGAAATATTCTTTAGGTATATAGATTGTCTAGAATAGTGATGGAACTTTCCTATCATAAACTAAGTATTTGAAAGCCTTGTTGAAGATATTTTCCTTGGAAAGATGTAATCCTATTAGTACACCTATGATAACTAGTTATAAGTTATCTAGAAAAGATGAGACACCTATAGTTCAATAGAATAAGTACATATCCATGATTGGAGGTTTATAATATTTGATTCACATAATACCAAATATAGAAAATACAGTTGGTATAGTAGCGAGATTTCAAGAAGACCCTAAGGAATTACACTATGCAATAGTAAAGAGAATATTTAGACATTTGAAGGGTACATGTGATGTTTTATTGTGGTACGACATGTAGTACCTACCCCTAGGATGCATTTTTATCAAACTCTTTTAAGGCTAGTTTTATGTTGATGGTTAGTAGCATTGTTTGAGACTTTCAGATATTATGTTATGGATTCAGTTAATATATGATGAGATTTCTTAGACTCTACATTTCAGGTATATATGATGATTATTTAAGTGATTTCAGTTATTGAAGATGATTAGTTAGATGGTTTATTATTATGTGTTTTCTTATGGATACTTACCCGATACTTGCATGTGTATGGTGTGCGTGTTTGCTCTTATGTATGGTGTGTCTGATGTGGTTAAGGAAGGGAGTCGTAGTCACCTGTTAGTCGAGATCTACACAATGCACCACTTCCTGCCATTGCCTATTTAGTTTACTATATATTATGCTTATACATGCATGCTTTTTATGCAGGTTGCAGGTATCGAGTATCGACTTCCCTAAATTGACAGGATGAGCATACCCTATCACATTGTCTCAATGATAAGAGAGGGGAGATAGTTCTCAAGTCCAAATCCCAACCCTTTAAGCCATTTGTTCTAATTGGAAATTAGGATAAGTATCTGAGTTGAGTACCCTCTGAATACGTTGGATAACTTAATTCATGATATTAACCCTTGATTTGATTTTGTATGTATTTTGGCTATGATGGGTTTTCATATTTCACTTTATGAGTCTTTGGTGTATTTTCTATTAATTAAGCCTAATTAAAAGATTTAATTAATGGTTTAGTTTAATGGAAAATTAATATGATATTTTAATATTTATTTTATTTAATTAACTGAGAAATTAATTAAATTAAATAATTAAATTTGAAGATAAAAGTTGTAAGTTTAAATTTGGAATGTGACAATATTTATTTTAATAATAATATATTTGGAGTTCATTTTTAAATAAATGACTAAATAATATTATTATTAAAGCTAATAAATATTTTAGCAATTAAGTTTTGAAAATGAAATTTAAAAGTGGAAAATATATTTAAAATTATTAAAAGATTCTAGATTTCATGTGATTAAAATATAAATATATTAAGGTTAAATAAGTGGAGTTATTAAAGTTAGTGCGTGAGATTTAATAAATAAATAAATCAAATTGAAAAGAGTAAAGTAAATATTATATTAAATTTTGTTCTTTATTTTAATATTTTCTCACATAGGAGTTTGCAAATTCTTGAGAGTTGTCATGTAGACAACACAAGATTTTACACTCTAAGTATGCACTAGTTGTCTACACTTAAGAGTTAGCATTTTATTTGAGCACATGGTGTCCACAACCTTATGACTCATCTAGAAGGTTGGAGAAGACCCATGCTTGGTTGTCATGCTTATCTTCTAGTTGTTTCTAGACACATTTTAGATGCATCTTAGAGGCTTTTAAATAGAGGCTCTCCTAGTGTGTTTGGACAAGCTTCAAAGCTTACATGCATTTGAGAAGCTCATATGCTTCTACATGCTCATATGTTTCTACATGCTTCTATGCTTCTTCAAGCACTTCTAATCGTGTGGAAATTTCGGTTGGCTTAGATCTTGGAGCAATTGCATATGAGAAGAAAGAAGGGACTTTCTATGGACTTCTGAGGCATGGTAAATTAGCATCAGTGTCTAGGTGCACTCGTGATAATCACATATTCTATGTGCACTCTTTCTCTTCCTATCTTCATCGTGTCTTTTATATGTGTCTGAAACTTCTCTATGATTGAATCTGTAATTTGAAATTGGAATCTAGGTATGTATTTATTTGGTTGCAAAAGAAATCAATAGAGAACTCATTAGAAAACCCTAGCTTCAATTTAAGAAAGAAATTAGATCTGAATCGGGTTTAGGTTTGAATTTATATTGTGAAATTAGATAGACAAGATTTGAAATTAAAAATTTGAATGGTTAGATGTAATCTTTCTATCAAATTATATTTTCAGATGCGTACGAACAAACCTATTACATGGATGAATGGGTAAATTTAGAGAACAATTACCTTTCAGGAGAAATTCTTAATTCATCACAAACTACCCTGTCACTGCCCCTTGGATAGACCTGAACTCAGTCATTCATAACTTTTTATCGTGATTGAATTTATTCGATCACTCTAGTCAAAATTAGTGCAACTTGGCCCTCTCCAACATATGTCAATTTCTTCCTGATCCAATAGTTCATTAGAGAGATATGGCCCTCGTACTGGGACTATTTTATTCAAGGACAGATATTTCTCCATTTCCCATAACCAAGAGTTCTTTATACTTAAACTTCACAAAAATAATATATCAAAGCATGGAATGAATTAAAGATATTATTGCAATCTTCCTTTAGTAGAATCTTATTTTTATGCATTAGTTTTATATGATTTATTAACTAATCTAATTTAATTAAGATTAGTTAATAGTAGAAGAAGTATAATTAATCTATTTATCAACCAACATAGGAGGTATTTAGTTGAGATATTAATATTGGGGATTTATTATAATTTTTTATTAGTAAAGTAATAATTTGAACATTGATGGAATGATACATAGTTGACTCTTAATGAACAAAACTATTATCAACTGATAATCATGTAGTTATTGACATAGCTACTAGTTAATTTAATCGTAGAATTAATTAGATTTAATTGATAATAAAGTTTTAATTGTTTTATCAAGAGAATATTAGTATTCATTGAAAGAATGATGAATGTTGTCATTATAGATTTATTAATAAGATTCCTAATATAGCTTGTTATTAAATATTAACAAGTTATTATTATTGAACTATGAATATGAATATTTGTGTACTAGATTATAGTTGACTTTTAACTTACAAAATTATAGTTAGTTATTTCAACTGATATTAATTGGAAGGTTGCCATGGATATGTAATTATTAATTAAATTAATTAGATTTAATTAGATTTAATTAATAATTAAGTTATGTAATAAAGTTTTAATTGATATGATAATATCGATTCCTCTAGCAAAGTTGTGAAGTATGTATATCGAAGTTGACAAGTCGTACTCTCATGACTTGAATAATGACCTTAGATATTTTAATAGTGAGACTTAGTAATATTTAATTGAGAACTATTAGAATGTTAATAGGTCATGGATGGTGTACCTATGTTAATTGATTGATTAAAATTGATCATCTTAATAAAGTTATAATCTTCTTATTCGAAGACTAGTAATTGGCTCTCTTATAATTTAGATGAATAATGATCCTTGATTTATGTTAAAAGTTGAAGTAACATTAAGAAGAGTCATTAAATTTGTAAAATTGATCTTAGAAAAATAAAGTGAATGATTATATTAAGTGTCAAATGATTTAATATTTATCCTTCAACTATTCTTAGAATATTATTTTAATGATGGAAAAAATAATGCTATCGAAGAACAAACGGGTTGACTTGTAGTTCAAATGATTAAACTTAGACACTTGAAAGTATACTTTAAATGAAAATTGAAACCTTTACACTTTATTCAACTATGTGATTTTAGTAAACCAGAACATCTGTTTGCATTGTGTTTTCTATATGCTATTTGTTTTAAGTTTTGGGTTGACTAGTGTTGACCAATTATAAGATGTCTACTAGAGGCTTGGGGGTTATGATTGTGTTGTCGTGATGATGTCTTAATTCTGATCTTTATAAACCCAACCATGGATATGTGATGGAATGCTCTATGAGATGTTTGTAATTACTGATTGTTATAGTTGAGATTCTTATGAATGAGACACTTAAGCTAATCATTTTTGAGTCATCGATCAGTTATCCTTTATTTATTTTTTAGTCACCGTGATGGGACTGAAATGTTGATTTATTTCTTGATGATGTCATGTTGTGATATGTTTTGACTCAACCATTTTGGAGTCTTTGATCAGTATTTCTTTGAGATATTCTTTGGTTGCTTGTTGAGAACCAATGGATATTGTGATTCATATTAGAGATTATATTTATGAGATTTATTTTGAGGATGTTAGATGATGTTATCTTATGCTTATATTTACTTTTTCTACATATGATGTAGTATGATTTAGGAGTGACATTCCTACTATGTTAATACCAATGATCTCTTCGGTGATTTGAAATGTTACGCACGGAGGGATGGCTAGGATTCACGATGGTCTAATGATGCTATTAACAATTGGAAAGAACCATGCACTTAGTTAGTTATGTTTGCGATACATGGTTATCTTTTATGATTGATGTTTATATCTTTTGTGACGATGTATCATGTATGATTTTATTTATGTTATTGCATCATGGATTAGAGTTAGTATGATGATGTACTTTCATTACATGGATATTTATTCTTTTAAGCCTCTCATACCTTGTGACATGTATAGTGGATAATTGAGTTAAATTAAAATGTAAATTTCAAAAAAGACACTTGTATATTGTTTAAGAACTTTGGATATATCATTGCTAAGGACATAATGATAGATGGATAGTTAGTTTAGATGTAATTCAACGTTAAGGGATCTTAAAAGAATGTAATATGTTATGTATGTAATGTTTACTTGAATTGTTGCTATTGCTTATGCAAATATTATGAATGGTTTATTTTTCATGTTTAAAAAAGAAATTCTTTGGCAAACTTAGTAAGAATTTAGGTTAATTCTTTTGGGTCCCTTGGTAGGGCATTACACGACAGATCAAATAACTTTACTCTATGTGCATACATATTGATGAAATTGGTTAGGCAGTATGAATGATAGAAAGAGCACAAGTGGTGAAGTATTTTGTATTGGAGGAAGATTGGTTTCTTGGCTAAGAAAGAAAGAAGATTGTATTTCATAGAGCACAATAGAATTAGAGTATGTGGTAGTAGAAAAAAATTACAATCAGGTCATGTAGATGAAACATATATTGAAGGATATTGGAATAGAGTTTTAAAAACCTATTATCATACATTGTGATAACACAATTGTAATGAATATGTCTAAGAATCTTGTGTTACATTATAAGACTAAGCATATATTGATTAAGTATAATGTTCTAAGAGAGAAATTTGTACATAAAGAAATCAAGTTAGAGTATGTAAATACAAAATGGAAGATTGAAGATATTTTTTTGAAGCATTTTCCTAAGGATACATTTGAGTATTTGCAAGGTATGCTTGGAGTTATGCCCCTTCTTGCTTTTGAGTAGATGATGTAGAGAGTACATTGGTCTAGTGGTATATATCACTATTGTATATTTGGATTAAATGTTGTTGTTTCTTGCATGAGAAAGTATCTATGGTTGAGAAGAGTCATCAAGAACTCTTGGCAACTAGTATGAAACTGTTGGAAATATAAGAGGAGTAACTAAGAGGGGAGGGGTGAATCACTTACCACAAAAAAATCCCAGCTCCTTAAGATGTCAGTACAAAACAAAACCAAACTCTGCTGTTGTAACTCATTAAACACTGAATCACTTGGTTAAAATAGTAACACTCAATTTACACTAAGAATAATTGTCTCTTGGTAAAAATTGAATATAAGCACTATTACTTTCTTAACACTGAATATGAAAATTTTATGATCTTAAGTATTATTAACCTTAATTAACTTAGTTGTAGAAACATAAAGAAAATAACATGAACACATGAGACACCAGGATTTCTATGTGGAAACCCAATTTGGGAAAATATACCAATTGAAACTAGTTATTATTTTTCACTCTTCTGAAGTGAGCCTTGTTAGGATCCAACCATATTAGATTTTATAAAGAACACTATTAGGTGTAACCTTGCTAGAGGATTTAGATCACCTTTTTAGGAGTGGCCTTGTTAGAGGTCTTTAGGAACTTCAAATAGAAACACCACCTTGTTAGAGGATTTGGAAAATAGTTATTAAGCTAACTTTTTTAATAGATTTGAATCACTACTACAATTATTAGAGAGTAAGAATGACTTGACCTGATTGCTGATGCAACTAATTTGCTGATTTTAGATCTCAGTTTTGACTTGTTTACTTGATCCTCCTTGATTAGATTATTCTTTGCAACTCAACCAACAAGGATACTCTTCTTATCCTTCTAATTCTCTTCCTCTATTCATTTTCTTCTATTTCTCCCATTCTCTATTCAATCCTCAACTTGAACTTATATTAATAACATTATCAAGTTGGCTTGAAGATACTCAAAAATATTGAATAATCAACCCTTGAGTTGGCCAGAACAAAAAAAATTGCATAGAATCAATATAATGAAACAAAAAAATCCTTCATTAGCCAACTCGGTCAATTGTAACCCACAAAAGACTTTTCTTTCTTAACCAAGTAAGCTCAGTTAACACTACATCTATAACCAAATTCCCTTTGGTAACCAAGTGGGCTAAGTTAACACTGGTTCCATGCCAACTTTCCTTTGTTAATTGAGTGAGCTTGGTTAACACTAAACTTCTATGAAGTTCTCTTTGGTGCTTGAGTGAACTCAGTAGACACTATCTTCTAAACTTGGTAAACTTTGGAATGCTCGGCAAACACATGAAACCATATTCATTGCTCGATTGAGCTCAATAGACACTGAATGTTAAAGATATGACATTTTGTGTAACATTAAAGACAATATACAATTGATTAGTTGTTTTCAACAATCTCCCTCTTTGACATTTATGGCAACACAACATGTCATAATATAATGAAATTTTAGAGAAAAATAATTTAGTAAGGATAATATCTTTAGTTTGATTCTGATTCTCATCCATGAGAACTCCTTCTCTCAATGTGAGCCCCCTCTAACATCAATCTCTACCTTTGGAATGATTCTTTGATTATAGTTCTCCCACTGTCAACAAAATTTTCCTATTTACTCTTTATCTGACTTGACAAAAAACTCTTCATCTTTGGTATCTCATGCCAAAAGTATAACCAAACAAAAAGTTCTCTTGATATATGAAAAAAAAATCTCCATCTTTGATATCTCAATGCCAAAGACAACATTCAGTGGAATTTCCATGTACCTAATGTACTAATTCATATGCAATATTCTCTTTCAATACTACATCAACCTTGAGTGGCCTTCAAATGCATGGTTGATGCATCACTAAACATTATTTAGTGAGATTAATTTAGGGGAATGACCCCTAGCTTCCCTCTTAGATATAAAAATGCATCCTTAGGTAATGGCTTGGTGAATATGTTTGCAATTTGTTCCTTTGTATGCATATATTCCAATCCCAATTCTTTATCTTGCACCAATTCTCTTAGAAAATGATACTTTATTGCAATGTGGTTAGTCTTGGTATACATCATAGGATTTTTGGAAATGTTAAATGCACTTTTGTTATCATAGAAAAAAACTACAGGATCCTTGATTTCTTCCTTCATACCTGACAACTATTATTTGAACCAAACAATGTTGGAATAACTAACTATTTCTGCAACATATTTTTCCTCTATTGTAGACTAAGAGATGCAATTTTTCTTCTTCCTTGTTCAAGACACTAGCCTCTTTCCAAGAAAGAATGCTCCATTACTAGTACTCTTCCTCTCATCAATGTTTCCTACCTAGTCAACCTTAGTGAAGGCTTTCAATTAAAAGTTGCCTCCTTTCTTATACCATAGTCCATAATCTTCAGTACCCTTTAGATACCTCATGATCCTTTTAATTTCCAACATATGATTTTCTTTTCGGTTAGCTGAAAATAATTCCACCATACCAACTACTAGTGCAATATCAAGTCTTGTATGCACTACATACTAAAATTTTCCAATCATAGATGTATATGTAATTTGATTTACCTCTTTAGAATCATCATTTTTGGAAAGCTTATGTCTAGTAGACATAGGTGTTCTAACTAGTCTAGAATCCTCCATTCCTAATTTATTCAATATCTCTTTATGTATTTTGATTGAGTAATGTAGATACAATTCTTCTTTTGTTGAATTTGTAGGCCAAAAAAGAATTTAATCTCTCTAAACAATTACATTTCAAATTTCTTACTCATTTCATCAGAAAAGGATTTGTACAAGTCATCATGTCCAGTAAAAAGCATATCATCAACAAAGATTTCTACTAGCAATATCTTCTTCTCTGGTCCTTCTTTGATGTATAGGCTATTTTTATCATTTGTTATTTGAAAACCTTGATCTTTATCAAATAACTATACAATCTTTCATACCAGGCTTTGGGGTCTTGTTTGAGATCATAGAAAACTTTGTATAATCTACAAATCATTCCTCTTGCTAGGATCAATGAAACCTTTAGGATGTTCTATGTAGACTTCCTCTTCTAAGATTCCATTTAGGAATGTTGATTTCACATCTATCTTATAAACTTTGAATCCCTTATGTGCAACATAAAAAAGTAGTGTTCTACCACATTCTAGTCTAGCAACAAGAGAAAAAGTTTCTCCATACTTAATATCTTCCTCTTGAGCATAACCCTTACATACTAGCCTTGTCTTATTCCTTGATACTTCTCCATTTTCATTCAACTTATTTATGAATACCCATTTTGTGTCAATTACATTTGTATCCTTGGGTCTAGGAACAAGAGACCAAGTCTTATTCCTCTCAATGTGTTCTATCTTTTCATTCATAGCTTCAATCCAACTTTCATTAACCAATGCATCTTTAATAGTTCTAGGTTCAAATTCAGTAACAAAACATGTACCTTTTAGTTTGTTCCTTTTCATTATACCTTTTGACTTATCTCCAATGATGTTCTCAGGTTCATGATGCCTTCTGGCACATCTAGCAAGAAATGGTATCTTCTCCTTGGACTTAGGACTTGAATGACTTGGTTCACCTTTCGCAAAATGATCTTCTGAATCATGCTTGGGTCCCATTTTTGTGAATCGGGTCCTTCAGACTGTGACTCAATTTTCACTAGCTAAAACTTGGGTCCTTCTAACTATGACTCAAGTTGATTGGCTACAACCCAGGTTGAACTAGAGATTTTGGGAACTCAAGTGGTGAAGCCTACTGATTCCCAATTATATTAGCTTAAACTTAAAAGGTAAAGTATCAGGTCCATAGTAAACCAACTTTCTATAGTCTTCAAGTTCTTTACTACTTTTTTTTCACTCTTTTTTTGTAAACTCATTAATCTTCACATGTGCACTTTCTATAACTTTATGAGTAGATAGATTCAAACACTTTTATGATTTTCTTTTGTTAGAGTACATCCCAAAAGTATTCCTTCATCACTTTTCACTTTAAATTTTCCTTTGCATTGACTCTTTTTAAATATAACAAGTGTTTTAAAATACTTTGAAGTATTAGACATTAAGTTAATAGCCATACCATACTTCATAAGGTGTTTTCTCTGAATCTTTCTTTAACTAAGTTCGATTCAAGATATGCATTGCAAAGTTCATTACTTCTTTCCAATATTTGATTGCAATATTTTATCTATCATTAGGGTCCTTGCATAATCCATGATGGACCTATTTCTTCTTTCTTCTTTGCCATTTTTGAGGTGTACCAAGTGTTGAAACCTGTCTTTTGATTGCTTTCTCATTATAGAATTGATTGAATTCATTAGAGATTAATTCTCCTCCTCTATCTAACATTAAACAATTTAGTTTCTTTCCTATTTCTTTCTCTACTCTAGCTAGATACTACTTGAACTTTTGAAATTCTTTTGATTTATCCTTCAAGTACATTACTACATCTTCCTAGAATAATCATCAAAAACTAAAATAAAATACTTATCTCCACAGTAGCTTTCTATGCCAATAGGTCCACAAAGGTTTGTATGAATGAGCTCTAGAACTTCTTCAAAATGATAGTTCTTTCTCTTGAAAATTGTCTTTCCCATCTCACCAATTTGAAAATTCTTGGACATAACCATGTCAGGTTTCTTGAGGCTTGGAATGCCTCTCACTCTTTTGTGCTTTCTTATGTTGACCAGGTTATCAAAATTTACATGACACAACCTTTTATGCCATAACCAACTTTCTTCTACTTGAGCTAAGAAACATGAACTTTTAGTTAGATCAAGATAGAATAGATTAGCTTTTTTTTGATTGCCAGTCCCAACCATATTTCCTTTCCTATCTAGTAGCTTGCCCTTACCATTCATGAATTCTACATTAAATCCAATGTCGTTCAACTATACCACACTAAGTAGATTATGTTTCAGTCATTTAGCCCAATAAGAATCATCACATATAAGTTCATTTGTTAATGAAATACATCCTTTTCCTTTCACATAACATCATTCATCATTGCCAAGTTTGACACTTCCACCATCATAGTGTTGTAGGTTTTCAAACGTTGATTTATCACCAATCATAGTTCTAGTAGGTGTCACATACTTGGTGTTAAAATACTTTAGACCTAAGTCTCCAATGGTTTCCAAATGTAGCTTCATAAGTTCCTTCCATGCATGGAGGTTATCTTTGTTCAACTTAGGAATTTCCCTTCTGTAAGACATATTTGATCTTTAGCTTAGGTCCTTGAAACCTTATCTGCAAGAACCAAATTTTCTGATACCAATTATTGGAAATGTAAGAGGAGTAACTGAGAGGGGAGGGGTGAATCATTTACCACAAAAACAAATCCTAGTTGTTTAAGATGTTAGTAAAAAACAAAACAAATCTCTTATGCTATAACTTGGTAAACAAGTTAAATCACTTGGTTAACATAGTAACACTCAGTTTACACTAAGAATAACTATTACTTGGTAAAAACTAAATATAAGCATTGTTACTTTGATAACATTGAACATGCAGATCTTACAATATTAACTATGATTAAACTTAATTAACTTAGTTGCAAAAACATAAAGAAAATAACAGGAAAATATGAGACTACCAAGATTTTTACGTGGAAACCCAATTTGGGAAAAAGCACCAATTACAACTAGTTAATTTTTCACTCTTTTAAAGTGATTTGTTAAAGGTTACAAAACATACTATTAGGTTTGACCTTGTTAAAGGATTTATATCACGTCTTTAGGAGTGGCCTTGTTAGAGGTCTTCAAACACTTCAAATAAAAATGCCACCTTGATATAGGATTTGGAAAATAGTTGTTAAGATAACTCTTTTAAGAGATTTGAATCACTACTAAAATTATTAGAGAGTAACAATGACTTGACCTAATTGCTAATGCAACTAACTTGCTGATTTCAAATCTCAGCTCTCACTTGTTTACTTAATCCTCCTCGATCAAATTATTCTTTGCATGTTAGTCAACAAGGATACTTTTCTTATCCTTCTAATTCACTTCCTCTATTCATCTTCTTCTATTCCACCAATTCTCTATTCAATCCCCAACTTGACCTTATACTTATATGAATAACATTGTCAAGTTAGCTTGAACATGCTAAAAAAATTCAATAATCAACCCTTGAGTCAACTAGAAGAAACAAATTAATCCAACTAACTCAATATACTAAAATTAAAAAAATCATTTGTTAGCTAATCCAACTTGGTCAACACTAACTTAGAAAAGAATTTTCTTTGTTAATCAAGTAATATCGGTTAACACTACATTCTAAACTGAATTCCTTTGGTAAATGAGTGAGCTTGATTAACACTAGTTCCATGCCAACTTTCCTTTGGTTTAACTAAGTACTAAACTTCTACAAACTTCTCTTTGGTGCCGGAGTAAGCTTAGTAGACACTGTCTTTTGAACTTGGTAAAATCTAGAATGCTTGACAAACATAGGAAACTATATTCATCACTTGAGTGAGCTATACAAACATTGACTCATAAAGATATGAAATTTTGTGTAACATCAAAGATAATAGACAATTGATTAGTTGTTTTCAATAGAAACAATATCTTTGGACACTTGAGCTAGTTGAATTCTTTGAGCACTTTATTGAAATAATGATATGGAAAGCATCTTCTCATAGTATGTTGGAGATGTATATGGGGGAGAGAATGTATGGTAGAGAGTTGTTCATGAGATACTGAAGTCAATAGTGGAGAACTGTGAAAATTTGGTGCCATCCATCTAAGAATGAGGAAGTATTGATGGAGAGTTATTTATATGAGTTTCAAATTTTATTGATGAAGAGGATTTGAAAAGAAGAGAGCAGCAATAAAAATAGAGTTGGATTTGGTATTCTTGGAACTTAGATGTTTTTCATCTATGGTTCCATCAATACCTAAGGGAGAGATTGTTACCATGAATGCTAGTGTTATTCTTTTGGGGGAGTATCCTAAGCATTGCTAGAATAGTTGGGGAGACTGTTAACATGATTGACACATTACATTCATGACTATGTTTATCATTGATGTCAGCATATAATTGTCTTTGTAAATACTAACAAAGTAGCTAACCAAGAAAGAGGTTGTATAGACTATGTATTGATGATGAGTTCAAGTGTGGTTGAGGATATGTTATACGGTATGTCCTAGTGAAGTGGACAAGTGTGAATGCCAAGGGTCAAATAAATATGAAAGTTATTCATGATTTATAGAGGATAGTGTGTAGATAGAGTACTTAAGAAGTATTTTCTAATGTTTCTATTGTATCTCTTAACATGGATAGAATCATGATCAACTAAGTTAGAAAGTGATAGTAGATAGTCTAGTGATCATGTAGATAGTCTAGTGATGATGTTAGCAAGCGTGCAAGTCTAAGTCACATGTGTGATAATTTGTAATTGTTATGAGCTAAAAGTGTTTTGTAATTACAAAAATATGTAATGAATTGTAACATCTTAATGAGGTCCTATTATAATTAATTGGGAAATCCTCAAGGATTTATTAGAATTATTTTGAGGATATGGTATAAAGGAAGGTTATTTTCATTGTGAAGAAGAGAAAAAAAGTGTATTGAGAAAGTGATATGTGAAGTTGGTAAATGTATATAAGTGATCAAAGGGATCAATGTGATGGAAATTTGAAGATATAGTATTGAAATTTGAGAATGTATTTGGTGTGGTATTAGCATAGTAAGAGAATAGACAAAGAGTTTGAGTTGTGAAAATCAATTTCATTTTTATTATTCTGAAAGGAATAAAATAAACACTAGTTGGATAGTGAGTTTGGTTATCTTGCCCTTGAAGCTATTTGGACACTCGGTCCATATGCCTTCTATCACACTTAATAGGGTTGGCACAACTCTTAATAGGGTTGGAATCTCCTAGTAGGGATTTAAAATCTCCTAACAAGGACTAATATGTACTGAATATATTTCATTGGATCCTAATAGAGTTCATCCTCTTACAAGGAAAATTTTTATTAGTACATCATTTCATGGGTATAATCATCACAGGGTCTTCCCCTCTGATCAATGGTTTCCATACTTAACATATATAGTGTTATTGTGTATGTATATCTTCTTATGGTTGATGACAATATTGTTCACATGTTTAAGGTTTGATAAGGTTGATACAAGTTATATTGATTTGGGAGATGATTCACCCCTCTCCACCCTGCCACCCTCCATGAGTTATCTTGGTGGAATTTACTTTCTAACATCCACTTATGATCCAAATTCGATTATCTTGGACCCAAATAAAGAATGGGTATAATACTAAATTTGAATTATAAAGAAAAATGCATTACAAGGAAATGTACTCTCTTTGGATCTCAATAGGATAATGCGAATGTGGAATTGAACTAATTTATTCAATGAAGTTAATCTAGATGGTATGTAAATACAATTAGCTCAATTAAGATGCAATTCTAGGGTAAAAAAATGAAAGGAAATAAAATATAAAAAACTCGCATTAAAATGTGTAGAGAAAGTCATATTTTCACTCCAAAACTCACAAATTTGAACTATAACTGAATATCCCACAATGGATCTTAGAATGAAATGATGGAAGGAACAAAACCCATTTAAATCTCCTTGGAATTAGAGATTGAAGGAATGGGTCAACTTGGGAAGTTGTCTTACAACTAGGTTGACACATTTTGGTGATCTACAACTGCTGACTCTAGAAAGCTTGTGAACGATAGGTTATAAATCTATAATTGTTTTATCTCTAAAATTGCTAATTAACATTGAAAAGAAAGGTTTGGGGGTTAGTGTTTGATGAGGTATTTCCTTGGTCAACCCCTAGGTTAAGGAGTTAATTGTAATTAATAAATTTAAATATAATTGATTGTAAAAAGGGATAAATTTTATGATTCACCTTGCTTGTATGTATGCAAATGTATTGTAGATCTTGAATTGGGAGGATAGGGTATGTTTACTCTTTGCAACAAATCTACCATAATTTCATCATGGTGTCATGGATATAAAATTACATCAATGAAGAAGATGATGAATGCTTCAATATAGATCTCCCTCCCATGATGGCCCACAATAAGCTAGATCTTGAAGAGAAAATGGTAACAAAGGATCATTCAATGATAGATAGAAATATCCTTGCTTTAAGAACTTGAATACTTTAACTCCTTGAATGAAAAAGGTAGAAGTTTTTATTTTAGAACAATAGCTTGAGTCCTTAAACAATGATTAAGATGAGATATGAAAAACAAAGCATCCAAGTATTCTTATATATAAGTTTTTAGGCTAGAAAACAATACATGCTTATTGGATAATGATCAAAAACTAATTAAACCCTAGAGGCATTTTAGGCCCCAACTTCAGAACTTCCTAGGACTAGGTCAACCTAGGTTGACCTAGTGCATGACTAGGTTGACATGGGTCAACCTAGTCTAGACTAGGTTAACCTGAGTTATCCTAGTCTTGAAGGTCTACTCCCAGGTGCTACATAAAGAAAGGGTAGATGTGAAAAAGATAAGGTGGAAAGAGGAAGAATATAAAAGAAATGGAGATCAAGCATAGGCATATCCATGGTCCAAAGAGGGAATTATGAAGAGGGGGCTAGAAAGTCTTAAAAGGAAATTTTATTCATTTTAAGATTGTACATTTAGCCCCCACTTTAGCCATACTATGAGTTTCTTCAAAATTTGAGTAAAGTAGAGAAAAAGGAAAAAATTAGGAGGAAAAGAAATCATCAAGCCCCAAAAGTCTTGATTTTTTATCACATCTAGAAACATAATAATAGTGATAAGTGATACAAAATATTGTAGTTACTCATACAATAAGGTTTTGGTGCCTTATTGTAAACCACACAAGAAAAAGAAAAAGAAATGGGGGAAAGGTCTCCACAAAAGAAAAGGGGATGCTTTGAATGGTCTAGCAAGTGTGTATGGCATGCTAGTCAATCCATTGAAAGATAAACCAAATGGTCTATCAAGTTTGTGTGGCATGCTAGTCAGTCCATCGAGGCATTCAAATTCAAGGGAAATCTATGTACCAGAAAGAAGAATTAGAAAGAAACCTAGGCATAAGTATGTGTCTATCCTTAAGGGATCAAACCAAGACTAAGATTCCTAGAATATTAATAGTGAAAAGAAGGGTCAAAAGAAGGATTTGATCTCCTAAGCTATCAATAGTTTAGAGAGAGATCCAAAATGAAATGAGACCAAGCCTCTAGATATGATTCATGGAAACTATAAGAAAAAGAGAGAGAGGTGATAAACATGAAATAGAAATGCATAGATTTGGGCATACCATAGAAATCATACCAAGCACTAAAGGCAAATGTACTCCAAGTTATGCACCAAATTCATATTTTTTTTCAATGGACAAAGGATGAGTGGAGTGTATTCCCTTAGATTAAAGTGATTGAAAATGTCTTAATATGAGAAATAGATTTAACATAAGCATACATGCATTTATTAAATTAAATTTCCAATATGACATGCCCCCAAAAAAAGAACACACATGAAGGTAAATATGTACATGAAAAAAAGAAAGAGCACAATAGGGATCTACTAACTTTAGGGTTAGTAAGATCATACAATAATATGTAATATTATATCAAGTATGAAAATATCATCATTCCCAAAAGGAAGTATATGTACAACACAATGGAGGAAAAGACACAAAAGAGCTATTAAGAAGAGTCTTTTTGGGCTAGTAAAATAGAGACAAAAAATAATCAATGCTACCATATCATAAGCAACCAATAATAATGCACAATATCATTGGTATGAACAATAGAACACATGACATAAAATGCAACAACATATAGAAGAAGAGAGATACAAATAGAAGAATGTGAATGAAAGGGAAATTACTTGATCCTCTTGAACAAAACAAAGAAGAAATGATCATATAAAGTAATTAAAAGACAAGACATAAAAAAACACATCACATGGGAAAATAAAACACAAGTATAAAAGGAATGCTATAAAAAATAAAGTACACTTCAAGTGTTCTACATGCACCCCATCCTAGTTTGAAATGCTAGGGGAAGGATGGTGACTCATGAAAGAAGTAATATCCATTGTATTAGAATCACAATGACTTCCAAGAAAGGACTTTGAGGGTCACTATGCTCATTACTTGGATTTATTGTAAGCTATGTAGAAATCATGTCAAGAAAATCACTATCCACACTAACTAAATCTTCATCATAGATTAACAAAATCTAAAATATTAACAAATTCCTCATGTTTATCTAAATGCATTATGCTACCTTGTTTAACTTTCTCCAAAGACTTATGCAAATATTTATCAAAGGAAGCTAAAGGATGAGAAGAAGATGAAGGTTGAGAAGAAAGATAACAAGTTGTAGAATTAGCTTTAGCTTGATGGTTCTTGCAATACTGATGAGCATGTTGATTATAAATATCCTTACGAGACATAGTAAGAAGGATTAAGATCAATTACTATACATTCCAAGGAAGAAACATCAAGAAGTTGAGTAGATGTATATGGAAGAATAGGTTAAGAATTAGAATCAGTAGCAAGAAAAATAGGTATAGGTGAACAACCATTAGGAAGACTTGGCTCCATGATCCTAGCTAGTTTATACTGTTGATAGTTTCTATAGAGATGATTAGGATGAGTAGGTAGATTTTTAGGATTAGATGGCCGACAAAAATCAATCTAAGAACAATCTATAGAATATGATGATTTATAAAGAGAATGATTAGTAGTAATATTGTTTCCATCATGATGAAATTTAAGACATTTATGAATAGGAGAAGCTACAACTTTCTTGGAAGAAAACCATATAATAAAAAGCTTAACTTGAAATTGATCAGAAGTAGGAATAAAAATAAAGTTAGTAAAAAAATATTTCCCTAATAAAGTAACTTTTAAAGTAATAAAACCTTGATGATGATAAAAAACACCATTACATGTTTGAATCCATATAGGAGTAGAATCATAAGTATATCTATTCAAACCTTTGTTAAAAATGTGGGTATGTGCAGGATCATGGTGTACCAAACTATGGCCTTAAGTGGCAGTGAAAAATCAGAAAATCAGGGTTATGTCAACTTGACACATAATTTTAAAGTGGTTATGGACTTTATATCAAAAAGTTGTAAGAAAATAATCTGTAAGAAATTGAATTTAGTTTCTAAACTACTAGGCCTTGTTAGGAGAAAAAAATAATTGATTGGTCAAAAGGTTGAATTTTAATGCAGTACTACAAAAATTTCAAGGCAAAAATAAAAAGTAGGTGTATGTTTGACCACCTTAATCAAAATAAAATGATAATATTTTTTTAATATAATTATAGATATGAAAAGTAGACTCATGCCCGGATGTGACGCATATTTTTCGGTATTTTTATTCCAAATAAATAATTAAATATGAATTTTTTACCAAAACTTTTTCGGAAAAAAAAAAGTTTCGTGTCTGACCACCTTAATTAATAGAAAATTTTACCAGATTTTATTTTATTTTATTTTTTCTTATACTAGGCGAAGCATAGAATGTGACGCAACTTTTAGATTTAAAAAATGTTATACTGTTTGAAAATTATAGTTGTTTTTCAATCAGTATGTCAATCAGCACTCTACAATAATCTTCATTGATAATTAACTAATAAATAGTTATCGATCTTAGAATTTGACAGAAATTATATTGATGGAATCTTCAGAGCGATATTAAAAAACCCTTTTCATTTCATTCAATTTCAATCAAAATAACATTGTCAGACGACTACCGGAAGTCTGAGTATCACTAAAACCCTCTTCAAACACGTCTTTTGGGTTGACCAGGTAGGCTTGGTAAATACCAAGCCTAATCGGATATCAGATTTCAAATCGGATATCCAATATGGCTAGGTGAATTTTGGTGGAAAATTTGAAATCCCAACCCATTTTGGAGGGAAAATCGGATTTAAGACTTATAGCTTATGATTTATAAATTATTTTTGTTATATTACTATGTAAATATGTATAATAATATATATATATATATATATATATATATATATAGAAGTATGTTATTAAAATATATATAATAACGTAATATTTTTATTAAATATAATAACCATATATATATAGATGTATAGATATATATATGTGTGTGTGTGTGTGTGTGTGTTATTAATATATATTATTATATTAATATGTATGTCATTAATATATATGAGTCAAAGGGGGTCATAGGTTGACCTATGACCCCCTTCGACCCATTACATAACAACATATGTCCCTAGGGGTCCTATGAACCCTAGTGACATATTAGAATCGTTCTTATGGGTCGAAGGAGGTATAGGTTGACCTATGAACCCTTTCGACGCATTACATTACGACATATGTCCCTAGGGGTCCTAGGACCCCTAAGGACATATTAGAATCGTTCTTATGGGTCAAAGGGGGTCATAGGTTGACCTATGACCTCATTTAACCCTTTAAATGATGACATATGTCCCTAGGGGTCTAGGACCCATAGGGACATATTAGAATCATTCTTATGGGTCAAAGGGGGTCATAGGTTGACCTATGACCCCCTTCGACCCATTAAATGATGACATATAATCATCCATATAGGTCAAAGGGCATCATAGGTTGACCTATGACCTCCTTTGACCCATTACATGATGATATATGTCCCTAGGGGTCCTAGCACCCCCAGGGACATATTAGAATCATTCATATGGGTTGAAAGGGCTCATAGGTTGACTTATGATCCCCTTCGACCCATTACATAATGGCATATGTCCCCAGAGGTCCTAGGACCCCTAGGAACATATTAGAATCATTCTTATGGGTCGAAGGGGGTCATAGGTTGACCTATGACCCCCTTCGACACATTACATGATGACATATGTCCCTAGGGGTCTTGGGACCCCTAGGGACATATTAGAATCGTTCATATGGGTCAAAGGGGGTCATAGGTTGACCTATGACACCCTTCGACCCATTACATGAAGACAATTGTCCCTAGAGTTCCTAAGACCCCTAGGGACATATTAGAATCATTCATATGGGTCAAAGGAGGTCATAGGGTGACCTAGGACCCCCTTCGACCCATTAAACGATGACATATATCCCTAGGGGTTCTAGGACTCGTAGGGACATATTAGAATTATTCATATGGATCAAAGGAGATCATAGGTTGACCTATGAACCCCTTCGACCCATTAAATGATGACATATGTCCCTGGGGGTCCTAGGACCCATAGGGATATATTAGAATTGTTCATATGGATCAAAAAGAGTCATAGGCTGACCTATGACCCCCTTCGACCCATTAAATGATGACATATGTCCCTAAGGGTCCTAGGATGCCTATGGAAATATTATAATTGTTCATATGGGTCAAAAGAGGTCATAGGTTGACCTATGACCCCCTTTGACTCATTACATGACAACATATGTCCTGAGGACCCCTAGGGACATATGAGAATAATTTTTATGGATCAAAGGGGGTCATAGGTTGACCTATGACCCCATTCGACACATTACATGATGGCATATGTCCCTAGGGGTCCTAGGTCCCCTAGGGACATATTAGAATCTTTCATATGGGTCGAAGGGGGTCATAGGTTGACCAATGATCCCCTTCGACCCATTAAATGACAACATATGTCCCTAGGGGTCTTAGGACCACTAGGGACATATTAGAATTGTTCATATGGGTCAAAGGGGGTCATAGATTGGCCTATGACCCCCTTTGACCCATTACATGATGACATATATCCTTACGACCCCTAAGGACATATGAGAATTATTCTTATGGGTCAAAGGGGATCATAGGTTGACCTATGACCCTCTTCAATGCATTACATGATGACATATGTCCCTAGGGGTCCTAGGACCCCTAGAAAAATATTAGAATCATTCTTATGGGTCAAAGGTGGTCATAGGGTGACCTATGACACCCTTTAATCCATTACATGATGACATATGTCTCTAGGGGTGCTAGGACTTCTAGAGACATATTAGAATCATTTTTATGGGTCAAACAAGGTCATAGGTGAACCTATGACCCCCTTTGACCCATTACATGATGACATATGTCCGTATGGGTCATAGGAAATCTAGGGACATATTACAATTGTTCATATGAGTCAAAGGGGGTCATAGGTTGACCTATGACCCCCTTTGACCCATTACATGATGACATATGTCCCTAGGGGTCCTAGGACCATTAGGGACATATTAGAATGCTTCTTATGGGTCAAAGGGGGTCATAGGTTGACCTATGACCCCCTTCGACAAATTAAATAATGACATATGTCCAAAGGGGTCATAGGAACCCTAGGGACATTTTAGAATCATTCTTATGGGTTAAAGGGAGTCATAGGTTGACCTATGACCCCTTTTGACCCTTTACATGATGACATATGTCCCTAGGGGTCCTAGAACCCCTAGGGACATATTAGAATCGTTCTTATGGGTCAAAGGGGGTCATAGGGTGACCTATGACACCCTTCAACCCATTACATGATGACATATGTCCATAGGGGTCCTAGAACCCCTAAGGACATATTAGAATCATTCTTATGGGTCAAATGGGGTCATAGGTCAACCTATGACCCCCTTTGACTTATTACATGATGACATATGTCCCTACGGGTCATAGGACACCTAGGGACATATTAGAATTGTTCATATGGATAAAAGGGCGTCATAGGTTGACTTATGACCCCATTTGACCCATTAAATGATGACATATATCACTAGGGCTCCTAGGACCCTTAGGGACATATTAGAATTGTTCATTTGGGTCAAAGGAGGTCATAGGTTGACCTATGACCCCCTTCGACCCATTAAATGATGACATATGTCCCTAGGGGTCCTAGGACCCCTAGGGACATATTAGAATTGTTCATATGGGTCAGAGGGGGTCATAGGTTGACCTATGACCTCTTTTGAACCATTACATGATGACATATGTCCCTGGGACCCCTAGGGGCATATGAGAATCGTTCTTATGGGTCAAAGGGTGTCATAGGTTGATCTACGACCCCCTTCGACATATGTCTCTATGGGTCCTAGGGTCCTTAGGGACATATTAGAATCATTCATATGGGTCAAAGGGGATCATAGGTTGACCTATGATCCCCTTCGACCCATTAAATGACAACATTTGTCCCTAGGGGTCCTACGACCCCTAAGGACATATGAGAATCATTTTTATGGGACAAAGGGGGTCATAGGTCATTACATGATGACATATGTCCCTAGGGGTTCTAAGACCCTTAAGGAAATATTAAAATCATTCTTATGGGTCAAAGATGGTCATAGGTTGACCTATGACCAGCTTCGACCCATTACATGATGACACATGTCCCTAAGGGTCCTTGGAACCTTAGGGACATATTAGAATCATTCTTAGAGGTCTAAGGGGGTCATAGGTTGACCTATGACCCCTTTTGACCCATTACATGATGATATATGTCCCTAGGAGTCATACGACCCGTTAGGGACATATTAGAATGCTTTTTATGGGTCAAAGGGGGTGATAGGTTGACCTATGACCCACTTCGACGTATTACGTGACGACAGATGTCTAAAGGGGTCCTAGGACCCCTAGAGACATATTAGAATCATTCTTATGGGTCAAAGGGGGTCATAGGTTGACATATGACCCCCTTCGAACCATTAAATGATGACATATGTCCCTAGGGGTCCTAGGACCCCTAGGGACATATTAAAATCATTCATATGGGTCAAAGGGCATCATAGGTTGACCTATGACCCCCTTTGACCCATTACATGATGACATATGTCCCTAGGAGTCCTAGCACCCCTAGGAACATATTAGAATCATTCATATGAGTCGAAGGGGGTCATAGGTTGACTTATAATCCCCTTCAACCCATTACATAATGACATATGTCCCTAGAGGTCCTAGGACCCCTAGGGACATATTAGAATCATTCTTACGGGTCAAAGGTGGTCATAGGTTGACCTATGACCCGCTTCGACATATTACATGATGACATATGTCCCTAGGGGTCCTCAAAACCCTAGGGACATATTAGAATTATTCTTATGGGTCAAAGGGGGTCATAGGTTGACAATTGACCCACTTTGACACATTAACTGATGACATATGTCCCTAGGGGTCCTAGGACCCCTAAGAACATGTAAGAATGCATCATATGGATCAAAGGGTGTCATAGGTTTACCTATGACGCCCTTCAACCCATTAAATGATGATATATGTACATAGGAGTCCCAAGACACCTAGGGACACATTGCAATCATTCTTATGGGTCAAAGGCGGTCATAGGTTGACCTATGATCGCCTTCAACCCATTAAATGATAACATATGTTCCTAAGGGTCCTAGGACCCCCAAGGACATATTAGAATCGTTCTTATGGGTCAAAGGGGGTTATAGGTTGACCTATGACCCCCTTCGACCAATTACATGACCACATATGTCCCTAGGGGTCCTAGGACCCCTATGGACATATTAGAATTGTTCTTATGGGTCAAAGGGGCTCATAGGGTGACCTATGACCCCGTTCGACCCATTAGATGATGACATATGTCCTTATCGATCAAAGGGGGTCATAGGTTGACTTATGACCCTCTTCAACACATTACATGACGACATATGTCCCTAGGGGTCCTAAGACACCTAGGGACATATTAGAATTCTTCATATGGGTCAAAAGGTGTCATAGGTTGACCTATGACCTCCTTCGACCTCTTAAATGATGACATATATAGCAAGGGGTCCTAGGACCCCTAGGGACGTATTAGAATCGTTCATATGGGTCAAAGGGGGTCATAGGGTGACCTATCGCCCCCTTCGACCAATTACATGACGACATATGTCCCTAGGGTTCCTAGGACCCCTAGGGACATATAAGAATCGTTCTTATGGGTCTAAGGGGGTCATAGGTTGACCTATGACCCCCTTCGATCCATTACATGATGACATATTTCCCTAAGGGGTCCTAGGAACCCTAGGGACATATTAGAATCGTTCTTATGAGTCAAAGGGGCCCATAGGGGTACCTATGATCCCCTTCGACCTATTAAATGATGACATATGTTCTTAGGGGTCCTAGGACCCCTAGGTAGATATTAGAATCATTTTTATGGGTCGAAGAGGGTCATAAATCAACCTATGAGCCACTTTGGCCCATATGAATGATTCTAATATGTCCCTAGGGATCGTAGGACCCCTAGGGACATATGTCATCATGTAATGGGTCGAAGGGGGTCATAGCTCAAACTATGACCCCATTTGACCCATATGAAAAATTCTAATATGTCCCTAGGGGTCCTAGGACACCTAGGGACATAGGTCATCATGTAATCTGTCGAAGGGGGTCATAGGGGTCATAGTTCAACCTATGATGCCCTTGAACCCATAAGAATGATTCTAATATGTCTCTAGGGGTCCTAGGACCACTAGGGACATATGTCGTCATTTAAAGGGTCAAATGGGGTCATAGGACAACGTATGACCCCCTTTGACCCATAAGAATGATTCTAATATGTCCCTAGGGGTCCTAGGATCGCTAGGTACATATGTCATCATTTAATGGGTCAAAGGGGGTCATAGGTCAACCTATGACCCCCTTTGACCCGTATGAAGCATTCTAATATGTTCATAGGGGTCCTAGGATCCCTAAGGACATATGTCGTCATGTAATGGTTTGAAGGGGGTCATAGGTCACCCTATGACCCCGTTTGACCCATAAGAAAAATTCTAATATGTCCCTAGGGGTCCTAGGACCCCTAGGGACATATCTTGTCATTTAATGGGTAAAAGGGGTTCATAGGTCATCATATGACCCTGTTTGACCCATATGAAGCATTCTAATATGTCCCTAAGGGTCTTAGGACCCCTAGGGACATATGTCATCATGTAATGTGTCGAAGGTGGTCATAGGTCAACCTATGACCCCCTTTGACCCATAAGAATGATTCTAATATGTCCCTAGGGGTCCTAGGACCCCTAGGGATATATGTCATCATTTAATGGGTCAAAGGGGGTCATAGGTCAACCTATGACACCCTTTGACCCATATGAAGCATTCTAATATGTCCCTAGGTGTCCTAGGACCCCTAGGGACATATGTCATCATTTAATGGGTTGATAGGGGTCATAGGTCACCCTATGACCCCCTTTGACGCATAAGAACGATTCTAATATCTCCCTGGGGGTCCTAGGACCCCTAGGGACATATGTCATCATGTAATTGATCGAAGGGGGTCATAGGTCAACCTATGACCCCCTTTGACCCATAAGAACGATTCTAATATGTCCCTAGTGGTCCTAGGACCCCTAGGGACATATGTCATCATTTAATGGGTCGGAGGGGGTCATAGGTTGACCTATGACCCCCTTTGACCCATATGAAGCATTCTAATATGTTCGTAGGGGTTCTAGGATCCCTAAGGACATATGTCGTCATGTAATGGTTCGAGGGGGGTCATGGGTCACCTTATGACCCCCTTTGACCCATAAGAACAATTCTAATATGTCCCTAGGGGTCCTAGGACCCCTAGGGACATATCTTGTCATTTAATGGGTAAAAGGGGGTTATAGGTCATCATATGACCCCATTTGACCCATATGAAGCATTCTAATATGTCCCTAAAGGTCTTAGGACCCTTAGTGACATATGTCATCATGTAATGTGTCGAAAGTGGTCATAGGTCAACCTATGACTCCTTTTGATCCATATAAACGATTCTAATATGTCTCTAGGGGTCCTAAGACCCCTAAGAATATATGTCATCATTTAATGGGTCGAAGGGGGTCATAGGTCAACCTATGACCCCCTTTGATCCATATGAATGATTCTAATATGTCCTTATGGGTCCTATGACCCCTAGGGACATATGTCGTCATATAATGGGTCGAAGGGGGTCATAGGTCAACCTATGACCCCCTTAGACCCATATGAAAGATTTTAATATGTCCCTAGGGGTCCTAGGACACCTAGGGACTATGTCATCATGTAATGGGTCGTGAACAATTCTAAGACGTTCCTAGGAAAATATGTCATCATCTAATTGGTCAAAGGACCTATGACCCCCTTTGACTCATAAGAATGATTCTAATATGTCCCTAGGGCTCCTAGGACCCCTAGGGACATATGTCATCATTTAATGGTTCGAAGGGGGTCATAGGTCAACCTATGATCCTCTTTGACCCATATGAATGAATCTAATATGTTCCTAGGGGTCCTGAGACCCCTAGGGACATACGTCATCATGTAATATGTCGAAGGGGGTTAGAGGTTAACCTGTGTCCTCCTTTGAGCCATAAAAATGATTCTAATATGTCCCTAGGGGTCCTAGGACCCCTAGGGAGATATGTCATCATTTGATGGGTTGAAGAGGGTCATATGTCAACCTATGACCCGCTTTGACCCATATGAAGTATTCTAATATGTCCCTAGGGGTCCTAGGACCCCTATGGACATATGTCATCAGGTAATGGGTCGAAGGGGGTCATAGGTCACCCTATGACTCCCTTTGACCGATTAGAAGGATTCTAATATGTCCCTAGGGGTCTTAGGACCCCTAGGGACATATGTAGTCATGTAATGGGTCAAAGGGGGTTATAGGTCAACCTATGACCCCCTTTGACCCATAAGAATGATTGTAATATGTCCTTAGGGGTCCTAGCACCCCTAGGGACAAATGTCATCATTTAATGAGTTGAAGGGGGTCATAGGTCAACCTATGACCCTCGTTGATCCATAAGAATAGTTCTAATATGTCCCTAGGCGTCCTAGGATCGGTAGGGACATATGTTGTCATTTAATGGGTCAAAGGGGGTCATTGGTAAACCTATGACCTCCTTTGACCCATATGAACGATTCTAATATGTCCCGAGGGATCCTAGGACCCTTGGGGACATATGTCATCATGTAATGGGTCGAACAGGGTCATAGGTCAATCTATGACCCCCTTTAACCCATATGAATGATTCTAATATGTCCCTAGCGATCCTAAGACCCCTGGGGACATATGTCGTCATGTAATGGGTTGAAGATTCTAATATGTCCCTAGGGGTCCTAGGACCCCTAGGGATATATGTTGCCATTTAATGGGTCAAAGGGGGTCATAGGTCAACCTATGACCCCCTTTGACCCATATGAAACATTCTAATATGTCCCTAGGGGTCCTAGGACCCCTAGGGACATATGTCGTCATGTAATAGGTCAGAGGGGGTTAGAGGTCAACCTATGACCCCCTGTGACCCATAAGAATGATTGTAATATGTCCCTAGGGTTCCTAGGACCCCTAGCTATATGTGTCATCATTTAATGGGTCGAAGGGGGTCATAGGATAACCTATGACACCGTTTGACCCAAATGAAGCATTCTAATATGTCCCTAGGTGTCCTAGGACCCCTAGGGACATATGTCGTCATGTAATGTGTCGAAGAGGGTCATATATCAACGTATAACCCCCTTTGACCCATAAGAACGATTCTAATATGTCCTTAGAGGTCCTAGGACCCATAGGGACATATGTCGTCATCTAATGGGTCGAAGGGGGTCATAGGTCACCCTATGAGCCCCTTTGACCCATAAGAATGATTCTAATATGTCCCTAGGGGTCCTAGGACCCCTACAGACATATGTCATCATTTAATGGGTCAAAGAGGGTCATAGGTCAACCTATGACCCCCTTTGACCCATATGAAGCATTCTAATATGTCCCTAGGTGTCCTAGGACCCCTAGGGACATATGTCATCATGTAATGTGTCGAAGGGGGTCATAGTTCACCCTATGACCCCTTTCAAACCATATGAAAGATTTTAATATGTCCCTAGGGATCTTAGGACCCTTAGGGACATGTCATCGTGGAATGTGTCGAAGGGGGTCATATGTCACCCTATTATTCCCTTCGACCCATATGAATGATTCTAATATGTCCCTAGGGGTCTTAGGACCCCTAAGGACATATGTCATCGTGAAATGTGTTGAAGGTGGTCATTGGTCACCCTATGACCCCCTTCGACCCATATGAATGATTCTAATATGTCCCTAAGGGTCCTAGGACCCCTAGGGACAAATGTCATCTGGTAATATGTTGAAAGGGTTCATAGGTCATCCTGTGACCCCCTTTGACCCATATAAACTATTCTAATATGTCCCTAGGGGTCCTAGGATCCCTTAGGGACATATGTCATCATGGAATGTGTCGAAAGGGGTCATAGGTCATCTTGTGAGCCCTTTTGACCCATATAAATGACTCCACTAAAAATAATATAGTAAAAATAATAATAATATAGTATAACAATCATATATATATATGATAATAATAATAATATGTATTAATAACATATATATAATATATTACGTTACTATATTTAATAAAAATATAGTAAATATAATAATAATATATTATAATAATATATATTATATTTATAGATAATAATAATAATAATAATAACATAATATATTATTATATATTATATCTTTACATTACGTTATATATATAATATTATATTTTATTATTATATAATATATAGATTATATATTATTTTATATATAATAGTTATGTTATTATATTATATATTTATAGATTATATATTATATCTTTACATATTTCATAACTCAAATTAGTTATATCACTTACAAATTTGTTTTTCCCTCTGATTTTTGTCCCTTTTCCCTCAAATTTTTATGCCGCCGATATCGGATATCGGATATCCGATAAGGCTTGGGCCTTACTTTCCAGGTTTGGTACCTAGATAGGTGAAAAAAAGTCAGAGCGGATTTTGAAGCGCTTTTAGACATGTTCAAACTTTATTTTTTTCACATTGCCACTTTTTGGCACACCATGATCCTGCACATACCCAGGTATTCTTTGGTGATAATATTCATATTAAAGGAAGGATCAACCAAACTACCATGAGAAGGAATAACAGAACCTATAGTAGTGATGTAAAGAGGATCATTAGGTACATTAAACATATTAGGCTGACTAAAGCTAATAATAGGTGTTTGTGCAAGTTCAAGTGGAGAAGAAATCAAAGGTTTAAGTGTTAACTCAACATGACTAACCACATGATTCACTTCTTGTATCTTCTCATCATAATCAATATGATGGTTAGAAGAACAAGGTTTATTAATAACACTCAATGAGTAAGAAGGTAATGGACTAGGGTGAATCTAAAAATTCTAATTAGGTGGCACAACATATTTATTCATGCTTTTAACTTGAGAATCAATAGATATAGCCTTAGAATCAATAACGTCCTGAATAGCATTCTTCAAATGATAACACTTTTGAGTATCATGATTTGGTTGATAGTGATAATTACAGAAAGCATTAGAATCAAAAGACTTAGGAAATATTTTACTAGTATCAATAGGATGAATAGGAGGAAGTTTAAGAATATGATCATGAATCGACTTAGTGATCAACTCAGACAAAGTCTAAGGTAGTTGAGTATACTCATGATTATAATTAAATATAGAGGAAAATGTAGCCTTACCTTGGGATGTAGTATCCATTTGACTATCAACTATATTCATAGGCTTGATTGTGATGAAATCATTAGGTTTAGATAATTTTTTTAAATTCTTGTTTGCATCATTCTTATCACTAGAAATAGGAGCCATCAATGTAGAGCTCTCAAGTTGACTCACTTGTAATTGGTAATGGTGAATCGCTACACATAGATGTGAAAAGGAGGTATGCTCAATAAGGATAATCTTATACCTAATGTATTTTTGTGAATAAGAAATAAACATACATTGAATATCATGATCTGACATGGGATAGAAAATATGAGCTCATATAAATGTTTAAATCTACCAATAAATTCAATTAATTTTTCTTTAACATTCTACTTACAATGCATTAAATCAACTAAAGAAATTTGAAGACCAATATTATTCTAAAACTATTGAGCGAAAGTATTAGCAAGAGTTTGAAAAGAATCAATAGAATAAGGTGAAAGAGAGAAATACCATTGCAAGGCTCTATCCCTAAAAGTAAACATGAAGAACTTAGCCATAAGCCTATAGTCATGATCAAAATGACTATATATAGTCTGGAATTTTTTAACATGAATCATGGGATCTCCCTTACCATAATAAGTCTCAAGATGAGGTACAACAACATGTTCCAAAATAACACCACAAAGGATATCTAATGTAAGGGGATTAACAACATCACATGTAGGAATATTGTATTTAGATTGAGTAAATTGAGAAATTTGTTGTTTGAAAGTGATGAAAATTTTAACTAATGTACTAATGGTAGGATTGGAAGAAACACTAGTAGGCCTGGGTATGCTAGATAGATTAGGAAAGCTATATGAAGGAATAGGAACATGTAAAGATGTTGGTGGAGGATGAGAAGGAATGGGTAAAGGGTTTGAATAAGTAAAAGGAACCACATTATATGAAGGTAATGAAGAAGGAATGAAAGTAGGAGGAATACTCATAGGAAGTGAAAGACTAGGAATATAAATTCTTAAAGGAGTGGACATTTTTGTAGAAGTATTCGTAAGTAGTGGAGCATAGGTAGGTATGCTAGAAAGAGTGGTAGAAATCAGGATAGAAGGTTCAATTATTGTAGAAGGAGTAGGACATCCTAACTCTTGAGCACATTACATCAAATAATTTGCATGAGTATTAACAAGGTGAGATATACCACATGAGATAAAAAGATTATCGACATCATTATTAACATGATTCTTAAGAGCTTTAGCAGTAGCAACACTAACATGATTATGATTTTTTTGAGCAAGCTAAGTTTTCAATTTATCAAATTCACTATAAAGCTTATAAAATTGTGGAGTAAATCTTGAAGCATTATTATCATCATGGGATGAGGAAGAAGAGGTATGCTCCATTATAGGATTAAGACCATTAGTAAAGATGTGAGTGTCATCATGAGTCCTAAGAATAAAAGAGGAATCATGATCAAAAGAGCCTGTGAGTCTACAACTTTGCCTAAAGAAAATGTTATAAGTTAGAGTTCATGTAATTAAGATCATAAAAGAGGAGATCACAAAAGGAAACCCTAATGAGATCTAGCCATGAAAGTGTAATAAAGAACATAAAATAAAGATCTAACCACACACAAGATGTCAAAATATAACTCTATAAAAGAGAGGAAAGATAAATAGATTTAACTCTAGAAAAAAAAAGAGAGGGGACTCATCAAGTTCACCAAAATAAGGTAAACATCTAGAATAACCAATCTAACTCCAAAAATAAATGGGAACAAGTTACATTTACCAAAATGTTTAGTGGTAAAATGGATGAACTTCAATAAGGATGTATACTTCCAATTTATTTGGTTACTAAGCCATTCAAATATGTGTGTGAGGGAAAGAGGGGAATTTCCAAGTATGATTCCACTTATGATAAAAATTAGATTATCTTGGACCCAAAGGAAGAAGGGAGTGAATACTAAATTAAAATTATAGAGAAGAATGCAATACAAGGATATGTACTCTCTTTGGACCTTAATAGGATAATGTGAATGCATAATTGAACTAATTACTTGAATGAAGTAAATCTAGATGATATGTTAAAAAAAATTATCCTAATATACATAAAATTATAGGGTGAAGATATGAAAGGAAATAAAATACAAAAGACATTCCTTGAAATGTGTAAAGGAAGATGTATTTTCACTCCAAAACTTGTATATTTTAAGTGTATTTGAATATTCCTCTGCAAATCTTAGAATGAAATGATGAAAGGAACAAAATAAAAAAGATATCCCCAGAATATTAGACTAAAGGACTTGGTTAACTTGGGAAGACATCCTAAAACCAGGTTAATCTAGTCTAGCAATCTACAATTGACGAATCCAGAAAGCTTATGAACAATATGATCCAAATTTGCAATCCTTTTCACTCCCAACCTATAAATAAACATAGAGAATAAAGATTTGGTGGTCAGGGTTTGATGAGGGCTTTCCTTGGTCAAGACCTAGCTTAATGAATTAACTATAATCGAGAAATATAAATGTAAATGACTACAAACAAGATAAATTTTAGGATTCACCTTGCTCACATGTAAATAAATATAGTGTAGATCTTTAATTAGGAAGGTAGGGTATCTTCACTCTTTGCAATGGATCTACCATAATTCCATCATGGTGTCATGGATATAAAAGTGAATCAATGAAGAAGATAATGGATGCTTCAATGTAGATATCCTCCCTTGATGGCCAACAATAAGATATATCTTGAAGAGGAAATTCTCACAAAGGATTTTTCAATGCTAGATAGAAGTCTCCTTGCTTGAATTCTTGAAAAAATTAAATACTTGAACTTCTTGAATGGAAAATGAAAAAGTCTTCACTTGAGAGCAATAGCTTGAGTGCATGAATTCATTGAAAATTTAGATTTGATTAGTGCTGATTTGGAGGGTGATACATTGTTATATTGTTGAGAAAAATCAAAAAAAAAAAAATCTCTAAAGTTGACAATGACACTATTGATGATGTTACATTTTGTGATGCTACTAATACATTGTATAATGAGGATTATGTTCATGGTCAACCTACTCTTTACCATGATTATAACTAATTGCATTTCCATGAAACTCCTAATCCGGTGTTTTAAAAATGTGAAGATTCATTGGAGTATATTGAATTTACTTCATATTTTTATGCTAATGACATAAGTGGGTACATGTTGATTCTCTCATTTTCAAGCCAGTTGGTTGAAGAAGGGGAATAAATAAATGGTGAATCATACCTTTTACATGATAATCTATTGACATGTGATTATGATTCATTGTAAGTGAATTCCATGGGCTTGGCTATGATATTTTTTAGAAAAGAGATTTGAAAAGTATGGATGGTGCTTCTAATAAGGGAAACATTTTACCTATAAGTTCTTATGATTATGGATAGTAAATCTATGATGAATGTTTTAGAATATTGTTTATGCATGAAGATGTGAATTATAGTTTTGATAAAGGAAGAGATAAGTGGTTTATGTTTAGTGGCTTGGGGCCACCAAACAAGATGTTGTTTGATTTTCTTTTCGAATAAGTTCTTTATTTTTTTGTTTGGTCCACTCTACTGAAATATGCTAGAATCTTACAATGATTGCAAGGATTTTTGAGTACCGTGTTAAAATTCTACAAAATAACCCCCTATAAGAGGATCTCTTTCTTATGTACCTAGATATTGATTTGAAGTGTAGTATATGTTTCAAGTGTTCCATACATTGAATCCAACCTATTGATATATCTCAAGTTGTTAGCTCAAATTTTTGAGTCATTTGGTGAGATGTTGTTTTATGTACTTGAGAGATTTGCAAATTTGCCTAAGTGTTAAACTTATTAATGAAGCCAACTTTACAAGTGTATATTGCGAGCCTAGATATTTTTTTATGATGTTGTGACTTAGGGTAGATTGTTTTATTTCATATGAAATATCTTAAGTTTCAAATTAGAGCCCTTCATAGTTAGTTTTATTATACTTTACTTATTTCCTTTCAAATTGAGATTTGCATTTTGCACTTGTCCAGAATTGCCTAGTAGTCAACTTTGAGGTCTCAAAGTTTAGGACCCATGATTGACAAGTGATTTTTTTTAATTTTTAATTTTTAATTTTTGACAAATATCCTACATGTCTATTTTAATATCATGATAAGGTTGTTTGGTTACTTTTAAAGACCGATTCCAAATGTAACTTGTTTATATTTTGGGGAATGTTATGCAATTTGTTATCAGTAGCCTATTTTGATGATTGATATTTTATGACCCATTGATTCTTTTGAAGAAATGGTCATGTCACTCAATTTTTATAATAAAATACATCCAACATGTGCAATTTGAAGCCTTGATGAATCCATTAATAAAAACTTAAAATTGTCCAATTATCAATTTTAGTAGTTTCAAAGTATCCCTATTTGACCGACTATAACTTTGACCCAATTGACCCTATATAAGAAATTATTTATTTTTTACATTCCTAAGGTTAGAGACTTCCTATTTTTCAAATTTGGGCTATTAAAAAATCTATTTTTTAATTTTTTTTATTTGATTAGAAATGCAAAAAATTTAGGGCTGTTATTAGAAGATGTTATGATAGTTGAAAGTTTATAGTTACATCTTTGGGCATCATGTATTAAGGATCTATATGTTTAAAGTGGGTTTCCTCTATTATAATTTTTTGAGTATTATTTGGAGCCTCAATTTAGAGACATTTTGATGTGAAGATGCTAAACAAAACAACCTATGAACATAATGATGAATGCAAATAGACTATTGGATTATTTTGTTTATTAAAATTAAGTGGGGCCAATGTGGCCAATCAAATAAGAATGATAATCATATTAGTAGAGAGGCAATCCATTTCATTACGAGAGTCTTTTCATTTGCAAATAGGCTCGATGTCTAAGGAATGAATATGATGATCCACAAGATCATCATGGATTGGGAATGCTCTTGGTAAAGGTATACACACATTGAAATTGAGAGATCAAGTGCACATGAATCTAGAAGGGATGCTTATTGCTTAAAAATATGATGCACGTGATTTTCATCCAAAAGGGGTAATTATATCAAGGGTCAATGACACTTGGATGAGCCAAAAGAATTCACATGCTAATAAAGAATGATGCAATACTATTATGAAAATTTTAAATGTAGGGAAGTTATTTTACATAAGGGGGAACATTTTGTATTAGGCATTGATATTGGGAGACTCAAAGAATTGTGTGGGCATTAGGGATCATGATGCTTCAAACTATAGTTAGATTGCAGTTTAGGTGGGGGAAGGATAACAAGATCTATTTAACTAATTATTATTTACTGTGAATATTGGAGATTTACCATTGATCAGTAAGAGGGTCACACTAGAAAAATTTACAAATAAGAATTCTTTGTATTGGGTCACTATTGTTCATTATACAATTTTCCAGATTGAATGTGTAAGAGGATTTAAGAATCTATTGGGAAAGTAAGATACTAAGGTAGGGGGGAACTAAACCCTTTACCACATAAAAGATGAACCATGTTCATACTCAATTCACCATTCATTACCCTTAACCTTGTTTGTAATCAAATATGCAACTTCATGAAATATCAGATCTAATATCTAATTTCATGAATAAAGACATAAACACATAATCAACACATAACACTAGATATGGCAATGCAAAGATCCTTCAAGGCGAAGGCAAAACTATGGTGGGGATGGCACCCAAAAATTCTTCTCTACTATAGAAATAAAGTTTTCCTATTAGGGATACAAAGTTTGATCACCTTTGACGATCTACCCTATTAAGAGCTTACAATACTATTAAATCTACCTTGATGAAAGGATTTAAACTACACAATTAAGTGAGTACTTTGTTAAGGGATTTACATAGGCCTATTAGGACCATTCTATTAAGAAATTCACCTTGATACACCTATTAGAATATAAAAGTATCTTGGTCATATGGTTTTTACTTGAATGTGATGACATATCTTCTCTTTCCAATGTGTAATCACCTCTCTATAATTGACATGCAATAACTTCTCTTTGCACTACTCAGTCCCCTTGCTTCCCAACTTACTAATTTACCTTAGCTTCATAACATGCAATCATTCAACTCTAAATTATAAAATCATTACTCAAAATCATTGTTAAATAGAAATCTTAGAAGTTTCTAGATCTCAAGCAATGATCTAGATTCATATTTTTTTCTACTTAGTCCTTTTTATTTTTTGATTGATTGATCTCATTATATAATGATTAATGATGCATAATTATAGGTGTAATTACCTCCTTCATTAACTCTTTGATCATAAAACATGCTTCCACATCTGTAAAAATGGTTTACACAATATTTTGCACCATTTCAAACATAGATACATAAATTTTCTAACTCGACACATATACATTTCTGATGCTTGGCCATGCTTGATCTTCATATTTTCCCTCCACTCATGTTATACTCAATCTTCGACTACATTTCTTAGTTCTATAGCACTTAGCTCATGTTTTTCCTCCTGTATAACTTAGCAACCACCATATACTCAATGATTATTGATTTTCTTGTCAATCACTATTGCTTGACAATAATTAAATATAAACACTTCTTCTTTACATAGCTCAACCTGTATAGAGTAGTTAGGTCAAAAAATTGGCCAACCATATCTAACATGTAAATGACTAAAAAGAAAAAATAAATTCTAACATTAGAACATAAATCTTCTTAATACTCCATTTATTTTTATTACGATACAAAATATGCATAGAAAAATCTCATGCATGCTCAACTAATACCTACTTGATCATCAATTTTGCCCCTTTTTTTCACTTAGGTCTAGAAATAATATTCAATTGGGGCTCAAGGAGTATACAAAATAATTTTAAAAATGGATGGTGTAATCTTATAATTATAGCTATCATGTTATCCCAATTGATCCTCACAGTTTCAAGGACTTTCTTATCAATTTCTATATTGGCTGCTAGATTCACCATGTTATCAACACTAGATAAGTGTTTGTTTTGTACAAGACCCTTTGCATTTTTTAGGTGCTTTTTCATTAATTCCTTATGAAGTAATAGTTGTTCTTGAATAGAAGTCACCTGATCTCTATTATGGCATTCCTTATCTAAGAATTATGACTGCTTACCTTGTAAGAATTTGAGAAGTGAAAAACATACTAAGCTAGAACTTGGACCCATTCTCAAGGTTTTGTTGTCCTCTTGATGATCAACATAAATCTTATCCAATATCTCCCTTATTATCTTGCAGTATGAGGGGATGCCATTACATTATTTGGAAAATAATGTATTTTCATTTTTAACTAATTCTTCCAAATCATTAATGAGAGTAGATAGATCAACCCATTGTATTTCTATCTCTTTTGTTACCTTCTCTAACACTCTATTCTTAAATTTCTTTTCTAATCATTGCAAAAGTTTCTCTTGAGTGTCAATGTTAGGGTCATTCAATTTATTTTATATCTTAATCAATTGATCAATTATAGGACCATTCTCATCTATGTCATCAACAATAACTACATCAAGGAATATGTCCTTGATGTCATATAACACATATTTCTATTGATGCTCTCTCCTCATTTCTACTTGCTTGAACTTTCTTTCTAGCAAATAACAAAATTTTATTATATGATCATAGTAATCTTTTTATTTGTGTCCAATTAGGGATCATAATTTCCTCATCTAAGGTAACAAATTTACCTTGAATTCCTATTGGGGACATTACTTTATTTTTCTTTATTCTCTTCCCCTTTGAGTCTAGAGTGCTACTGCTAAGCATTGTTTGCTATAGTTCTTGTGTGTGTACTACTAGACTCGGCTTCTATATCTAACCTCTTTCTCCCTTTCTCTTCTTCTCGTCTAGTTTATTCTCTTGTTGCACTGGTTCATCTTTCTTCTCCATTTCATCACAAGTTCTAAGTTTAGAATTTGAAATCATTCATCTTGCCTCGTTTTCTTCCTACACCTGAGGTCCTGAGGCAGACAGTTTTTCACCAGTAGCAGAATATTCTTCTTGATCACTAAGGTTCTTGTCTTCTTTCACACCTTCTATATTTACATATTTACTATTTCTCTTATTGACATTTTTTTCTTTGTTAGGCTTAGGTGCATTATTTCCATCATTAGTTGACATACCATATTACTCGACATTGCCACATTTAGCTTTACCTTGACTAACATTTGAACTTATTGTAAAGATGGGAATAGAAAGAATAACTAGTGTAGAGTCTACTAGTTGTGTGCATACCTGTATGTTAATCTTAGGATAGTCCTTTTCTTGTAGTAACATGGGATTTGGGTTTAGCAATACCTCTTGCACTAACCTAAGTTGTGGAGCTGCCTCCTTCTATTCATGCTTCGTCAACATAGTCTTTTTTAGTTTAGATTCTTCATTGGTTATAGCCTTCACTAGAATTCTTACAAGCTCATCTTCTATGGTTACAGTCTTTGTTTGTTCTTAAGCTTGTTTAGCCATGTCTTTATTCAAATCTTTCTGATTATCCAATTTTATCTATTCATCTTTATTTTCTTCATCCTTATATTCATTTACTAGCATTAATTCATATATCTTCTTCTAGATAGTTTTACTCTCTTCTACTACATGTTCAATTTTTCCTTTTTCAAAATCATAAAAAGGTCTTGTTTTATGAATAAATTTCTTTGTATAATATTTCATATCTTTTGCAAACAAAAATTCTACTCAACTCATGCATAACAATAAAAAGTGCACCTTCCCTAATTTGTCATTGAGTTCTTAGTGAAAATTGCTACCTTTGATCAGCTTTAGCATGCAACTGATTAGTAATCACATTTCCTAACAACAATGGGGTGTATTTGAATTTTTCCATCATATCCAAGGTAGCTTCATCAACCTTGGTCTTGTTAGTACACCCAATTTTTCATACTTAATAACATAAAAATCTAGAAAGTCTCACATTTTTACTAATGTTGTGACAAATTTCATCAATCATTTGTGGGGGTTTGTGCACTGCAACTCTAAACTAACATATGGGTAAAAACATAGATTTATATCACCTTTTAGGACCTCTAAACTTGTTTTGCTCAAATCTCATTTCTCTATCAAAACTTAAGTTTTTTCAAAAACTTAAAAAACCCTTTTATAAATCTTAGAGTTAATATTATCATTAAAAAAATTCAGTGTTTTGATAACTTATAATATGTTATAATTTCAAAGTATTATTATTAGAAATATTAATCTTTCCTTGGATGTATTTAATTGGGATATTCCAAAGATCCCTAAATGTAGTTTGTCCTTTAGTCCACATGTGAGTACAACTCATTTTTGTAATTCCTTTATAAGGAAAATAGTTATTCTTCCTTAAGAGGATTATGGAACTTGTTATGCACACACTTATGAATGTGGCAATCATTCACATGGGAGTTACAAATAGATCCTCTTCACATCTCTTTATAAGATATGCTTCTCTCCCATTCTAATAATAGACAATCACTATGTAGTTCATGTAATGAGCCTTTTGGCTCCAAATTATCTCTCTCTCTCTCTCTCTCTCACACACACACACACACACACACACACACACCATTCTTTAGCCATTTTTCTCATTCATATAATACATAAGGGGTTTTATTTTCTTTCCCCTTTCTAAATCCTTGTCTCCTCTCTTGTGTTGATCTTGAAAAGCTCATATAAAGTATGGTAATTATGTTTATCACAAACTCTCTTGGATTACTTTATGGTAATTTATTTTTTTTAGTTCACTATGATTTCATTATTTCTAACATGGTGTTAGAGCTAACTAATTCTTGTTTTGAGTTTAGTGATGAAGATTGAAGTACACCTTATTTCTACTTGGATATTTTTATCAAAAATACTTTTTAAAAAATTGCTCTTGTTTTAATAAGTAGCATTTATGATTTTTTAAAATATATAGCATTTTTTTTATATAGTGTGAATTTTTTTAATTAAATATATTAAATTTTTTTTAAAAAATATTTCCCTACCATTTTTATTGTAGGGAATAATTCATTTATTCTATTGATGACTATAATGTTAGTCACCTTATATTAAAAGTTTAAACCTTTTCATATTGTTGTTGAATATTTAGAAATTTTAATTCAACTATATTTCTTTGTTTTTAAAAATTTGATCCTTTATTAAATTTTTTAAAAAAATAATAATTTTAGAGCAACTTCTATTCTAGCCTTTGCTTCTCTATTACCTTTCTAGTTCCTTAATTTAGAATCTTTCCTCTTTTCTCTTGTTTTGTCTCTTTTCCTTTCAGCTATTTAATCTTTCATTCTTTCTTTGTTTTCATTTTTTTACATTCTTCTTCATTGTTTCTATCATTAATGTGTTTGATGTTCTTCATCTTATGTTTTGTGCTTTCTCTTGCATGAGCTCTTTCTGCAATGCATGTTTGATTTTGCATGGGGACATTTTTTTTTTTTTTTGGCCCTATAGTTGCTCCTTTCTTGGCTACTATTTCCTGTGGCTACTTCTTCCTTCCTTGCGGTTGCTGCTCTCTTTCCCCATCCACACTCCTCTTCCTCCTTGCATGTGCTAGGTTCATGTGGTGCTTTCACTGCTCTATTTCAATACATCCCCTTCTCTATTTTAGCATGTCCCTCCCTCATTGTGGATCACTGTTCCTTATGTGAGCTTCAGTTTAATTTCTTACGGGTAGTTTGGCACTCCATGTTCTACCATTATTGCCCTTTTCCTATGTGTTGTCTATTGAGCTCTATCTTTTTAGATCTACATTTTTATCTTCTTTGCAACCACCCTAGACTCAAATTATAAAAGTTAGTTTTACCTTTGTTTGGCCTCATGCTATTTTCTTCTCATTTAATCTTCTAAAAAAGTAATGCAATATATATATATATATATATATATATATATATATATAGATAGATAGATAAATAAATAGATAGATAGATAGATATGCGTACTGTGCTTGTCTTTTCTTCACTCACATTTCTTGTAGTTGTTTCTATGCAAGCATGCTACACTTAGAAGAGTGCTACCTTTCACCCTTCTTGCTTTTGTCATGTAAAGAAAGAGCTAAATCCATCCCTCTTTCAACTCTTGTGCTTCCTCCAATCTTGACCTTGTGGCATTCCTTGTGTATCTATTTTTTATAATACTTCTTTTATTCATATTTCTATTAGGAATCATGTCTCCTTTTAGTCAGAGGCATTTCTAGTCAAAGGCATAGTTGTAGTGCTCATTTTCCTTACAACATTTTAAATGTCTATGTGTAATGTTTCTCTGCCCCCTCTATTGTAGGAGAAACTATATAAATAATATTTTTATATATTTTTTATTGGGCTACTTGTATGTTTTAGGGTATATTTTATCATTTTAGAGTATAATTAATAGTTTCTATCACTTAGAAAATAATTGATGTTTAGGGCACATTTTAATATTTTAAGGCATAATTTGATGTTTTGTTAAAGAATTGAAAAAAACATGTATGAGATTGGTGGTTGCCAAAAACAATCTTAACTATTTATCTTTGTTATATGTTCTCTCCAAATTGATCATGGAGGAGAGGATTAATTTTAATTTTCTTTTCTATGTGAAGAAGGACTGAGATATTGTGAAGATTATTACCCAACCCTAAACAAATGAAATAAATAATATTGAAGTGCTTTCTTGCTACTTGGTTTTGGTTTTATTTTGTTCACACTAAAAATTGATTAGGGATGCATATCATATCTATTGGTTTCTAAATAAAGTAGTAGTAGCATTTTTTTATTTTCTTTTTAGAAGTTATTGATGTAGGAAGTAGACTCACACAATAATCTCTAGAAGATAATTTGGGCAAAAATGCCTCTTGCTCACACGACCACCATGTGAAGTGGCCTGTGTGTGGTGGAGAGTGGGTAGGAGGAATGTACATTACTTTCTTCATGGTCATTTGCAAGAATGGGCTACAGTTTGAAGAACCATGTGTTTGGTAAGGCAACATCCCTATGTGCTTGCCATGAATGAACACATGTAACCTATAAGGTGTTGTTCATATTTGGTGTTTTCCCTATAGTTTTTTTTTAGTTTCTTCTTTCCATCCAATATTGAGACTATTATAGGCTTTTTCCTTGTTATCTGCTCATCATATTGGTATCAGAGCGAGACAAGATCTTGCTAGGAAGTGTATGTCTGCAAAAGAATCACAAGCTGAAGGTGAGGTTCACACCATGCCTCCGAAAAGTATGACTCCAAATGCCATCAAAAAGATGATGGAGGAATTTCTACAAGAGAAGTTCAAGGAGTTCAAGGAGTCCAGTAATAAGGATAAGGAGAATGAGGTGGAAGAAGGTACCAGTGGAGATGAAGAAGAACAACAACACCAAGATCCACCAATAGAATTAGGTGCAGATCAAAAGGCATTCGTTGATGCGTTAAAGTCAATAAAATGAGATATTACTGATAAGATACCTACACATGGAGGTAGTCTCAATAATGAGGACGTGATTGAATGGAGTGAAGTAATCATGAATTACTTTGAGTTGAATGAAGTTCCAAGGAATGATAGGATAAGGATTGCAAAAGGAAAGTTGAAAGGGTCTTCTCTCTCATGGTGGAATTATATTCAAGGAGAAAGGATACAAAATAACAAAAATATGATCTCCTCATGGGAAGTGACGAAGGGAAAAATCAAGGCACAATTTTTACCTATAGATTATGAGGTGCAATCATTTAAGAAGTTACAAAGCTTGAAGCAACGATAAATGGATGTGAGTGCCTATACGGAAGAGTTCCATAGACTAACTCTCAGGGCAAAGAAACAAGAGGAAGAACTAGAAAGAGTGACTAGGTACTTGAATGGCCCAAGGATGAACATACATGAGGAAATTAGCCTACTGGCCCTAGATACATTGGGGAAATGTTTTGAACTTGCTCTTAAAGTTGAAGAGAAGTTGAAGAGGAAGAGTGAGCAACAACAAGGAGGGAGAAGTGGAAGGAATGATTGAGGTAGGGGAAACTTCAACAATATAGGACAAGGCAAGAGGTCCCAAGGTGAGTCTAACCCTAAGGAGCAAGTGGGTGACTCAAGTAGTAGAGGAGGCTATAGTGGAAAGGGATCTAATGGAGGAAGGTCAAGTGGATCAGGCAAAGGATCTAGGTTCTCAGGAATGAAGTGCTATAGTTGTGGTTAGATGGGGCGCCCAAAATATAAGTGTCCACAAAGGGCATCTACTTCTCAAAATGGTGAAAGGAGAGACATTTATGTGTAGGAAGATAATGTGAGTATGAACTCACTAGAAGTTCAGCTGATGATAGAGGCTCAGGGAGAAAGTCTCATGTTAAGGAGGACACTTCTTAAGGAACCGCTCAAAGAAGATACCACTCAAAGGAGGGCTCTTTTTTGAGTTCAATGCAAGGTGAAAGGTAACTTGTGAAAAGTAATAATTTATTTAGGTTCCATAGATAACATCATCTCACTTGAAGCTCTAAAAAAATTGAAGTTGGAGAGATTTCCATATTCTTGTCCATACAAGGTTAGTTGGTTGAACAAAGGGAAACAGGAAATTGTAAATGAGCAAGCTTGGGTAGAGTTTAGTATAGGGGAATATAAGGATAAAATATTGTGTGATATCTTGCCCATGGATGCTTGCCACCTCTTTCTAGGAAGACCTTAGCAATTTGATAGGAAGGCACGCTATGATGGTGAGAAGAATTCTTATAGCTTCCAAAAGGATGGAGTAACATATAGATTGAATTCTAAAGGAGAAGAGAAAGGGGTTGGTCAAGTTGGACCAAGTGTGTTGATGGTGGGCAAGAAAGAGTTCATTAATACTCTTGAAGAATATGGAATAGGCTTTTCATTGGTGTTGAAGCCTAAGGAAGATAGGAAGAAGGATTGTATGACAGTAGGCCTAAAAGAAGTTGAATAGTTGTTGAACCAGTACAAGGAAATCATTGCTGAGGTAATGCCTAAATCTCCACCACTAGTAAGAGACATAAATCATTAGATTGATCTTATTCTTGGAGTAGTACTACCCAACAAGGCAGCATATAAGATGACACCACAAAAAAATGAAGAGATTTCTAGGCAAGTATAGGAGTTGCTTGAGAAGGGGCTAATAAGGAAAAGTCTTAGCCCATGTGTCATACCCTTAGTTTTGGCTCCAAAGAAGGATGGTAAGTGGAGGCTATGTACTGATTCTAGGGCCATTAATAGGGTAACTATTAGATAGAGATTTCCTATTCCTAGAATAGAATATTTTTTGGATTGTTTGGGGGGAGCTTCATATTTTTCTAAAATAGATCTCAAAAATGGGTATCATCAGATAAGGATATGAGAGGAGGATGAATGGAAGATAGCCTTTAAAACTAATGAAGGTTTATATGAATGGTTGGTTATGCCATTTGGTTTATCTAAAGCTCCTAGTACATTTATGTGACTAATGAATGAAATTTTGCATGACTTCATTGGGAAGTTTGTTGTTGTCTACCTTGATGACATTTTGGTGTATAGCAACAATAAAGAAGAGCATCTACAATATTTGAAGATCATTTTTCAAAGGCTATAGGAACAAAAGTTGAAGATAAACTTGGAGAAGTGTGACTTTTTGAAACAAGAGTTGGTGTATCTTGGATTTGCGATATCCAAGGTAGATCTGAAAATGGATCCATCTAAAGTGGAGGCCATAATTAATTGGCCAACACCAAGGGTTGTTGGAGAGGTTCAAAGTTTCCATGGTTTGGCCACATTCTATAGGAAGTTCATAAGAAACTTTAGCAACATTTGTGCACCAATTTTAGACATCATCAAAGGAGGAGAAAAAAAGAAGTTTGAATGGAATAATGTAGCAATAAGAGTTTTGAGGAACTCAAACAAAAGGTAGCCAAGTATCATGTTCTTGTTTTACCAGATTTTAATAAAGTTTTTACAATAGAATGTGATGCTAGTGGCTTTGCAATAAGGGCTATTCTTAGTCAAGAAGGTAGGCCCGTTGCATTTTTTAGTGAGAAGCTAAATGAGACAAAGAAGATATATTCTTCTTATAATTTGGAATTGTATGCCATGGTCTAGACATTAAAAAAATGGAGGCACTATTTGCTACCTAAGAAGTTTACTGTATATATTGACAACCATGCTCTTAGTTTCTTGAATGGGCAAGAAAAACTCAACCATAGACACATGAAATGGCTTGAGAGTTTGTAGGCTTATACTTTCAAAATTAATCATAAGAAAGGACAAGCTAATAAGGTGGCTGATGCACTTAGTAGAAGAGTGTTAACAGTGCCAAAAGTACAAATCCAAAGCATGGGTTAGATGCATTGAAGGGAATGTATGCGGAAGATAGAGATTTCAGCAAAGAATATGAGGTTTGCACTAAATTGGAAGATAGTTTTCATTCTAATTTTTTTGAATTTATTGTGCAAGATGGATTGTTGCTTAAGGGCAGCCAACTATGTATTCCCAAATGCTCTATGTGGGAAAATGTTATTAAAGAAAAACATTGTGGAGGTCTTAGTGGTCATTTTGGACTCAACAAGACATTAGAATTGGTACAAAGATTTTATTATTGGCCTAAGATGCAAACAAACATTAGAAAATTTGTGGAAGGTTGTCTAGTATGTCAAAGGGCAAAGGGAGTATCAACAAATGTTGGACTTTATCAGCCTTTACCCATACCAAACAGACCTTGGGAGTGTTTGAGTATGGATTTTGTAATGGGATTACCAAGGAGAAAGACAGGTTATGAAAACATATTTGTGGTTGTTGATAGATTCAGTAAAATGGCTCACTTTATTCCATGTAGAACCACTAATGATACTAGTTATATATCAGAACTATTCTTTAAAGAAATAGTTCATATTCATGGTTTTCCATTGAGCATTGTATCTAACAGGGATAGCAAGTTTGTGGGTCACTTTTGGAGAACCCTATGGAAGAAGTTGGGTACAAATTTATCTTTTAGTTGAGCCTATCATCCTCAAATGGATGGGCAAATTGAGGTGGTTGATAGATCCTTGGGAAACCTTTTGATATGTTTGATATAGGAACATAGAGGTAGTTGGGATGCCATCATACCTCAGGCAGAGTTTGCATACAATGACTCAGTGAATCATAGCATAGGCATGAGTCCTTTTGAAGTTGTTTATGGGAGACATCCAAGGGGAGTTTTAGAACTCATAAATATGGATGGTTTGGAGAAAAGGAGTGGACATGCAGAAGACTTTGTTGAAGCAATGGTGGAAGTGCATGAGCACATGAGGAAAACTCTACAATAGAATAACCTAAAGATGAAGGCTAAAGCAGATTTGAAAAGAAGAAATGTATAGTTCCAAGTTGGAAACATGGTTATGGTTCACTTGAACAAAGATCGGTTACCTCGAGGCAGCCATACAAAGTTGATGATGAAGAAGATTGGACCATGTGAAATTTTAGAAATGTATGGAGAAAATGCTTACAAAGTGGCATTGCCTCTAGATGTAGCTATTTCACCTATATTTAATGTCTTGGATCTCACATTGTATAAAGGTTCAAAGAAAGAAGTTGGTACAAAAGCAACAAGACATGAATCAAATGACTGGATTCAAGAATTGCCTTCTAAAGAGACACCCTAGATGGAAAGTATCATCAACAGCAAGGAAGCAATGAGGACAAGACACAAAGTACACATGAAGTATTTGGTTAAGTGGAAGGGCCTTCCAGATTTTGAAGCTACTTGGTTTCCAGAAACAGAAATTCTAAGGCAAGGTGGGGATATACAACAGTTGGTCTCCAAGAGGACTTGAGACAAAATTCACCCCCTGGAGTATGTTGTAGAAGCAACTATATAAATAATATTTCTATATTGTTTATGGGGGGTACTTATATGTTTTAGGGTATATTTTATCATTTTAGGATATAATTAATAGTTTCTATCACTTAGGAAATAATTGATGTTTAGGGCACATTTTAATATTTTAAGGCATAGTTTGATGTTTTGTTAAAGAATTGAACAAAACATGTACGGGACTGGTAGTTTCCAAAAATAGTCTTAACTGTTTATGTTTGTTTATATGTTCTCTCCAAATTGATCGTGGAGGAGAGGATTAATTTTAATTTTCTTTTCTATGTGAAGAAGGACTGAGATATTGTGAAGATTATTACCCGGCCCTAAACAAATGAAATAAATAATATTGTAGTGCTTTCTTGCTACTTGGTTTTGATTTTATTTTGTTCACACTACAAATTTATTAAGGATGCATATCATATCTATTAGTTTATGAATAAAGTAGTAGTAGCATTGTTTTTTTTTTATAGAAGTTATTGTTGTAGGAAGAAAACTCACACAAGAATCTCTAAAAGTTAATTTGGGCAAAAATGCCTCTTGCTAGCATGAACACCATGTGAAGTGGCCTAAGTGTGGTGGAGAGTGGGTAGGAGGAAAGTACATTACTTTCTTCATAGCCATTTGCAAGAATGGGCTACAGTTTGAAGAAACATGTGTTTGGTAAGGCAACATCCCTATGTGCTTGCCATGAATGAACACATGTAACCTATAAGGTTCTGTTCATATTTGGTTTTTTCCTTGTAGTTTTTTTGAGTTTCTTCTTTCCATCCAATATTGAGCCTATTGTAGGCTTTGTCCTTGTTAACTCCTCATCACCCTCTTCCATTCATGAGTTGTCAAGTCTTCTACCTCAAACGTCTTTTAATAATTGTAGCATCTTGTCTCAAACCATTGGTCATTCTAAATTTTTCTTTTCTTTAGTTAGTTTTAAAATTTTCGTATACATTTTATATTAACTATTGCTTTGTTGGAAGTTCAACCTTCAATAATTTGGGGTTCTTCTTTCCTTATAGGCAATAAAATGTTAATTTTATTAAATATTAAATATAAAGTCACACAACCTTTAATCTTTAGGGTTATGAGAAGTATGTCTTATTTAACATTCTCCTATTATACCTCTTTTATAAAACTTAGCACTAAGCATTAATTTTTAAAAGTCTATCATCATTGGGAGTCACTTTATATCTATAAACAAGCATTATTACATTATTGTTTTAAAATCATTTTAACCAATGAAATATTATTGAATAGCTTCCCTTTGTGCTTTCATCAAAATTTTAGAGATGTTTACCTTTTTAAAAGAGCTCCTTATAAAGACATGTAGGAAATGTGCTTTAATAAGAAATTCAATTTTATTTGTTTATTTTTTCTAATAAGACAAAGTTCATAAATATGATTTAAATTAAATCTTTAAATTACTACATTGTTTAACTTCCTAATTTTTTTTCAATGTTTATTTATATTTTTAAATAGAAAAAGTAATTTTTAGATATGTAAGTTTATAAATTTGTAAAAAATATATCAAAGGTTATTATTTCAATATTTGAATATTTAATATGTGAATATTTAAGTTTGAATATTCTATTTTATTGTTTCAATATTTGAATATTTAAATTTTCTTAGAAAAATTGTTTCAATATTTAATCCTTTTTAGAAGTAACAATAATTTGTATTCTTTATACTCCTTACTTCATATATTAATTATCTTTTTTCGTTCACATATTTGATTTGATTTAAAAAGCCCATTAGGTGATTCATGATATAATATTTCTTTAGCTATGGTTTAATTTGGATCACCCTTGTAATTTTTCACCTCTTGAGGTTATTAAGCCATTTTGGGTGTTTTGAAATAGTCCATTTATCATAGGTACTCAATACAACCTTTTCCATTTGTTTTGATACATAATTACTTGTTTTGCATGGCATAAATATTTATAAAGGCAAGCTTGAACTCCTTTATTTATTTACCCTTTTCCTAAAGAGGGGTGATAGTTCTAAGAAGAAAAGATGGAATATCTTTTATAACTCCTTAGTCCATGATTTTATGTTCATTTTTTATTCCCTTGAGGTTATATTTTTTATCATCAAGGTTTGATTTAATAATTGTGTTATTTTATATCATGATATTTTAGGTAAATTTATTTGAGTATATATGGGTGCACACATATATACCATGATAAATATGTAAGCTATTCTGACTCTATTGATTAATAAATTTGTATATTCTTCTAAAAAATAGATGAGTTTAAATACTTAAAATAAATTATGTATTCGTGATCAACACCAATGGAGCTCCTACATTTATATATTTCTCATCTCTCTTCAAATTTATCTCTACATATTCTTTCGGATTATGAGTTATCTTATATGTTTGCTTTCAACTTTATTGTGATCTATTGATTTGCACATAGTTGCAATTTTATGATTTTGTAGCATTGGTCTATGTCCATGTTGGCACTTTATGATTTTATAACATTGATTTATATGAAATTATTTGAATCTTTTTGGTATGTTGCATAGGGAGCCATTTTTTTCAAGGTTGACTATTAAGTTCCCCTCAATTATACCTAATTCATATCATGAAGGTCCCCTTAATATAACTTATATGTGGTTTCCTTATCTTGTCCATGGAGTATCCCTCCATCCTATAGTGGTGTGCACTTACTTTATATGGATTTTCCCTCTATTTGGTTATATTTGTTCCACTTTGAAAGTATGATATTTATATGGAGTTTCCCTCCATTGATTCTATTTGTTCCACTTTGAAAGGATGATATTTATATGGGGTTTCCCTCCATTTGATTCTATTTCTTCCACTTTGAAAGAATGATACTTATATGAAGTTTCCCTCCATTTTGACCTATTTATTCCTGATGAAGAGGATGCTATTCTTGGGGTTTCTCTCCAATTTCAATTGGTTTGATCCAATTTGAAGGCAATATGTTTTTATTTGAAGGCAATATGTTGTTGATACTCATAATCCTTCCCTTTAGTATCCTACAAAAATCATCATGTGATAATATTTTTTTGATCAACATGTCTCTAATTTTAATTTAATTTATATATATTGATGTGATAATGCTCTGCATATTTTATTGCTTAGATCACAAGTCATGCAAGTTATGGAGGGATGCCCCCACTAATTTGCAGTGAGATGATTCATGAAGTGGATTGTCTATACCCACATGATTGATGCAATGTTGATGCAAGTATCATTAGTTGGCCTTGTCCATGGTCATTTATGCAATAGTATATAATTTTCATGGGAACACTTCAATCTATAAAAGCACAAACTAGTGTCACCCTTTTACAAAGGAAAAGGCTAACAAAAGTATAACTATTCATCTTCAACGACATAAAAATGGTAATATTATTTAGAATTTGATGATGAAGTAAACTAATGAAATGTGTAGAAGTGGATGAATTTTAGGATTATAAATTTTAATAATTATTTGGAATAAGAATTGATATATTTTCCTAATTTTTAAAGACAATTTTTTACTTGTTGAAAAATGCTGAAAATTAGGGGTCTAGTTCCCACCAAAAAATAATATGGAAATAAACTCATTCCCTTTGATCTTAGATTATGTTATAGATAACATATATAGCTAGAACAATCAAAAATAAAAATTGTCTTTAGAGCTATATTTTATCTTTTATAACAATTCAAAATTAACTCATCTAAAATCAATAGTTTTGATCTTCGACGACATATTTAAAAACAAGTCTTTTCTAACGAAAAGAAAAATTATATATTCTTGAAGAGGACTCTCTCCTCTAGAACATCATGTGATTTTTTATTTATTTTTGATATGATTTAATATTTTTTTCCTTTCTTAAACTTGACATCTTCTTGATTACTAAAATACATACTTGTAGAATTTTTTAATTACAATATACTATATCTAATTAAAACACTATAAAATCTATATGAGAATATTCTTGACTTTGAACTCTATAAAATGGTGTTTATATGTTATTAAAAAAAATCATAAAAAATAGTAAGAGTTATTGAAATGCCATTTTTTTGAAATAATTTTATTTCTTTAGTGATTGGATGCAAACTAGCATAAAACATGCATTTAATTGACATTTCCAATTGGAAAAGTGTGATACCATATATAACTTAGCCAGAGTGAATTTTTTTAGATCATATGTTTGGGAAAAAATGATTTTTAGATAGAAATACTCAAACCCATTCATTCTAATAAGTCAACCTAAAAGGTGACACAACTTTGTACTTTTACCCTTGATCAATCTTTTTACTCAATATATCCTTTCTGATAATTTTTTGAGCATATAACTTTTCATGATATCAGGTTAACTACATTTCTCTATAGTGACATGTCACATTTTCTCTCTATTTCTCTATGAGAGTTTTCTTATCCTTATTCAAAAGGATTCTTAATTTGAATATAAGATGAAATACTCCTTGTGGATAGTTGTCTTGTTTCTTGTGTCTATTTTTTTAGGTGATCCATCTTGGCACATACAAGATATTATTGTTTGGTGTACATATCCTATGCACCATGATTCAACTTGCAGATGCAACACATTTATCTTGGCTCTACGAAGATCTACCCACACTCACAAGAGACCTCTTGCATAATTGAAGACATTCTCAAAGATCAAGTTGTTTCTTTCTAAAGAGAGATTTCAATATAAAAATTTGGGTTTACAACCCTTTGATGTAAGCTCCCCAAGTAAATATTAAGGGGGGGTGTTAGAAATATTAATCTTTCCTTGGATGTATTTAATTGATATATTCCAAGGATCCCTAAATGTAGTTTTTCCTTTAGTCCACATGTAAGGACAACTAATTTTTGTAATTCCTTTATAAAGAAAATATTTATTCCTCCTTAAGATGATTATGACACTTGTTATGGACACACTTATGAATGTGGCAATCATTCAAATGGGAGTTACAAATAACTCCTCTTCTCATCTCTTTATAAGAGATGCTTCTCTCATAAGAGATGTAGTTCATGTAATAAGCCTTTTGGCTCTACATTCTCTCTCTCTCTCTCTCTCTCTCTCTCTCTCTCTCTCTCACACACACACACACACACACACATCATTTTTTAGGCATTTTCCTCATTCATATAATACACAAGGGGTTTTCTTTTCTTTCCCCTTTCAAAATCTTTGTCTCCTCTCTTGTGTTGATCTTGGAAAGCTCATATAAATTATGGTAATTATGTTCATCACAAACTCTTTTGCATTACTTTATATTTTGATTGCATTATTTCTAACAATTATAAGTAGATATTTTAAAATTTGAGAAGATTTTCCTTCAAAAAGGAAAAAAATAGTAACTAATATTAAAAAATTAAATTTGATATTTATCCCTAGAAAAGAGAGTCCTCTTCAAGAATATATAATTTCTTTTCAAAAAGGTGTAGACTTGATAAAGAAGTTTTTATGAGAGGAAAAAATTGTTGGTTTTTGATAAGGTCAACCTTGAGGACTTATAAAAAAGAAAATATACATCAAAAACTAATTTTCTTTTTGTACCCTAACTATACATGTCATCTATAACATTTTTTCAAATCAAAGAATAAAAATATAATTTTCATATACTAGTTTGATGAGAACTACATCCTATATTTTTCGCAATTACAAAAGTGGCTTCAACATTTAAAAAATAATCTTACTCAATTTTTTAAAAAATTATAGGTATTAAATTCATCTAATTTCACACATTTCATAAGTTTACATCATCTTGAGATTCTAAACACAAATATCTTTTTTATATCATCAAAGTTGAATAGTTTGCATTCTTAGATCATTTTTCTTTATAAAAGGTGAAACATGTTTGTTCTTTTACCATTATATCTTTTGATTATGTCTTCTCTTCATCATCCTCTTCATCCTTTGTAATCAAAATCCTTCTTATTTCCTTCTTATTAGGTTTTCATGGCTTTGCATCATCACCATTATTCTTTCTCTTTGTCAAAATCTTCCTTTGAGTAGGCTTAGTAACCTTAGCTGCTTCTTTCTTTGGCTTAGTTATAGATACATTGGTCAATGTTCTAGTCACCTACTTTATTCCTCATGTTAGTATAGGTGCAAACATAGTAACTATGTTATTCTCTTCTATGCTTGAGGTTCAACAATTACAATCTCTTTTATTTACTCGTCTATGGCTTTGCATCCACTATTTTTTCCCCTTCCTTTAACTTCTACATCTTCATTTCCATCATCTTCTTCATCCTCACCACTCATATCCTCACCTTTTATTTTATTAATTTGTAGAGGCATCTCCTTCTTACCTCCTACTCCTAATTATTTCTCCAATTTTTCAATCATACTCTCTCTTCTTGTTTATCTTTGAAGTGTTGGAGTTTGTTTTTTTTATGGATGTACTTGGTATAATTTTTTTGTTGCTACTGGGGGAGGTATTGTTGTTAGAACTATGAATTTAGCCAGTACTATTGTGCTTGATAGTAATTTATGTTATGAAATAAGTGTTAGTTTGTGGTGAGTAGTCAAGAAAGTACTATACATACTTCATAAATTTTTGGCCCATGGCCAACATTGTGGCTTACATATGGCTGACATATGGCCGACATGTTGTAACCCTAAAGTGGTAAAAAATATTTGTATAAAAGGGATTAGGGTTAGGGATTGTTTCATTATAGGTGATGGAAAAATTGTTTCTTACAATAGTATTAAGCTATAAGGGATTATGGATTGTGATAATCTTGTAATCACTAAATCAGAATAATATCAGACTTATTATTTGGTGGATGTAGCCCATGGATTGGGTGAACCATGTTAAATCTTGGTGTCTTGTGTTCTTTTCTATGTGATCTATTAGTTTTTGATATTATTTATATTTGCATGTAATTGTTACTATATTTGTGGTTTAATCATAATAAGTGGTATTAGAGTGAGGTTGTTCTTTCAGTTATCCTCTATAGGAAAGTTTCATAGTTGAGTGGGAGTGATGATAGGCGAGGGTAAGTTAAGGGTTGACAGGTTTAATGGGTAGAATATTCAGTTATGGAAGATGAAAATGGAAGACTATCTTTATCAAAAGGATTTATGGAAGCCATTGGAAGGAAAAACTAAGAATTAGGGATCTATGTCAAATGATGACTAGGATCTTTTAGATAGAAAGGAACTTGGAAGCATTTGATTATGCCTAGCCAATTGGTGGCATTTAATATTACAAAAATGAAGATGATGAAAGAGTTGATGAATCCCTAGCAAAACTATATGAAAAGCCCTCCACTTTGAAAAAGGTGTTTCTCATGAATCATTTATTTAATATGAAAATGGAAAAAGGTGGATCTATTGTAGATAATTTAAATGAGTTTAATACTATTACTACAAAAGTGAAGATGATGAAAGAGTTGATGAATCCCTAGCAAAACTATATGAAAAGCCCTCCACTTTAAAAAAGGTATTTCTCATGAAGCATTTATTTAATATGAAAATGGAAAAAGGTGGATCTATTGTAGATAATTTAAATGAGTTTAATACTATTACTAGTTAGTTATCTTCTATGGGTATCAATTTTGGTGACGAAATTAGGGCTCTTTTGATTTTGTGTTCTTTCCCTAAAAGCTAGAATGGCTTGGCAATAGCTGTGAGTAATTTTATTCTTGGATCTAGTACCCTAAAATATGATGATGTGATCAATGTTATTTTGAGTGAGGAAACTTGTAGGAAAACCATAGGTGGATCTACATCAGGCAGTTCTTTGAATGCATAAAGTCAAGGAAAAACAAATAAGAGAGGAAGTAATTTTAGAAATCATGGGAAATCAAGAGGAAAGTCAAAGGGGAGGAGATCTCAATTGAGAGGACCAAAAATCTGCTACTACCATGGGAAACTAGGGCATAAAAATAAAGATTGTTGGACTCAAAAAAAAAGAGAGGAGATAAACTAGATGGAGAAAAGGAGGCAAATGTGGTAAGTAAAAAATCTGAAGAGGATGCTTTGCTTCTATATTTAGAAACTGTTGATGATTCATGGGTTATAGATTCTAGTGCTTCATTTCATGTTAGACCTCATCGAGGTTATTTCATTAATTATGTCCAAGGGGATTTAGGGCTTGCTTATTTGGGAGATAATGAAACCTATTAAATTGTTGAAAAGGGAAAAGTTAAGATAAAGTTGTAAAATGGGAATCATTGGCTACTACATGAGGTAAGACATGCTCTAAGGCTAAGTAGGAATTCAATTTTAGCAGGACAACTCAGTGATGAGGGTTGTGTAGTTACGTTTAATGATAAAAATTGGAATTTTTCAAAAGGTTTCCTTGTAGTAGTAAAAGGTGTGAAAATAGGCACCTAATATCTTTTCACAAGTCATATTGTTCCTACTACTTTAATTATTTTACAGAAAAATGAATGTTCAGGAATAGTTGTTGCAGTTGAGTAGGGAGAACAAATAGCTGATGTAGATTTTGATACAGCACTGTGTTATAGTAGACTTGGACATATGGGTGAGAAAGGTATGAAACTACTTCATTCAAAGAAAGTTCTACCTAGTTTGAAAAGTTTCAATATGGATTTCTATGAAAGTTGTGTATATGGAAAACAAAAGAGCTCGTAAGTTTTGTGAATACTAGGAAGGAAAATAAAAAGGAGAAATTAGAACTTGTGCATATTGATGTATGGGGACCAGCTTAGATATCTTCCCTTGGTGGCTTTCATTATTATGTTACATTTATTGATGACACAATTGGAAAAGTATGGTTTTATTTTCTTAGATAGAAATATGATGTATTTCAAATTGTAAGAAATGGAAATGTTTGGTTGAAAATGAGAAAGGTAAGAAAATAAAATGTCTTAGATCCAATAATGGTGGTGAGTATTGTAGTCATGAATTTGAAGATTATTACTCCACTAATGGTATTCATAGACAAAAAATTGTTCCAAGGACTCCATAAGAAAATGGAGTGGTTGAACACATGAATAGGACTATAATGGAACATGCAAGGAGCATGAGGCTCCATGTTGGATTGCCCTTACACATGTGGGTGGAGGTTGTCAATACTATTGTATATTTGATTAATAGAGGTCCCTCTACTCCATTGGGTTTTGGTATTCTAGGGGAAGCATGGGCTAGTAAGAAGGTGAGTTATTCTTTTCTCAAAACCTTTAGTTGTGAATCTTTTTCTCATATAGGTTCTAAAAATAGAACCAAGTTGGAAGCTAAGTCAAAGAAATGTGTATTTGTTGGATATGGTTGTAATGAATTTGGTTATAGGCTTTGGGATTTTGAAAATCATAAAATTCTAAGAAGAAAGGATGTCATATTCAATGAGAAAGTGTTGTAAAAAGATTTGTTGTAACAACATGAGAAGAAAAAAGATGATTATGTAGTGTTGGATGATACTCCAAAAGATGATGTTTTGGCCATTCCTCATGATGTGCAATAAGTGCAACAACAAATACCACACACACCAGTGAATGTTAGGTTGTTTGTAAGGATGAGTAGACCTCCAAAAATATTTTCTCACTCTTTGTATTCTATTTTACTTACTGATGCTGGTGAACCTAAATGCTATGATGAAGTTGTGAGGTGGATACTAAGATTCAATGGGAGTTTGCAATGTAAGACAAAATGTAATCTTTGTTGAAAAATAAGACATGGAATTTATGCAAGTTTCTTGTAGGTAAAAGGGCTTTGAAGAATAAGTGGGTTTACAGGTTGAAAGAAGAGGATGGAGGGAAGAAAAGATTTAAAGTGAATTTAGTTGCAAAAGGATTTGCAAACAAAAAGGGCATTGATTTTGATGAGATATTTTCTCCTGTTGTTAACATGATTTCTATCTGTATTGTTTTAAGTAACATGGCTACTAAATATTTGCATTTAGAGTAGGTTGATGTTAAAATAGACTTCCTTCATGGTGACTTGGATTAAGAGACATATGGCAAGGATTTGAGGTCAAAGGTAAGGAGAACTTAGTGTGCAAATTGAAGAAAAGTTTATATGGCTTGAAGAAAACACCTCAATAATGGTATCTAAAATTTGATAGTTTTATGCATGAGTATGGATATAGCAAGTGTGATTCAAATCATTATGTTTACTTTAAGAGGCTAGATGATGATAGCTACATTATTTTATGTTTACATGTTGATGATATGGTTGTAGTTGGGTCTAACATGGATCATGTTAAGGGGCTGAAATGCTAGTTAGCACATGCATTTGTTATGAAAGATTTGGGGGCAACTAAAAAAATCCTCGGTATGAAGATTTGAAGAGATAGGAAGAACAAAAATTGACATTATCTCAAGCTCTTATGTTGAGAAGGTGTTGCAATGTTTCTGTATGGAAAATGTTAAAACTATCAACACACCCTTACTTGGTCATTTGATGTTGACTAAGCAAATGTGTCCCAAGACACAAGAAGAGGAGGATAAGATGTCAAAGGTACCATATACTTCAGCTATAGGAAGCTTGATGTATGCTATGCAATGTAAAAGGTTAGATATTGAACATATAGTGGGACTCGTTAGCAAGTATATGAGTCATCTAGGAACTAAGCATTGGAATGCAATCAAATGGATTCTCAAATATTTGAGAGGATCATCTAATAAGTGTTTACACTTTGGGGGCCCTACACTAATTTATAGGGCTATGTTGACTCAGATTTGGTAGGGTATATTGATACCATTTTGAATACTATAGGTTATGCATTTACTATTGGTGGGATAGTTGTGAGTTGGGTTTCTAGGTTACAGAAGGTTAATGCTTTATCCACTACAGTAGTAGAGTATGTTTTTGCTATAGAGGTAGCTAAGGAGATGATATGGCTTCAATTCTTCTTGGAAGACTTGGGACACCCTTAGAGGGATACTTATTTGTTTATAGATAGTTAGAGTGCCATTCATCTTGCTAAGAATTCTGCTCTGCATTCAAAGACAAAACACATTCAGTTTTGGTACCATTTCATTCAGTTAGGTTTGGATGATGGACAGTTAAAGCTAGATAAGATCCATATAGATGAAAATCCAACATATATGTTTACAAAGGTAGTGACAAAGGAGAATCTCAATTCCTCTTCATCTTTAGTTGGTCTTCTAGACTAAACATGAATAAGAGAACATTAGAGTCTAGGGTGGTTTGATCTAGTGGGAGCACCATGTGGTAGCGGTATTGCTACAAGACTAGTCTCCAAGTGGGAGACTATTAGTTTGTGGTGACTGATCAGGGAAGTACTATACATACTTCATAAATTTTTGGCCTGTGCTTGATGTATGGCTAACATATGATTGACATGTTGTAACCATAAAGTGGTAAAAATACTTGTATAAAAGGGCTTAGGGTTAGGGATTGTTTCATTGTAGGTGATTCAAAAATTAGTTCTTATTGTGGTATTGAACTGTAAGGAATTATGGATTATGATCAAGTTGTAATCACTAAATTGTAAAAATATCAAACTTGTTGTTTGGTGGATGTAGCCTAGGGATTGGGTCAACCATGTTAAATCTTGGTGTCTTGTGTTCCTTTCTATGTGATCTATTATTTGCTGATATTGTTTATATTTGTGTATAATTGTTATTTATGTCTATGGTTTGATCCTAAAAATAATATTACAAATTTAACTAAGTATTTAATGAAATAAACCAAAACCAACACTTGGATTGGAATACAAAAGGAAATTTAAACTTTGGAATTTAAAAAAATTGCAAAATCTTTTTTCAAATAGCCTCCTCATTTTCACAATTAATTTATCCAAATATGGAGAGAGGTGTACTCAAATGGTTCAAGCTTCAAGTGATGATGAGGATTTGACAATGGATGGAAATGAGAGTTTTCAATCTTATCAGAGTATGGATGGATTTTTATCACTATGATGATGTATTGGATAAATTTGAACTTTTCAATGGAGAATTATAACATTACTAATGTGGATTGGACATGCAATATGGATGACATAGTGTAATTGAATGGATTATAGTGTGAGTAAGTGAATTATTTGTATGTGATAAGTGGAGAAGATTGGCACATGTGAGTAAGTGATATAAGGGATTATTCCAATGTGAGTTTGTGGATTAAATATTAAGATCTAAGAAGTGTTTGGTGTAAAAGAGGCATGATAAGAGGAAAGAGAAAGAATATGAATTGTTGAGTTAGTTGTATTTGGTATTATTCTATAAGGGATAATAAAAGGATATTTGGATATTGAGTTTGGTAGTCTACCCCTAGAGTTGTTTGCATAGTGGGTCCTCCTGCCTTCTATGCCTACTAATAGGGTTGGAATCTCCTATCAGGGACTCAAATTATCCTAACAAGAATTAATATATACTAAATGTATTTCACTATCTCCTAATAGGGTCCATCCTCTTATAGGGAACTTATCTATTAGTGAATCATTTTTTGAGTTACATCCCAATCTAGGTTTTCACTCTAATCAAGGGTTTTTGTAGTTAACATATATGGTGTTATTGTATATGGTTATCTTATTATGGTTATTTTTTTATGTTGATCATATTTTTAAGAATTAAAAAGGTTATTAAAAGTTATTTTGTCAGATAAAAAATTCAAACCCCCCCAAGTTATCTTGGTGGACTTTACTTTCTATTAGTTTAAACTCTACTCTTCTATACTTCAAATTAACTATCTTCTCCAATTCATATGATGATTAGACAATACATTATCTTGTCAAAGACAAACTGATCAAGTGCCCATTTTAATTTCATCATCTTTACTCCCCTCTTCTCAACAATTTTACTAGTTCATCTAGTTATCTTTCTTTTCAAATTTTCTTCATCAATTAACTAATATGGAACTCTAAACTATTACTAAATGTCTTACTATTGAGGTTTGACATAAATGACAACATAAAAATTGTTCAAATAGTGGTTTCCAATAATATCCCTCTTTTGCATTGATGGCAACACCTCAAGCTACTATGCAAATACAAAAGACTTGATCATGATGTTCACTATAAGTTACCTCTCTAATTTGTATGAGATCCTCATTAATATCTTGAGATTCATTCTGATTATTATGTTCTTTAGTTTCATTTTGATTATCATGTTATTTAGTTCTATTTTGATGCCAATTATATTATCAAATATATTGGCTCCCTCTTTATTGTTCATTCACTAGATGATAACCCAACATATCTCCCTTAACTATCATACGACATGAATGTAGGCATTCTCTTGGTACTACCATGTTTACTTTTGAGAAAAGGCTTTAGCATCTGAAATTTAGGCTTAAAAGGTGGAACAAACTATATTTTGGAAATTTACAAGACCAAAAGCTTGTAGCTCAATCTAGGGTGGACAATGTCACTCACCAGATTCAGGACAAAGGTTGTGGATTGGTTTCAAGAGGGATATAGGAACACATATTTTTTCCATAACATGGTTAAAGCTCATAGGTTCTATAATTCCATCTCCTCTCTCATCTTAGTTACTAAAGCACAACTCTCTTCCAAGGAGTATATTTCTCTAGAGGCCATTAGATACTTCTCCAACATTTTCCCTAGGGAGGAACCCATTCCAATGTTCAAGGAAAGGACCATTTTAGATTTTCTTCTCAAGGACTTTGGCAAGGAGACCCTCTCTCTCCTTGTCTCTTTATCATTATGTCTCTTTATCATTATGGTTAAGGGCCTAGGTAGATTTATTAAATTTCAAGTTAAATAAGGGATCATCCATGGGTAGAAATAGAATAATAATCTCCCATTGTATTCTCATCTCCAATTTGTGGATGATAGTGGGCTGATGGAATTGGTTACAATCAATTAGGCAAGAAACTTTAGAAGGGTTTTAGACACCTATCTCAAAAATTCTAGGCAAAAATCAACAAAGTTAAGTGCTCCATCTATTTCTTTAATACTCTGCATCCTATCCAAAATAGGATTGCTAGGATTCTTGTATTTTAGATTGGCTCTCTTCATTTGATGTATCTTGGAGTCCCCTTAGCTCTTGGAGCTTGACTAAAGGATTACTAGTAGGACCTTTTTGATAAACTCCAAAGTAGGGTTAGCCACTAGACTTATAGGTGGCTCTCTTTTGCTAGGAGAGTTATTCTACTTAAGATAGTGATTCAATCTCTTCCCATCTATAGGTGTTTTGTGTAGATTCCCCCTACTAGTGTTATAAAGGAATTTGATGCTTTGTCTTGACAGTTTCTTTGGTCAAGTAACCTTCTCTCTTTGAAGTGGATTTTATTCAATTGGCAAACTATTTTCTTGGTATAGTTTTCCTAGGGTCTAGGTCTCAGGTCCATGGCTCTTGCTATGAAGGCTCTAGCTGCTATGTTATATTAGAGATGGTATAATAATTAGAATCATGATTGGGACAAGATTCTTTCTTAGAAGTACTTTCCTAGTGTGGATTGTTAGGATATCCCAAGATTAGCTCTAGTTGGTAAAGGTTGTTTTTATTTTGGATACTCTAAAAAGAGAGCACATGTTATTAAGGATGGGCCTTTCTAGATATGTAATGGGGGATCATGCACTTAATTTTGGTAGAATTCTTGGGATGGCCATCCTTTGATTCTCTCTAGTCATCCCCATCATCATCCTCTTTGCAATATTTTTATGGATGAAAGATGGACTAAGGTGACACACTTTAAGACTGTCAAAAGGTGTGGATTAGTCAATGTAACTTACTAGAAGGATCTACATGAGTGACCTTTAGGTGGTTCCATTAGGATTTAGGCTAAGATTAATAGCCTCCTCTTGAGTAGGCTTTGTAGTTCTACTAGGGAAAAGGATATCCTTCTCTAGGGTCTGAGTTCTAAAGGAAATTTTAGTGTTTCCCAAGGTTATGCTTGGTTGGATAAACAATGGCATGGATTAGCAAGAGTTCCCTAGTGGAAGACGGGTTGGAATAGTTTTTCTTGGCCTAAGTGTAATTTTTTCTTGTTGTTGGTTTGTCAAAATATATGTCTTACTTGGGATAACCTTCAAAAGAGAGGATTTCAAGGGCCTTATTTTTTTTACCTATGTATGCATGATGCAGAGAGTGTGTCCCACTTATTTTTTCTTTGCCCCTTGTCTAGAAAAACCTAACACAAGTGGTGGGAGGTGTGGCTTCATGGCTACATCCATGTCATGTATCTCATTGAATTTTTTGGATATCCTTGGTAGACCCTCCTATGAAAACCACTTTCATTATATGAAATCTTTGGTTGGAGCAAAACTATAGGATTTTTGTAACTCAATTTTGGGAGTCACTAAATTGTAGTAGATGATTTTGAGTAGACTCTAGGAAACTATATATGCCAAGTGTGATATGTCTAAAAATATTAGCCCTAGAGATTATAGTACAATGAGGAATTTGGGACAAGTGGACAAGGGAATGGGCTACATAGGCAATAATAGATCTCATTTTCTCAAGAGAAAGGTTTGTAGAGATGGGAGGTGGCAACTCCCCCTGACTAGTATCCTAAAATTAATTTTGATTGCTCCTGCCATGGGAGTCTTGGGCATGTAGGTATTGGGGGCATAGGCAGAGGTAAGGATGGTGAATTTATCTTTCTTTTCTCTATCTATAAAGGTGTATACTCTAATAAAATGATGGAATTCCTTTCTATTAAGTCAACTATTGAGCAAGGATGTTCTTTGGGATGGTAGAAGATTATATGTGAGTCAAAATCTCTAATTTTTATGGATCTGATAAATAACCAAAATGCGGATGATGTTAACTAGTAGTTTGCCTCTATTTCTAGAGGGGTTTTGTATTTGAGAAATCACATGGATTGAATCTCTTTTTTTCATATTCCTAGGGAATGGAATGGAGTGTCCATGATATTTTGGAAAAATGGGCATTAGAGAATGGAGTTGGTTGGGATATTGTAGAAAAGGATAGGCTTAGCTTGGGACTTTGGAGAAGTTAGTGGAAAAAGATAGAATTTAATTGTCATGGTGGTTGTTCTAGATTTTTTGAGCCTAAGGCTTTTTATATTACTTCGGATCTAATTGAATAAAATTTTACCCCCTTTTTCAAAAGTATTATGTGATGGTGTGTGCACATAGTTTATGAACATTTTTTATATGTTATGCAAATAGATATTCTTATATTTAATTGAATTAATATATGGTCATGTGTTTATCCTCCTAAGCCAAGATGAAGTTTTGATGTTGTAGGTTCATTCAAATAGATTTGATCTAGAATCAACCCCCTATGGTTAATATTATTGTATTTCACTAGCCATCAATTAGATAGACACACACACACACACACACACACAATTGTTAATAATCTATAATGATAATTAACTTACAATAACCATTATTAATTCATCTACAGACATGTCTCCTCATGATTTATTTCTCTTAAACTCTTATTTATACCTTGGATTTGCATTTGAAAAGCATATACCAAAAAAATGATGGTGCTTATTACATTTGCAATTATCCTGAAAACTTAACACCACCAACATTGGAAGCATCACAAAAATATATAAATAAAATTGACATTAACAATTGAGTATCTTATTAGGATTAATTAGGGCTTTAAGGTTTAATGGCTAATTATTTGTCTAAATGTTTCAATAATTGCGCTCTTCCACGATGTCCCTCAAGGAACCTAATGGCTTAAATGACCCAAGATGTGAATCCAACATTCCCAATGTATAAAGAAGGATCCAAAAGATTTTACTTATCTAATAAAACAAAAAATTTTAATTTTAATTTTTCAAGTACTTATGTCAATAACAAACTCAAATTGTTATCTTACTTGGCCTTATTTCCTATCAAGTCTCAAGTTTTAATACCTTTCTTAAGAGCTTTTAAAAAGACCTTAACACTAAATGGTTCTTTTAGATGCTCTTTTGGAGATATTGTAACATGTCAAACATTAAACATTAGTTGTTTCGGTCCAACCTTTCCAAAGTGATGAAGTTCTCACTCTTTTGAGACCTTATTTACCTAAAATTTATAAACCATCTATGTCAAATGTTCAACCCCTAACCTTGAAATTACCAAAAGAGTTGTTCTCTTTCCTCTAATCAAAGGAATATGTTATCACTTTGGTCATCTAGGCTCTCCAAATACAATAGCCACAAATTGTTCCTAAAAATCCTTACCAAGAAATAAATTGGTCAATGTTCAACTTCCAAGTACAATTATGATCAAACAAAAGTTGATTCAAAATGACATTGTATAACTATTCCAATCATAAAAATATGGCACAAAATGATTATTTTATAGCCAAGCCTCAAAATTTATGTTTGTTCAAGCAAATCAGTCATGTTAATCACCCCAAATATTCAACTATTGTACATATTAGAGGTTATTGGAGTGTGATACATGTCAAAGTATGACCATCTTATGAGGAATAGAGCATTTATATTCACAAGATGGATAATGAGAACTGAAACTATTAAAACAATGTAAGAAAACTCATATCTATCAACAACATCTAAGAAATATGAGGATTATGTTACCATAGATCACACACAAGGTTTGTGGGATGAGTTAATCTTGTTCCCCAATATCCAAATGCCATGGACCATCAATTTGACAGGCCAACCATTCAAATGAATAAAGAAGTTGCATAAAAATAATGATTTTATCATAGATTTGTATCACAATCTATACAATTCTTGTCTCTTATGTACATAATGACCTCCTCATGCCTTGACCGTACTTAATAAGGTAATTTTCAACTATTAAAACCAATTTAAATTAGTTTCAAGTCACTACAAACTCATTTATACCTCTAACCATGTTTTCCCTCCTAAAAGACACTAGTTGTTATAATTTTAAATTTCAAATTTAGAATTCTTATTTTATTTACTTTTTCAATATTCTAATATATCAAACTATGAACTTTGTTTGAACCAAGATTCATTTAATTATCTAGGACCATAGTAACCTACTTCGACCCTCTTTAGGACTATTATCCCTTAATTATAATAAACTAGTTCATAAGGTTCTTATTAAAACCTTTAGGACTTTTGGCCATTACATTATTTTTATCATCACAAAAGGCTATGGTAGGCTTCAAAATATCCCAATTGACTATGACTGATATCTCATAGGATTCTTTAGCTTGTTTAGAATTTATGTGACCATGAACTTTGTTAGGTCGTCTTACACCATACTCCCCACCATGGAGAAAACTCTTGTCTAAAGAATCAATTGGTCTTCTCCTTACTTCATGTTGCATTCTAAAGGATTGTTACATTTATCTTTGTCCTTTCCATATACCTACATTAACTAGAAAATTATAAAGAAAAACCTAATTATTTTTTTTCTCTTCTAGGCCCAATTGTTGAAATCTAATTGAAAAGATCATTGCTAAAAGAGATTATAATTAAAAGAGGGAGATTGTTGAAGCAGAATATGTGTTTCAATCATTATTTCATCACTAATGTCAAATCTGCTAATTTTTTATAAGACAATGACCTATAAGATTCAAGTACTATCACTTAGTTGATTAATGAAGAGGAATTGATAAATAAGAGGTAACAAAAGCACCTAGAGGAAAGTTGAGTTATGATTGTGTAATGAAGAACAAGGATCAGTTAAGATAGTGATGACATGATGTATTGATGATCTACTTAAGGTTACAAAATGTTGGCTATACTTAGAAAGTTTAGAAGAATAAGTTAAATAAATTTTATCTACCAAGCTTGATTGAGTGGACAATTGGTGCCAAGTAAAGTCAGTGCAAGACAAACAAAAAGTTGGTTGGAGCTGAGTAAAAGAAAACTCTAGTGGATGTCAAGAAAAATAATTGATGCTGAGTAAAGTTTAGTTGATGCTGAGCGATTTTATAGTTGATGCTGAACAACACAACATGTGTTGAGCATCAAAAGATTAATAATGTTGAGTTTTTGCATTATGTTAAAGATCAAAGATTCACTGAATCTAAGCTGATAAGTTTACTTTCTTGAAACTTGTAAACTAGGAGGAAGATAAGGTTGATGAGCTGGTGATATAGAGATTGATGTAAACCATTTTTAAGGCAAATTTAAATAGATTCTAGGAGAAGTTTCTAGAAGAGATACAAGATATGGCATAGGTACATTGTATCCTACCTAATCCATCCAAAACCTAAAATGAATGATGGAAAATTGAAAAGTACCTTAATTTAATTTATATAGGAATGTTTGGTCATGAAGAAAAGTTGTAAGTGAGAGAAAAGAGGAGGGAGAAAAAAAATTTCTTCATCAAGTGACAAAAAAAAAATAGTCTACAATGGCATGTTAAGCAAGAAGGCTTAAGGAGATAGAATGCTTGAAGGGTGAACAAGTTGTCAAAACTACAAAGTACGAAGGCTAAGCAGAATTGAGGACTAAATAGAGATCTATAATCTACAAGAGAAGTTGTAAGTTGTATCTGATCAAAGCTCTACTATTACTCTCTAACAACTATATCAATCTAGGGTAAATCCTTTGGATTAAGGTTTACCTAATAGTCATTTGAAAATCCTTTAATAAAGTGACATTATAATTGAATGGTCTAAAGTCATCTAACAAGACTCACTTTTAATAGGGTGATTGAAATCCCTTACCCATGTCACATTTTACAGTGTGTATTGTAACCTTTAACAGGGTTGGCCTTTCATAGGGCATCAATTTAGAAGAGTGAAAAGGAGTAGCATGTTACTGGTAGTTTTTATCAAAATTAGTTTCCATGTAAATTATTGTGTCAAAGAGTGTTGATGAATGTGTTGTTTTTATGCTTTACATTTATGCAAGTTGATTTGTGAATGATTGCATAATCTAGTAAAGTTGCATGCATGGGTATGAATTTTTTAAGGGTTCACTAAATTATGAAAAGTTTTATTTATACATCTAGACCTTGGATAACTGATTCCCCCCCTCCACCTCTTAGTTATTCTAAAGTATTCCAAAAATTGGTATTAGAGTCATCTGATTAAGAGTACTAGTTTGAAGGTACTAGAAGCATAAAGGTCAAAATGTCAAAAAGAGATGTACCGAAGCTTAACAGAGACAACTTTCCTGCATGGAAAATTTTGATGAAACTACAGCTTGGAGGACTTGGAGATCATGCACAATCTACCATTATAGTGGAACATGTTGATTCAGTTGGAGCCCTAGCTGCTAAAGATATGAGGAAGAAGAAAGAACACAATCAGTTGATGTTGGAGATTTCCTCAGCCCTAAGCTATGTTGAATTTGATGATATCAAAGGCTATGACATTGCAAAGAAAATGTGGGATACCTTACACACTATCTATGGAGGAGACAAAAATGTTCAAAGAGCGAAATCTAAGAGCCTCAAAGGTAAGTTTGATGATATGAGAATGAAAGAAGGTGAAAATATTTCTCAATATGTTGCTAGGATAAAAGAATTTGTTAGTGCAATAAGAGGAGCTATTGGTCAAATAGATGATGACACTATGTTAAGTAAAGTCTTAAAAACATTATTGCTTATTTATGCAATTAGAGTTTTCCCAACTCAAGAGTTGAGATGTATTCTAGGAAATGATCTAACCCTTGAAGTTTTGATAGGTAGACTCACTTTTTTTGAGCTATCTAACTTTGATAATTACAAAATTGAGAGCCTTGAATCTACATTTAGAGCTAAGTTGTTATCTATTAAATTAAAGTAGCAAAATAAGAAGTAAAGAAAGATAAAACATGTATCTAGTGAAAGTGATACAGATGAGAAAGATGTTGAACAATTGGAAGCACTAATGGAAATAATATTTTTGATAGAGGTAAACGCAAGCTCAAAGGTAAGTTATCCATCATTTGTTTCAATTGCAATGAGGTTGGTCATATTGTTGTAAGATGTACATAGAAGAAGAATTACAGAGATGGCAACAAGTACAAAAATAGAAGAGAAGATGATAGTATAGATTACAAAGAAGGCAAGATGTCATGCTACATTTTTGAAAAAGAAAATAGGGATGATTCTAATGAACATGATGATGAAGTGGAGTATGTTACAATGAAGGACAATTCTGATAAAGATGAGGCAACTACACTTGTGACTTGTGTGAACAAAAATGATGGATGGATCTTGACAGTGGATACTCACATCACATGACTAGAGATAGAAGTAAGTTCATTACCTTAACTTGTTATGATGGAAATAGTGTAAGATTTGGTAATGATGTACCAGGTTTGATAAAAGGAAAAGGTTCTATCAAACTCATAGACAAGATTTCATGTGACAATGCTTACTATGTTAAGGGACTAAATTATAAGTTGTTAAGTGTGTCACAATTAAATAATTTGGGATGCAAGGTTGAATTTGGAAACAAAGTTGCCAAGATATATGACACAAATGGGAAACTAATTGGAAAAGGTGATGAAACTAGAAGTAATCTACTCTATCTTGATATAGAGGATGCTACTTTTTTTGTTGCAAAATTTGATGATGTATGGCTTTGGCACAATAGATTATATCATGTTATCTTTGATAATTTGCTTACTATCAATAACATGAAAAAAGTTAGAGGTTTTCCCAAGTTGAAGAAGCCTAATAATGTAGTGTGCAAACAATGTTAGCTAGGAAAAATGATAAAGTCAAGCTTTAAGATTAAATCTTATACTCCTAAAGAAATACAAGAAATTGTTCATATTGACTGGTGTGGACCAATTGAAGTGCAAAGCTACAGACAAGATGAGTACATAATGCTATTGATGATTATTCTAGGATGATGAAACTTACATTTTTGAAACAAAAATATGATGCATTTCAAATGTTTAAGTGGTACCTAGCAAGAGTTGAGAAAGAAACAGGTAAAAATCTAAACTGCTTGAGATCAGAAAGAGGAGAATTTACATCAAATGAGTTTGAGATGTTCTATAATGATAGAGAAATCAAAAGATAGACATCTACCCCTAGGACCCCTCCACAAAATGAGATTGTTGAAATATGAAAAAGGTCTATAATGGGCTATGCCAAGATAGTTATGATGGAGAAGAATGTTGCTCTGAAATACTGGAGAGATGCAGTAAGTATTGTTGTATATACCTTGAACCATGTGCAAATCAAGAAAGTTACTCAATAAACACCTTTTGAACTATGGTATGGATATAACCCAATATAAAATACTTTAAGGTATTTGAAAGTAACTATTAAATTCTTAAAGATAGTAGGAATGGAAAGATTGATGCAAAAGTGAAGAAGGTATATTCCTTGGATACTCCACAAGAAGTAAAGCTTATAAGTGTTTAAATATTAACACTAACAAAATTGTGAAAAGTGAAAATGTGAATTTTGATGAATTTATAGAACTACATGAGGCTAAACCTATGAAAAAAACAAAAGAATACAAATAATTTGAATACTTTTATGAAGGAATGCCTGCTAGAAAAAAATACTGCAAATCAAGTTGGAAACCAACAACAAGTTTTAGTGACTGTCAAGTCACACCCTATAAATGTTGAGTTGCATTCAAGAACCAAGTTACATTCAGATGCTGAGTTATAGAATGAAATGGGTTCACATTCTAATTTTGAGATTAGTACACATGAAAGAGATGTTGAGATACCTGACAGAGTTCTACACAATGATCCTGAAGCTAGAAGACAAAATGAAGAAACAAGAGTTGAACCAATATTGTCTAAATATGTCAAAAGACATCATCCTTTTAATCAAATCATTCGAGATAAAAATGATATGAAAATGAAAATAAATAGATTGAGAAGTGAATCTCGTTTGATAAGCATGAAGGAACCTAAAATAGTGAAAGATGCATTAGAAGATGTAGATTGGTACAAAGCCATGGAAGAAGAAATTGAACATATAGAAAAGAATAAAACATGGAGTCTAGTTCCCTAGACTAGAAGACAACAATGTTATTGGAACCAAGTGGGTATTTAGAAACAAGCTAAATGAAAATGGTAAATTCACAAGAAACAAAGCAAGATTAATTTGCAAGGGATATGCACAAGAAGAAGGAATTGACTATGGTGAAACATTTTCTCCTATTGCAAGAATAAAAGGCATAAGAACTCTACTTTCTTATGTTGTATAAAAAGCTTTCGAAGTATATCAAATGGATGGTAAATCTACATTTTTGAATGGCATACTAGAAGAGGAAGTTTACATAGAATAGAAAGAAGGAATTTTTAATGATAACAATAAGAACATGTAGACTACACAAAGCCTTATATAGATTAAAGCAAGCACCGAATGCATGGTATAAGAGACTTCATACTTATCTTTTGAAGATTGGATTTGAAAGGACTAATGATAATCTATAAATAAAGATAGAAAAAGGAAAAGGTATTTTTCTATCTAAAATATTTGTTGACTATATCAGGTTTGGAGGACAAGATGCTTTATGTAAGGATTTTGAAAATTAGATAAAGAAAGAATTTGAAATGTCTATGTTTGGAGAAATCAAATCTTTTGTGGGACTATAAGTATACCAGATGAAGTATGGTATATATATCACTCAGTCAAAATATGTCAAAGAGATATTGAAAACTTTTGGATTAGAGGATTTGAAACTAGTAAGTACACCTATGGTGACAAGACACAATTTGTCAAAGAATGATGATTCAGCTGAGGTGAATCAAATATTATACAGGTCTATGATTGGAAAATTGCAATATGTAGTATATAACAGACCTGATATTGCATTATCTAGAGGGATAGTTACAAGACTCATTGCTAATCCTAGGGAGAATCACTTAATGGTTGTGTAGAGAATAATGAGATATCTGAAAGGAACAAAAGAATTTGGTCTATACTACAAGAAGAATGAAAATTTTGAATTGAGAGCCTACACTGATTTTGATTGATTTGAAAACATTGATGATAGAAAAAGCACTAGTGGAGGAGGATTTTTCTTAGATAAAAGACTAATTACATGGACTAGTAAGAAATAGAGTTGTACTTCATAATCTACTGCTAAAGCTGAATATGTTGTTGCTACTATACATTGCAAAAACATTGTATGGATCAAATAACTACTCAAATGAATGAAGGAAGAAATCACAAAACTAGTAATACTTTATTGTGATAATACAAGTGATATTAATATATTAAAAAATCCAATGATGCACACAAAGACAAAGCACATTGCAATCAAGTATCATTACTTGAGAGAGTTAGTTCAAAACAAAGAGGTGAATATGGAGTATGTTAACACAAAGGAGAAAATTACTGACATCTTCACAAAACCATTTCCTAAGGATGCTCATGAGTATCTAAGAGGTAAGCTAGGGGTGATAACCTTATCAAAAGCTATTTAAGTAACAGGAGTTCCCTACATCAAACAAGTTGATGCCCATATAATACAAATTGATGCAATGGATCTTACTTTAGGAGCTGCCTAAAGTAATCATAGAGTTGAAACTTCAAATCAATCACAAGCAAGGTGATAGAGGAGAAATTGGAGAAACTATAAAAGTTTATATCCACATTCTTTAAGATGAAAAATTGTTGGTCTATGTCTTTGGCATTGTTGTCAAAGAGGGAGAGTTTTACTGATCAAATGCAAGAGATAAGAGGGAGAAAGTCCTAAACTAATCTTCTAATTAGAGAGGGAGAAAGATCATCAGAAGGAGAAAATATGATCTTAAAGGGAGATCAGATAATTGTTGATGTTGTTGATTAGAAGAGGACATGTGAATGCTATAAGAAAGAGGGAGAAATAATTTTCTACCTACTAAGAAGGAGATATAGGAAAGAACTCAGAGGGAGTTACAACAAATAGTTTTGTAACCTAATCAGAAGATGGAAGCTGCTGATAAAGGGAGACATTTCAATACAATTTTTTCTTTTTTAGTATTGTCTTGCTATTTTAACTTAGTAAGTATGGTTAAACAAAATGTTCATCATTTAAATTGACTTGGCTGATCAATTTGATTTTCCATCAATGAAAAAGAGGGAGATTTTTGAAGAAAAATATGTGTTTCAATTATTATTTGTCACTAATGTCAAACTTGCTAATTGTTGGTAAGACAATTTCTTATAAGATTCATGTACTATCACTTAGTTGATTAATGAAGATGAATTGATGAATAAGAGGTAACAAAAGCACCTAGAGGAAAGGTTGAGTTATGATTATGTAATGAAGTACAAGGATTAGTTAAGATAGTGATGGCATGATGTATTGATGATCTACTTAAGGTTACAAAATGCTAGCTACACTTAGAAAGTTTAGAAGAACTAGTCAAACAAAGTTTATCTGCCAAGCTTGACCGAGTGGACAACAAGTGCTGAGAAAAGTTAGTGCAAGTCAAGTAGAAAGTGAGCTGGAGATGAGTAAAAGAAAACTCTAGTAGATACCAAGAAAAATAGTTTATGCTGAGTAAGTTTAGTTGATGCCGAGCATCAGTAAAATTTAGTTGATGCCAAGTGATTTTATAGTTGATGCCAAGCAATGCGGTATGTTCTGAGCATTAGAAGATTGATAAAGATCAAAGATTTTCCAAATCTAAGCTGAAAAGTTTGTTTTCTTGAACCTTGTGATCCAAGAAGAAGATAAGGTTGATGAGTTGGTGACATTGAAATTGATGTAAACCATTTTTGAAGAAAATTTAAATAGATTCTAGGAAAAGTTTCAAGAAGATATATAAGATATGGGATAGATACATTGTATCCTACCTAATCCATCCAAACCCTAAAATGAATGATTGAAAATGGAAAATTAACTTAATTTCCTTTATATAGGAATGTTTGATCATAAAGAAAAGGTGTAAGTGAGAGTGAAGAGGAGAAATAAAAAAAATTTCTTCATCAACTTAAAAAAAGAAGAGTCTACAATAGCATGTTAAGCAAGAAGGCTTAAGGAGATGAATGCTTGAAGGGTTAACAAGTTGTAAAAATTGCAAAGTATGAAGACTAAGAAAATTAAGGATTGAATAGAGATCTGTAATCTGCAACAAAAGTTGTAAGTTGTATCAGATCAAAGCTCTACTATTACAACTCTAATAATTATATTAGTTTTGGGTAAATCCTTTGAAATAAGGTTGACCTAACAGTCATTTGAAAATCCTTTAATAGGGTGGCATTTTAAGTGAATGGCTTAAAATCCCCTAACAAGGCTAGTGGATTAGATAGTTGGGTGTGCCTTCGACCTTGGTTTTCATTTCCTACCTATGTCAGGTGGTATTAGAGTGCCAGGCTCATCCTTGTGGAGATTGGATCATGTAAAACTGTGATTCAAATTTGGTTGTAGGGTGATAGATTTGTGAATTTGACCTATAACTTGTAGAGGGTTACGTTCTGGTACGAACCTAATTTGCAAAGATGGTTTTTGGTAGAGGAAATGTTGATAATGATATATTGGATCAATTGAGACAAATTGTAGCTAGATTAGATGTTGTGGAGACCATCCAAAGGAGAGGAGAACATATTGATGATGTAAGTGATGATGAAGTAGTAGCACCAAACCTTAACCCACAACAAGAAGAAGACCAACATGAAGAAAGATTGTTGAGAGTGTTGTGTAGGGATAATTCAAACCCTTCTATAGAAGTTGTTCCTTATGATGGAAAATTGGATACCAATGCTGTGTTAGTTTGGATCTCTAATATGAAGAAATTCTTTGAGTATGAAAATACTCCTAATAACAGGAAGTTGAAGATTATAGCTACTAGGATAAAAGGTCATGCTTCGTTATGGTGGGAGCATTTGCAAACAGATAGAAAAAGGAGAGGAAAGGAAAAGATTAGAACTTGGCCAAAGATGGTGAACAAGGTAAAGAATAAATTCCTTCCTACTAATTACCAAGTTAGCTTCTTGAGAAAGATACAAAATTTCAAACAAAGAGACATGAGTGTGAAGGAATATGCTAAGGAATTCTATAGATTGGACATCAGATCTAGACATGTGGATGATGATGTTGAGAAAATTGCAAGGTACATAAATGGATTGAGATCTAGAATTCAAGATGAGATAAGTTTTGTGAAATTGGAGAGTGGGGAACAAGCATATCAGTATGCCTTAAAAGTTGAAGAGATCTTGAAAAAGAAGAATGAACAAAGACAAGGAGGTAGAGGTGGTAGATTCTAGATAGGCAAAGGTAGATCTTATGGAGAAGGTATCAGATCTAACAATTTTGTGCAAGACAAGGGAAAATTTGAATGGAAGAATGATGACAAAGACAAGATCGAGTGGAAAGGTGGTAGTTTATACCGAGGAGGTATTGGATCTTACCAAGGAAGAGGTAATATAATTTGGTGCAAGACAAGGAAAAATTTGAATGGGAGAATGATGACAAAGACAAGACCAAGTGGAAAGGTGGTAGTTCATTCCAAGGAGGTACTGGATCTTACCGAGGAAGAGGTAATTCTTATTCTAGATGTGGTAAAGAGGGACATAAATATTTTGAATGTAGATCCTCTGAAAGTGGGCAAGGTAATAGAAATGTTGTGGTTTAAGGAGATTGTGAGGGTTCACCAAGTGGACCTAAGACTAGAGAAAATCTGATGGTGAGAAGAACCTTATGTACTAAGGGAAGTGATGAGGAACCTATCCTTAGAAGAAGTCTTTTCAAGACAAGATGCAAGATGGCTGGAAAATGTTGCAAAGTAATCATTGATAGTAGAAGTTCTAAAAATTTGGCATCAAAAGAGTTGGTTACAAGGTTACAGTTGTAGAGGCTAAAACATGCCAAACCCTGTCATTTTTCATGGATCAAAGGTGAGCATAAGATATTGGTAAGTGAGCAATGCTTTGTGAAGTTCAAGATTGAACACTACTTTGATTAATTTTGTATGATATTATGCCCATGGATTGTTGTCATATTTTGTTGGGTAGAACTTGGCAATATGGTAGATATGTTGTGCATGATGGAAGATTGAATCAATATACTCCTTGGGTAAATGGGAAGAAACAAATATTGCTTCCTTTCATTGAAAGTCAAGATGAGGTCAGTTGTATTGTAATATAAGTTTGTATGATTAATGGAAAGTTATTTGAAAAGGAATCAAGTTTGTGTTGCTATAATCCCAAGGAAACCAATTTTTTCCAATAGTTGTCAAGTGCCAGGAAACAGTGCTAATTGAGTAACAGTTAGTGGTGACCAAGTAACAACTAGTAGTATTGACCGAGTACCAAAAGAAATTGTTGAATTTTTGAATGAGTATAAAGGGATTGTTGCAAAAGATATACCTAATGGTTTACCTCTAGTGAGAAGTATGGGTCACTGTATGGATCTAATTCCTAGAGCTAGTTTGCTGAATAAAGCACCATATAGATTGACACCTACAAAGAATGAAGAACTTAACATACAAGTGCATGAGTTATTATAGAAAGGTTTGACCAGAGAAAATCTAAGTCCATGTGTTCTACCTATTGTATTAGAACCTAAAATAATGGAGAATGGAGAATGTGTACTAATTCTAGGTCTATTAACAAGATCATAGTGAAATATAGGTTTCCTATGTTGAGGATGGATGACATAATGGATTGTTTGAGTCGAGAAAAATATTTTACAAAGATTGATTTGAAGAGTGGCTATCATCAGATTAGAATCATAGAAGGTGATGAATGAAAGACTACTTTCAAGAAAAAAGATGGTTTGTATGAATGGTTGGTTATGCCTTTTGGTTTGACTAATACAACTAGTAATTTCATGAGGTTGATCAATGAAGTTCTGGAAAGATTTTTGGGTAAGTTTGTGATTGTTTATTTAGATGATATTTTGATATTTACTAAGACTAAGGAGACCCATCTTAAGCATATTAGACAAGTATTGCAAAGGTTGAAGGAGAAAAAGTTGCTAATTAATCTTAAAAAGTGTTCTTTTATGCAAGAGGAGATTTTGTATTTGGGATTTGTGATTTTAGCTAATGGTTTGAGAATGGATCCTAAGAAGATTAAAGCAATTTTGGAATCACCTACACCTGAGAATGTGGGTGAGGTAAGATCATTTCAGGGTTTGGCTTGTTTTTATAGGAAGTTTATAAGGAATTTCAATTTTTTTTTAATGTTATGACTGATACAATGACAGGAGATAAAAAGGAATTCAAGTGGATACATGGAGCTGATAAGAGTTTTGAGACTTTGAAACAAAAGTTTGCTGAATTACCTATATTGGCTTTGCGTGATTTCAACAAAGTATTTCAAGTTGAATGTGATGCAAGTGGTAATGCAATAGGTAGCGTACTAGGTCAAGAAGGTAAACTTATTGCTTTCTTTAGTAAAAATTTGAATGATGCTAAAAGGAAGTACTCTATGTATTATCATGAATTTTATGCTATTGTTCAAGATTTGAAGAAGTGGAGACATTATTTGATTCCTAAGGAGTTTTTTTTGTATACTAATCATAAAGCTTTACAATACTTGGGGAGTCAACATAAATTAAATTAGAGACATATGAAGTGGGTTGAGTATTTGCAGAGTTTTACATTTTTCATTAAGCATATGAGTGGAGTTACCAATAGAGTTGTTGATGCATTGAGTAGGAGACATTCTTTGTTGACTGAAATGAAGGTTGAAGGTCTTGGTTTTGATAAAATGAAAGAGTTGTATGATGTTGATCCTAATTTTTCTAAAGCATGGAGAGAGTGCAGAGTACCAAATTTAATATATCACATAAGTAAGTATGATAAGTATTTCATTCAAGAAGATATATTATTCAAAGGTATTTAGTTGTGTATTCCTAAAGTTCTATGTGGTTGAATCTGATTAAGGAAAAGAATAGTGGTGATTTGGCTGGACATTTTGGGATTGATAAGACATTGAGTTTGCTAAAAGAGAAGTATTATTGGCCATAAATGTATAAGGATGTTTAGAAATTTGTGAAGAGTTGTGGAGTTTTTTAAGTTGAAAAAGGAGAAAAATACTGGTTTGTATAAACCCATTACTATTCCTGAGAAACCTTGGAGTGAGATCAACATGGATTTTGTTCTTGGATTTCCTAAGACAGTGAAAGGGTATGATTCTATATTTTTTGTAATGGACATATTTTCTAAAATGGCTCATTTTATACCATGCAAGAATACATTAGATGCTATGCATGTTGCTAAACTTTTCTTTAAAGAGATTATGAGATTGCATGGATTACCAAAAAACATTATTTTTGATAGGGATAGTATGTTTGTTGGTTATTTTTGAAAGACTTTGTGGAAAAAGATGGGTACTAAGTTGAAGTTTAGTTCTACATTCCATCCATAGATAGATGGATAGATAGAGGTTGTGAATAGAATCTTGGGTAATTTTCTAGGGTGTTTAGTTGGAGATAAGACAAGTAATGGAGAAATGGTATTGGCACAAGCTGAGTTTGCATATAATAATTCTATGAATAGGAGTATATGGAAGAAAAATTTTGAGTTTTTTACTGGAATGCAACCTAGTAGAGTATTAGATTTGAGAGATATTGTTGGTGAAGACAAGAGAAGTGCTACAAGAGAAGAATTTTCTGATTTAATGGTCTTCACATAAGTGAGGTTGAGGTTTGAACAAAGTAATCAAAAGTATAAGGAGAATGCTGATAATTCTAGAAGACATCATGATTTTGAAGTTAGTGATGAGGTGATGGTTCATTTGAAGAAACCAAGATTTCCTATTGGAACGTATAGTAAGCTAAAGATGAAGAAGTTTGGACCTTGTAAAATCTTAAAGAAGTTTGATAGTGGTAATGCTTCTAAAGTTGAGTTACCTGATGACATGGATATATCTCCTATATTCAATGTTACTTATCTATATAAGTATCATGATTCAGATAATGAATTTTTTGTACCTGATGATTATCCTAAGAAGTAGATTGAAGAAGTTGAATGGATATTGAATCAAAGAGTTGGCAAGAGTACAAGAGGAAGAGATTATTATGAATAGTTAGTGAAGTGGAAGAATAGACCAATTGAAGATGCTACATGGATTTCTCAATCTAAGTTAGATGCAGCTTAGCTTGTGACACTTGCATGATTCAAGATAATCATTACTCCAACCTTGGTTATCTGATGTAGGAGCATCCTAGGTTTCCTTGTGATCCTACACTTTTTTTCATTCTATCAGTTGTTGTCAAGTTCTTGAGTTGATGTTGAGCATTTGGTTGCCGAGTGATCCTTTGGGTGTCAAGTGATTCCCTTTGGTTGTTGAGTTCCTTTCGTTGCCAAGCAACTTCTTTGGGTGTCAAGTCATTCCTTTGGATTTTGAGCTTGTATGGATTCCATCTACCAGTTTTGGAAAAGCCTTCATTTGCTGAGTATATGTGTCTAGTTCTAGTTTGGGCTGACTTTCCTTGTATTTAATTAATTAATAGGTAGTTAATAACTATTGAAGGCCAACTTGTGGCTTTTCAATGTTTTAGAAACTTCTGTAAGCCATTTTTGAAAATATTTAAGGAGGTCTAGGATTGATTTTTAGGAGAGAGGGGGAGATAGAGGAGTAGAACCTAGAAGAGTAAGAAAGGAATGTGAAGTAGGATCATCAAGGATTGTACTTGAATCTTTTCATGGCTATAACCTAGAAGGCCTTATAGTTGGGCATGTATGTTAATCATTTGATGAATCTATAAGAAATAGTTTGTTCTCCCCTTCTTGTTGCTATATTTATGTTGCATTTTCCATTGTGTTGACTCTTGCAGGTGGATTAGATAGATAGGTGTGCCTTCAGCCCTGGCTTTCATTTCGTACATGTGTCACACTTTTAACAAGATTATTGAAATCCCTTAACTAGATCACATTTAATAGTGTGTATTGTAACCTTTAACAGGGTTTGCCTTTCACAGGGCATCACTTCAAAAGAGTGAAAAAGAGTAGCATGTTAATAGTAGTTTTTTCCAAATTAGGTTTCCATGTAAATCATTTTATCAAAGAGTTTTGATGAATTTGTTGTGTTTTATGCTTTACATATCTACAAGTTGATTTGTCAATGATTGCATAATCTAATAAACTTGCATGCGTGGGTATGAATGTTTTATGGGTTCATTAAGTTGTGAAAAGTTTTATTTATACATCTGGACCTTGGATAATTGATTCACCCCCCCACCCCTCTTAGTTATTCTAAATTGTTAAAACACCAATTACTATAGCCTACTATTTTAACTCATTCTTTGCACTATATCTGATGATAGATTTGTTGGAATCACCATTTTTGTTACACAAAAATCTCAAGCTATCAATGGATGTCACAATATCTAGAGACAAGGACCCATGGGAGGTGGTTAAGCACATGTTACAAATCTATCAATTAATATTGAATGGTACCTTCACCTAGAGGGGATGGAGGCACCAGCCTCTGAACACCCCACACCCCCAGCATGACTTGAGGGATTTGAACCTATAGTCTAGTGCTCTGATACCACTTTTTGGAATCACCATTTTCAATACAAAAAAATCTTGAGCAATCAATGAACATCACAAAATCTAGAGACAAGGATCTAGGGGGGGCGGTTAAGCACATGTCACAAATCAATTAGTCTATGATGAACTATACCTTTACCTAGAGGGGACGTAGGCATGAACCTCCCAACAAGATGATCTTCTTTGGTGATTTATGTTCACTCGTTGATGTATAGACTCATATTGAAAAATAGGGCGTAAAAATCTTTGCCACTACAATATTAACAAGGTCCCCCTAATCCTCCTATTCAAGATTTACTTGAAATCTGATTGTTTGGTACTTTTGTTCATGAATATCCTTAACTTCATTAGTATTATTTATCACCTACAAATTTTCCACAAAATACATTACTATTGTCTCATTTGCATCACCAACCAATGGTTTCACTTATACCTCACATTTCCCTTGTGAACAAGATAGGAGTTTGTTAAAATTACATCTATGGTGCTCCTAGTTTATTTCTAAGGCCATTCTAAGAGTAAATTTCCACAAGACATGTCCATAACATCACATAAAACATTTTCTTCTCATGGACCTATGAAAAATCAGTGACAAATTTCTCATGAACCATAATATTCTCATCTCAAATCACCCATGTTTCATAATAATATTTAGGATAAGGGAATGTATTCAAATGAGACTTGTTAGCAATTTCATAAGAAAATAAGTTATTGTATGCACTATAATTAATGATAATTTTTCATAGCTTGTCTTGAATCTTGCAACCAATTCTAAAAATGGAAACCTTAGGGTTGATACCTAATATGATGGTCATTTTTAAATCTTCAGAGATTCACCTAGTTCACTAGCCAAATATATTTCCTTGTACTCTTCTTCTTGATCCTTGATTTTTTGCTCATTGTCTTTGTATTTTTTTTTTTTCTCTGATCTAGAACATTTGAAAGATGGGTATCCCACCTCATTGCAATGGTAACAACAAGACCTCTAATTTTTTCTCTATCTTAACCAAACCTTCCTCCTTCTCTAGATGAATATCCTTCCCTAGTCTCTAATGTTGATCTCTTATCCTTATCTTCCCATATGTGATTTTTTGTACCACCTCTTCCTATATTTGAACTTCCAACTCTGTCATTGTTCCTTTCTTGCTTCTTTTTAAAATATTCCTGTACTATATTAGCCAAATGAAAATATTCTTCTAAGGTGTGTTGTATATTGAATATAAGCCCATTAATATATATTGGTAAATCTTTGTCTTCATCTTCCATTCCACCTCTATTTCTCAACTTATGAAATTACTCTGTATATGTCATGACATCCATATCTCTCTGTTTAAGGTTCTACCTCATTTTTTTTTCGATTGTGGAATCATGTGGTAGAAACTGGCCCTTTACAATTTCTTACATTCTTTCCCAATTTGTAATCTTATCAAGTCCTCTTGATAATATTTCATTCTACATAATTCTCAACCAAGTAAGTGTTATTCCCCTTATTCTTGACTTCCCCAACTTTACCTTCATATCCTCATCAATATATTCTATATAAAAATGACTCTCAAGTGCTTCTATTAACCCAAGAACTTCTTCACTATCTATTGTACCATGATAGATACATAGATATGAATTTCTTCTTACTTTTGTATCTTGAACTACCTTTAGTAGCCTTATAAATCTTCTTTCTTCCATTTTATTCTCTTCTTTTCCATGTTGTATTTTTTTTTCCTTACTTCTTCATGTTTCTCTTCTTTATTATAATTTTAATATCCCATTCTTATTTTTTCTCTCTCTCCTTTTCCAAAGCCTCTATCTCACTAAAAAATTGAGGTTCTTCCTCTTTCCATTTATGTCTTCTCTTTCCTTAGTTTTTGTTAATTCGATATTATCCCTCTTCTCCCTTTCTTATTCTTACCTAAGTTCCTCTATTTCTTACGATAGTTAATTTTTAGATATCATTTTCTTTTGGTTTATAAGTTTCCTCCCTCAAGGTTTCGATACGACTATGATAAGGATAAATCAGGGATTTTAGATTTTAAGGCCAATTATTTGTCTAAATGATTCAAACCTTTTGCTATTACAATGTCACTCAAGGAACCTAATAGATTAAATGACCCAAGATGTGAATCTTGCTAGAAATAATAGTTCATCAAGATAATTGAAGGGGAGGCAGGGGGTGAATGAGTTATCCAACAATTAAAACATTTATCTTCTTTAAAAAAACTTAACTGTTCAACCAAAGTGAACAAAAACCATAATAAGATGCACATAGATAATTACATTAGATATATTAACTAGGGAAACCCTTGATCAAAGGGAACACCTTAGTGGGAATGATTCCCACAAGATGATGCACTAATATAAATATTCCTTATTAGATGATGGACCCTGTTAGGAGTCTATTACAAGATTCAATACATTTGAGTGCCTATTAGTAGATTTTGAATCCCTGTTAGGAGATTACAACCCTGTTACGAGTTGTACCAACCCTGTTAGGAGTTGTGGTACAATGTATGCAAGAAGAGCCCACTTCCCAAACATGTAATTTCAACTACAAGAAGAGCTCATTGGTCAAACATGCAATTTACTATTATGTTCTTATTTCCTTTTCTCTATCAACCAAACCAATCACTACCAGATCACATAGAATAGGTCACAAGTCTCAAATTGAAATATCAAACCTTAGATTACTCAACAAAACCTTGGTAATGAATTTTCCTTCACTTTCACTCTACTCTGCTCAACTTTGCATTTTGCTCTTACTATTTCTTATAATCATTTCACATCCTTACATTTTCGTTCTATGTCATACTCATGATAAAGGAAAATTTCCTTCCTTTATAATAATTTAGTAAAATAATTCCTTGATTCGACTATTAGACCTTCTCAATTAATCATTATAGGACCACATTCAGAACACATTACACTTAGTGATAACATTAATATATTTCCTTGAAACTTGAATATCTTTCCATAAATGTAATATTATGATGAGTAAACTTAGCCACATCATCACCAACATGTCTTTTTCACATCCTCAACCTTGATTCTTAGAATAACAATTTTTCTAGGAGATATAACAAGTTTACTAGAACATGCTTTTGTAAACTCTATCTCAGAATAGACATTACCAAAACTTACATAAATTCTTCAAGGCTTATCATTTCTTCTTTTGAAATTAGCTACATATACCAAATACTTAGATGTATCTCTCATACCCTCATATAGTTATAATACTAAACTAGCCATCTATATCAACTTGATCTTTCTATTGTTCTCCTATCAGATACCATAGAAAGTTGCTATATTGACATTAATGAAAAACTTAGTCATGAATGTAACATATCATCATAGTAGCATATCTACAATACTCCCCCATAGGAATATCATCAGTATTCATGCTTTCAACAATTTCTCTACTTGGCATTGATGGAAAAATAGATGACAAACATCTAGTTCCAAGAATACCAACAAAAGACTATTCACCTTACTCTTCAAATCCTCTTCATCAATCATTCTCCCCCACTAATATACCTTAATGTGCTTTCTATCAAACTATCACTTCATGTTGTTCTTCCTTATGATTTTCTCATGATGTTTCCCTCATGGTGTTTTTCATGCCAAACTTCTCCCCCATTGACATCAATGTCAAAGGTTTTAGCAACCAATTTCACTTCATCAAACTCTGCAACAACTATTTTTTACTAGCTCAAGTTTCTAGAGACACTATTCAAAAAACATTCAACAAGAGTCGTAGATGACTTGTCCATCATAGATACTCCCCCATACATGATGCATCAACATTCAATCCAGACAAAAATGGTGCTTTTTTACACTGGAATGATGTACTCTTGCATCTTCTACTCTTATGTAGAAAGGGGCATAACCCCAAGCATACCTTAAAAATACCCAAAAGTCTCTTTGTGAAGAGGCTTAGTGAATATGTATCCAATCTTCTCTTCAGTGCTCACATACTCCAATCTTATTTCCTTTTCTACAACTTTCTCTCTAAACATGTGATACTTCATAGAGATGTGCTCAGTCCTTGAATGAAACACTATATTATTAGACATATTTACCATGCTTGTCACAATGTGCAACAACAAGTTCACTGATTTCCATCCTTATATCCTTCAACATGTTCTTCATCTAAGCAACTTGATTATAATTGTTTGCTAATGCAACATATTTTGCTTCCACTATACTCTGTGATGTACAATCCTCCTTTTTCCTTAACCAAGAAACCAATCTTCCTCCAAGGAAGAAGGCTCCATCGCTAGTGCTTTTTTTTCATCCATACTACTTTCCCAATCTACATAAGTATAAGAAATTAGAGTAAAATCATTAGATTTTTTGAACCACAATTTGAACTGAGATGTTCCTTTTAGATATCTAAATATCCTTTTGAGTGCTGTGTAATGTGCTTCTTTGGGATCAGCTTGGAATCTTGCAACAATTCCTACTAAATTTTCTATGTCTAACCTTGCATGAGTTAGATATTGCAATCCCTTAATCATAGATCTATACTTCTTTTTCTCAATAGTAGATGTCTCATGCTTTGTAGATAACTTGTATCCAATTACCATAGGTGTTCCAATGGGTTTGCATGTTTCCAAACCAAACCTTTTTAGTAAATCCTTCAAGTACTTAGTTTGAGAAATAAAAATTCTTTCTTTAATCTATACAATTGGTAATCCTAAAAAATATTTCATTTCTCCTATCATACTCATCTCAATTTCTTTCTTCATCTCTTATCCAAACTTCTCACTTTCCTTGTCATTTCCTCCAAATATGATATCATCAACAAATATTACCAAAATCGTCAAATCATCATCAATTTCTTTCTAGTATAAATTATTGTTTGACATACCTTTTCTATATCCAAGCTTTGTCAAATGCTTTTCCAACCCTGCATACAAGGTTTTTGCTACTTTCTTTAAACCATAGAATGCTTTCTTTAGTTTGCATACTATGCACTTGTCATCTGTCAAAGGAGAACCTTTAGGCTGCTCAATGTACACTTCTTCTTGAAGTTATTCATTCAAAAATGCTAAGTTGACATCCATCTGATAAACTTTGAGTTTTTTTTGGGCTACATAGGCCAAGAATAATCTTACTGCTTCTATTCTAGCCACTAGAGCATAGGTCTCATCATAGTCTATCCCTTCTTGGTGTGAGTAACCTTTACATACAAATCTTCCCCTATTCCTAAATACCCATTTAGTTCCTATCACATTCTTGTCTACTAGTCTAGGAACTAATTCCCATGTCTCATTCTTTACTATCTAATCCAATTCCTCTTTCATAGCTTGTTTCCAATAATTGTCTTTACATGGTTTATGTTCATTCCTAGATTCAACTTGAGATATCAAACATAGTTCTTCATTGACTCTACTTTTTTTCATCACACATTTATCTTTACTTCTGATGATCGAGTCAAATGGGTGATTCTTTATCATATTCTTTCCCAAAGTATGAGATGTTATCTCAACTCTTGGCTCTACTAGAGGTTCAAAGCATTTTTTCTACCTTGGTTCTCCTTCATTGTACAAATCATTGTTAGTCTAGAGAATTACATCATCATCTAAATTGTAATAAACTATTCTCTCTTGTATCTTAAATTTTTCATCAATTCTCACATTTGCACTTTTCATAATAGTCTTAGAGAATCTATAAGCCTTTCTTTTCAATGAATAACCAAAAAAATACCTTTTCTCACTTCTAGTATCAAACTTACCAATATCATCATCTCTTTTGATATAACAATTACTCCCAAAAATTATGAAATACTTAATTGTAGGTGAGTGGCCAAACTACAGTTCATAAGGGTTCTTGTTTGTATCTTTCCTAAGTTGCACTCTATTCATAGTGTAGACTAATGTATTCACAACTTCTCTCCAAAACATCTAAGATACATCATTCTTAGCTAACATTGCTCTTGCTACTTATGTAACTAACTTGTTCCTTCTCTCTACAATGCCATTCTATTCAGGGGTTCTCAGAGCTGATAACTATATTTTGATTCCATTTTCTTCAACAAACATGTTAAACCCCCTCCTCTATCTAATCTTAAACATTTAATATTCATACTAGATTTATTCTAAACTCTATTCTTGAATATCTTAAATTTATCAAATGCCTCTAATTTCTCTTTAAGAAATGCAACCCACATCATTCTAGAAAAATCATCAACTAGAATCATAAAATACCTTTCACCATGGATTACTTTAGTCTTTGTAGGATGGCTTAGATCTATGTGTAAAATCTCCAACTTTTCTATAGTAGTAAACTTCTTGTAGGGGAAAGAATTTTTGTTATGCTTTGTCAACACACATTCTTTACAAATTGTGTTAATAGGCTTTAAAATCTTAGGCAAATCTCTAACTGCAAACATACTACTAGTCTTCACAATATTGTCAAAGTTTATATGACAAAATTTCTTATTCCATAACCAACTATCATCTACCTTTGCAAGAAAACATGTCATTTTAGTAGGATTCAACTGAAATACATACTCTAGATCTAGTTCTTATTCCAATTACCTTTCCATGTTTATCTCTGATCATGCATGTCTTCTCTATCAACTACAATTGATAACCTATATCCACTAGTTGTTCAATACTCAAAAGATTATGCTTCAAACCATCAAAAAAATATACATCCTCGGTGTTAGTTTTACCATCAAGAATTATAGATCCAATACCTTTAACTTGGCATGATGCATTATTTCCAACTCTGACAATGCCTCCATCCTAACTTTTGAAGTCAACAATTTTTTTTATATCGCTAGTCATATGATGTGAAAAAACACTATCAATTATCCAATTAGTTTCCTTTTCAACATATGACACCAAAGATACTTTCTCTAGACTTTCTTCTTTAATTTTTACAAATCCAATTTCATCATCACTAGCACTTAATGCTTGTTGATTAGAATCATTTTCTTCATTTGCATACAAACACTCTCTATCTCTTCTAGTTTGTAATTTCCTTTATACTTTTTCTCTCTTTTAGGACACTTAGATGCATAATGACCATATTCATCACAAGTTCAACATTTAAAGATTTTCTTACCCCCTTTTTTCTCTTCTTACCAGAAGGGCTACTCCTTCAATCTTTTTGTCCTCCTCAGACTACTGCTACTAGAAAAATCTCCTCTAGCGCTTGTGCTCCTTGATAAACTAGGTCAAATATTCAAAGCATTGAAAGTTGTCTTTGTTCTGGTCAATTCTTCAGACTATCTAAGCTTATTCTCAACTGCTTCAAGTCTTCCAAGAAATGACTCCTTTGTGAAATCTTTGGTACAAGATATCAACAACTGTATCATTTGAATGGCTAACTTAAATGGTGGTGTTAGAGTCTTCAATATCTTCCATATAACCTCATCATCTTCTTTGGTTGCTCTTTGATATTTAATAGCTACAATAATTTCTAATATCTTGACTACATATGTTCTTATACATTCATCTTCCATCATTTTAGCATCTTGAAATGTACAAATCCAACTTTGTAACCTTAATTTTTAAGAAAGTGCATCACCTTCAAAACTAGTTTCCAAAGCTTTTCAAATCAAATGTGAAGTAGCAAGTGATTTTACCTAACTATATTCAATTTAAGGAAGTGTAGTTAATAATGCTTCTCTAGCTCTCATGTCACACATAAAAACATCCCTTTCATCCTCGATACAATTTTTCAAATACTTTTCAGCAATGATTGTCTTTGCTGATTTTTTCAAGATCCAATATCCCTAACCCATACATAGTAGATGCATCTTCATCTTTTCCTTCTAGCTATCATAATTTCTTCCATCAAACTTTGAACTATATTTCCTAAACATGCTCTCAATGGATCTCCCAAAGTTGTTAAACTTTATCTTCAAGGACCTGATGCTCTAATACAAATTGTTAGAAACAATAGTCCACAAAGAAAACTGAGAGGGGGTTGGGAGGGGGGGGTGTGAATTGATTATCCACCAATTAAAACATTTATCTTCTTTAGACAAACTTAACCATTCAACCAAAGTAAACTACAACCATAATAAGATGCACATAGACAATTACACTAGATATGCTAACTAGGGAAACCCTTCATTAGAGGGAAAACACTAGTGGGAATGATGCTTACAAGATGATGTATGTTGCTATAAATAAGTATTTACTATTTAAACTTACTTAAGTTTACTTAGGTTAATGCATTATTTTATTATTTTGTATTATTTTATTATTTTATTTTTGAGACACTTAGGAGTTTGTGTACCTTTTTGAGTTATCATGTTGACAACATAGAAGTACACAACTCTATTTCAGCACATGGTGTCTAAAACATTGGAGTTTGCATCATTCACTGAGTTTTCATGTAGACAACATAGTTATTTGCACTCCCTTTTTAGCACATGTCTACAACACTGATTTGCATGTTACACTCTTGTAGACTTATCCTCTCATCATCGCACTTATTACCATTCTTAATGGAGGATAACCTATATCTGGTGGACATGTGACTAGTCATATGACTTATCATGTAGCTGATTCTTAGGCATTCTAGATGAATCTTAGAGGCCTTTATATATAGGCACTCCTACTATACTCTTATGGAATATTGAATTGAATACATTGATATTCTAATCATACTCCTTTCTGGTCCACAGTTGTGCTCGTGTTTGAGTTCTTAGTTCTTGGGTGAATTTTTTCCTAAAACAAATTCTTACACAGTATCAGAGCTGGGAAATTTTCTCTTCACATAGCCATTCAAGACCATTTTTGCTTCAACACCTCGGCTTGGATCCAGAGTATTACAGTTATTGCAAGCATCTAGAGCCAGATCTGACCTTGCCATTACATTTGAAACATTGATTCGATGAAGATCAACTATAAATTTAGCTACCCTAGGCCAAAGTCAATTGTGAGGCAATTTTTTTTGCAAATTGGCACCCAAAGGCCCCAATTTGCAATTTAGGTATGATCTTTTAGATCTGCAAATTAATTTAATCTAGATCTTCATTTTCAATTCTTTGTATTTCCATCACAATTTTATTACAAATTTTTGGAATTTTTTTTACCCAATCGGGCTAGTAGAGAAATTTTTTTTATAGAACTTTGCAATCACACCCTGGCTCTATAGAGTGGCATATTCCTTTTGGTGCAATGTATATTTGATAGCTGACTCAATACATTCTAGCATCGTATTTTTTAGATCCAATCACATACCACAAGTCTAGTTACACAAGCCAATAACTGGTGAGATCATTTTTATTTTCAAACTCATGGCTTTTCCATTTTAAATATAGCGTAGGTCTATCCCATGGCTAAAGTGAGATAAAACCTATAAATCCCAACCATTCTATGAAATACTAGCAACTAGGAAACAAGAATTTTGGATACTAAAAAATCCTGCTAGTGGCAACTAATCTCCAGCTCACAAAATCCATTATCAATCACTGAGTCAAAAAATTTGGCATCAAAAAAAATCTTTCGCACCTTGCGTAGACTTAGACAACACGTGGCCACTCTACCCTTTACCACATGGCTTCCACCATCCCCATCAACCTCCAAACATAAGTTAAGTCATATTCAACCATGTATCAATGCTACCATAGTGGACATATTACCTAGCAACTATAAATACAGTCAACTCCTGCGTAACATGATATTTGGACTAATAAGGAGCCACCACACATTCGCTAGTTTGAAGACACATTACCATCACGTGGAGTGATCCCTCTCCATCTCATGGACTAACAGCTTTCCATCTTCACATGTTAGCATCCATTGCTATGCAAGATACACATCCATGACCATGCAGACTACCACATGGAAAATTTTGTATAGGAAACATGTCACATCCGTATGACCGTACGCCTAGTTAGCATGCCAGATCAGCCTAGGGGACTTTTTTCTTTGATGTTAGTCAGACACGAGGTTAAATTTGATGACCATCTGACTATCAAAACTAGGGATTTTACAACTACTACGACAACTATTTGACCATCAAATTTAAGCTAGTAGTTTTTCTTCTAGACCTCTCTTTAGATTGTTTTTTAATTTGGCAGCCTAACTTTGCAAGCCCATAATTCTTTAGAACTCTAAATAGTACTCACTATTTTTTTTTACAATTATCCAATAAATTACTTAATGAAAGTAGATTATCTATTAATAAGTTGAATGAATAATCTCTTCCCAAACCAAACACAAATCTTTCGATTCATTTGACTTTCCTGCTTAGTTTTTTTTACCAAGCCTACCATCCAAACTCCAATTTAGGTGCAATTTCTTTTTGAAATTGGTTAGAATTTCCTAAGCTTTTTAGTGGTGGCATTCTTTTCTAAATTTGCATTTTTTGGCAATTGTACCTATTCAATCCTACATTTTATAAATTTAAACGCTTCATACAGGCTCATCTATACATGAAAACATGTTCTATTTTTTTTTTAAGTGTATTATTTTTCATCTAATTTCCATATCATTAGTCAGATTTTAGGGTTGTGTGGACAAAAATCTCACTTTCATAAATAGGGCTTTTTCTGCATTATAATGCTTTGATTACTTTTAAGAATTGTTGCACATCTAAGCTACAGTCCTTAGTTCAAGATTTTGGCCTCAAAAGGTAGTTGTCAAAATAATAATTAGATGTCCACTTTGTTCATTTTGACAAGTGGCCCATTGTACATGCACTGCATATAAAGTGCCAAAAGCATCTTTTGGGGGGGGGGTCTTTTGATTGAGTGAAAAGCGAGGTGTGTACTATGTTCTTATGTCTCTCTTGTGTGCTCTTTTACTTTTCTACATCAAAGGTTCACCTAAATGTCCACTTCTAACTTCACATAATTATTCTACATGCAGAGATATTGCATGGAGTATATTACTGAAAAAAGGTTATAGTCTTTATGTTGATGGTACAATTACCAAACCTACTGATGCTAAAGAACTCGTTGATTAGAAAAAATAAGACCAATAGGATTTAGGAATTATCAGGATTTGTGTGCATAGAGATCTCTTCTTCCACATTGCTAGTTTCATGGAATCTAGACCTCTGTGGAAAAAATTTGAATTAGTGTATGGTAAGGTGGAACTTATCTTGATCCAAAGAACTTTGACACAATTCAAGATTACATCAACAAAGCCAATGAGTATAGGACACTACTTAAAGATTGTGGAAATCCCAAGAAGGATGACAAGTTGATCCATCACTTCCTGAAGAGGCTACCTCTAGAGTATGCCTCCTTTGTTTTGAGTTATAATACTCACAAGTTGACCATGGGAAGTGCTTACCAGAAGCCTTCACTTGATGCATTTGTAGAGATGTTGATTGTTGAACAATCTCACTTGATAGATTTGGTACTTCTCACAACATCAAAGACCAAAGCCTTGGTGTCTAGTCATGAGCACCAATCAAGTCAAGGAGGGAAATTTTCTAACAACAACAAGAAGAAGTAGTGGAAATAGAAATCACAATCTAAGACACAAAAATCTTCCTTATAGCAAGGCAATTCTTCTTCCAATAAGAAGGGAAGTAATGAAAAGAAGGATAAACTTTTTTGTGCCTACTGCAAGAAGCCAAATCATGATGAGCATCATTGCAAGACTAAAAGAATCAATGAGTTGGAAAACCTACTCAAGAAGAAAAAAATTCAAGTGCCAAGTACTTCCTAGAATTCAACTCCACCCACTTCAAAGGGAAAAGGGCAAGCACTTATGGAAAAATCAAGTTCTTCTTTTGAATGAATAATTGACTTAGATGCCTCCTATCATATGTGTTCTTCAAAGGGAGACTTTTCTTCACTGAAGCAGTTAGAGGTATCGTACATCTTTGTGAGAGATGATACTAAAATGGAAGTTGAAGGGAAAGGACATGTGGAAATGGAAAATGGAAAATTCAAAGATGCTCTCTATGTTCCAAACCTTAGCTCCAATCTCCTCTCATTTTACCAAATCACTCACCTTGGAGATGGAAATAAGGTTGAGTTCCTTCTAGATTTAGTGATGGTGACAAGTCTAAAAGATGATTCATTGGTTGCAATGGGGAAAGTCAATCATGACAAGAAGCTTTATTCCTTCTACCACTTTGTGCCTAAGTTTCCTTCTCAAGCCTTGTTGACTCACTCTAATTTACAAATCAACCTATGGTATGAATGGTTTGGTCATCTTGCCTTCCACCATCTTCAACAACTTTTCTCAAAACACATTGTCAAAGTTCTACCTAACATCAACTTTTCTAAGGGTGAGTGTTCATCATGTTCAATGGATATGCATCTCGAGGAGAAGTATGATAAAGGGAGGTCTTCTAGAGCACTAGTTGTTCTCCACTTGGTTCACATGGTATTAGCAAGACCTTTTGTAGTGAATTTAGTCATCCAATGCTGCTACATCCTTACTTTTATTGATAATTTTTCATGCTTCACATGGCTCTACTTCCTTCATCACAAGAGTGAAGTGGTTCATAAGCTTCATGCCTTTAAGACTCATGTTGAACAAAAATCAAGGAAAGCCATCAAGGTTCTATGGATGGACAATGAAAGTAGCTATGTGAACAAAAGACTAAGAAAATTTTGCAAAGTTGAGGGGATTGATCTTTATAATCCAACAACATTTAGTCTACACAAGATAGATGTTGCAACTATGAGGATTAGAACTCTCAAATCCATGGCAAGTTGCATGATCAAAGCCAAGTCTTTTGATCTAATGCTTGAAGCTGAAGCCATTAGCAATGCTACTCACATACTTGATAGGTCTCTTCATAATGCCCTAGATGGGAAGACTCCTTTTTAGGCATGGTGCGATAGAAAACTAGTTGTGAGTCACTTCAGAGTCTTTGGTTGTCCAACATGGGAAAACCTATCTTCCAGAGGGTGCAAGGAACCAACACCTAGGCCTTGTACTTTCATCAATTATGAAGACAATGCTAAAGCTTATAGACTTATGGATCTAGAGACTCATGAGATTTTTGTGAAGAAGGATTTTCTTTTTGATGAAAGTTCACAAAGATTATCCTCTAATCCTCTCCCCACTTCATATACTATGGAAACTGATAGTGACCCCAATGATAGTGCTTCAATAGATTTAGACATTTGGGGTTCTATCGATAGTTGTAGCAAGAGGTCACATAATTAGTATAGTCTACATGATTATATTGCCATAGTGAAAGGTCCAACACAACAGGGTACATGTTGTCTTCTAGCTCCAACAACAAAAGCTAACTACATGGTAGACATTGCATGTTTATTCAGGGAGTCACACATCATAGATTTGAGAGATACACTTGATGATTTACATCTTCTCTTTGATGAAGATGATCCTTATATATTTGTTGTGAGGGCTCACTTTTACCCTCATGTCCATTATCTACATGATCAATCTTCATAGGTTGATGTGATTGTGGATGCTTATGAATAGCTATTGTTGGAGGTCTCTTTATCAGTTGAGGAGACAGATGGTTCATTGGAATATGTCCAATAGAAATCCTTGCTAGATTTGCATTCATTCTTTTCAGCATAGTTTAAAGGGGCAACAACTAGCATCAACAAAAGGATACTTGGGTAGGTTTTAGGGCCACCATACATCTTTAGGATTATACCATTGCCATTATTTCTTCCAAAGGGGAGGAACATCATTTTGCATTTATGGACTGACTTCTTCCTTGAAGCAACACTCACTGGTCGGCATTCTTCAGTTGGTGGGGGGGGGGGGGGGGGGGGGGTTTGGGGGGACTATCCTATCTCTCTTCCTCTTTTTTCTTATCGGGGGGGGGGGGGCACTTTTTCCTCTTATGAGGTCTTGTTCTTCTCATTCTTCACTATTGTATATACTAGATGTATGTCGTAATGGGGGGGGGTGTCTCGATTACTCCATCCATCCATGCATCCCTTTTCATCTCTCTTTTTGGGGGAGGGTTTTTCCCATGAGATTTTCCCTCTTTCTCCTCTTTACGAGAGATTTCATTTCATTATGTACATAGGTATCTAACATGGCCTAGTAGCTAGGACCCATCATCCATCTTCATCCTAGTTTTTGTAAGCTTAAGGGCATTCCCCTTAAGTTGCACTTAAGGGGGGGTGTTGATGTAAATAAGTATTTACTATTTACACTTACTTAAGTTTTCTTAGGTTATTGCATTATTTTATTATTTTATTTTGTGAGACACTTAGGAGTTTGTATACCTTTTTGAGTTGTCATGTTGACAACACATATGTATGCAACTCTATTTCAGCACATGGTGTCTACAACACTAGAGTTTGCATCATTCACTAAGTTGTCATGTAGAAAACATAGTTATTCACACTCTCTTTTTAGCACATGTTTTTTACAACACTAATTTGGATGTTACACCTTCGTAGGCTTATCCTCTCATCATTACACTTACTTTCATGTTTAATGGAGGACAACCCATATCTGGTGGATATGTGCCTAGTTGTATGACTTATCATGTAGCTAATTCTTAGTCATTCTAGATGCATCTCAGAGGCCTTTATAGATAGGCACTCCTAGTGTAATATTAAGTCATATTGAATTGAATACATTGATATTTTTATCATACTCCTTTTTGGTCTATAGTTGTGCTTGCATTTGAGTTCTTAGTTCTTAGGTGAATTTTTTCCTAAGGCAAATTCTTACAATGTACTAACATAAATTTTCCTTGTTAGAGGATGAACCCTATTAGGAGTCTAGTACAACATTTAGTATATATGAGTCCCTATTAGGAGACTTTGAATCCTTGTTAAGGATATTCCAACCCTATTAGGAGTTGTGGTACAATGTATGCAAGAAGAGCCCACTACCCAAACATGCAATTTCAACTACAATAAGAGCTCACTACTCAAACATGCAATTTATTGTTATGTTCTTCTTTCCTTTGTTCTATCAACCAAAGCAATTACTATTAGACCTTTTAGACTAGGTCACAAACCTCAAATTCAAATATCATACCTTGGATCACTCAACAAAACCTCGGCAATGAAGTTTTCTTCACATCCACTCTACTCTTCTCAACTTTGCATTCCATTCTTACTATTGCTTATAATCACTTTGCATCCATACATTTTAATTCTATGTCATACTCATGATAAATTAAAATGTCCTTCCTTTATACTGAGTCCAAAAAAAAATTCCCTAAGTTAGTTGTTATACTTTCTCAATTAATCATTATAGGACAACATTAAGAACATATTACACTTAGTGATAACATTAATCTTCTGCCTTGCAATTTGAATATATTTCTCTACATTTAATAAAATGATGAATTAACTTAGCCACATCATCACCAACATGTCTCCTTCACATCCTCAACCTCTATTCTTAGAATAACAATTCTACTAGGAGATATAACAAGTTTACCATAACATGCTTCAGTAAATTCTATCTCAAAATAGACATCACCAAAAATTACATAGCTTCTTCCAGACTTATCATTTCTTCTTTTGACATTAACTACATATACTAGATACTTAGATGTATCTCTCATAACCTTAGATAGTTAGAATACTCAACTAGTTATTTGTATCAACTTGATCTTTTCATTGTTCTTTTGTCAAATACCATAGAAAACTGCTATGTTGACATCAATGACAAACTTAGTCATGAATGTAACATATCATAATAGTAACATATCTACAATACTCCCCCATAGTAATATCATCAGCATTCATGCTTTCAACAATATCTCAAAAAATCCAACCTTACCAATGGTCAATAAAGTTTCAAATAAATTGTACTTTTCCAATCCAATGAAAATGATCAACTTTCTAAGTTCTAAGTTCTTATCTCATAATCAATGCTAGTCTATTGTCCTACTAGGCCTAATTTACTATTATGTCTCTAGTGAGTATTTTCTATGCTTTCCCCCCAATTTTTCCCAAAGATATTCAAACAAAATGGTAGATCTAGATACCTTTTTGGGGATACTATAACATATCAAAAGAAAATATTGGTTTTTTTGGGGACACCATACCATACCTTTTTGGTCTAACCTTGCAAAATTGTTGACTACCACTATTTTGAGTCCTAATTTACGCCAAATTTATAAAGCATTTGTCAAATATTCAAGCCTTGACCCTAAATTTCTAAACAAAGTCGTTAATGGCCACCAACAAAAGGGATTTATGTTATTACTTTGGTCTTATGGACTCTCCAAATACAAAAGACCTAAATTACTCCTAAAAACACTTAATAAATTAGTGATTAGCCAATCTCTAGCTTCCACAAATAATTTTAATAAAAAAAATATTGATTCACTAATATAATGAACTACAATAGAGTCATTCACCTTTTCCATAATTTTTTGATTCATCATCTTTCTTTGTTATCTCTTGTTGATCTCTCTAGTTGTATTGTCTATTAGTATCAAACACTTAGTCATATACAAGGTAGACCTAGTTGATCATCAGTGTGACCAAGTTACTCTATATAGGTTGAGTCATGTAAAGACATGTAAATAATCTTGTATATTATGAACTTTATAGGAGTTGAGTAAGTCTTTGGTAACTGAGTATTCCTATACAAGTTGAGTTCAATAAATGCCAAGTAAATAGAGAATATGAGTGTAGAGTCATATAGAAGGAGCTAAGTTAGTTATGGCCAAGTATTAGTCGAAAGAAAAGTTATAACTGAGCTTTAGAGACAATATGTGTCGAGTAACACAATGTGAACTAGAATTTCTATAATGACACAAACTTTGAGGCAAACCATATTGAGATGGCATATAAATAACATTTAATGATCCTAGAGTTTATTACAATGGTTATTACACATTTTAACATGGATCATTTCTCCCTATGAAGGTGGTACAACAAATTAGATGAAAAGGTTAAAAATGAAACATCTATTTTATAAGACTCTATAGATGTCATTATAAGGGTAGATCCAAACAGTATTCTATGTGTGTTTGAAGAAAAGTATTGTAAATGCTTATGAAAAGGAGTTAGGTTTTGGAGGTTGCAAGACAAACTTGTGAAGTAATAGAGTTTAGCAACCTAGTGAAGCAGTGAAGAGAAGAGTAAACATATATCAAATAGAAGATCAAATTAGATAAAGGAAAGAGGAGATACATAATCTATTTATAGTATAAACTAAAGGATCAAGTACTAAATCATTTTGGAAAATGAATAAGGGTAAATCTCTTAATAAAGTGGTCCTAATAGGCCTATGTAAATCTCTCAATAATTTTCTTACTACATTGTAAGTGTTAAATCCTTTAATCAAGGTAGACCTAATAGTCATTATAAAGGTCTTAACAAGGCATACCCCTCATAAGGTAGATCATCAAAAGTGATCAAATTTTTAGTCCTCATAGGATAAATTTGTTATTGCAATAGTGAAGATTTGTAGATGTTATCCCCACCTCTTTTTTTCCTTCACATTTTAGGGTTTCTAGGTATATAAAATTTGTTGTGTTATGTGTTTACATTTTCATGTTGATGGACGTGATACATAGTTAGATCTATTTCAATATTTGAAGTTTTAAGTTATGTTATGCATAATCCAAATATGAGATGGATAATGCGGTGAATTTAATTAGGTTATTTTAAGGTTAAATTATTTTACTATCCCAATTCACCCTGCCTCTCCCCTCTCTATATCTTAGTTTTCCAATAAACTTCAAATAATTAGTATCAAAGATTTGTTCTCTTAGAAGGAGTTTAACCACTTGAGAGTTGGGATCTTGGAGATGGAGGCTTACAAATTGGGAAAGATTATTGACAATGAAATGATTGGCATCTAGCCAATATTGTAGAAACTTGAAGCAACAAAAGACAAACTCAGGAAATCCCTAAAGAAAAGAAAGGATATGGATATTCAAAAAAATGAGATACTCTATCAAGAAGTTGATACCCAAGGATTTCTTGACAATGGAAGTTCCAGCAAAAGTGATGCAGCTATTGCAACTCTATTAGAAAAGAACATTATTCTAAATGAAGAAGTCAAAGGATTGAAGAGAGAACATGAAAACCAATCTATAAGGCTATGTGAAGTGACTACACAAAAGAAGAAAGATGAAGAAGATAAGGTTGTCGCTAAAGAAAACAAAAGACAAATAGTTATTAAACTTGATGAAAGATCATCTAATGTACAAAAGCTTACAAACACTTAGCTAAACATGATAAATCAACTGATATTTGTAAATCAAAAATTGAATAGAAAAGACATGGAGATAGAAAATATGAGATTAGAAAGTGACCAATTGAGGAATGAGATTAGATCTAAGAAAGAAATTATGAAAAGGATTAACAAGCCTAGTAAAGCATTAAGATATTTTGAAGAACTAATTATATCATCAAGGTCATCTAGTGACACCTTTGGATTAAGGCATATCAAGCACCAATCAACTATTGAAGAAGGATAATCATCCAAAAGTGGATAGAAAATAAATGAAAACCAAAAAAGAAAACCTACATGCTATCATTATGGCAGAATGGGACACATGAAAGACATTTGTAGAAGCAAGATTGATAAGAAAAGCAGGGTAAAAGCACAAACTTGTGTCACCATTTTACATAGGAAAAAGGCAAAAAAAGTATAACTATTCAACTTCAATCACATAAATCTTGTATTTTTATTTATAATTTGAAAATTTAGTAAACTAATGAAATGTGTAGAAATAGATGAAGTTTCTAGTATAATTTACTATTTATTTTCTCAAAATTGACATCTTCTCGAGTGTTAAAATACATACTTGTAGAATTTTTTAATTATAATATATTATATATAATTAAAACACTATGAAATCTATATGAGAATATTCTTGACTTTGAGCTCTATAAAATGGTGTTTATATATATTTAGAAAAATTTCATAAAAAATATTAAGAGTTAGTGAAACATCAATTTTATGAAATAATTTAATTTCTTTGATAATTTAATACTAACTACTATAAAACATGCATTTAATACATATTTCCAATTGGGAAAGTGTGAGACAATATATAACTTAGCTAGAACAAATTTAACAAGCTCAAAACTAATTTTTAGATAGAAATATTCAAATTTATTCATTCTAATTAGTCAACCTAAAAGGTGACACAACTTTGTACTTTCACCTAGCTATAAAACTAAGTTCAATCGTAATTATTTTAGTTGCAAGAAGCTAAGTCATCAAAAACATGAATGTAGATCAAAGGTGAGCAATACATCTACTACACATAGATTTGATGGATATTGTTACAACTATCAAAAGTATGGAAATAGAGTACATGAATGCAAATCAAAAGAAAAAAATTGACTAGACAAACAAAAGACAACAAAATGCACCTAAGAAAGGTAAATCTTACAATTGGGATGAAAATACATGGTGTAATTATCATTATTGTTGAGAGTATTGTTATATTTCAAAAAATTGTATTAGAACACATTTCAAAGACAATTACAATAAGTGGTTGAAAGGAAGCATAATTTGTTTTAGTTGTCAGAAGATTGGCCATGTAAGTAATAACTATAGGACTCAAGCACCAACACTAAACCATGAACACATCAAGGAAAAAGGAAAAGTGGATGTTGAAAAAACAAATATGGAGATCAATAAAACCTAGAAGAAGAAGGTAGAAGTTGGAAGCAATGGAACAAATGAAGCTGAGATCACCCATCTAATGCAGAATGTGATCACAATGTCTCAAATTGACTAAGAAAGGTATGTAAGGAATTGCATATTTAATGACTAATCTTACATCAGTTCCTAACATAAATTGTTCCAAAGATCCTAGCTTCATAGGAAAAGATGAATTAGACCATATATGTGGAAAGAATAGTGCAATGGAATCATGTTAACTATTGGGTGCCAAGCATCAATAATACTATCTGTATTGACTAAGAATTGCAATATGAACCAAGTACTTGAAATGACCAAACTGATATATAGGCTGAGTTAGATGGTATTGATTGAGTTGTATAATGGAGTCTAAGTTAAAAGTGTAACAATGATGGAGACAGATGGTTTCTACCTAACTAAGTGTACACAACATTTATGAGATCCCAAATTTGAATGAGTAAAGGTATATATCAAAAAATTAAAGTCATTTTATACACCTTGTATTCAGATTTTAGAGCCCAAACAATTTGAGAAAATTGTGAAGTGATTTGAAAGGCAATTGAAAATGAATTCAAAGCTGAATGAGTGATCAAGTATTGATTTCTATTTGTGCCCAATAGTTTAGAAAGAAAAAATTCAAAAACCCAATGTAAAAATGGCATATGGATCATCTTCTATGACAAAGAATCAAGGAGAAGAGGTAGGCAATATTTAATTGGTGAAGAGTGACACTTATCCTCCACTTAAATGTCATGTTATTCCTTAAGTTGGTATGAAAGAAGATTTAATGGGTGTGTTCTCATCAATACTACATAAATTTATTATGATTCACAATGTGCAATGTTATTATATGTGCAAAATAGGTGAAGTGGGAGATTATAAAATTAGTTTTGCATACCAAAAGTTGTGTGATGAAGGATTATTGAAAGATGAGTTCAAGATTGTTGAGAGGAAAGGGATAAAATGTGTAGTAGATTTTATAAGAAATTTTAAAATTTAATTGGTCGAGGTTGTAATGAGGAAAATCCACAACATGGAGTTATGGTTGAAGAATGGACTAATCAAGATCACAAACAAGATTATTCATGCTATCATAGGGTACCCAACATTTGATAAAGAGAAGACTATACTATGCAAGAGAAAATATGTTGTTGAGGCAAATACCAAGGGCAAGTGGAATGCACATGGTATGTCTAATTCAAATATCACTAATATATTGATTGAGTTTGTAATGAGAGTGATTGCACACAAATTCTACCTATCAAGATAGCTAAACAGTGTGCCATGTATGGTTGTAGATTGAGCTTGGATGATTGTGATAAAAGACCATGAATATGATCTTGTTGATCTCTAATGGTTACAATTGGAAAAGAACTTATTATCAACAAAAAGGCTAAGAATTCAATTTGTAAGTTTGGACCACTAATAATGTGTATTTTCTTTTATACTCAGAGTTATTATCCTAATATTGAAAATTTTGCATGGGAATGAGATAAATCTACTACAAGGCAGATACATGAGTATATTACAAATTTGGGAGAAAATTTTGAGAAGGTATTAGATGGCTACTTTTATGAATTCAAATAGAAAATGAGGAGAAGAGAAAGGATTCCTACCTACTTAGTTGATAAATACTATAATAGTGTGTGTTTTCTATTGAACATGAACTACACATATGTTCAGATAATTAAGATAAGGTCTGTAGAGGTGGCCTCTAAATCTAATAGATCATCTAAATCTATGAGGTTTCTCTCATTGTATGGAGCTTACCCATGATTTGGTCCAATATGTAGAGTGTTTTTATATCCCAACCTTTGGTTCACTTCTTTTGACACATTAGGCATGAAAGCGATGTCTCCTATAGAAGAGATCATTTTATCTTTGTAGATCCTTTTTTCTAGGAAGTTGAAGACTCATGAACTCAATTATCCTACTCATGACCTAGAACTTGTAGTAGTGGTTCATGCCTTGGTGAGATGGCGACACTTCCTTCTAGGTCATAGATTTGAGCTTCATTCCGATCACCAGAGCTTGCAGTACATATTTTCTCAGCTAAATCTTAATGCTAGGCAAAGAAGGTGGATTGAGTTTCTGTGTGAGTACAATTTTGATGTTCATTACATCAAGGGAAAGGAGAATGTGGTTACAGATGCCTTAAGTAGAAGATGCCATGAGCTTTCATCTGCGACTACTTGCACTGACTTGAGAGAGCAGATCTTACAACACTTACCAGCTGATGAGCTTTATGTAGAAGTGAGTCAGATAGTGCATTCTTAGAGACCCTTGGAAGGAAAGTATTCAGAGTATTCCTTGGAGTCTTATAGACTTTTTCATCATAGGGGACGTATGTATGTACCTTTCATTGGGGGTTTGCGTGAGCTCATTGTACTTGAGACTCACAGAGCACCTTATGCAGCACACCCCAATGTTAAGAAGTTGCATGCATATTTGAGGCAATTGTATCACTGGCTAGGAATGAGAGTGCAGATTGCTAGCATAGTTGTGAGATGCCTTGAGTGCCAGAGGATGAAGGTGGAGCACCATCATCTTGGTGGGCTTCTTTTACTGCACGAGATTGTAGAGTGGAAATGGGATACTATATCTATGGATTTCATTGTTGGTCTTCCTATGTCATCTCGCCACCATGATGTCATTTTGGTGATAGTTGACACGTTGACCAAGGTTTTCCATTTCTCACCCATGCATACTACATTCACAGAATGAGACATAGCTCAAGTGTTCTTGCGAGACATTTTCATACTTCATGGTGTTCCCTATAAGATCATCTTTGATAGAGACTCATTGTTCACTTATTCATTCTAGAGAGAGTTGCAGGCAGCTTTGAGCACTAGGCTCAATTTTAGTACAGCTTACCACCCTCAGATTGATGGTTAGACTAAGCTAGTGAATCAGGTTTTGGAGGACATGCTATGTATGTGCATGATGGACCATTAGGTAAAATGGGAGGAATACCTACATCTTGTTGAATTTTCCAATAACAATGGGCACCATTCCTCCATAGGTATGCCGCCTTATGATGGCTTGTATGGGAGATCATGCAAGATGCCCTTGAGTTGGGATAGGATCGAGGATTGAGTATCCATTGGTCCCCAGTTAGTAAAGGAGATGGAGTAGCAGGTGACCCTAATTAGACAGTGCTTGAGAGAGGCACAAGATAGGAAAAAAAAGTATGCTAATGCGAAGAGGACAGATTGAGAGTATTAGGTTCGGGATAGGGTGTTCTTGAGGGTGTGACTGCACAAGAGTCTGATTTGATTTAGAAAGGGCTCTAAGTTTTCACCCCAATTTGTTGGACCATTCGAGATCCTAGAGAGGATAGGACCTATTGCATACCATTTTGCTTTGCCACCTAGCCTGTCATGCATCCATGATGTGTTTCACATTTTAGTACTTAGAGGATACATTTATGATGAGTCTAATATTATATATTGGGATGCTTAATAGGTGGAGTCAGACGGATAACTAGCATTGGAGCCTATTCATATTATTACTTGACGGACCCTAGCACTTTGAGGCTGAGAGCTAGACCAGGTTAGGGTCTAGTGGGGTTGTTACAATGAGGTCATGGTTTCCTAGGAGAATGCAGGGTAGATGCGACCTTAGTACCCTTATCTTTTTGATGAACTCTAGGAGGAAGTTCATGCCTAGTGGGGGAGGATGTGAGGCCTCACCCTGACCCATCATAGCATAGTGATACATTACTATTATTTTGATACTCACGACTCGAGATGTCAAGACATTACCTGATGCTTTGAACATATTATATTATTTCATGTTGTGTGATGTTACTTTCAGATATTTGATGTTTTTCATTTAATGTTTTATGTATATGTATGTTGATGAATTAAGTAAAATGTAGGATTAACACTTTGATTTTAGAGATTTTAATGGTTAAGAATTGAATAGGATGAGAGGAACCCTGATTGTGTCATAGATGTATGTTTTAATTTATGAGTTTTTTGATATGTGTATACATATGTGCATGTGATTTTATGGGACTACTAATGTGTGCAATGAGTGTGTAGGATATTTTAGCCAAAAAATTAAACGGAGGAATAGAACTGATCCCTATGTGCTAATTGTGGAAACCTTATTGTTCGTAGTTCAAGTATTTGAATTGTGAGATGTATGTATGTATGTTTCTGTGATCAGTAAATGTTAATTTTTGTAACTATGTTCTTATAGTGTCACTTGACACTCGTGAATCATTTATGCTTTTAGCGTGCTAGCTAGGGTTAGCTGTGTAACCTTTGGACCTAAGTTAGATTAAGTTAGTGTCTTTTTGCTAGTTTGTTTCTTAATCGAGTTTAGTCACCCCTAATCTAGATTAGTGCTTAATCTGCATTTTTTTTAAATTTGATAGATGATCCTAAATATTTCCATGCTTTTGCTTGGTTCCAAATCAATTCCTAAGGATTTAAAACATGAAATAATTATACCCAAAGGGGGTGGGTATGGGTTGGGGGTATTCTCCAACCCCTAAGCCCCTTTTATTGACTTTTGAGGTCACTCAAAAAGTCTATTTTTGCCTTTGTGCGAAAATTGCAAGTGATTACCATGAGTTGCATCACCTCAACTCCACTTAGTGGCCAACCTTATTATGGGTTGAGTTAGAAACTTCTATAGTTGTAGGTGGGTGGGGGAAGTTATTGCCCTTTTTGGTGGTTGAGTTTGAGACTTATTTAGAGGTCCTTCTTGGAGTAGTTTTGGTTGTTACCCAATCTCTAGTTTTAGAGAGGAGTCTTGGAAGATTGAAGGAAGGAAGGGAAAAGCTCTACTCAAATTGTTCATTTTCCATTACCTCTTTGTGAAGGTAGGAGTTCTTCATCTCCCTTGTTTAGATTTTCATGCTTGTTCCATGCTTATGCTACTTTGTTGTTGTTTGGATGCTTGTATGTATGTTGGGTATGTTGGGAAGGATTGCAACTATGTTCTTGAATGATTTTCATTCATGTTTATGTTTGAATTTTGAATTTTTCTTATATGGGTGTTTTGGTATTACTCACCCTTGGATAGGGCAGAAGTGACCAATTTTGGGAAAGGTCTTTTTAGTTGGACTCCAACAAGTGTAGAGTCTCTTCTCTAGATGAGAAGAGGGAGAGAGGGTAGGGTGTTATGTGCCCCTACCTATTAGCACAAACCTCATATGAGTTTGGTATGTTAAAATGAAAGAACGGGAGTTCTTGATTTATAGCCCCGATTGGACATCTATTTTGGTGTTGTGTCTAACTTCTCCTATTGGAAGAATCCACCTTTCCCTAGTTTTGATTCATTGTGAATCCTATTGTGAAAACCTTGTATGAATATGCATGTTTGAATTGTCTCTTGGTCATTCTTGTTGACACCTGATCAGATTATGTTCTCTCCATGGTTCTTAGAAATGTGTTGCAAAAAATGATATGGAACCCTTGATGAGGGTCATGAAGAAAATTCAATTAAATTTTTTTAATTTTGGGATTGAAATCCTATGTAATTTGAATTTTGAAACCTTTTTTTAATGGAAATGACGTCGAGTTTTCTTCTTGGTTCTTTCTCAGCTGAGCCCTTGAATCAGGTTTGCCAATAAAATGGTGATTGAGTATTATTGTTTTTCACGAGATTAAATTGTAATTTTTAGTTATATGGATGCACATCAAAAATAGGATGGAAATGATGTTGATTCAATTAGGCAAAAATTTCAAGTTTCTTTATATGTTGAAAACAAAAAAAATCGTATTATGAATGAAAATTTTATTTTCGTGATTATTGGAATTAAATCAATTCTTGCATTGTGGCTTAAATGGATAACTAAATCTCTTGGTTTATTTAGTTTGCAAGTAGTCCTATTAGATTTATTTTTTTTTTAAAAATAACCCCCTCTTGGTTAATATATCCACTTCAAAATTTATACTTAGAAAAATTTTGACCAAAAAAAATGTTCCAAGAGAGTAAAAACTCTTTGGTTTTTGTATGGGGAAACAATTTAAATTCCCTCTTAACAACAGAGAATCTTTAAAATATTCCTTAAAATATCTCTACTATCTAATATATGTTTCTATTTAAATTAAAGAAGAATAAGGGACAAAATATATATATAAATAAAATGAAACAATATCTTTTCTTACCTAATAAACTTTTGCATTTAACCTCCAACTAGGAGTCAGTTTTGAGTCATGTTTTTAAAAAAAGTTGTTTTGTTGCAAGTTAAACTATCATCATGATGGATGACATCACCTATCCCCCTCCTTCAATTTTCATAGGCTATGAACAAGGATTAAACTTTTTTTAACTTTTCTTTTCCCCCCCTTGCAAACTTGGTCACCACCTTTCCCAAGCATGGGCCTACGCATGTTTTCTTAAGCCTGGGTCTACGTAGCGCTTTGGGTAGAGCACTTAGCATTTGCGAAAGTGCATGGAGGGATAGGATGGGGGGATGTGATTTGGGTCACATTTTATGGGGTTTGTGTTGGGGTGTAGGGGTTAGTAATGGGTTAGTGTTAGGTGTTGGTATAGGTATGTTAGTATTAGTGTTAGGTTTAGTTTTTGTTAGTTAATGTGTTAGTTTAGTTTAGATTAGTAATAGTTTTAAATTAAAGTTTTTAGTATGTTATTTTTTTTAATTTTATAAGTTTTACATTAAAGTTAGTTTTTAAATTTAATTAAGTTAGATTTGTGTAAGTTTTTGTGTTGATAGTTTAAATTAATAAAGTTCCAAGTTAGTCATATATTGATAGTAAAATTTAGTTTTTTTTTTTTTGAGTATTAAGTAGTTTTAATTTAAAGGTTAATTGAATATTTAAAATAAGTTTATATGTAGATTTTATTTGATTAGATGGTTTAAAATTTCTAAAGGTCCTTAAGAACATTGATCATGTACTATATGAAAATTAAGTTAGTAGTGTCTATACAGTAATGTTTTCTATTTTTTAATTTCTCCTAATTTTAGTTATATTATTTAATGTGACTTGTCAAAATATTGGTTAGAATGTCAATTGATGTTCATCTAAGAGATTTATAAGTGATCTTGATTAGATATTTCAATTAATATTAAACCGATTTCATTTAAATTGTTATTTAAATAATTTTAATATATTGTTATGAAATTAATGTAATAAAGTATCTAATGATCGATATCAATCTAATAACGAAAGTTTCAAAATCTTAACGATGTATTCCTCCACAATAGTTTTTAAACTTAAGATGAAATGTAGAGAACCTTTACTTAAACTGTGATCACAACCATATCAAACTTAGAGCATTTTAATTATTAATTATAATTTAAATAAATAAATAAAATTGTGTGTATTTTTGCCTCGTAGTTTGGGCATGACATAGGTGAGGAGTTGTGAATATTTGACCTAGAAGTCTAGTGTTCGCATTTTTAAAATTTAGAGATGAATATTCTCTCTCTATTACTAGTTGATATTATGAAACAGAAGACACACTACCTCTAGGCTTCCATGTGTGAGGTCTCACCTGGACCATCATAGTATAGATGACATGTTTGCATCATGCTCCTTCTAATTCTATGTTTTGATATACTTTTGGGGACTATAGGGTTATGCCATTTTAATAACTACATGTTGATGATCTACACTTATGCTTGCATACTAGGACCTAATTGATATATTTAATTATTTCATTTCATGTTCTAAACTTTTTCAATTGCTTTAATGGAAATTGAATTGTAGAAATACTTGAAATGTCAAATTGTAATGTTGAAGTGAAAATTAGTGCTAAAGGATAAATGTAGGTATGCAAACAAACCTACTCACATGTCTTGTAACTAAATAGTCATGAACTCAATATTTCATCACTATGATTTAAAATAGATTAGGAGGTTGTTTAGAATGTTAAATTGATCATGTCACATAAGAATAAATGTTGATAAATAGGGATTGGTATTTTATTGTTTTGAATGTTTGAAAATGATGAAATATGCAAGCCTAATGTTGAATGTGAAAGAAATTTATTGCACTTATTTATATATTGCTTATATAATTTTCTTGGACTATTGATGCTTGAGTTTAGTGTGCAAGAATTTGACCATGGGATTTAATGGGGGAACAAGGCTCAAGTCCATGTGAACATGACATAACCAAGGTTGAATTAGTGGAAAAGATTTGAACCTCATTGTAATGTGTTTTTTTTTGTAAACATGAATTAAATGGGTGTGTAATAGTTTGAATCATTTATAATTAGAGACATGTCACTATAAATGTAATGTGTTATTTTTATGTGTCACTTGACACTTGTGTTGTCCATGTGTTGATTACTTGTCATTTAGGGTTTTGGGACAAGTCACCTAACCTAAAATCTAACCTAATGCAATACCCAAGTTAACCCCATATGGTAGAGTGTTAAGAGAAGTCTCCATCAAGGGAAATTCGAATTCCAACTTCCTATTAACTTTTAAGGATCAAAAAGTCATCCTAGGAGGTCATTTTGGTGAAAAATAAGTACTCTCATGATAGTACTATGGGTTATGGGTCTAAATTTACCCTTTAGTAGGCCTAGATGACCTTGGGAACTCTCTAGATGAGTCACTTTCAAAATAATTCAAAAATTGGGGTGTCACTTGACTTCTTCCACTCTATTAGTTGGTCAAGGCTACATTTTTTGTAAAAGGCAAGGGTGTAAGAAAAAGACAGCTTATGTTATGACCAATTTTAGATAGTGGGGGTTTTGGGATCCTTTTTAGAGGATTGGGGCATGAAATTAGGGGGTTTTCTACCTAGTCTCTCACTTTAGAGACACTTAGGGTTAGGAAGCTTGGAGGGAGCTCTTCAACAACTTTTCATTCCATTTTGCGAAGGGATTCAAGGTTGGTGTTCTTGCCATGTAGATAGTTACTTCCATTTTGGATTTGAATCTTGGTATTTTATTCATGATAATGTAGGTAGGGAGAATGCCATTGTAAGAAAAATGTGGTATTATCTTTTATCATGTTGTGTTGTGTTGTGATGAGAATGAAGTTTGGATTTTCATTTTTTTCTTGTTTTTTTTTCAATCTTCCATGATTTTGTGCATGAGTGTTGTTATGGGTGTGAGGGTTTCACTCACCCTTTGGGAAGGGAAGAGAAGTCCAAGGTGAAGTGGTTAGTTGGGCTTGAAAATGCATTGAGAACCTTGGAGTATGGGCTCCATTCTATGCCATGATCATTCATATCTTGATGGGGGTGATAAGGGAAGTATGATGTATAAATGAAGTTGATGAAGTATGGCCTCCAAGAGAATTATAGCTAATGATATTAAGTTTGGAGGATGATTGTGAAAGCCCTGAAAGGGAAAGAAATTGATATTGGTTGAAAGCCCCGAAAGGGCTTGAAATTTATTATTGAAGGTATTTTTTGATATGGAAAATCTCCATTTGGAAAACACAACTTCACCTTATGTTTATGGTTTCAATTGGTGAACCATTGTGAAAAATCCTTGGGAGGGAATTGTTAAAGTTTTGAAATGTAATGTTTAAGCATTTGCAAGATTGTATGTGTAACCCAATTTGAGCCTTGTCCCCCTAGCATAGGGGTGGTCTCTTTGGAGGCCTATGGTTGGGTGGAGAGAACCCATGGTCCTTTTTATTCTTTTGTGATGTATTTGCAGATTTTGTGCTCACGGGAGCAATGGAAACAAGCTTGGAATGGTCATCTTGTAGATGTTGCTTGAAGGAGACAACTTTTCTTTGTGCATTATATACATAGTGGAGAACCTCTCTCCATCTAATTCATGTTGTTGCAATAAAAGATTGCATAGTGTCAAGAAGGGAATATGTCAATTGATAATGTAGTAAAAAGGGTAAAATAGTTATCTATGTTAATGTATATTGCAATGCAAAATTTGAAGCCTTCACTTGTGTCCTTGTGTATGGCATTGTATTGTAAAATTGAGCTTGTCACCATATGTGCATTTTTGTGAGAAAATGATGCATTGAGGAATAAAGAATTTGGAGACATTATCATAGATGAATTCATTGTGAAATTCTAGATTATGTATTTAGATGTACTGATAAAGAGAGATTATTCAATCACAGTTAGGATTATGGAAAAGATCCTTTTACAAGGGTCGCCATCCATTTTGATATTTAAGAGATGTACATGTGTTGTTCATTGAATCAAGAAACAAATCAAGATAATGTATCATCTAAGTATTGTTCAATTGAAAATACTTTTAATGTATCTTATGAGTTGAATTTTATTTTTGAAGTGATTTTTAAATAGAACACAAATAGAAATAATGTCAACCTACCACCAAACCTATATACTTAGAAATATAGTTGATTTAAGGTGATGAAGAAAGTAGATGAAATTCTACAAGAAAATTAGACATGTACATGCACCTTTTACTCTTTGGAAAATGTATAGGAAAAAAAAATCTCCTTCCTCAAGATTACAAATCAATATAATTTTTCAAGGAATATTCTTTAGAATCTTTTTTTTTAAAGGGGGGATAAGGTCTTAGACTAGCTTAAACTATAACAAACTAGCAATAAAGAGGGAAGGCCATGAAAAAAAATCCCTGACCCTTGGGTCATCCTTTCTATAGAATAAACTAAACTTAAGACTATGATTATAATAAAGTCTAGGCATCTAAGTCTTGTTTTAAAACTAGGATGTACTCCATCAAATAATAAATTAATACAAAATAAATAAGAAAAAAAAAAACACAACCCTCTCAAGTGTGTTTCCTCTTCTTTAGAGTACTCAACACATGTGATAAGAGTTTGGGGAAAGGAACAATTATGACATTATTGTTAGGACCCAATCCCAAGCGCCTTCACCTTGGACTTAGGAAAGCAATAATTTGGCCCCCTATGTTCTATCATAAGTCAGCATACTTCCTAGCTGCCTACCTCTTGGGGGATGTGAATAATATAACACTTATACCTTACTCTCCATCATCCCATGCCTAGAAAGAAGTATATGGAACTTGGGAAGTGATTCAATGCAGATTTAATGGCTTAAGTCGACTTGCCTTGGCTCAATTGGCAGTAAAAGGAATGTCCATCTCTTTGAGAATATTTCAAACTTCCTACCCAGGTGTTTTATGCCATATGGACACATGTTTTAATGCTGCAATATTGGCTTGGCCTGACATTAGATAGAGTACCCTCCACCTCTTCTCTAGGTATGTCCTTTCATGGAAGGAGAAAAGTGTAATTTCAAGCTAGTGAAAAGTCCCCAAACTAGGATCCCAATATTGTCTAAAAACTAATTTGTGCCTTTATGCATGGTTTTGAGTGATGTCTTAACTTAACACTGACTTAGGTGTCAGATGTTCTTCCTTGATGCCTTTAATATGAAAGCAAGGTGAGGCATCATTCTAAGAGGGATAGGCACATAGGGAAACAAGTAGCTCTTAGGTTAATGGGAAGTAGACTATTAGAAAGTCTTCTTTTTTGTTGCAGATTATTGTGTTGATTACTTTAGCTTAAGTAAAATTTGTAGATGGAAGTGGTAAGTGGTTAGTGGTTAGAATAGTTAGAGGGTAGGATTAAAAAATTATATATAATTGTGTCTTGGATAGGATGTCCTATGCTATAGTGGTATAGTTTAAATACTTTATTTGTTTTGGGTATAAATCTTGAGTGATAAGTAGTAGTGCTAGACAATAATTAGGAAGAATGGTTAATAAATGATATTAATAGTTAGGTTGGTATATAGTGATAGGTTATAGATAGATATTGAAAACATTAGATATAGTGGGATTAGTTTATTTAGATGTGTGTGTGTGTGTGTGTGTGTGTGTGTGTGTGTGTGTGTGTGTTGCACTATGATAGAGTAATATAGTTATATATTTCAGATTTAAAGAAGTAGGTTATAGACATATATATTTGATATATGAGCTTCTAACCTTAATAAAATTAATTATTTTAACTCAATACATTCATATAGATAATGTTTCAGAATCTACATAGGTCATTCAATGTATGTTAATACATATTACATATTATTTGTTTACAAAGGTTAGAACCTTATTGGTGAAAAGAGAATAAAATGAGGTATGTTATTAAGAAAAAAAAGGGTGTAAAATGTTTATTGTGTTTAGACTAATATATCAATTGGTGATGTTGGACTAAGGATTAGCCATGTCTTAGGTTAACTAGGTGTTATAACATGCAGTTAAATGACAAGGTGGCTAGTAAGATAATTTTAGTGGGGATGTATTAGATGTTGGAAGAAATTGAATTTGTAGTTAGATTATGAGAAAATAATTGATGTTAAATTTATTAATAATTAAGGATGTAGTTAGATATATAATTAAAACTTGTAATAAAATTTAGTAACAATTAAAAAGATAGTAATGTCTAAAATTAGTAATTGATATATGTTAATTTCATTTCGATGCATTAATGTTGTTAAGTCATCATATGGAAAACTATGTCCAACAAACGTAACACACTATAAAAAATGTGTAACATGATTTTTAGGTAAAGGAGGAATATGAAATTGGAAGTAATATATGGTTTCTGATCCAACCATGACCAAGTCTAAGTGAAAACCATATATCTTTGGTAGGTATACAAGTTGATGGAACCCTAACCTAATGGTTGAATTCAATTTCATGTCTTATCATGATAATTAGTAGCCCTATAAAGATAGTATTAAGGGCTTAGGGGAGTTGATTATAAACCCTAGAACTCTAGTAAAGCATTCATACAACTATGAGACTCAAGCTCAACACCTCCTAGTCATCACCTTTCCTCCATGTATTCAATGTTAGTATGTGATAAACCTAGTTATTATTTCCATTTCAAAAAAAAAAAAATTGTTGTGTTTTGTCTTGTTAAATTTAGGGCATGAAACCATGTGTGGTTGATATCTCCTTTTTTCTTTGTTTGGTTCTTCCTACCCACATGAGGTAACTCTATATATAGAGGAACTTCTGGATTGGCCTTTGTGTATGCCCTTGTATTTTTCCATCTATTTTCCATTTTGAAATAATCTCTTGAAATATATAGTACTAACTACAAAACCTTTGACCAAGTTGTCAACCAATGAAGGGAAAAATAATTTTAATATGAATAGAAGATAGGAAAATATCACAGGAAAAGAAATTTGATAACAGATCTAATAAGGGCCCAACACAGAATATGGTGCACTTTGCAAAACATAAAATTTGTCTTGCAAACAAGGAACTATTTAGACATAACCCACATCTTGCACATCCTATTATATTGAAACTTTTTAGATTCTCTTGGTTTGTCTATTAAAATCAACCAATACAAGAATAGGCAAAATATAGCTAAAAAATGATTGTAGATGTACAACTTATACTAGAGACTATAATATTTTAAATAGTGAATTTTGTTACACAATTCCCAAGTAGAGTTGCCATTTTGTTGAGGTTTTAAAACTACAGGTTTAAAACAATACAAGAAAACCATATAAGGAGATAAAAAGGGATTAACTACTTCCCATCTACAACAAAACCTACTTTGATATGGACCATTTGAATGAAGCATTAGTGCTTCCTACACTTTAGGCTCTACTAATCAAGGCAGGCTTACTGAGGGATTTCACAATCTCAACATATTCTCTCACTACATATTCCTTAAAAGCATATTTGGTTTCTTATTCTTCTTGGAATTGAAATCAACTAATGAATTATAGCAGCTAACTACAAACTCAAAAGCTATTGCGATAAGTGAATAAGAAACATATAATCCATTGTCACAAACTTTTGATATTAGTTTGATTTAAAATGTGAGTTGTGTTGCTATACAACTACTTCAATTTTTACTTTAACTCATGACTAGTGCTTTATCCATTGTTACATAGAGTCATATCATTAAATTTTGATCTATTTAATTGAATTGCAACCAACTATATCACCTATTAACCCTAAAAACCATTCTTATGACATCCCTTTGATATATTTAGAAACCCTATCAACTCATAGAAGAATTTACTTAATTTCTTGAATTAAAAGAAACAATGAACCGATATAAAACCTATCCAAGTTGCATTAAATGAAATGAACTTTGTTCATTTAATGTTAGAATGACAAATGTATGAAAATAGAGAAAGAATTGAAGGACACAAATATTCAGTAACTTCCTTTTGTATTAATCTTCTTGAGAATGATACATGTATTTGATGTAAGACTCAAGACAAAACTCAAGACCTAACAAGTGTTTCATTCATTCAATATGTTCTTGAGATAAAAAATTGAAACAACATAAAAATCAACACAAGAAAATTGGACCAGCTATAAAATAGAATTATCACTAAAAAAAAACATAATTCAGATCCTCACTCCACATCTTGGAAATTATTTTGAAGAAACAAGGATTGCAACAAGCTTCAAATGGGAGAACATGTGTTCAAAATTTAGTTATATCTTTTTGCATATAAGACAAAACTACTACAAAAAAAATACTAGTGATCGCCAAAATTTGAGTAGCTATCAGTTCTTCTGTTTAGGATCAACTTTGAAATTTGTAAGAGGAGTACACCCAAAGTAGGTGAACCATAATGATAAGGTGTCTCTATCAAATAGTTATCTTCCCTCTTGATAGTATTTGACTTTTTTGCATGCTTAGTCACTATCTACAAATGGAAAAGCTTTGATCCTAGCTACAACCTCCTAGATGGAAATTATAATGTCAATATCTAGCCAGGTGGCATCTCTAACTATGTTCAAATCATCTAAGAACATTTTTAACTTTGCATTTGTTATTTCCCTAACATCTGCAATAACTTTTCCCATATCCGATTCAATTCTTTATAACAAATCAATCATATCATACATTTTTGTGACATCTATTTCATTATTAAAATATGCAACAAACGTTGCATGTTATAAAATATCATCAAAAGAGGAAGACTATTCCTACTATTCCCTTATAAAATTCCATTGTCCATTCTTGTTAATGATGCTAGGTACAAAATTGGGGGTCCCTGTGGAAATTGTTTTTATTTTATTTCCAACCAATTGTAATTTCACTGAGAAAAAACCATTCAACTCTTTAACTATGCTAATTAATTTTCTAACAAGAATAATTACTCCATTTGTTAACTCCTTCTGTATCTTAGACTTGGTACAAGGATACCAAAGAATTGTATATCTGGACTCCATGTTGAAAATAAAGGGGATGGCAAAGATAATGCTTTTAACCATTGAAACTCAGCTTCTTGTAAAGAAATATAGCTATTGTGTAAATTTTGTGAGGAGTGTTTTAGAGTATCTATTTTGTCAATCAGCAAGCTCTATATTGTTTTGATTTCTACTTCTTTCATAGTATCCAATTCATCAATCTCCATTTATTGACTCACACACACATCTATTGCACCAATTTTAGTTTCAATTTCTTGGTCCTTGACCTTTGTGACAGGTCTTGTCACATTTTTCAAGTTTCTTACCTCATTCTCAAGGCTGGCCATTATTTTCTCTTGCATATATGTCTTTTTGAGCTCATCTTCATACCTTTTCCTAGCATCAATGGATATGATGTATGTCTAGTATAGTTGCTCTTCAAGCATATCCATTTTTCTTTACCCCATTAATGATGTTGCATTCATCAAGTTGTGAATCTGGTCATTTGAGATAGTAGTGACATTCTAGAATATTACATTTTCCTAGGGATAATCTCTTATTTCCATGAGAGTTGGCTTTTTGACTTAGGGGCCATACTCCATACAACCATTGTCCTCTTGTCCACATTAAACCCTAACCCTTGTAGCTCCCCAAAAATATTTTTCTTTACAAATGAGACTAATTTATCCTTTCTTCTTATCTAGTCAAGCATAAATGATGAGTTGAGCTCTCATCTTGGGATAAGTAGCATTATGCTTCTTTAAACTAGCTCTCTAGCCTCACCTAAAGTGAGATTTTCACTACTTGGGTCATATTCCTACAATATATGTACTAGTTCAATAGCCTTCTCAGGTGAATCTCCCGGTTGTAGCTACAATGTAAGTTCATCTTGTTTAACTTTAAACAAAAATGACTTGAATTATTCTAAATTTATGAGGTCATCATCCTTCATAAATTCCTATGCTTTGATTATCCTTTCATTCAATATTTTTACTGGAAGCTCAATTTTATTTTTGACTCTTTTATTTTGTCCTACCTTCTTGATCAATAAATTATGTTTGATGTTATCAAATTATTTAATTCCCCTTGGAAGTATCTACAGAGCCTTCTCCCTTTCCTTGTCATGGATCTCTATCATTTTCTTCTTTTTCCTACCTCCCTGGGCCCATGACAAAGTTTTAGGTTGTTCCTGCTCAACATCTATCTCAATCACATCTTCTTTCTAAGGGGACTAAGGCTCTACTTTTTCCCTTACTTCTATAGGCACTTGGGACATTATTGAATCAAAATTGTCCAAACACTTGTTGTACCTATCTAAGTATTTCTTCTCATCAAAGAAACCCTTGAATGAGGGAGATTTTCTCTTCATGGTCTCCTCTACCTTTATGATTTCTCTCCACTTTAGGATTCTATTTCTACAATGCTCTACCTCTAGATAGCTCATTATTACATCCTCTTCCCAACAAGGTTTACTACTTGAGAGAGTGCATTTCCTCATTTTCTTGAGGGAATGCCTAACCAAATCATTTGGATGATAGGATCTTTCATGGGATGAGTGTAGCATGAATTCACTTATCCATGCATATAATTCATCTATTGCATCCTTCCCTATAACAAAATCCCCTAGCTTGGAATTTCTAGGGGCAAAGGAACCTTATTTTACTATGGGACCTAAGTAATCCCAATTCATCATGATCAATTGCCAAAAGAATTCTAATTGCCCCAACCTTTCTGGGATATATCTAGGTGATACATAAGGGGGTTGATGGCATCCAAAAGCCCTTATTAAGGAAAAACTATCAAAAAAAAATAGAATAGCTCAATCATGGCTTAGTTTTCTATACTCATTTGGGAATGCATAAGGTCTTATTAACATTTTTACCCTCCTAGGATCTGTAGAACCAAAATCAGTATGCAAAGAACATTAACAAATAAAGTAAACATTCACAAACCAAAAACTAAATTCACATATATGCTTAGACTAAGAAAGAAAATAAGAAGTGCAAACCTCACGAGAGAAAACACTCCATGCTTTCTTGATTCTGTAGATGTGTCCTTTTGCTGTGGATGTATGCTCAAGATGCTCAAAAGTTGCTTCAATGGAGATGGGTAATGGCAAATTGGTAGCTTTGTGAGCTCTAAATTTGGCATTATAAGGGTATGGTTGATGGCTTTGGTTCTCAAAATAGCATGGTAACTTTAGCTCAAAGATTGTTGATGAAATGGCTTGGGATGGGATTCAATTTATAGGTCAAGGGGTAGAGGGATGGAGGGCTTAGATGCAAGGATGGATGAAGGCTTAAGGAGGGCTAAGATGCACTCAAAGGGGAGCACATGGATTGTGCTTGTTTAGCACCAATGGGAAGGTGACACTTGTCACAAGGAGGATGAGTGTGAGAGGGTAGGGTTAAGGGTTGGTTAAGGGCATGATGAGTGGGGTTGAGTATGTAAGAGGGATGTAAGAAGAATGAGTGTGGAAGAGGGAAGAGTGTGGAAGATGGGTGTAAGAGTCATGAGTGGGCTTGTAAGAGTCTTTATGTTTTGTAAGAGCACTCATGACTTAGTGGTTGGGTTTTTTTGAGGGGAGACTTTGGTTTGGATTAGGAAAGTCTTAAACTTGTTTAAGGAATGTGACAACATTAGGGGGTGGATTAGGCTTGGGTTTAGGATTAGATTAGGGATGTTAGAGATGTGCAAGTGGATGGCATTAATGAGGGTGGGTGAGTTAGTGGCTAAGCTTGGTTAGTATGGGTGGATGGGGTGGATTAGGCTAAATGGAGGATTAGAGATAGGTTAGGGTTTTTTTTGAATTTGAGGATTTCATTTATCAAATAGATTTATTTAATAAATGGGGATTTTTGGAATTAGATAGGAGAAAAGGATTTAATTGATAAATAATAGATTATTTGATTTATCAATTAGGACTATAGATGATTAATTAAATTAATCAACTAGGGGATGACAAAGGATTAATTAAATAAGAATTTAATTAATGACGCCTTTAGAGATGGCTAAATTAGATTACCAAAGTAGTGTAATCAAATTTAGGTGTCTACAGGATCTATGTCTGTTATGTTAGCTAGCATATTAGAAATGGGAAAAACAAAATCATTGTAAAAAGCAATGGTATTAGAGTAAGGATAAAACCTCTACCAAAATTGAGTCCATAGTTGAACATGCAAATTCTCTCTATTCTCCTCAGTGCCTTCAATGATGGCTAGGTTGATGTGCATCAACAATGAATAGTGGCATAACTTGAAGTTCCTCATACCTCCCTTTTAAGTAGAAATTTTTTTATTGTGCATAATATTGATTCTGTGTGTCACAAAGTCATACCCAATGTTGCAATGTGAATCCTGGATCTCTAAGGCCATGATGTTGATATAACTAGGGCATTCATTATGCCACCTTACCCAATCCTTTTATCAATTCCAAATACAATGTATTGGAAGTATTTTCTTAAAAACTCTAGAGGCATGAATTCACCTACCTTCTTTGGTAACTTTCCCTTTTCCTTCTTGGCCCTAGGGATATGCCTTCTCATGACCCTCCCTTTGAAGAAACTTTTTTTATTTTTGAAAGTTTCATTCATTTTCTCCCATTCAATAGGCCTTGGCATTGGTCCTCCAAGGTCAAAGACTTCAATAAAAGTTTCTCTATCTAGTTTTCATAATATACTCATGTCTTTCCTATGAAACCCATGAGTGGTAGTATTATAGGACATGATAAGAGTCTTGACTAGGTCCACATCAACTATTATCTCTGGCATAATCAATGTTTCTAGGTTCCTAATCCAATGGTTATAGATTGGTGGCTTCTCAAATATGCTATTGTAGAAATACCAAAAAATTTAATTTCCATTTGTTTCTGGCATGATGGCATCCCTACAGAAACTGTATGTATCCTTGAAAATATGGGAGTTCATTGTTTGAGCATGGGATGAACCTAGCAGGAAATATACCCATTCATTACCATAGAAGCTAGCTAATTTAATCTTAGGTTGCTTGACACCTTGAGAATTTTCTTCCACATCAACTTGGGCAATTATCTTTCCCTCTTCTTGTGCCACTTTTTCTAAATTCAATTCCTTCAAATAATCTTTATGCAACTAAAAATTCTGAAAACACTTCATGATCAACCTTCTTCACTCTAAATTATGTGAATGTTGTAATTAGAAATCTATTACATCAGTTCTTTAATATAAATTTGAGAAAGAGAATAGAATTTATGTTGTATTTATGTTAGCATGCATGAGAATTCTCATAATCTCCAAAAGTGTCACAATCTAGGTTTTTAGTGCTTATACTGCCAATCTTTTGAAATCTTTCTTGCACCTTTTTAGAAAGTACCTATCTTTTTAAACATTATGAGCATTTAATAGTCATTTTCATATTGATAGTCTATGTTGTGACCATGTGACCACTATAGACTACTTGGTTATTCATGACTTTATGTTTTTTTCCATCATCACACAAATTCCCTTGGTCATTGCTTTATGGTCTATCTTTATGCTTACCCTCTTAAGACTATGAATCAATGATCACTTTTTTGAAAGCCTTATAGTTTCTTCGCAACTTATTTTATAGTATATGTAGTTAATCATGTGACTGAGTGCCTTCATTAATCTTAGTTTCTTTCCAACTACATTTCATGGTCGCAACATAATCTCAACCTTAGCATTTCTTTCTTGCAACTATGTGAAACCCTCCATACTTGATTGATCACTTGGTCGCTGCCTTCTTTGCTTCTATTTCTTTATAAGCACAACCATGCAATGATTGTTTATTAAAACAAGCTCTTAAATATTTTTCCTAGTCACAACCTCCTTTTCATCTTTGAAATTTATCTATGCAATTGAGTGATTTAAGAATTTCTTATGCTTATACTTTGACTACCTCTTTTAATTTCATGATTGTGTGATAAAAGTATTCGCATGGTCACATGATTTACTTCACTTTTTCCTCTTAGTTGTGTGACTACACAACTTACCACTTTTGTGTTATTTTTGATAACTTTTCCAAGTCACGGCTTAAGTATTCATATGCTTTCTAATAGTGTGACCACATGATTGAGAAAATTTTAACAAGTTCTTAAGCTTGTTTCCCATACATGCCTTATATCTTTTGTTATCTTTTAAGCCTCATGAACACATGATCAAGGATTTTAACCACCTACATTGTCAGTTTTGATCTTTGTTTATTATCTCACAATGCAGTGCTTTTTAGGCTCCAACCATGCTATCAAAACTAGTTACTGAGTCAATTCATTATCTTTATCCTTTTGAGCTTTTAGCGGGGAAAAAATGACTGGAACCATTTAACCATAGTTGTGTAGTTGTGCCATAACTTCATTGTTATAATCTACAAGCCTTCTCAAATGCCTCCATGTGTTAATTTTTTTGAAGTGTCAAAAGTGTTAAGACTATGTAATAACCTCTTTTCTCACAATTTCTACATGAAATTCTAGCATCACTTTTAACAACACGACTAAGTGACTAGCTGCTTCTTTGACTATTTCACTCATTTTTTTCTTAGAATGTCCTTTTGCAACAAAAAAATACAACTAAATGATCAAAAGGATTTCCAACTATTTTACATAGTTAAAATAGAAAAATGTTAAGAGCCAAACTATGTGATGAACATGTGATCACCTTGGTCACATGGTCAAACCTTAAACACTTAAAGGTCATTTTTAAGTGTGAAAACATTTACAAAATAAGAGGAGCATTTGTAATATAAATAAGGGAATGGATTATGAACTAGGATTTTTCTAGGGAAAGTTTTCTCATGTGAATTGTAAACCCTAACTTCTTACAAGAACTAGATTTTCATAATGAAATTTTAGAATTTTAGACCAGGTGAAAATACAAGACAATAGGGACTTTATTTGGGGATGAAGGATAGCTAGCATCAATATAATGATTCATAAGTTTTTTTTTGAGTAGCCTACACACTTGGAAAATGACAACTTTCTAGAGAGCAACACACACAAAAGAAAACACAACAAATATATATAGAAAAAAACACATATGTAAAAGATTAATAGTTTGTACATAGACCTAAACTAGTGTTCATGGGTATAAAATAACATTCAATAGAAGTAATTCTTCAAGAATTGTCCATGAACTAGCAATTCAAGAATATGTCCTAATAATTCTTTTAAAATATGTGAATCTTGACCCCATGTGGATTCAATCAAGCATGGCCCAAGCCATATTGGGTAAAACTTTCCATGCTTGCCTTTATCTTCAATCCTTGTATTCAACATCAAGATTAGATCTTCAGACTCAAATTGTATAGCTATTTTCTTCTTATCATATAGTTTTTTTTCTCACAACTGCAACTTTGTATTTGTAGCAGAGGCTTCCTTCTTGGTTTTAGTCAGTGCTACCAATTCATCCATTATTTCCTACATGTCATCTATGATATCATCATCATACATTTGGATATAATTGTATGGGCCTATTTGGTTATTTTGGGGCATTCTTTCTTAGATTCCATGCACTAGATCAAAAGGTGAAACACCTATTGCTTTCTTAATTGTCACTCTATTAGCCCAAACTACCAGATGAAGTTTGGAATCCCATGCCTTCTTATTATCATCCACCATCCTCCTGATAATATCAATATAATTTATTGGTAGATTCATCCTTCCCATTTCCTTGTGGATGATAGGAAGATGATGTTGACCTTGTAATACCATACTTGTCACAAAATTTTATAAATTCTTCTCACCTAAAACACATGGCATTATATGTTACTATTCTTTTAGGACACCCAAATCTGGTTATTATATATTTTAGTAGAAATTTATTCACCACTTTACTAATAGCCTTCATGGTATGAATGACCTCTACCAATTTTGTAAAGTAATATGTTGCTACTAGTATCCATGAATAACCAGTGCTAGACTTAGTTGATATTTCACATATGAAGTCTATTCCCCATTGTTGGAAAGGTGCTTTCAGTTCTACTAACTTTAGATGGGCATTTACTTAAAAAATTAATTTTCTCGCAAACCTCTAGCAAGAATTACAATTTTTTCTTAGAGCATGAACATCCTTAAATAAGCCTGGCCACCAGAAGCCAACTCTCATTACCTTATGAGCAATATTATTTTCCATGTAATGACCTGCACATACTCCTGAATACATTTCAATGAGTACCCTTTCTGACTCCTTATGATCAATACATTTCAACAATATTCATTCAAAATTTCTCCACCACTAGCTCCTATTGACAATAATATACCTAATTGTCTTGAACTTCATAGGCCTTCTCTCTTCATCAGTCAAATGAGAGGGAGGCTCCATATGCTATAAATAATATATATCATTTCTATACCAATCATAATCATCCCTAGCACATATGTTTTCTATGTAGTATTTGTCTACAACATTTATCTGATTAGCATCAAAATTTGATTAAGCCATCAATTTTGCGAACCCTTAGCCTCTTACCAATTTTCTAATTTGAATTTCAATATTAAACTCCTGGATTTTATTAATCCATCTGCACCTCTTGCCAGAAACTTCTTGTTTGGAAAATATGTCCTTGATTGCTACACTAGGCACAAAAACTATAAAATAGCACTTACTAGATAAAATCTAAAGGCTTTGACAAATTTGACAAAAGAATATTCCTATTTCTCATTAATTTCATATTTTAATTTTGCAGGTTGGAGTGACTTACTAAAAAATGCAATAGGTTGTTCAAAACCCTTTTCATTCTTTTGAAGTAAATATTTTGCAATGATATGGAAGGAAGAAAAAAAAAAATAAACAAAAAAAAAATATATATATATATATATATTTACATTGGATTTTCCTAATCATGTGTCCTTAGCACTAGTACATTTTTATAGTATCTTTGATCTCTTGGAAGGCAATAGAGGGTTCACTTTCCCAATTAATTACTACCCATTTCTTGAGAATTTTGGAAATAGGTCTATTGATTTTAGCAAAATTAGTCAAAAACCTCGTTAATAATTTGACTTGGCCAAAGCAAGACTAAATGACTTTGACATTTCTAGGCTTAGGAACCTTATCTACTATTGTCACTCTTTCATGATCAATCTTAACTTCATCTTTAGATACTATATGGCTAAGCAATTTCCCCTATGTTACTCCAAAGGTACACTTCTTTGGGTTCAATGAGACTCCATACTCAATAGCTTTTATAAAGATTTTCTCTAAGTGCTTGCAATGATCTTCAACTTTCTTGGAATAAGCTATTAGATCATCTTGGTAGACAATCATGAATTTTTCTATGTATTCCTTGAAAGAAACATCCATGGATCTCTAGAATATAGCTCTAGCATTGTTCAAGCCAAAAGGCATCCAAACATATACATATGCTCCACAAGGAGTGGTAAAGGTTGTCTTGAACTACTCCTTTTCATCAACCAACACTTGGTTCTACCCAAAAAAACCATCAATCATGTACATTAGTTCAAAAATAGCAAGTTATTGTAGCATGGATTCAATGTTGGGTAGGCCATAGTTATCTTTTAGGGAAGCAACATTCAAATTCCTAAAGTCAACACACAACCTAATGTCACCATTTTTCTTTCGACCTAGCACTAGGTTAGAGACCCACAAAAAATGCCTAATGGGCTTAATAATCCCCCCATCCCTCATTTTCATAAGCTCTTCTTGCATCTTGGGGGCTAATGTAGGATTAATAGGTCTTTATTTTTTTCTAAAGGGCTTGACTTTCTCTTTTAGTGGTATAAGATATTGAACAAGGTCTTCCCCATAAGTATTAAGGTTATCATATGACCATGCAAAGGCATGCATAAATTTTCTTAACAAATCAACTAGGGACTTTCTTATTGCAGGAGAGAGATCCTTACATATGTATACCTTTTTGGGAGACTTATTAGTCCCTAAATTTATTTCTTTCTGTCCTTGTGGTTCTTGTCCTTGAATTCTAGATGAACTATATCCTAATTATCAAAAACACTAGAAAATGATATGCCATTAGGCTTAATGGCTACATTTTCCAGTAGATCAACCATTTTTTTGTTATTTATATACATCCAAGAGATCCCAAAATCATTGATGCTTCAATCTAATCTAGAAAAACATTCTTGTACTATTTTGAACTCTTGTTCTTGGATTCATGTGTCTCCCTAATCTGAGACAAAACTAATTCTAAATCACCAATAACATGCAACTTCTTAATACCATGATTTGCAACCACTTTTAATCCAAGTAAAAGTACTTCATACTATGCTATGTTATTAGTACAAGTAAATTTCAAGATGAATCAATATTTAAATGTATTCTTCTCTAGAGATATGAAGACTACTCCAACCCTAATCCCTCTTTAGAATTAGCCCCATCAAAATACATATTCCAAATATTATGAGAATCTATGCATTTTGTTGCTTCTTGTGAATTTAATGGGACTATCTTTTTAATTTCTTGAATAGCAGTCTCAACTCTAAAATAATTTACCTTTATATCTAGAAAACAAGTAGCATCTATATCAATGTTATCATCAATCATGTGAATAAATCTTGGCTCTTTTTCAACCTTGATGGATTTATTTCCTATATGAGATGTGACAAAAGACAAGTCACACTATAGGCTACCTCCCATTGTAGTGCTTCACTTTCTTGAGAGAAACATTCCATGTTGTGGAGGAATATCAACTATTAGGATGGTATTTGAGGATCCTAAATCAATCATGTAGTTGCTCAAGGCTTTTCCATTTATGATTAGGCTAAAGAAGAAAGGGTTAATGTTTTCTAAATATGTTGTAGATGAATTGTCCAAATATAGCTAACGTATATGGGACATGACTATTTGTACTCCTTTTCTTTTACTACAAGTGGTATGTCCTACCCTATTGATGACTCTCTTTCAACAATATTATTGTTTCCAATTCCTCCAAACCAAGAAAGAGCTTTAGTAATATGTTCTTCTATCTTAAACATTTTAGATTAATGGACTTTAACAATAATTTGTGATAACATAGAAATCATGTCAACAAGATCATATACAAGAGGTTTGAATAGATTAGCTTTGGCTACATATACTTGAGCAACAAACTCCTCTAGTTTTTTTATAGCATCAAGATTTTGTTTCTTTTCATATGTATTCATCTTGATAGCCTCTATACCTTGAAACTGCACTATCTTCTTAGGTTCCCATATCTTGTTCTTACTATCTTTGATTTTGACTATCAATCAGATTATCCACTTTATTTCCATCATCCATTTTATGAGTTATATCTTTAATGAAAATACCAATGGCTTTCCCAACAACATTGTTTACTATTATATTTATGAGATTATAGGTGCTATGAACTTGGGCTACCATCTTAGAAGTTGTTTTATCAATTTCTATGTTAGATGGATTTCTCAATTTAATATGCCCAACATCTAATATCATGTTGCACATCCTATCATCATTTTAATCCTTATCATTTGAAAAAACTTATTGATGATTCAATTGATCTACATATTTCTTTGATTACTAACATTAATCTTAGACTCTTCCAGATTAGATTCTTCACCATTGTCACATAAATTAATCATATTACATGCCACATCTTCATGGCTCTTTCCTTCCTCACCTTCTCCAAGTTGTGTTTTTTAACTTGTAGAAAATGATAGAATGACAACATGATAGTGACACTAGTACATTTGAGGTCATTTTTCAACCATTATTGGTCAAAATTTTGACCAAATCTTGACCAAGTTTGACCAACCCATTGGTCAAAAAAATTTTGGTCAAAATTTAGACATACCTACTAGTTGGTCAAAATTTTGACCAATACGTTGATTGAAACCTTTCAAAAATGTTGGTAAAAGTTCTGCCAAGGATTGGTCAAAATTTTGACCAATTCTTTGTCAAAAACTGTCAAGTATTGGTCAAAATTTTGACCAATTATTGGTAGAAAACTGCTAGGCATTGGTCAAAATTTTTTTGAAGCTCACACTTGTTGAGGTCCACTTCAAAAATGGCCCTTCCTATGAAATTTTTCTATAAAACCTTTCTAATGAGATAATGTGTTATGAGCTCTTCATTAGTGGGATAGAACGTGAATCCAGGAGGCAGTTGTGCATCACCCATATCATGATTGTAACTAAAGTTAAGAGCCTTTATTATTGAATTCTCTTAACTTTAGTTACAGTCATGATATGGGTGATGCACAACTGCCTCCTAGATTCACATTCCATCCCATTGATGAAGAGATCATAACACATTATCTCATTAGAAAGGTTTTACACAACAATTTCACAGGAAGGGCCATTGCTGAAGTGGGCCTCAACAAGTGTGAGCCTTAGGGAGGTTTCAATTCCCTCCTTTATTATTCACTATGCGTATAATCCCACACACCCATTTGATCTTGAATGATGATATGTACTAAATGCTAAGTATCTATGCTGAGTGTTCCAAAATGATCCATTTCATGCCTTCATCTTTACACAATGTCGTTCTAGTTTCTTTCTACTCGCATTCCCATTTCATTTCATATAATCGTCTAAACATTGTGTCACTCTAAGCTCTAGTCAACTATTTCGTCTTGATTGATCATCTCATAACTATTGAATAAGAGCTTTGGGATAAGATATAGGCATCCATCAAAGCATAAAGGATTTTCTCAGACGATGTAGATGAAGTAGTACAAGGATGGGTGACAAGCATTTTGGTAATTCTTTATGTCTTGTTAGATAAAGATGTAATCATGTTTAGCAAATAGAAATCCAAAACTAGTAACATACATTGCAAAAACCAAAAATTTTACATGAAGGGAATAAAAGGATCACTAATTTAAGAATCCCAATGTTTTTAAGTTCTATTCCATTAGAAGTGAGCTATTTGTGCATAGTAAACAACTTTGCCTTGCCTCACATAATCGTTTCAATATTATGATACATGTAAACGCTATATCCATTGTGACACATATTTAAGGGAAATGAGAATAATTTAAGATACAAGATAGATAAATGGTCATTACCAAAACTCTTTATTAAATTGATTTTTTATGGGAAACCATGCTATTAATTCACTCCCTAATATGTCTAGTTGTTGTACCTAGCAAAGGAGCTAGCTATTAGCGAATCACAAACTACAGTTTCCCAATCATGTGTAAAAAGAATGAGATGATTAGAGGTATGAGAATAAGATAATAACATCACAATGCAATTTTAATAGGTGTTGTGAGACATGAAGTGAAGATATCAGCTAGAAATTTAGGACTCTGAGGAAGAATCTCATCTACTCCACAAGCTACAAGTAATATACAATCCTTCATTGTGACTGTAGAAGAAATACCAGAACCCAAGTCTTGATACTACACATCAACCAAAGACACTATCAAGAAATATATTATATATACTCAAACAAATAATTAACTTATAAAGGGGCATATGTATTTTTTTGGATTAATCATAGAAGATTCCATGTGCTTCACAATTTATTGAGTAAAACTTATCTCTAGAAATGCATTCACAATCATACCAACAGTAGAATGATCAAACACATAAATTAAGGGTGTCCCAAACCATGATTCTAATTCATAAATTGATAGGGGAATGTATTGTGGGTAATCTTGCACTCAAAGAAAAAAAAAAACCTTCAGCCACCTAACAAGATTATAAGAGATACGAGAATAATGTTCTACTAAGCACTTAACATTAAATATAGCCTTGTTAAACAGCCATGATACCAACATTCCAAGATGATATGCTCTTAGTATCCCAACGGTTATTGAAAATTGTAGAGGAGTCAAGTAACAATGAATCTTATATTTAATTTGCATAAGATAGGAAGGAAAGGAAAATTTTCCATAGTTTTCTTCAAATCTTAAATTACGCCAAAAAAATTTACATAAAATGCCAAGCAACCCCACTACTTTAATATCAATATTTTCTCAGTAAAAACCCAGAAAAGCTTACCTTTGCATTCCTTATTCATGATTCTAATGACACAAAGTAGTCTTGTTGTTGGTAGGTATAAAATAAATTTTGAAGGATACAATGTTGAAGCAGCTTCAAAAAGATCATCTGAAGGACATGATATGCTCAGGCTGAAGGAGCTTTGAGATTCATTACCACAGTTGGGAATGGGCTCATATTCAATTTTTTGAAGATTGAAGATGAGCCCATTCCTAAGTGTAGTAATGAATCTATAACCTTGACACCCATCTCTTTGTAGACTTGCACACATGCTTCAAAATATTGATGACATAATTCATTTGTCCATACTATTGGAGAAAAAATACTACTGTAGAATCCAAAAAAGTTAGGCCAAATAGGTAGATTACAGAATCATGAAATTGTGAACCATTATACACACACACACACAAGAAGAACAATACCTTGAAGTACTACTAATCAAATCTTCATTAACAGGTGGGCAACTTAAAAAAATCAAGCATGTCGACTCTGAGAGGTCTTGATTAAAGAGGATTGCTGAACTACATCCTGGGTGAGCCAAAGCAATAAATATATTAGAGTGAGAATATTCAACATTTGCATATAGAGTAGCTGTAACACCAACTTCCATATCAAACACATGAATAAACTATTGAAATGCTAAAAAGTATATGACTTCATCTCTATGGTAATCATATTATGGTTTTTCTATTGTTTGGAGGACAATAACACTAAGTCAATGTTAACATATTATAAAGTTGCTTTAGGAACAATGTGAAAATTTTACAATTTATACAACTATACCTCAAAAACCTATTCATATGTCTTTTGTCAGTCGGTGATATGGAAAAATGAAGTAGTTCACATTAACAGTAAATAATGGAATCATATTCACAGTAATAATCCACAACACATGGGTTCAAAATAACAAACTGTTCAAATTATTGGCAATTTAGGCAAGAACATCCTTTTATTTGTATCCAAACATGATGGGTGAAGTAACGAAACATACCCTGAGTGATAGGGTCACTAACTTGACCACACAAGCTAGGTATAGTAAGAAGGGTTAGTGAACCCATGTCATTCCTTTACATATACATTCATTAGCTATAAACTTGTATATACATTATACACACTTGAGGTGAAGCATCAAATCCAATAATTGAAATCATAGCCAAACTATCATAATATTGTGAACAGGTGATATTAATCTAGAAGGCACATATCCATCTCACAATTACATCATATCAGAATGAACTTAATATAACTTTTAATCCTATGGAAGAAATATCAAAGAAGGGTAAGAGTTAACACTTGGGTGGGCACGACATTACATATTTCACCAACATCAACATGCTTTTTGTGACCACATCTTATGACAATGTTTTGGAATGTATTTGTTGATCATAACTAAAGCTCTTAAATCAAAGAGATTTTTTCTCCTTGCCCAGTTGCATAAAATAGTCAGGCAAGAAGAGCATTTGAGGGTCAAATTCTACATAACTTGAGGCCATGAAGGAGATGCTAATAAAATATTTTTTTTCACCTCAAAGCATATCAAAGGTGTGAAAGGAACACAATCAAAAAAGTTTTGTTAGGCAATGGAAATATGATTTTTAACAGAAAAGGAATTAAAAATATTTTTATCACAAGTCAAATGAGACCCTTTTGTTCAAGCTTCTCTCCTTTAACAACATTCCTAATATCATCACTAAAGAAATTTAAAATATTATATTGTCAAATGGTCACCACGAAGGAGCTCAAGGATTTCGTTTTGAACATGGCTATAAGACAAGACACTTGAACCTGATGAGATCTCAAACTCTTGCAGCCATTAGTTTTTGGAACTCATTGTGGCTGACCTCTAACTGGTTGAAGATGTTCACAAAGTGGTATGCTCACTGAAGCCATCAATTCTACCTTAGCATTGGTACCTAAAGAAGAGAACAATCTTGCCTTCAATAGGTTCGCGTATGTTTCTCTTTGCAATTCATCTAAAAAATTCATAACTAAAATCTTAGCCAACAAAATAAAAAATTAACATCCTTGAGGAGCAAGGATGATTCATTCTAGGTAAGTAAATGTATGAAAATATTGTTATTGTTGCACTGGATACCAACAACAAGGTGACGGTCATTTATCTATCCCAATTATCTATCCCAATTCCATTTATCTATCCCAATTCCCAACCTTAAAGTAGATGGTCATTTAGCTCTTCCCACTCATATTTATTGTGCCTAGGTGGCTGTGTACCTAATTACTATTAATTCTTTAGAAATAGACTTTCTCAACTCTGCCACCCATGCAAGGGAAACTCTAGACTTCTAATCCTGCATCATATCCTAAGGATGGATCTCATACACAATGTTGTCCAAGAACATTTTTCACAATGTTATGAACCATGGAAACTAAATATCTTTAAAATTAGGCATTAGATGAATGGAAAACAAAATAGCCAAAAGGATATTGAGAATAAAATTTAGCACGAAGTGCAAGCTTTTCTAGTGCAGACTTCAAATTTTTACTGTCCTCTAGGCTATCATTAGCTTCATCTCCATATTTCTCTCCCATCTCCAGATTTTCAAAATCTCCATAGGTAGAGTCATCATCTTCATCACTCTTATCCATTGCTTCACCTTTAAAATAGTGAAAAAGTGTGGCAATAATGTCTATCAAATTGATTTGCCTTGTGATCTTAATTTATCACCCATCTTTATGTATCTAACTTGTATGCTTTTAAAGGTGTTGTTATAGATGATGCAAGTACTACAAAAGACCTCAAGGAAGAGTTGGGGAAAAACATTCCACCAAAGTCCAAACCGGTTGTGGAAGCCATCCTAGAAAAAAGGATCAACAAGCAGACCAGAAGGAATATCATACAAGAATGACTTTATAATACAAGAATATCATTGATGAAAACATGAAAAATTAGGAACACAATGATGATAGATTATTTCATTTTTAGCATAGTACAGTTTCTAATACTATTGGTTGGCATTTCATGATGCAGTTCTCTTCACATTATGATGAGTTATTTATCACAGTTGTTATATTGGGTCTTAATACATTTCTTGGCTTTTTCTTTGTTGTAACAATCTTTTCACTTTTCAGGCAACATGTTGAGGAGGGGGTTTCTTTACTCTTAATTATTTTAGCCCCTCATCATAGTCTATAAGATATCTCTCTAGTTTCTACAATTCTTACTTTATTTGATTAGCAGATGTAGTCATAGTCAAATTTAGGACACTTGTTTGGTTCTCAGCATTTCAGTTTTCTTGGTTGGCTATCTAATTATTTTCTTGTAGCATAATATCATTCAAATTTTGACAGTTGGTCTCAATACTATGATTTTATTGATGATTCTCTCATATTTGATGTCTATTGATGTTCTTAACTTCATGACACTATAGGGTTACTTCTAACTTATTTAGATCCTTTTGTGGGCTACAAGTATACTGATGTTTTTTCATGGTTTCATAGTTATAGTATTATGTTTCCTCTTTTTTGTCCTCATGGTCTAATAGGGGAGAAGATTAGGGTTTTTCCACCAAGGACAAAGGGGGAGTTTCTTTCTCCTCTCCTAGTCGTCCTTGAAATCAAAAGCACATAATAGGATAACTTGATTAAAATCAGTTGATCAAATGCATATGATGATTAGGATCACTATGATTATGATTGGTGCATATGTGCTTATGTATATTGGTTCAGTTATTGTATATTGTGATTATGAGATTAGTGGATACATGGGAATGATATTGCACCTTGATACATTGAATTTTCATCATCATCAAAATATAAATAAATTTAAAATTTAGTTTCATGTTGCATCATGATCAGTGCATGTTAGTGCATCATTTAGTGAAAAATAGCGTATTAAAGTCATTATGGATACGTGAACAAGTTTGATCAATTTTTTAATATTAGTTATCAGTTTGCAATAAAGTTGAGTATCATATTTAGTGCATTCAGTGTTGTGCGAACATTAGTGCACAATCAGTCATGAAGAAACATACTTATAGAGATATATTTCACTTTTTAGACATCATTCATATGTTCAAATTTTGGTTGTATGTGTATAAAGCATTTACATGATGTTAAGGTTGTATCAACTATTCAAATTTAAAGTCACTAATGTGACTAAGCATCAATATTGTGACAATGGCACTCATTCAGTTATTATGTTAAGAATACCTTTTGGTCACCCCCTAAGCAATCCTTCATGTGTCAACAACATTCAAAGTGTAGTTGATGTGTACTACTTAGTGAAGCATTAAATGACCATACTTGTTATAGCATGCAGAAATAGAAAATATTTTGTTTGTGTTATTCATATTTGGGTTTCATTTTTTTTAAATCCTAACTCAGTCGAGCTGGGGTACAACACATTGGAACAATTTTGGTTATCGACAATTCTTGAAAGAAAGTTGACAAAGAATCAGCTAAGCAGTTATCAGTGATCATGTTTTCGATGGTTGCATTTGTTAATGTGAAGCATTTGAAGGCAAAGTAACTGATATTTGTAGAAGATTTTCACTTAATATTCATTACCAAGCATACTCGTCTCCACTACCCTGCTCAGTTTATCTACATTTAAGTTTTTTTAAGGGTTTTTACATGCTATTATGTCATTATGTATGAAGATATGTGCTTTACATTTCTTGATTTGAAAAGAAGCCTTTCTTAGGTTTATTATTGTCATTGGTTAACCCATGTTTGAGTTTGATGTGTCATATTTCAAGTTGGAAAAGTCACTATTCATGGGTTGAGCCAATTGAAAGTTTTTTGGGGGTAGCATTGTTTACAATTTAATCTTGCTAAAGATATATCACAGTTCTTTCTTATAATACCCTAACCCTGCATATGTTATATTCATTCATTATTTTTAGTAACAACCCTAGTCAAGGGTTTGAGGTTTTCAAAGGATGTAAATTGTTTTAGTTCCCTCACTATGTGATGCTACAGTCATACATACATGTCAATAGTCTTTTTGTAACTATTGAATTTCTTTAGTCTCACTTTTGTATGTCTATGACCATTCAAATTAATCATGTCCTTTAAGTATTATCTAACTGCTACAATGTAAGGTCTTTTTTGTCAAACCCAAGTGTGGATTATGGAAACTAGACAGATATCTTATAGACTTTGATGAGGGGCTAAAATAATTAAGAGTTCAATGTATTGCCTGAAAAGTGAAAAGATTGTTGCAACAAAGAAAAAGCCAAGAAATGTATTAAGACCCAATATAACAATTGTGATAAATAACTCATCATAATGTGAAGATAACTACATCATGAAATGCCAACCAATAGTATCAAAAACTACACTATGCTAAAAATAAAACAATCTGTCATCATTGTGTTCCTAATTTTTCATGTTGTCATCAATGATATTCTTGTATTATAAAGTCATTCTTGTATGATATTCTTGTATTATAAAGCCATTCTTGTATGATATTCTTGATTATTCATGTTGTCATCAATGTATTTCATGTTGCCACAAGGGATGGTATCCACTTTTGGGTCTTAGGTAGAGGAATGATTGGATATGGATTTTTCACTAGGTACACCCACTTGTATGGATGGCAATGGCCACAAGAAACCAAGAGTGATGGCATTTTCTCTTGGACCTAGGGTAGATCATTGATTAAGGCACCCTAATATGCCCTTTATCCTACCTCTCCTATAGTTGAACTCCATTAACAAATTTAGTATTCCATATGATTAAATTGACCATCCTAATCATATTTGGAATGATATATGCTTTAATATCACAAATAAGGAAGATCTATTTGTCAATTATGTGTCAAAGATTTCCTTAAATGTTGCAGGACCAAGTACATGATGTTATGCATTCTATTCTACTTCTTTTTCTAATTGGAATCTTTGATTCAAAGCAAATACTCAAGCATTTACAGAAAGGGGACATTACATACAACAACCATATAAATCAAAATCTTCCTAAGAAAGTAGCACTATGAAAAGTATATGAAAGCTTTCTCTATAACATCAACTACATGTGTAGTATAACATATTTTAATTAGTCATTACAAAAAATCTAAACAAGAAAAGATCATTTTTCATAAGGGTTTGATACCTCTCAGAACATATCAGATCCAGAAGATGGATATGTGCAAGTTACTTATTTTGTGACTAGCAGTCATATAGAATTTGAAAGCCTAGCAAACAACCCAATCATAATATATCTACACACCACTACCAAAAGCACATTTATAAAAAAATAAATGCAGCATATCTAATTCATAAAAATGTACCACACCTATTCCTTAAAGTAGGCAACAACACGTTCTATGCACATTTCAAGGCTTTCACCATTTGGGGGAGGAATGTCATAATTGCGACACCATTCATGAACTTCCTCCTTTCCATATCGATCAGTTGTTTCCTATTTTTTGAGGCCTTATAATTCTCCATACTTGCATTACAGTAAACATTTATGGAGTAATCATTATAAACTTATATTATACACAGTTTGAAACTATTAATATCCAAGAATTGTTAGCATTAAGCTTTTCCATGCACTCATTGAGTTGCCAAGCTATTATGATTGGAATAGAGTGTTTTTGAGTATCTTCACTGAATATCCTACTCTGTGCATTGGCCTAATCATTCTCATTATGTTTTATTATTGGTACCTACATCACATGAAATTCAACTTCAAGCCTCAGTCATGTTTAGCAAGTCATTATATAAATGTTGACATCCAAACCTAATCACTCATATTATAAATGTGCTACTGAAACCAAAACAATAAATTTTAATTTAAGAACTAGAATGACATCCTAAACACCTCAACCTACATGGGATAGTCATTTCACAACTGCCTCCAAATAAATGAATCTAATATTTTTCTCAATGAATAAAAATCCATCTATGCATTTGTCAACTCTTGCTGGACACAGAATTCAAATTTCTTGAGAATTGATATTGAACTCAGGTAATAACCATTTAAACACCTGCCCTTGCATATATAGAGAAGCAAAGTAGTTAAAGGTAGCATAAACATAATGTAAAGATTTGACTAAAAAAATTTTTTCCTATGCCGTTGATTCATCACAAGCATAGTAGTCATCCGAGCCTGAATCAATGCAAAAGTAAATATCAGATCAACTAGAATGTTGTTAATCCTTTTTCTAGCATCAACAACCTCTTCTACTCCTTTTTGAGTCAGGGGTACATCCACACACCCAGTGAATAAATTTTTCTCATTGCATAATGACTCCTTTTGATGGATCAAAATCAAGGCTCCTTCAGCTGCAACATAAAAGATGACAAAAAAATGCATTATAGATAATAATGTATTTTCCTTATAGGTCAATTTTGGTGGAGGGCACCTAACCTAGGAGGTAGGGGAATAAGTACTAAGGAGGCAAGGGAACAAATTTTAGGACAACTTGCCACTCCAGAAAAGGAAGGATTCAAGTAGATTAGGAAGTTTTAACAAGGTTTGGTCCATACTTTAATAAGTTGGTCTTTGTTTGATAATGTTTTGTAATAAGGCACATGTAAGGCCCATGAGCACATTGGTGTGTTTATAAACCAAGTGACTCCATGGGACCAAAAGGCCTTAGAATAGGGAATTAAGAGTCTACATAGGCCTTGTGGGATGTAGAGGAACTTGTTTGGTTCATAACATTTACCGATTTGCAAAAAATGCAAAAGTTGCATAAAGTTGTTGACAACTTTTTAAAAAGTGTTGATCAGTATTAACAAAAAGTGGTTGTTTATTTGTTTTATGGTTGGGTATTCCTATATGTTTGTTCCAATGGTCATGTAGACCTTTATATATTTTATATGTCATCTTAGTTGGTAGGAGGAGATCAGATTGTATTGAGGCTTGGAGAAAAAGCAATAAAAACTTCAATCTTCTAGAAATTTACTAGTAATTTCTTAGTTGTTACAACTATACAGATCCATATGACACTTTTATGATTGGTAAGTGTATGAAATATTTTTAAGGTGTGTTAGGAAACTTTTGGTTTTGGTTTGACTCAAAAAGGAGTTGTGGTTTAAAAGTTATCTACATTTTAGTAGCAAGGGGTTTGAAAAGCCTTGTTTTCTAGGCCCTTCCACAAATGCAGCCCTAACTTGCATTCCCACTAGTGGAAAGCTTTGAAATTGAGGGATATGCAAGTTAAGGGTCTTATCTCAATGATTCCAGAAGTTGGAGGCATGGTGAGAAGGGAAAGTATCTTTTCAAGCCGGCGCTAGGTCAAGCAAGCCCATGTGCTTGACTAGTTTTTGCAAGTTAAATGGTGACAGTCATGGTTGCAGGCACCTCTGATCAGTTTGAGTGCTAAAACTAGGTGTATTTAGTGTGTTGAAGATTTCCTTAAGTTTTTGGTGTCTTGGGAACCCACCTTTCCCATTCTTCCTTGAAGCCCTAGCCTAACTTGATCAACTAGGCCTAGGTACCAAGCAGTAGTTTGGAGGGTGCTAGAGCAAGACTTGCCCAAAAGATTTTGGATTCTTAGAGGTGCCAAGAAGGGTGTTTGAACCTATGGAGAAGTCCCTATGCTGTTAAGGGATATTGGGAGAAAAGTGCAAAGAAGCTAATCAGAAGGCTACAAGGTTTGTGGGCCTAGAGGTGCCAAGGTGTATGGTGAGTTTGGTGGAACCAAACAAATTGATGATTTTGGGCTGGAACAGTATGTCCATGATTGTCTCCATTGCTAGTGATAGTTGGTGAGGCCTTTGGAATAGGATTTCCTTGTTTGGCTTGTGGTTGAGTATACCCGGTGTGGATAAGAGGACTTGTGAGAAGTCCTAGAATCCTAAGTTGGATTGTGACAGCCACTTATTGGCTTGTGGAAGGTAGTTGTTGCATTACTCTGCATCAAATTCCTAATCTTTTTAAACCATCATGCATTCACCTTAGTGTGTTGCTTTCTAATCCAAACCTTAAAATAAGGATCCAAACACATTTATTGAAGCTACAACTATGAATTTTTTAATTACCAATAGAAATCAATTGAAATAGCTTAATACAATTTCCTAGACTTAGATGTTATGAGATAGAGAAATAAATGAAATGTTATGAGTATCATTACTAGGTCTACATGGAGCAATATCCTAGCACATATCTTATGTCAAGTGAAATTCTTGTCCTGATAGCTTTTGGATTTGGCTGTGTGGTAAATTTCTTCATCATAGTTCATTGGAAACTATGCATGGTCATGTGGAAAGAGAAATATAGTGGCAAACTTTCACAAAGGATGGGATAATGTGTGCATCACTACACCTTTATTGAATGCAATATTAGCTAGCTTCTTGGAGAGCTTGGTTCTTAACTTTTCAAGCTGTTTGGATTTGAAGTAGATTTCCCTCCCACGAAGGGTTTCAATTGAATTCATAAAAGCAAATGGAAATCTATAATGTTAAGAAAGAAAATAAAAGCAGATTTCCCTTCGATAATGGTCATTTAAGTCACCTAATGCATAGTTTAGAATATCATTATTAACAACTATTGCTGAGGGCAAAAAAATATGGGTAAATATATAAAGGGAACAAAATGATCAAATATCAAACATTGTAGGTAGCAACACATAAATCCCATATCACATTTGCATTGTATGTTATGGGTAGTAGTAGTTGTGGATCATTTTAGACCTATGACATGCAAAGTGTCCATTTTATGTTAGTTTGAGCTTCACTTGGTTTCATGAATACTATAATATTCTCTACTTAACAAGGCCAACCACGTGAAGGTGGAAGCTCATCTGGCCTCACCCCCCTCCCCCTAACATCAATCTAAAGTACCCATTATCATCTAATTATATACTTCATTCATTCATTCATCCATTTATGAACTATAACATTCAATAAATACAATCACATAACATTCATTAATATGATATAAAAATTTATTAATAAACAATACTAATCAAAACTTCATTAACACATAACAATATTCATTAACATAAAATAAAAAACTATATTAATACACATCATTCATACATAATTACTTAAAACAAAGTTCTTTCATTATTCAACAAGGTTTATCAAAGAAGAATTTTAAAACATCATTTCTTTTTCTGAGTTTTCTTAAGAAAAGCACTCATAGGAGCATCCATATCTACATCATTCTCCTTTTCTTCTAGCACGTGTAATGTCAAATTACAATGGCTCCTTCTCTTTGGAGGAGCAAGAGGTTGCTGCACTAAAGGGGGCTTTGTTGCAAGAACAAGTGAATGGGATAAATTGGCATACTCTTTTTCTTTTTCTAACTGTTACAAGTTTGTAATTAAGTACGAGTACAACATAAAAAGCATTTTTCTTACCTAACAATGCCACATCATGTACATTAACATTTTGATCTGGCATCGCGTCAACATGCTGAACACTTGGAACATGGTCCACTCCTTTAGCATGATGTTCAACATGCTCTAAAATATTCAAAAAAAGGATACATGTCAAATTCCAATTGAAGATGTTAAATTGTATTCATAATTGCATAATTAATTTCCAATAGAAAATTAATACCTCCACCACTATAATGCACATCATGGCCTTCGTCACGAGTAGGTTTTGTGGTAGGATATGAAGGCTATAGTAAAATGTTATGCACATTGTTATGTAGTCAATTTACATTTAAAACTAATCCCAAAAAAGAATCTTCTCAACTATTTAATTTTATTTACTTTTCATCTAACCAATTTACCTATGAGATATCATTTGGTGCACTGGATTCTTGGGCAAGGCTTATAGATTCTTCACCTAGGTGTGCAACCACAACTTTATAGCCTTCCTTCAAGGCAATTTTTCTGTCTTCATCTGTGACCTCCACATTGAAATCTATGCCCTATGTTTTTTGTTATTTGATCTGACCGATATCTACTAACATTACAATCAGGGCATTCTATTGCAAATTCATGTTGTTTATGATATAGAATGTGATCATTGGGACATGCATGTATTGTCTGATACTTCATTCCAATATGATCCATAATGTTAGATAATTCTCGATATGAATGAGGCAAAATGTTTGATGGTGATAAAAAAGCTCACTAATCAACCTACAACAACAAATATGCATTGTTAATATAATGAATAGTAATTGTATGGTAACATTGACGATGACAAAAATGACACACCTTAGCATACGTGACATTGCTACATTGGATATACTATTCATAACCTTTAAGTTCACCAACAACACTATAGACGATAGTAGAGTTGTTTGGGAGCCTTCGTATAAGGGCTCATGTGCCTTCCCAAGTAAAGGTATGTCAAGACCATCTTCATCATTATCATCAGATTCACTAGTACCATCATTGTGAGCCTCTTCATCACCTACCCCAATACCATCTTCTTCAATCATGTCCTCTGGCACATTATCATCTTCTTCCATGGGAGTGTTATCCTTAGCTTGGATATTCACACCTCCATGTTCCTCTAGTAGGAAATCCACATTCAACAATGGACAAAAATTGTGGCCCCCTTCAACATGACCATATTCCCTACAATGACTCTGGGTTGTTTTGATTAGAATTCTTTGATTCTTTAAGCCCTTACACTTTTTGCAAGGACAATAACATTTATCAGGTTTTCTTCGAACTTGGGCCCACAATGTAGCCATTGTCTCATTATTTTGTTCTAGGTTCATATTGTCAAGTGTGGTCTTTCTTCATAGGAAAATATACCTGCAAATAAATTGGAACATGAAGATGACTAAAATATTGAAACATATCAATGAAATCTTCAATCAAGAACATGTGAGCTCAAAAGATGGGTAAATATCAAAAACTCGTGAGCCTAAGATCATTACAATTTCAGCCATGAAATAATTGCAATTGAAATTTGTTGAAAAATAGGCCTAAGTGGGTTGGCCTAAGGGTCAAAAGAAGAATTCAGATTTCACTTAATTACAAATCAATTAGCTTATGCAAGTTTGGTCTCATGGTGGTTGTATAATTTTAAAAAACTTAATCCTTAGACCATTTGGGCTAACATCAAGGGATGTGAATTTAGGACTCAAACATCTATAAAGGTTGGATGTTGAAATTCTTTGGAACATCAACCCTTTCAAGAACTTCTTGATCCTTACAATATATCCAACACCTTCTCTTGGTCCAATCTTGACCTTCTATGCAAGAAAATATACCCCTCATGTGGATGGAATCTCCCAATTCATAACTGTCCCATTCACCTAGTGACCCTCAAACATCACCCTGTCACATTCAAAGATCTTTGTCTCTAATCTCCCTACATATCTCTGCACAAAATCATATCAAATAGGTGCATAATACATTAGAAACCCCTCTTCCACAAGTTACATATACAATACACCAGTGGGAGTGGTCAAATTCACTAAGTTTACCTCAAACAATCAAGTTCTGTCACGTGACAATGAGAGTCTCTTATTACCTGTGCAAAATCCTTTACAAATGACTTTTCACAAATAAAATCAACTTAAAAAATAACCTTCTCAATCATTTTCATATTCAAAGAAAATCTTTGAGTGAAATAAAGCTTGCACCAATTAAAAAAAACCAAATTGCATAGTCATTGTTCAGTGATAGTTTTAATAGTGAAATACAAAGTTTTTTTATTGATTTTCTATAGCTATCACATTGAAATCTCCTCAACACCTTTACACATTCATCTATCATGTTCATATAAGCTTCCTTTTTTCCTTTTTCAAATTTCCTAACTCCCTAAAACCGACCAAATTCCCTTTAATTGCCTTGGGACAGTTTAGAACAATTTTTAATATCTTTAATAACAATCCTTTATGATAACCTCAGGCTTTAGGACTCAGTTCTTATGACATTTTTGAGAGTAATTGACCTTTCTAATGCTTAAAAGACTCATAAACCTTCACTTAATCCCATGACTCTACCATAGTGCCATATGCGGCTTGTTTGGCAACATTTTGACATATTTTCAAATTACATTGCATTTATTTGCATTTGATATGCATTTTATGACTCTTTGACCCCATTTATCAACCTAGTACATTCTAGGACTCCCTTTTCCCATGAAATTTTACTACATTACATAAATGACCCTCCTCCTTTCATCTTGATGCCAAGAATGGCTTACAACTTGAACTTTAATGATTACAAACATATCAAAAAGGACCTTCATAGGGTCTTATTACATCAAATCCCACAAAATAACCCTGCAATTCTGCAATAAGGCACATAACTTGTTGAAGGTTTTGATTTCTTCTTCCAAATAGGTTTCACTTAATATAAATGTGTATAACACCCTCACTAAACATTTTACAAATAGGCAGCAAGCTAAGGGGGCTTGACTGCAAGAAAAATTCAATGGTTCAATATGCTTTAGCCGAAGTAGTAACATGTCAAGAAGTTACAAGGAATGGTTCACAAGACACCACTTGCTGAACCTTCTACAAACAAGGCAGCAAACCAAGTAGTTTTGATTGAGAGGAAAACTTAATGGATATGCACATTCGAGAAACAACAGTGCTAGCATGAGTGACCTCCAAAGAAGCGTTTGTGATTCACCCCTACTACTCATGAGATTTGTCTCAATAAATAAAATTCAATACTTCACAACAATATCACTTATATGAAAATCCACACCATTTTTTCCATTTTTCTAAATTTACTTTATAAAATATTTCTTTTAAGATGCAGTGAGGGGACACTTTCATTTCTAGTCTTTTTCAAAGCAAGGCTACCATGCTATCACAATTTGTTCATTGCAATATTTAAAAGAAAATAAAAGGATCTCAAAGTCACTCAAAGATGGTTCTAGGATTCTTGGAAAAATATTACACTCTGGAAATTCATTTTTTCTTAATATTAATATCAAATCAAGGCTCTTCTTATAAATCATATTCCTCTCCTTTTTCCTGCCTACCATATAGTAATAAGAAAAATAAAACTCTCGTATACAGTGTATACAAAAATTGATGTTCTCACTTTAATCATTTTTATACTTCAAGAGGTTTCTTGACATGCACCATAAACCATTACATTGCAACCTAGAGCATAATAATGTCATCAAAATTATAAAGCAAGATTATTGTAAGACCAAACTTGCTCGTGCTTTATTTGACTTGTAGCTATCTTTCCTGTATATTACTTATAAATTGAATTTTTTTACATTTCCAAAGTTTCTCCATACTTCAAGAGATTTCTTGACATCAACCATAAGGCATTTAAGATACACATTAAAGCCTGGTCATATCATTAGCATCAAAAAGGGGGAACTGCTACAAGAATAAAGTTACTTGTACTTGTTATGACTTGGAAGCTACCCTACATATAGTTTATGAAATTGATTTTTTTCATATCTAAGTCCCTCCAAATTATCCTATGCTATAACAAATCAGTGCTAATGATGAGCCTTATATGCTCTTTAAAATTAAGCTCTTGGGTATTGTTCAACTTCTTAGAATTCTTGAAGCTAGTAATTTCATCCTATGGTCAGAGGCCACTTAGATAAAAATAGTAGCAACTTTAGGACTATCAAATACAAAAATTTAATATTTTTTAAGCTTATGCTTTGATGTGAACAAGATCTGAACAATGATAAATACATTTTGAACAAAGAAACTAGCCAGAACTCAGAGTAAATTGGATATAAGTAGTAAATAATTCAATTTATCATTAAAAAGATCATGTAATCTCTATTTCATTTTTTGTCCTACTGAAAAACCTATCAGTCATCATGAGAAAGTACCCATAAATGTATATGATCAAGCTTGTGTGCAAAATGAAATTCGTGTTATATAGAAACATCTACTAGTTTAAGCTCTAAAGCCATGGGAGTTGGCACAAAACCCACAATCATCCATATCATAGTTTTGAATCAGTGAGAACCTGTAGCATCAAATTATGTTCTTCGCAACAGCAGCTGAAGATTTTGTGCATGGTCACACATCTGTTGAAGTGCCACGACTCTACAATATTTTTATTCTACATCAAAAGAGTGTAAAATGGACTTAAAAGTACAAAACTTTCTCTACACCTTGCATGGACTCTAGAAAGGTGTTCTGCCAAATGGTTCAAATATGTTCACTCATATGCAAAACCCTTTGCTTCTATCATTTTTGTAATATAGCATCTACTTCAAGTGTACTAATCTAGCCCTCTGTTGAATGTAACAAATCCATAAATACATTTTCAACATTTCTAATGTACTGATTCCTTTTATCCTTATGATGGGAATATATGTTGCATAGATAACAAATGGTTATTAAAATTTTAGGGCCACTGACTCAGCGAAGGCCAGGGTTTACATTAGAACCTGGATTTTTGAAATTTTGTGTTGCTTTTGTATATTTACTCTTGCATGGATCCTTAGTAGCACATTTTAAAAAACTATTTTTCTTGAAATCTATTTGGTGTGGTTTTGATCAATGCTATTTGTCTGGTTGCAGTTAGATTTCCTAATATATTGCAATTGCCAGCACTGTGATAATTTAGTAAAATTTCAAAAGCATACCTTATTTAAAAAATTTTCTAAATCATTACTATGAGTTTGTTGCATTACATCCTTTCCCAACTGTGCTTCTACTATGTAAAAAGATAACATATGGGTAGATTTTCCTTCTACAACAAACTCATTGTCTTCAGGATCAGTGTGTCTTTAATTAAAATATTCAATAGGATTTAAGACATACTAGGTAATCAAACATTTTTTTCTTTCTATTGCTGGGAAATAGCATATTGACATTCAAGATATGGTTAAAATTGGCTTCGGCTGACAATAGTAACAAAGTTATTTTTGGCCAAGTTGGAAATGCTTCAGTGTCTTTTGGTGTGTAGTGTTAACTATTGGCTCCATTGGGAGGGTTAGCTAATCTAGAAGAAATATAGGATCAATGATGGTGATTCCCTATATTAAGTTGCACGCAAGATCCTCCAAGTTGGAAATGCTTCAGTGTCTTTTGGTGTGCAGTGTTAACTAGTGGTTCCATCGGGGGGGGGGTTAGCTAATCTTGAAGAAATATAGGTTCAATGATGGTTATTCCCTGTATTAAGTTGCACACAGGATCCTCCAATTTTCAATTGATTGATTGCAAAAAATAAAATATTGCTCTTTCTATGTATTCAAATAAGGAATTTAGTTGAACCAACCAAGAAATGTATTCAAGAAACACTTGTGTCCTACTTCAAATTCCAAGAGAACTCAACCAATTTTGCTTCCGCTTTAGTAGATAGCCCCTTTCATGTCCTCCCAAAAAAGATGAAGACAAAAGATATGTCTAATTAATTAACATAGACCTAAAAGATACTAATAGAGGATTTGAAGATGATTTTTAGAAAAATGGTGCAAATACACATGATTTTTCTAGGGCACACAATAAATCTTATAGTCAGGTCTGTTTGAAGTCAAAAAACAACTATCAGCTACTAATTGCTAAAGATAATGTTCACCAATTACTACCACATTGAATCACAGGCTTTTCTTTTATTAATGAAAACAACACAATTTTTCCTTTCTAAATTAGTATCCTTTCCTAAATTTGGATATCCTATAACTTTTTGTGAAGATAGAGTTAGTGCCCTTATAGGAACCAATGTGAGTTGCCATCATGTAGCCCACTTTGTCTAGAATAAAAGATAAAGCATTTATGTTGCATCCAATTTGTGCTTGACTAGTGAAATACACCTCTACCATGGATATAAAGCATAATGAGAATGAGAGAAATTTTGTTACCTATTACTTGAAAATAAAACTAGTTGAGGAGGCAAGGGTGCATGAGTTTTCAAAACTTTATGTGCTTCTCAAATAGTTTCTGTGGATAACAGGAAAAGTCTTCACATACCCTCATACATTTTAGTATTGAAACACAATCAATATTTTGTTGATAGCAAATGTTTAGTAAAATGAAGAAGAGAAAAAGAAACACAGTTGCAGTAGCACCCTTCTACCAAAAAAACACACCTAGTAAACAATAATGGATAAGATCAAGACAACAATAATAATTACTCATTGCTAAAGAATGAGGTATCAAATAGCCGCCAAGACAATTGGATTTAGGGTGTACTAATATCTCCTAGCAGCTATATATAAGTGTAATTTATTGGTGACATCATTCTTGCCCAAGATATAGAAAAATTAATTAAAAAGACACTAAAGAGTATGATATGGTTTAGGCCAAGTTTTACATCAAAATTTTGCCTAATTAGGTGCCACAAATCCTATTGTTGTTTACTTAGAGTTGTGACTTTTAGGTGTCACAAGGATGGATTGATTCCTCTTCTAGTTATGTGTAACCTAGTATCTGGCAAAAAATGCTTGGAGATGCAGAATTCCTCCATAGAAGAATTGTAAATTCAAGCATAAGAATAAAAATCATGCTCCAAAAGTTATAGAAAATCAAAATATAAAAGCTGAAGAAATCCACAATCAAATTTTTTGACATAAACATGCTTCATGCTTGACCTTCCCTTATTGCCACTCTCTTAAATTGCAAATTATTTCTAAGACAAACAAAAAGAACTAAAGCTTTGATTACATATCCAATTCTCAAAAGCATTTTCCTCATCTTCAAATATAAAAGGGCTTAGAAATTAATTCCCTTAGAGTTGAAAGTAAAACTTAATGAATTCTTCCCAGACACTTTATTGTATTCACTTCTGTACCATAAATCAATGCTATTGGTGCTGCCTCATCCTAGTCCAAGTTTTTTTTCTAGCAATAGAACCACCAAAATCTATAGAATTTTCTATGTAGCACAACAGTTTGAGTTGCACTCATGCAATGATTCTAATTTCAAAATAAGCTTCAACAGAGAAATTGGATACATAAGTTTTAAGCAGACTCTACTCTAGCTTCAGCATAAGAAATATTAAGTGGGATGCCTGATAATTTTAAAGAGGCTTCAATAAAATTAACTAATCAAAAATTGACTCAATCAATTTCTCAAGAGATATATGCACCATGAAGGCCTTGGATACAAGACTCATCATATCTGTTAGTATACTTCACACTTTACTTTTGCTATGTAATTTTGATAGGTAATCAATCTATTGGTATTTTGTTTCTATTTGTTCTCTATATGTAAGCTTAAGGAAAATAACAACAATTGCCATATCTAGATAAATATTCAAATACATAAAGAGTTGTATTATAAAAACAAGTTTCTAAAACAATCTAAACAAAAATTTGAGGATAGAAGCCACCTAGTACTTTAGAATTTCTAGAGCAATCGTATCAGACCGAGTGATATGGATCACAAATTTTGACGCATGCTATTTTTTTTTGCAACAACCTATTTATTTTACAATATATGTATTATTGTCTTAAAAAGAAAATTATTACCTTAAGCTTGATTGGAGGGCAACTCATGAATGTTGATCTGGCTTGAATTCTTAACCCATCCAAGCATCCTCAAATAATAGGCATTTATAATTTCTAGTCCTACCAACATAGTGATTAGCGGGCTTGCAATTAAGAAAAATGGATTGGATCACAAAACAATAAAAAAGCACCATATACTCACTCTATCTAGGAATATATTATATTATTATGTCATTGTAGCTTTTGTGACAACTTTGTCCCTATCTTTATCTTGGTAGATATGCTCAAGAAATTGCAAAATATGACCTACATAATGAATCAGTAACTCTTTTTTGGAGGAGCTTTTGAAACCTTGAAAAATGCCTGAATATGCTTCTAGAATTCTATTATGTAGCTGATTTGTATACTCAATCGGTTCATCCTCTTGATCAGTAGAACGCACAGACAACTTTGCTGCCCTCTAAAGCATAGGCATCACATAACCTAAATATTTTTCAAAATGTTCCCCAATGGCTAGTGCCCTAGTGCCATAGGTGATGATGATGGAGCTTTTGTATGTTGTGATGACCCTAAAGGTGCATCTGATGATGGTTGGGGTGTCATAGGTGAAGGAAAACCACCTAACTATAAGCCATGCTGAATGATAACATCTATCAATGATTCAATTGCATGAAGAGTCTATAAATCAATAGATTCCTTTACAATTGACGGGAGCACAACATGAGGCATGGTTTTTCATGTTGTATGCCTTCTCTTGTTTTTTGGTACCACCCTATGATCCCCATGTCTATCCTATGTAGAGCCTCTCCCTCTACCCTAGAATTGACAAATGTCAAAGTTATTTATCTTCTTGCTCAGGATGAACACACAATATAGCTTAATGAAAAAATATAGAGGCACCTTATAATTATTACATAGTGGTAGGTCAAATACCATATACCACCTATCCCAAAAACATGAACTCATCCTAGCATTAGTACACCAATGAATAGGAAAAGTTTTGGTTGTATGTAATAGGGAGTTGCCATCCATAGGATCGGGGAAAAGAGAACATATACTACCTTTCTTTATGTCTTTATCATTCACTTGTTGATATGATAACCCATCAGCATAAAACACATGAAACCTATCCCTCCATGTACCCCATTTTCTAACCTCCCTAGACACCTCATTTTTATTTTGGGTCATTTGTTCAAGTGTATTCACTAGGTTTGAGTGGTGAAAAAGTGAAGATGATCACAACCTATTGACCATTTCAGTAATGTTAGCACTATTTTGCGAGAGGAAATTTATGAGGTCCTCTTGTGTAACACTTAAATGATGTAATTGTATGTGTGAAGGGTATATAGTGGTGGTTGTTGAATGAAAAAATTGAGTGGAGGGTTTTGAGGTTGTATAGATGGAGGGTTTTGTGGTTGTATGGGTGGAGTGTTTTATGGTTGTGTTATGATAGGTGGAGGGTTTGATTGTTTAGGAAGTGGTATTTCTTCTCTCCCTTGTTTTCTTGGATTCCTTGATGCATTTATATTATTAAAAAAATTACAAAACATATAAATTATAAAATCGCTTTACAATATTTGATAAAAGAATACATAAATGATTAATAAAATAAAGACTTACCTCATTTGTGGGTTACCATGGATGGAGATGCAATAAAAATTCATTTTTTATGCTAAATTGGATTGGGTTTTGGTGCTCTCCTCCATAATCGATGTTGTTGTTGCCATTTGAGGGTACAAAAATTCCCTCAAATGTGGGCAACTATCAAATTATATAATTTACAAAACCCGGTTGAGGTTTAGAGAGTATAATGGACAGGCTTGGATACCAAGCCTAGCTGAAATTTCACTTTTAAATAACTCTATCAAGTTATTCAAAAAAATCTTTTTCTTGGGGGGGTGTCCACTTTTTTGTACACTAACTTGGTGCAGACACCCAATCATCTCTTATTCACTTGTAGTCTGATGAGGACCACTATAATCCAAAATTTCCCTAGACTTTAACCAAGTCTAAAGGTAGTTGTGCACCACCAACCAAAAATTCAATGACAATGATTGAGTGGCCACCAATGAGTTCATCTCCAATAAATGAATACTGCATGTTAGGAATATGTGACATGCAATTTCCTACATTATTTCCTACTAGTGAATGTGATTGGATAGAACCTCAAATAAAAGAAGTACATCTTCATGAATATTTTAAAAATCTAGCATGCTATAGAGACCATTGATTTCACAAGCATCTAAGGATCCAACATTACTTGACAAAAATGGGAATGTGACATCATGCAAAAACATTAGCAATAGTATTTCTAAAAAGGGGCTTCCACGAAATGCCTATTGATGAGTGGGTTTTTAGGTACTATTCATATGACTTATTGTTATGTCTTAGACCTTATTGGTCACTGTGATTATGTCCTTTATGTTGAAGATTGACTCATTCTTTTAATATGTCTTAACTTTTAAGGAGATTTTCATAATACAGTACCATATATAAACTTTTAAGGAGATTTTCATATTACAATACCATATATACTATCATATGTATGGTTGTTTCCTTCCTAATTAGATTTTGTAACATATGATGGAGTGGATTGTTGTAGTTATTATGACCATAAGTTGTGTAACTCCTTGTAGTCTATGACTGGTCAAGTGTTGAAATGGTCTTTAGAACTCAAAATATTTTTGTTGACCTATCTATTGAAGAACTTTAAAGACTTATTCTAATTCAGTTTGTAGAAAAGTAACAATTTGTTACTTCTAAATTATAAGTGTAGAATCAATTATATCTATTCACAACTGATCTAAGAGTCATGATTATAGTAGGACATTTTTTTGTATGCAAGTTATCTTTTTTTATAATAATTCTTCTCCAAGATTGAGGGATTGTTGACACATGTATGGTTGAATCTTTTAACCTTGAAAGCTCTATATATATTGCAGCCTTTGTATGAATGTGATAATGTTTTTTTTGGATAATATTATTACTATATTTAATTTTGAGAAATTTTATTAGATGAAGATGTTTTCATGAATAAAATAAGTGTTAATTGACTAATTTTCTTCTATTGAGTGTAATCAGAGCTATCTCGAGCGGGTCCACTTGAGGTAGATCTCCACCCTATTTTCCGTTATGCATTATAGTATAATAGTTTGATAATGAATTTTGATAGAATCCATTAAAGGTCATTGTTTAAGTTATGTGACTATGTTCCTATAGCTTAGACTAGTATTGGTGGATTAGTTATTGTAGATGTTTGATTCATTCTCAGTAAAATGCATCTAGTGTTTCAATTCTATTTATTATTATGATAGTGAATAGTTACTATAGAATTTTATGTTCCATGAAGCAATGGTATTAGAAATTAGTAAGTAGTTACTTTACCACACTCTTTGTTTTAGTAGTTAGATGGATGTTTTAATATAATGATGATGCATAAATTATGCTAGCCCATTTCAAGTATACAATGCTAGATTGACAAGTCAAATGTGAACCATTACCAAGAGAGGTTACTCAAGTATAGAATTTACTTAGAGGTTATAGGATAAAATTTATTTAATCTTGAATTGTTAATAGAACTCTACACTGATAACTATAGTGGACCTTTGGCAACATATATAAAATATGTCACAATCTAATCTAGAAGATAGGATGATGCACTTTGGAACAAGTTTAAGGGGTACAAAACCATACTAGACAAAATTTCATGTTGGACTAACAAACATGCTACAACAAATTGGGATACCAATGATACTTTTTGTACTAAGTGCAGGCAATTTGTATTGGCAAGATTTACACAAGGTGATGTCAGGATAATCATTGATAATTGTTAGAGAAGCTTAAGCTTGGGGAAATCAAAACACAATTGACTACACTCTTGTAATTGTTCAATATATGCACTTACAATGCACTACTTTATGAAAAGATGACTTTGAAAAAGAAATGCATTATTGAGCAACTGGGAAAAATGTAATAACATTGTTATGATATTGGTGTGTTCTAAATCGAATATCTCCAAAGCATGAAAATATTGAGGGTTTTACTGAATGATGCAGCCTATCACTTTTTTTTTAAAAATGTATATGCTACCAAAGGTAATGACATGGACTTACCTCACCTCAAAGAGCTCTCGCGTACAGTGCACATGCAAACAAACCCTCCTTCGGTCGTCGGCAAAATAACAAAAAAAATTTTCTTTCTTTTTTATGTGAACCTAAGTTGGTCAAAATTTTGACCAACTTGGGCATAAAAATGAGTTGTTCAAACTTGAGTTGGTCAAAATTTCAACCAATTCGGGCATAAAAATGAAAAAAAAAAAATCATCAAGCATTTTAAGAGCTAGGTCGAAAATAAAGGTAAAAATTTGATCTAAAATGTACTAGTGTGAGGAGAATGAGGAGGTTGGTAGATAATACACCAAGGCATGTCCTCCATCATATTTATAGAATTTCTTTGTAGTGGATTTGGTGTACTTTTATCTTTTGTGCCTTGGGTAGAGTTAGGAATGGGCTTTCCATCCTTCCACTATGTGCTATATGGATAGTTTTACAATCCGGTATGCTTATTATAGTTTTTATTAAATTTAGGCTTCTCACCAGAATTTGGCATATTTGGATGGTTTTCTGATGGGTTCAAATTCTTAAGCAGATTCATAACTTGATCCATCTTATCATCTTTAGGATTCTTAGTTGTAACAAGCTTATCACATTCTTTCCTATTCCCCCTAGGATTGAATCTTTTTGGATCATCTCTTCTTCCAAGCTTTCTAGATGCTCTCCTATTGTTTTCAATGTTGACAATAATCTTAAAAGCATCCCTTAAAGTCATAGGATCTTTATTTCTTAGGATATAGGCCATATTACTATCAAAAACATTGAAATAAGTGGTAAGATGCACATTATCACCTAGTCTCATAACTTGAAATTTAACTTATACATTTTGTTCTTGAATCTTGCATTAAAATAAAATGTTGACTCATTATGATTTTTTCTTTATGTTATTGAACTCATTCAACATAAAATATGCATTAGTGTTGTCACCATATTGTTCCTTAAATATCTTCTCTAGATCATACCAATAATCAATATTGCCATTGGGTAACCTTCTAAACCAATCCCTTTCTTCCTTAGTAATTGAGTACACAAATAATTTCATAACCACATCCTCATACTCCATTTCATAGTGTTTTAACATATCATTGAATTTTCTAAGATGTTCTTCGCCAGTTATATCGTTATTTCCTAAGAATTTAATGACCTTATCTCTCAAATCATTTGAGATAGGATGAGGAAAACTAGGGATACCTATAAAGGTTATCTTCTTATAGATCTCCATGTAAATAAGACTCTTTTGAAAACATAAAACACTTGAATTACTAGGTTTGGCTCATTGATTTTGTACAGGGATTTGAACTTGTTGGGTTGCAGCTATTTGGCTAGTAGTTCTAAAACAGGAGGTTGGTATTGACTAGGAAGAACTTTGACTAATCACTATAGATCAAAAAATTAGAATAGAAGGTATAGCTTGCATAGCCTAATTAGGACAAGATGCTAAGCTCAAAGTAGATATAAGGAAATGGATTTTCCTCCTTGTCTCTACAACTTTTACGGCATTTTCAACTTTCTCTACATCTTTAGCCAGATCTTCCCTTTTTTTCTTTTCTCTTTCCAACTCTAAATCAATTCTTGTCATGATAGGGTTCTTATATGTAACCTAAGGTTAATTGATTTGTATCCCTACAACCTTTTGCTTTCCTTTATCCAGATTCTTAATGGTCAAATCCATGACATTTTTCTCTATAAGTTTGTAGCGATGGACTTGGGAGATGACATGTCCTTCCTTCTCTCTTAGAAGGTGTTCTTGGTCCTTGATTTTTAACCTTATCTCCCCAACATCTCCAAAGATGTCTAAATGCAAAGTAGATCTTTCCTCTAGCATTCTATTTTCTTCTTTTAGGGATTCCATCCCTCTAAGCAGACTTTCTCTCTCTATAAGAGCATTCATTGTAATCATTTCTTTTTCCTTTTCCAAAAAAATGTGTTTGGAATCTTCCTCCATAGCCTTCTTCCAAAGAGTTTCAATTTATGATAATAATTCATCAGGATCTGCAAAGGTGGTCTTTGAATCTACTAGATCATCTAAATCTATGAGGTTTCTCTCAATGTATGGGATTTACCTAGGATTTGGTCCAATATTCAAAGTATTTTCATTCCCTCACCTTTGGTTCACTTCTTTTGACATATTAGGCTTGAAAGAGATGTATCCTATAGAAGAGATAGTTTTATATTGGTAGATTCTTTCTTTTGGTAGTAGGGTTGTGAATATTTCACCTAAAAGTCTAGTGTTCTTAGATTCAAAATCTAGAGATGAAGATTCTCTCTCTATTACTAGTTTATATTGTAAATGGGAACACACACTAACTCTAGGCTTCATCGTGTGGTTGGCATCTCCTTTTTTCTTTGTTTGATTCTTCCTACCCACATGAGGTAACTCTATGTATAGAGGCACTTCTTGATTGGCCTTTGTGTATGCCCTTATATTTTTCTGTCTATATGTCATTTTGAAATAATCAGTTAAAATGTATAACACTAGTTACAAAACCTTTGACTGAGCCATCACCCAATGAAGAGAAAAATAATTTAATATGGCTAGAAGATAGGTAAATATCATAGGAAAAGAAACTTGAAAACATATTTGACACAAGGGTCCAACGAAGAATAATATTAATATAGTGCACTTTGGAAAATATAAACTTTGTCTTGTAGAAAAGACACTATTCAAACACAACCCATGTCATACACTTCCTATTGTATTGGAATTTATTAGATTCTAAAGGTTTGTCTATTAAAAAATCAACAAATACAAGCATGGGCCAGATACAACTAAAAAATGACTGCAAACATACAATTTATACTAGAGATTGCATTATTTTAAACAATGAATTTCATTACATAGTTACCTAGCAGGGTCATCATTTTGTTGGGATTTTAATTTATAGGTTTAAAATAATATCATATAAGGAGATAACTAGGGGTTAGCTACTTCCTATCTACAATGAGACCTACTTGGATCTGGACCAACTGATTGAAGCAACACCACTTCTTATGCTTTAGGCTCTACTAACCAAGGTGGGTTTACCTAGGGATTTCACAATCTCTACATATTCTCTCACTACACATTCCTTAAAATCATATTTGCTATCTTAATATTCTTGGAGTTGAAATCAACTGATGAATTATAGCAACTAACTACAAACACAAAAGATATTGCAATAAGTGACTAACCAACAAATAATTCATTGTCACAAACATCAAATATTAATTTGATTTGAAATGTGGTTTGTGTTGCTATACAACTACTTCAATTTGTACTTTAACTCATGACCAATTCCTTATCCAATGTTACATAGAGTCATATCAGTAAGTTTTGATCTATTTAATGGACTTGCAACCAAATATATCAGTTGTTAACCCTAAATTCCATTCTTATGATATTCCTTCCATATATTTAGAAACCCTATCAATTCATAGAAGCATTTACTTAATTTCTTGAATTAAAAGAAACAATATATTGATATACAACCTATCCAAGCTGCATCAAATGAAATGAACTTTGTTCATTTAATCTCAGAATGACAAACATATAAAAATAGAGACAAAATTAAAGGGTACAAATATTTAGTAATGTCCTTATGTATTAATCTTATTGAGAATGATACATGTATCTGATGTAAGGCTCAAGAAATAACTTAGGACCTAACAATTATTTCATTCATTCAATATGTTCTTGAGATACAAAATTGAAATAAGATAAAAATTAACACAAGAAGATTGGATTGACTATAAAATAGCATTACCACTAAAAGGAAACAAAATTTGGACCCTCACTCCAAATCTTGGAAATAATTTTATAGAAACAAGGATTGTAGCAAGCTTAAGATGGGAGGACATGTTTTCAAAATCTAGTGTCAACTTTTTTGCATATAAGATAAAAATATTACAAATATAATACTGGAGTTAGCCAAAATTTGAGTAGTTGTTAGTTATGATGTTCAAGATCAACTCTAAAACTACTAACAAGAGCACACCCATAGTAGGTGAACTACAAAGATAAGGTGTCTCTATCAAATAGTTATCCTCCCTCGTGAAATTCTTTGAATTTTTTGCATGCCTAGTCGACATCTCTAGATGAAAAAGATTTGATCTTAGCTACAGCCTCCTAGATGGAAATATTAGTATCAATATATGGCCAGGTGACATCTCTAATTATGTTAAGCTCATCTAGGCAGTTGTTCCACTTTGCATCTATTTTTGCCTTTATCTCTATAGTAACTTTTCCCATATCTGATTCAATTCTGCATAAAAAATCAACCATATCATATACTGTTGTTACATCTATTTCAATATGAAACAAACCTTGCATGTTTTAGAATTTCATCATAAGAGGAAGACCATTCCTATTATTCCCTTATATTTATATTCTCATTAATGATGCTAAGTATAAAATTGGGTGTCTCTATGGAAATTGTTTTCATTTTATTTTGAACCAATTATAATTTCCCTAAGAAAAAACCATTCAACTCTTTAACTCTATTAATTAATTTTCTAATAGGGATAATAACTCCCTTTGGTAACTTTCTCTTTTGTGTTATCTTTGGTGCAAGGCTATCAAAGAATTGTGTATATGGGCACCATGTTACAAATAAAGGGGATAGAAAAGATAATGCTTCTAAGCACTGAACCTTGGCTCCTTGTAAATAAATATAACTAGTGTGTACATTCTATGAGAAGTATTTCAAAGCACCTATTTTGTGAATGGGAAGGTTCTACATTGTTCTAATTTATACCATTTTTGCAATATCCAATTCATCAATTTCCATTTGTTGACTCACACCCACATCTATTGCATCAATTTCATTTTGAGCTTCTTGGTCCTTGACCTCTATAATAGCTCTTGTCACATTTCTCAAGTTTCTTAGCTCATCATCAAGGCTAGCCATTCTTTACTCGAGCACATATGTCTTTTCGAGCTCCTCTTCACATTTTTTCCTAGCATCAATAGAAATGTTGTATGTCTCATACAATTTATCTTCAAGAATATCCATTTTTATTTTCCCCATTAATGATATTGTATTCATCAAGTTGTGATTTAAGTCACTTTAGACAATAGTGAGATTCTAGGATATGACATTTCCCTGGGGTGAATCTCTTGTTTACATGAGAGCTGGCTTGTCTGACTTAGGGGCCATACTCCATACAACCATTGTCATGCTCTCCACATTAAATCTTGACCCTTGTAGCTCTTCAACAATTTTTGTCTCCTCAAATGAGACTGATTTATCATGTTTTCTTATCTGGTCAAGCATAAGTGATGATTTGAGCTCCCATCTTGTGAAAATTACCATTCATATTCTTTGAAATAGCTCTCTAGCCTCATCTATAGTGAGAGTTTTATTGCTTGGTTCATATTCTTGCAATTTCTACAAAAATGCACAATAATCTTCTTAGGTGAATCTCCTAGCCATGGTTGCAATGTAAGTTCAATTTGTTTAATTTTAAACAAAAATGACTTGAATTCTTTAGAATTTTTGAAGTCATGGTCCTTTATAAACTCCTGAGCTTGGATTATCATTTCATCCAATATTTCTATCTAAAGCTTAGTTTTATTACAAACTTTTCCATTTTTGCCTGCCTGCTTGATAATGAAATTATGTCTGATGTTATCAAAATATTTCGTTCCCCTTAGCAGTATCTGTAGAGTTTTCTCTATTTCCTTTTTAGGGATCTCTATAACTTTCTTCTTTTTTCTACCTCCCTAGGCCCATGATGAACTTTTTGGTTAATCATCCTCAATCACTACCTATATTACATCCTCTTGTTGAGGGGATTGGGGCACTACTCTATCTATTATTTCTGTAGGTACTTGGGACATTATTGCACCAAAATTATCCAAGAATTTTTTGTACCTATATAAATATTTCTCCTTATGGTAGAAACCCTTGAATGACAGATCTGGGCTCTTCATGGCCTCCTCTATCCTCATGATTTCTCTACACCTTAGGGTTCTATTTCTACAATCCTCTATCTCTAGACAGTTCATTATTAGATCATCTTCCCAACAAGGTTTTCTATTTGGGAGACTGAACTTCCTCATTTTCTTGAGGGCATGCCTAACCAAATCATTTGGATTATAGATTCTTGTAGGGGCTTAGGGTTACATGAATTCACTTATGCATGCATCTAATTCCTCAGTTGCATCCTTTACTATAGAAAAATCCCTTATCTAGGTATTTCTAGTAGAAAAGAAACCCTTTTTTACTATGGGACCTAAGTACTCCCTTTTCATCACGATCACTTCCCAAAAGAATTCTAATTTCCCCAACCTTTCTAGCATATATCTAGGTAATACATGAGGGGGTTTAGGGGATTTGAAATACCTTATTATGGAAAAATTGTCAAAAAAAATTAAACTAGCCCGATCATAACTTAGTCTTCTATCTGCATACGGGCATGTAGAAGGTCTTATTAACATTTTTATTCCCCTAGGAACCCTATCTATTATGTTAGCTAGCATATTAGAAATGGAAAAACAAAACCATTATAAAAGGAAATGGCATTAGAGTAAGGATAAAACCTCTACCAGAATTGAGTCCATAGCTTTGCAGACAAATTCTCTCTATTCTCCTCAGTCCATTCAATGAAGTCTAGACTGATGTGCCCTGTGCTCTTGTATAGGATGATGTGCATCAACAATGGATAGTGGTAGAACTTAAAGCTTGCCAAATCTTTCTTCTAAGCATCAACAATTTCATTGTGCATCACATTGATTTTATGCATCACAAAGTCATACCTAACATTGTGATGTGAATCCTGGATGTCTAAGGCCATGATGTAGATATAACCATGGGCATACATTATGCCATCTAACCCAATCAATTTATCAATTCCAAATATATTATATTGGTAGTATTTACTAAAAAAAATATAGAGGCATAAATTCTCCTACTTTATTTGATAGTTCATCCTTTTCCTTCTTGGCCCTAGGGATATGCCTTCTCATGACCATCCCACTAAAGAAACTTTTCTGATATTTGAATGTTTCATTCATTTTCTCTCGTTTAATAGGTCTTGTCATTGGTCCTTCAAGGTCAAAGACTTCAATGAAAGTTTCTCTATCTAATTTGCATAATATACTCATGTCTTGCCTATGAAACCCATGAGTTGTAAGATCATAGGAATAACTAGGTCCATATCATCTATTACCTTTCACATTATCAATTTGGTCAAGTTCCTGATCCAATGGTTATAGATTGGTGGATTCTCAAATATTTTATTGTAGAAATACCTAAAAAGTTCATTTCCATTTGTTTTTGGCATGATGGCATCCCTATAGAAACTATATGTATCCTTGAAAATATGGGAGTCCAATTTTTGAGCATGGGATCAACCTGGGAAAAAATATACCCATTCCTCAACATACAAGCTAGAAAATTTGGTCTTAGGCCTCTCAACACCTTGACAATTTTTCTTCCACATCAACTTGGGTAATTATCTCTCCCTCTTCTGGCACCATTTTTTTTTAATTCAACTCCTTCAAATAATCTTTCTACAGCTAAAAATTCTGAAAATACTTCACGCTCAATTATCTTCACTCTAAATTATGTGAATGTTGTAATTAGAAATCTATTACATCAGCTCTTTAATAGCAATTTGAGTAAGAGAATAATATTTATGGTGTATTTATGTCAGCATGCATGAGAATTCTCAAAATCTCCAAAACTATCACAATCTGGGTTTATAGTGCTTGTACTACCTGCCTTTTGAAATATTTCTTGCACTTCTTTAGAAAGTACCTATTCTTTTAATAATTATGAGATTTTAATAGTCATTTTGATATTAATAGCCTATGTTGCAACCATGTGACCACTATAGACTACATGGTTGTTCGTAGATTCACAAGGTCTACTTACCCTTCTATACATTTGTCCCTAATCATGCAAATTTTGTTGGTCACTACTTCATGGTCTATCTTTACACTTACCCTTTTAAGTCCATGATTTAGAGATCTCTAGTTTGAAATCTTTATCACTGCTTCACAACTTATTTTATAATCTATACACTTAACCATGTGATTGAATTTCTTTATTAATCTCAACAACTTTCTAACTATGTTGCATGGTCGCAGCATAATCTCAACCATAACCTTTCTTTCTTGTGACCATGTGAAACCCTTCATACTTGATTGATCACTAGGTTGTTACCTTCTTTCCTTCTATTTCTTTACAAGCATGACTATGCAATTATTGTTTCTTAAAACATGCCCTTAATTGTTTCTCCTAGTTGCAACCTCCTTTTCATCTTTGAAATTTAACTATGTGATTGAGAAACTTAAGCATTTCTTATGCTTATACTTTTACTACCTCTTTCAGTGTTGTGAATGTGTGATCAAAGGATTCATATGGTCACAAGATTTACTTCACTTTCTCCTCATAACTGTGTGATTATGTAACTTAGCACTTTTGCATTCTTTTTAACAACTTTTCCAAGTCACAACTTAAGTTTTCATATGCTTTCTAATTGTGTGACCATGTGATTGAGAAATATTTAATAGGTTATTAACCTTGTTTCCCAGTCATAGCTTATATATTTTGTTAGATCTTTTAAGCCTTGTGACCACGTGATCAATGATTTTAACCACCTGCACTAATAGTTTCACTCTTTCATTGTTATCTTAGGATGTTGTCCTTTTTAGGCTCCAACTATGTGATCACAACTAGTTGCTAAGTCACTTCATTATCTTTAACCTTTTGAGATTTTAGAAATGAAACAACAACTAGCACCTTTTAACCTTGGTCGCATAGTTGCACCATAACTTCACTATTATAATTAGCAAGCCTTCTTAGATGCCTCCATGTGTCAAAATATTTTAAGTGTTGAAAGGCTGACAACTATGTTAGGACCTCTTTTTGCATGGTCGTTGCTTGGAATTCAAACATTAACTTTAACAATGCAACCAAGTGACTAACTAGTTCCTTGACTATTTCGTTCATTCACTACTTAAAATGGCCTTTTTCAACAAACCATTGTGACCAAGTGATCAAAAGGGTTTCTAATTTTTTCACATTGTCACAACATAAAAATGTTAAGAGCCAGGCCACATGATGACCATGCGATCACATGGGTCAGATGGTCGCACCTTAAAAATTTAAAGGTCTTTTTTAAGCATGAAAAAAATTTCAAATTAAGAGGAGTGTTTATAATAGAAACAAGGGCATGGATTATGAGCTAGGTTTTTTCTAGGGTAACTTTTCCAATAAAAATTGCAAACCCTAACTGCTTAGGAAAAGAATTGGATATTCACAATAAAAATTGCAAACCCTAACTGCTTAGGACAAGAATTGGATATTCACAATAAAAATTTGTGATTTTAGACAATTTGAAAATATAGGCCAACAAGAGGAAGATGAAAAAAGTAAAGAAAAATTGGGTAAATCCCTAACACTTGTCACCCCATCAGAGCAGCAGTAGCAGCTAGTACTAAGCCATTATTGAAGAAATGTGTTGTAAGGATTACAAAACCTAGTGAAGGTTCAAGTGGCCCAAGTGTAGTAAATAGAAAATTGCTAGTCACCAAATTTTAGACCAAAAAAAAATTGATAACATAAAAATATGATGAAGAAGATGATGTAGAGAGGATTAAATCTAATGAACTAGGTCACTACCAAGTTGATGTGCATATAACTTAGCCTAGTACTATTGATGATGTATGTGACAACATTAAAAAATCTATAGGTTTATTAGATTTCAAATTTATCAAGAATGGAACGTTAAGTGTTGTTGATATCAGTAAGGTAGAAGAAGCCATATTAGAGATGATGGATAAGTTCAAATTAACACCTATAGAGATAGGAAGAAATATTCCTAATGAATTGTATAGTAGAATTGATGCCAAGTGGAAATAGGAAACAATAACTTAAAGGAAAATAAGAGAAGGAACATTCACCAAAATCATTCTAAAGTTAACAACTAAGAAGATGACAACATTTTTGGAGAAGTATAGAAATAAATTTGTTTCTAAATATAGAACATTTATTATATTACAAAATAAAGTTGAGTTTTTTGTATGACATAATGAACTACTGTGGAAGAGTATTTTTTGATTAACTATAGAAGATACTAACAATAATGGCTAACGTAAAGGAGGTGTATAAAAGAGTGAAAAGCATGAAGTGACTATTAAAGATATACATAGTTATGAACCAAAGATAGGTATGTTGATCTTATAGGAATAGGGCAATGTATCCCCTATTCATTTCACCACACCTTAAATTGGTATGATACAAAAAAAAAGGATTATCACAAAATAGGAGAGATAGAGGTTCAATTGTCAATCCTCCTGCTTAACATCCAATAGGCACTAAGGAACTAGAAAAGGTTAAGGAAGAAACTAAGGCAACAGATAAGGAGAGCAAGCAAGACAAAGAATTAAATATAGATCAGTCTACTACATGTAAGGAAGGACCACTCATCTTAGGACCTCTAGCCAAGGGAATCAAAGAGATGGAACAAGAAGGAAAGGAGAAGGAAAAAGAAGAAGATAAGAATGAAGTTTCCTAGATGAAGCTGAGTGTGTAATTTCACAGTCCAACTCTAGCAATGTTAGATCCCACATCTACACAATAGGTGCAAGCCCCTACAAATAAAATCATGTTGAGTGCTACTATTGTTGTCTCTAACACTAATACACATTTTAGACCAAGTGGTGAAACCCCTTTTCCCACTCTAGCCCTAGTTGGTTGAGTAGTAGTACTCCTAAGAAGGGAAAAGGAAAGAAGAAAATCAATTCTCTCAAAAAAGGTGTTACCTTGGATGAAGCTATTGAATTCTTGATTGGGATTTGAAGAATCTCATATTTGAGAAAATAGTAATATTACAAGATATTTTAGAAAGGAAGAAGAGATAATAGGAGATGAGAACAGAGAAACAAAAAGGACAAGTATTGCATGATATTATAGAAATATTTGTTATTGCATTTGACATTCAAATTTTGATGAATAGGCTCCTATTATCTCTTTGTTAGTGCAAATTGTTAAGAAAGTCAACACTGAGGATATAGAAGCAAATGGAAAATTAATGGCCTAGTGAGAGAATTTTTTTGAGAAAAAGGTAGTAGAGAAAGTGTCTACTATGATTTCATAGGAATTTTGAAATTTAAAAACTTGCATAGAATCTGGAAGAGCTTGTCAAGAAAATACAAGATCTATACAATGTTCTTTGTGACATTTCTAGATTGACCAATGAATTTGAAGCTAGCATTAATAAGACATATCCTGATTTAAAATCATCATGAAACACTATTTCTCAATCAATTGGATCAATTTCAATGCACTACAATAGATTATTATTTTCACAAGGGAGGTTGGCTAAGCTACACACAACAAATAGTTGAATGAGGGCCAAACTTATCTCCATACAATAAATGTTGATACCTCATTTGGAGGTCATGCAATAAGACTTGGCTTCAACAAAGGATCTAGTTCAAACTAATCATAACCTTTGTACTACTAATAGATTAATTAACTTAGTTGAAAATTTGAATATCGAGATTCAATTTTTGAAATAAGTCAGAAGCATATGGGATCATGCTCTTGCTATGATCATCCAAACTTATAAGTCATTCATTGACAAATATGGTTTGATTTCATCCTTCCAAACCAACCACCAGACACAAGTGACAAAATCAAGGGGGATAAAAAGAAAATGATTACAACATGTTGAATAAGAAATAATCAAATCAGAGATGTAGATCTTAGATGAAGACCTAAAGTTAGAACAATGGTATGATAAGAAATATAATATTATTTGTGTCAGGTAACATATGTACTGTATATATGAGTATTTATGTAAAATACAAAAGTTTTAGTCCTACAAGGACAAAGTCATAGGTATAGTGGGAGTACTATCATTTTTGAATTATGTTGTAATGATGTAATCATGAAAAATTTCTTTTTCCACAGATGTCAAAGGGGAAGATTGTTCATCTCTTTAGTTTTGTTGTCTATTAGTGTCAAACACCTAGTCATATACAAGGAAGAGTTGGCCATTCATCACTATGAGCAAGTTACTTTATACAAACTGAGTCATTAAAATACTTGTAGAGAATCCTATATATGTCAAGCTCTATAGGAGCTGAGCAAGTCTTTGGTCACTGAGTATTCCCATACAAGAGGAGTTCAGTAAATTTTGAGTAAATAGAGAATATGGATGTCAAGTCATATAGAAGGAATCGAGTTAGTTAAGGATGAGTATCAATAGGAAGAATAGTTATGACCAAGCATCAGAGACAATATGAGATGAATAACATAGTTTGAACTAGAATGTCTATAATTGAACAAACTCTAAGGTAAACCATTTTGAGCCAACACATAAATTACATTTAATGATCATAGAGTTTTTTACAATGATTTTTACATATTTTAGTTTGGATCATCGATTCCTATGAAGTTGGAACAAATAATTAGATGAAGAGGATAAAAAGGAATCATCTAGATCATTGATCTTATTCTAGAAGAATCTATAGATTTATTTATAAGGGAAGATCCAAACCCTATTGTGTATGCACTTGTGAAGAAAAGTATTGTGAATTCTTATGTGAAGGAGTTAAGTTTTGTAGGCTACAAGATAAAGTTGTGAAGTAACAAAGTTTAGTGACCTAGTGAAGTAGTAAAGAGAAGCGTAAAGATATATAAGATTGAAGATCAGATCAGACAAACCAAAAGGTGATTTTTAATCAACATTGATAGTGCAGACTGAAGGATCAGGTACTAAATCATTTTGGCATATGAATCGGGGTAAATCTCTTAATAGAGTGGTGCTAACAGGCCTATGTAAATCTCTTAATAGATTCCTCACTTCATTGTAAGTGTTCAATCCTTTAATCAAGGTATACCTAACAATCTTTGTAAATCTCTTAAAATGGCAGACCCCTCATAGGGTAGATCATTAGAAGTGATCAAATTTGTAGTCCTAATAGGGTAACTTTTTTACTACAGTAGTGAAGATTTATGGGTGTCATCCCCACCCTATTTTTACCTTTACCTTGGAGGGTTTTTGGGTAACCAAAATCTCTTGTGTTATGTGCTTACATTTTCATGTTGATGGATGTGATACATAGTTAGATCTATTTCAGCATTTGAAGTTTTAATTTATGTTATCCATAATCTACATATGAGATGGATAATGTGGTGAATGTAGTTAGGTTATTTTTAATGTTAAAATTTTTAGTAATCCTCATTGACTAGCACCCCCTCTTAGTATCTTAGTTTCCCAATAAAATTCCAACAATCTCCATCAGTATTTCTTATGCATCTTCATCTGGGGAATTCACTTTCTATGTACAAGTGATGAAAGTTAATCTAATACTAGTGATTTAACATCCAACTTTATATCTAGAGAAATTTCTAGTATGATGTCTTTAACATTAGATAATACGTTTTGACGCTCAGCTTCTTGTTTCATCTTTTCTTGTCCACTTTTCTTTTTAAAAGGTACCACTTTCTGCTAGTTTTTTACGATCAAGTTTAGCTTCTTGTCACATTGAGGTATTACTTTAACTTTATCTAAAGTGACATGATCTCTCTTAGTCTTCTTCTTATTCTCATAAGAAGTAACTAAGCTTGTGCTTGGAAATATTTTTAATGGCACTAGATCCTTTTTCTCCTCTCTTTTCTTTTGTGTTAACATTAGAAGTTTTACCTTCCTTTCTCTTCATTTCCTTTTGTTGTCTAGGTGCATTGGTGCCTACATCTTGCTCTATGGTAGCTTTCTATAGTTTGGGTTTTTCCTCGATATATAGTTTGTACTTGAATATATTTTATTTTCTTTCTCCTTTCCTTTTCTATTCGCTTTGTCTTTTTTAGTGTCTTTCCAAGTTTTTTTTTTTTTAATTAAAGCCATGTACTCTCTAGATCTTTATATTGCATTATCACTAGTATCATATTTATTTGACTCAATGAAAAAAACACCTTTATCTTTTTATTTAGTTGCATTAGGCTCTTCATCATCATTATCTCTTTTGGTTACTGGCTAGTCTTGTTAGTGTCATCTATATTAGTTGGAACATTAGTAGTTAAATAATTAGAGGAATTATTTACATTATTATTTTTTGAATTAGGGGCTGAATCATCATGAACTTGTTGCAAAATGGTTGCATCAATCAACACCTTTTATGTGATTGAGTTAGTGATAGGAGTCTCTTTATCTGGTTTCTCAGCAATATCCATGACATCTCAATCCTTGTTCATAAGATGATCACAATAATTATTTTTTATATCAACAATATCTATTCTTTCTCCACTACCATTTTCCATTTATGGATGTTATCAATTACTTTCTTCATTGTATCCACATTATCTTCATTATCCAGTTGTACATATTCTTCTTGTTTCTTATTATCATATTTTTATGGTTCTTCATCCAAAAAAAAATATTTTTCATAAATTTTCACCTTATTCTTTGAATTCCTAAGTTCTCCCTTTCACTATCCTCAATGACCTTATCTTTGTCATAAAAATCCTCTTATGTTGTTTCATATCTTCATCTATTTTAGGAACTATTAAGCTTGGCATAGACAAAACTAGATATCTTTCTCTTAGTTGTCTCTCTGTGTCAAGAGAATATGTAAGAACCCCAAAAAGGCTCTACGCTGATCACTATTTGTTTCCCTGGGTGTAATAATTGTTTTTGGTTTGTTTTTGAATGTTTTAAGCTATTTTTGGGTTTTTGAGTTGATGAAAAGAAAATACAAATATTGAAAACTAATCTACCTCAAATTATAACTCAAATCTGATTATAATGCTAATCAAATTCATTTATTCAGATGGCTCCTAATGTTTGTACAATACTTATTGCTGGAAGCATACATTAAAAACATCATCATTAATAGTTGAAAAAAACCTGATTTTTGTCTCCGATACACAACCACGCTGCTAGTTGCTTCCTCCTTGGGCAGCGCTTATCAAAAATTGCAATATTAAATCTCTGATTTTTAATTCACCGTAGCGCTGTACTGTTCACAGCACTGTAGCTATTGTTATAACCCCTTCCAACCTGTAACAGATTCATCCAATTCTTTCCTACTAAACACAATATTGACTCCAGAATGAAGTCAACTCACAGGCAAAATTCAAGTGATATTTCACACCCTCAAATTGCATCAACTCTGAAGATACTACATTCTCCACAGTCTGAATTCTTCTTAAACTTGTAGAAACCCTTGTTGCCACAACTTCAAGAAATTTCACAAGGCAAAGTTTTTAAGCAATTCTCATAACCTTCTCTTGAAGGAAGACAAGGTTTGTTTATAAGGACTCCTCAACTCCAGAATGAGTCTCCACGCTCAATGTGGGATAAAAGATATAATAATAACATAAAAAATGTTATTACATTAAAACTTAGAAAACCCCTTTTAATTTTTCCATAAGCTTGGACCCACAATTAATTGAAACGATGGCCCCTTTTATGATATCATGACCCTCACTTAAGTTATATATTATAACTTAACAATATAGGCTCAAAACCAATAATGTTTATTTTAACTAAATAAACATTAATATCTCCATTATTACTCAACATTTTGGAATGTCGTTTGGACTGGGAGCTAACATGATAGAACTGCATATGACCATACCCCTTTTCTAAAAATAGCAGGGGTCTATCTTTATAACTCCAAAACTGCTAAAAATAGCCTGACCAAGCCAAACTCAAAGGAAAACTCATCATAAACAAACTCTGGCAACCCAGAAGAGTACTCTGCTCTGGTCCTTGGAGGATCTCCACACCAAGGTGACCCTCTATCCAATCTTATTAGCCTACGAGGGTCTCTGATAGGCTAATCACCAGCTAAAGTGATGTCTCTAGCTAGAAGGGGACATCACAGAATATCTACATTTGTAAATTAGTTTATGATATAGTTTCTCTATAATTTTTTCTCTAAATTTGAAGTGTCATACTTATTGGAGTACATATTGTCAACAAAAAATTCCTCAATCTTAATTTGATCTTCTTTATTTATCTTATTATATTTTATCAAATACATGGACCCAAATCCATGACATTTCCTTAGTGTGTCCATCAATAATTTTTGGTATTAATTTTTTACAATTATGAATCAATCTTCATCATATTTATTCCTTTAAATATCATCTCATTTAATAGTCTTTTATTTCTTTGATGACTTAGTTACTTATTGAACATTCTTCCTTTTATGGTAAGTTTGCCTCTTATTCTTCTTGATTTGTGTGACATTTTCCTTTCCTCTCTTTGTACGAGTTGTTAATGCTATAAAAAATCTATTTATAGCTTGGGTAACATTAGGATATTTGGGTTCAACAACTTGTGCTCTTTTACCCTCCTTATCTTTTGGGTCATCTTGCATGGTTTCATCCTTTGTTTCTTCTTTATTGACTTATTCCTTATTTCCCTCCATTTCTTCTTCAACCAACTTAGCTCTCTCTTCACCAAATTATATTTATAGGGTATCTGTCATTTTCCTAGACTTCTTCTCTATCTTAGTAAAAATTTTATCCATTTTTTTTCTTTTATTTGCTTGTTCATATGTGCCAAACAATTTTTTATTTCTATCTATGGGTTCATTCAACAATGTGTCAATTTCATATTTGACTTGGCCAATATTAATTTCATACTCCATCAGATCTAACCATGTAGTTCTGAGTTCAACTTCCTTTATTAGACATCTATCTATGTTATCTAAAAATTAGATTACATATTATTGTACATTTTTCTACTAGTTTTGGTGAAATTATAAACCTTTGGTGCATTCTATCTTTGAATTTCTCAAAGTATTCGTTCATAACTTTCTCAAATTTTTACCCAAACTAACACTATAATCTTTAATTTTGTAAATCATGGGCCTATTTCTATCTAGGTTAACATCTCCAATAGTAGGAAACTAGTTTTGAAAATAAATGAAAAAATATACAAAAAATGAGCAATATTTTAGAGTATTTATCTTCACCACTTGGATGATCCTCATGTTATCTTCAATTTTATTTTACAATAACTTGTCAAGATCTATATTGAAACCAATCTTCACAATCTTATATTCCAAATCTATAGCTCCATAAAGAATAGTTTTGGTGTACTTGACTAATATATCTTATAGGATATCACACATGGAGAACTTCATCTTGTAGACACCTAAATTTGATTACACTACTTTGGTAATCTAATTTAGCCATCTCTAAAGGCATCATTAATTAAATTCTTATTTAATTAATCCTTTGTCATCCCCTAGTTGATTAATTTAATTAATCATCTATAGTCCTAATTGATAAATCAAATAATCTATTATTTATCAATTAAATCCTTTTCTCCTATCTAATTCCAAAAATCCCCATTTATTAAATAAATCTATTTGATAAATGAAATCCTCAAATTCAAAAAAAACCCTAACCTATCTCTAATCCTCCATTTAGCCTAATCCACCCCATCCACCCATACTAACCAAGCTTAGCCACTAACTCACCCACCCTCATTAATGCCATCCATTTGCACATCTCTAACATCCCTAATCTAATCCTAAACCCAAGCCTAATCCACCCCCTAATGTTGTCACATTCCTTAAACAAGTTTAATACTTTCCTAATCCAAACCAAAGTCTCCCCTCAAAAAAACCCAACCACTAAGTCATGAGTGCTCTTACAAAACATAAAGACTCTTATAAGCCCACTGATGACTCTTACACCCATCTTCCACACTCTTCCCTCTTCCACACTCATTCCTCTTACATCCCTCTTACATACTCAACCCCACTCATCATGCCCTTAACCAACCCTTAACCCTACCCTCTCACACTCATCCTCCTTGTGACAAGTGTCACCTTCCCATTGGTGCTAAACAAGCACAATCCATGTGCTCCCCTTTGAGTGCATCTTAGCCCTCCTTAAGCCTTCATCCATCCTTGCATCTAAGACCTCCATCCCTCTACCCCTTAGCCTATAAATTGAATTCCATCCCAAGCCATTTCATCAACAATATTTGAGCTAAAGTTACCATGCTATTTTGAGAACCAAAGCCATCAACCATACCCTTATAATGCCAAATTGAGAGCTCACAAAGCTACCAATTTGCCATTACCCATCTCCATTGAAGCAACTTTTGAGCATCTTGAGCATACATCCACAGCAAAAGGACACATCTACAGAATCAAGAAAGCATGGAGTGTTTTCTCTTGTGAGGTTTGCACTTCTTATTTTCTTTCTTAGTCTAAGCATATATGTGAATTTAGTTTTTGGTTTGTGAATGTTTACTTTATTTGTTAATGTTCTTTGCATACTGATTCTGGTTCTACATTTTGGCATGCCCAGTGGGACCCCACTATGGGTCATTTAATCATCTATTTTCATCTATATGTCATTTTTCTAACCATCTAATGTTTGTTGTTGTTTGAGTGTGTTGTGAGGGTGTTTTGCTTGTTTTTGCAGGTTAAAGAACACACTTAGGAAGAAGAAATACCATCTAAAAAAAAAAAAAAAAATTTGCATTTTTCATCTTTTTTTGGCTCGGTTTTGGCGTCTGCAACCTGTTCTGTCTGCGAAAATCGACTTCTGCGAAAATCTGCGTCTGCGCAAATCAACATCTGCGAAAATCTGCATCTGCGAAAATCGACGTCTGCGAAAATCTGCGTCTGCGAAAATTGACATCTCTGCTTGTCACCTGGGTTCTGTGCTGCAAATCTATTTTGTCCTCTTCATATTTTGGCGCCTCTGTAGTTCAGCATCTTCGTATTTTGGCAGACTGTGTTCTCTGCTTGCTTATGTTCCATTTCTGCTTTACTATTTCTGCACTTTGTAGCTTAAAAAAAAAAATTTTAAAAAAAAAAAGAGTATAAATCAAAATTTGACTTTTAGTGGTTCCGTAGGATTTAGACCGTTTTAAGCATTTTTACGCGTAGAAAAAACAACAAAAAAAGTTAAAATTTTTTTTCCCATAGTTAAGCTCTCATTTTTGAAGATTTTGGCTAACTAACTAAATTGCTTTTTTTTGTCTCATTGCAGGTTGGAGCACATATGGAACCACTAACCATGCTTCTTGCAGGTTTTCATGTTGCTAAAAAAATGAACTTGAATGTTTAACCATTTGTCTTTGAATGCATGTTGCTAAAAAAAAAAATAAACTTGAATGGTTAAACACATTTTTCATTGAATGAATGTTGCTCAAAAACACACTTTTGAATGTCATGGATTAAAATCAACTTTCTTTGGAATGCATGCTTAAAACAAAAATATTCAATCTTGAATGCCAAGGATCAATTAACCATTACAAATCTCTTTTTCACATGCAATCTAGGTAAAGTTGGATTTTTGGACATTTAAGAAACTTTGTTAAGTTAAAATACAAATTTACAAAAATCAATTTGAGTAGTTCCTTGGACTCACCTCTTTTCTAATCACCCATCAAATATTAACCATTGGTTGCAATCTCAACGCCATTTATGGGGATGGGTCTACTTGAAAAAGGTGTTAAATGTTCCACAATCTAACTCACTCACTTGGTCTTTGAACGTTTGCTTTAACTTTATCAAAATTCTTAAATGGTCAAAACTCTAGATTAAATCAATCACACTTCAAGTTTGGGCACTAAAATTGAACAACAACTGACGTGGAGAGCCTCTGGGCACGCGCTTGAAATCGAATCTCACACACTTTTGTTTTGGGCTTAAAACAAACTCACACTCAATCTTGAATGCCTTAAAGAAAATTAATCGATACTTGACGTGGAGGGCCTCCGGGCGTGCGAGTTTGCTTTTCTTGACCCTAACTCTTCTTATTGTGTGCATTCTTCGATCAATTTACTTTTGTTGGCGCTTCAAGTTGGAATTGAACATTGTCTCTTAAACATGAGTGCTTGCAAAGTCTAGATTAGCACACATAAGAGTCAGTTGGTAAAAGAACAAGCGTGTTTTTTAGCCCAAGGTCATCCGAGTCTTCTCTCCCCTTGTCGTCTTTCGAGGCCATCTTGGGTGAATAAGATTAAGATCCAAAACCTTGTTTATTTTTTAGGAGGCCTGCTTGGGGATTTCATCACCCCTTGGATGACCTCAACTCCAGCGTTCCGGCGGAGTATAAGAATCGAGAGGTGAATCGAAAGACACCTCTCTTGGGATCAAGATTTTTTCATTCGGGCTAAGCCTCAAGGAACTTTATACCCTTGAGAAGTGAAAGAGGAGAAGTGGGTTACCGCTCCTCTCGGCTGTGTGACATCCTTTTGGTCTCATCTACGGATTTGGGCCTCACTTACCTTGCGTATATCGAGGACTCCCTAGCTAAACCAATTGTCTTCCTTGCAGAAAACCATCTAGGATGTTAATGTGTTTGGAGTGACTGATCGAAACATTTGTAGAACATACACACTCCTTGGCGCAAGTACCACATTCTGAGAACCACAAACTTCTATCTGGGTGTTCCTATCTATTGCTTTTTTTTATTTTACTTGTTGAATGAATGTTTGCCAAACTTGGTCAATCCTAGCTTAGGGCACACTTAACGTAGTCACTGCCTATTTTGGAAGTTGAACAAGTTGAAGCAAAACAACTGAGATTTTTCCCAAAGCCAAGCAGATTCAGGAATTTATGTCGGAACGACCCAAACCCAAACAAAAGTTTCAAAAGGTCAAACTCAAGCCATCTCTAGCATACCAAGAACTTTCAGCCAAGAGAAAAGCAATAACACCAAGCCCATGAATTTCCAAACTCCACAAAGCAGAGGACAAAGCTATCGACGAAGCACTTCAAGAGGCCTAGTTAGAGCGCACCATCAAATTTAGCCAACATCCAGGAGTTAATCCTGCTTATGCCTTACCAACTAGGCATGATTTCTATGATTAGACACCCTTGTTTCTCCACATCTTATTGGATAAGCTTCACTCTAGAGTCATCTTTGTAGAAAAGCCAGCCATCTTAGGTTATCCCCTTAAGCATTATTAGCTCATCCATCTCATTTAGAATCATACCATCTAGCCAATAATCGAAATTCTGCATATCTAAGCTTTCAAAATTGTTGTCACCTTGCTAAAAGTTTGCCATTCCTAAAATCTTCCAAATCCACCAATCTCACCAAGGTTATGCCTTTGACATAGCTTTGTCTAGGGTAATCTAGCTTTGTCACTTGTTATCCCTCATCACCTTGAGCTAAAGGTTGGGATTCACAAGTGGTCAATCTCGTGTTCTTCCTAAAGGATCATCAGTCTATCCTTAAGTTGACACAATCACCACCAAACTTCCACATAGGAAAGCAGACCTTTTGTACTTTGACAACATATCTTTGAAGTTAGAATCCCCAACCCAATCCTCCTTAGGTTTTGTCATATAGCTTTGCCTCAACCTAGGAAATCATTTGCATAGAAAAGCCTTCCCCCTTTTGCATCCATCAGCATTATTGCATCTCATCCCTAGGAGCATTTTTTCATGCCACCCGTCACTCGCTTAGCCAAGAAGAAAGAAACAATGGAGCCCTATCATTTAGATCGAACAGCCTCACCCCCATTGAGCACTCAGCCATCCTTCAGCCCAGAGCCAGCTATGCCATCACCTACTGACATTGAAGCTTTCATGAACCAACCAGGAAATGCAGTATTGGTAAACGCCATTATAGACAAAAACAAAGAGACAATCATGGCTAATTTTTGAAGGGACAATGTAGGAACCTTTGACTTTGGAAGACCCCCTCCATTATCAGATCCATCTCACCCATTGTTTGGGTAGCTACCACCACCCATAGGCTCTTATGATCCAAATTATCCTCAATACATTCCAAAAGAAGAGCCTCCAGCCAATCCATATGACCCAATAGACCCAAACATACCATCATCCACCCAAGTTGAAATCTCCATGCCGCAAGCCAACCCAGCCACCACCACTCCATCCTTGGTTCATACCTCTCCACTCTAAACCCCCTTTACCCAAAACATCTCACCGTTCACCCCCTTCACTATTGCTACTGCTCCCACACCTAGCCTTCCAAATCCACCCATCTCCCAAATCAGTGCTAGCTTCTTTGGCCAACCTCAACAATATACAACAGGGATGCCACCCATGGGGCCAAGTAATCAACCTTTTATCGCCCCCAGCTTGTTCACCACATCCCAAAGCACAATCCCATCATTTCCATTAGGTCTCGGGAGCTCAATACCACCAGCCACAAATCCACAAGCTACTACCTTCACTCCACAAAGCTATCAAATCCCACAAGCTACTGCCAATCTTCTACCAAGCTCCCAAGTGACCCTAGCTCCCACCACCACTCTACCAAGCTTCCAAATCCAGCCACAAAGCTATCAAACCCCATCAGTTCCATTCCCAAGCTTTCAATTCCCACCACCTCCACCACCAACTAATCCATTACCTCCACTTACCAACTACTTTTCAATGCCACTTCTAGGAGGTAATCCACCACCCCAGCCAACCACCAATTATTTGCAGATGCCATCCCAAATGGGGGCACAAACCACATATATTGGTCAAACCCCACAAGTCCTCCAATCCTTTCCCCAAGCCTCACAACCATCTTATACCTTACCTCCACAAAGCAATCCATTTAACCCACAGCCAGCTTATGTTCCTCAATCCCAACCTCAAATCCCATATCAACAGCAAGCCTCGCAGCACATGCAGCAATATGCGCCACCTCCCCCTCAACAACCCGTCATCCACCATGCAGCTACCCAAACAATGTACAATCCCTATCAACAAATCCCTCATAACCATCCATATTCAATGGCCCCATCCAGCACATACCTACCTCAAGGCACTTTTACATTGGGGGCACCCCAACCATCACCTATCAATTCAGAGTGGGAGCAAATGAAGACAGCCCTGAAAGCCATCCAAGAAGGGAATGATCCAAAGACATTCAAGTTTGAGAATGTGTTTCCTTACCCATTTGACAGAGCCATTACCACAACACCATTTCCCAAACACTTTGAGGTACCTAAATTTGACAAATTCAGAGGAAAAGGAGACCCTGTCACACATATCAAAGAATTTTACATGCATTGCCAGGACGTGGCATACAATGATGTCTTCCTCTTGCGCCTTTTTCCCAAAAGCTTGGCTGGACCAGCTCTTGAATGGTTTTATAGAATCCCCTATGGCACAATTAAGAACTTTGCTGAATTATCTGAGGCATTTGTAGCCCAATATGCCCATCTTGTTGAAACAGAGCTATCAATAGTTGATCTTGTCCACACCAAGCAAAAAGGTGGAGAAAGCCTTGCCGAATACCTGCAAAGATGGCAAACCCTTACCACTCGCATATCCTGCACCTTGCCAGAACGCCATGTGGTGAAAATATTTATTGATAATGCACATCCCAGCTTGGCTCACCACATGACCATGAACTGTTTGCAGACCTATAAGGATATCAAAGAGAAAGGAATGATCCTTGAGCAAGGACTCATCAAAGATGGTGTGGTAAAGATTTACAAAGAGGCCAACCAAAATCAATCACATTCCAATGACAAGTCTAGGTATTGGAACAAAAACAAGAATGTTGCAACAGATGGGGTTACTGACCCCAGACATGTGAATATCATTGGTCCTTCTCGAAACCAGTCTAACCCACCATATCAAACAAACAACCAACAAGCTACCAATTACCAACAACGAAATAACCAAAGCTATCAAAACCACAATACAAGACCCAAGTTTCAAGGGTCTAACAATCAAGCTAATGCCATCAATGTAGCTACAGGGCAAAAGCCCAGATTCCAACCTGCACCTAGAAACTATACACCCCTTGGTGAGCCATTGGATGTTATTTTTGAGAAATTGGCTAAGGAAAACCTTATCAAATTTCCTCCTACCCAGCAAATTGATCCAAGCCAATCCAAAGCTGCATGGTACAAGGACAATGAGTATTGCAAGTTCCATAGGGTAAATGGTCACACCACCCTCAGATGCATGAAACTGAAAGACTATGTGCAAGACCTCATTGATCAGAAGGAAATCACTGTTGGTGCCCAAAACTCTCCCAATGCAGGCTTACAAATTTATCAAAATGCTTTTCCTCCACACAACAACCAAAATCTTGGAAAAGCACCTATCCAAAACAACACCAACAACCGCCAGCCAAACCAACAGCATGGGAAGAAAAATGACCACACTTCATCCTATATAGACTATGGTAGCCTTATAGGTTGTATATCTGAGAAAGAACCTTCAGTCAATGTTATCAATATCGGAGGACCAGACAATGAGTGTGTGGTCACCACTCAAAGAGCGCGATTTAACATCGCAGGCCCACCAGTTTCATCAACACCATCAGCTCCATCAAAAAGCCGGTACAATATCTTGGAACACCTTGGGAACATGCCAGCCCAAATATCCATTTTAGACCTTCTCCGCACTAGTCCTATGTACAAAGACATCCTTAACAATGCTCTCATAGAATCCCGTGTCCCTTCTGATATCAATGCTACTGATTTTCGTAATCTTGTTGGACACCTTTCATCCTCATGTGCCCTATCTTTCAAACCCACCGACATACCCGCCGTTGAGCCAGATCACACCCTTCCACTTCGCATAGCCATCATGGTATCCAATTTTTCTGTGAAAAGAGTAATGATAGATAATGGATCAGCCTTGAACATTTGCACCCTAAAATTCATAAAACAAGCTGGGTATACTGAGGCAGATATGATCAGTGAGGTTATCACCATCAAAGCTTATGACAACTTGGAAAGGACCACAAAAGGGACTATTTTGCTACCAATCAAGGTTGGGCCAGTCATTCAAGAGACAGTTTGCCATGTTGTTGATCTAAACCTACCATTTAACATCCTCCTCAGTTGCCCATGGATTCATGCTATGAAGGCCATTCCATCCACCTACCATCAGTGCATCAAATTTCTGCATCAAAGCACTGAGGTAACCATCCATGCCGATCCAGAACCCTTTGCTTACTGCAATGCAGTTGAAGCTTCATATACAAACCATTGCCCTGGAATAGACATCGGCACAGCCATCGCCAGCTCATCCCACACTTGTAATGACGCAGAAACCATCCTTGCCTCTACCCTATCTTCTGTAAACATCAACAACAAAGGATGTGGAGAATATAGTCTATCAGATGCATTTGTTGTCGGAGCAATCCCGCTTGATCCACATACCCATGGACGGCCAAAATATCACAAAGCTAAGGAGATTCCACCTCCTCGATACAAACAGTTTGGCCCAACCACCTTTGTGTCCTCAAAAACCCCTCTTCATGAGGAGCTCACTCCAGATATCAACAATTGGCTACATAAGGATGCACCTCCAAGAAATCAAGCATGCCTTGATCACTTCAGCCAAAAGTATCCCCAACAACATAAGCTCGTCACTGAAAAATGGAACTATCAAGGAGGTGGACTAGGACCAGAAGAAAGGGGCATGCAATGTCCCATCGAAGCACATGATTGGGAAATAAAGTCAGGTCTTGGCTTTGGCATACCCACAACTGGGGGCACCAACGAGAATGGTCACGCTTTTTCGAACATCCACCGCGACCTTGTTGAAATCGAACACATTCCTAAGGAAGTTGAAAAGAGAGCCTATGACGATATCCCAAACCAAATCTTCCTAGGAGACTATGTTCTCTGAGAACTATCCATCCATCTCATTGACCTACCACTTGCTCATCCACAACTCATAGATTGGGACCAACCAAGTGTCATACATATTGATGAGTTTGCATCAGAGGAAGTGCTTCTAAGATTCATGGGAGCTGAAACTCCTCATAAGAAGACAAAGCCAGATTCTACCTACATCTACAAGCTAGATCCCAAGGGGTATTTTGGAGAAAATCCCCAACCTAGTTTTGATACACCCAAAACTGGAACTAAGGTAAATCTGGGACTAGCTAAGGCAGCGAAGAGAACCCCTTAGCAAGAAAATCCAGAGCCACAAGCAGAACATGAGGATTTAGTATTGCCTCCTCAAGATAATCGACCAGAGGTGTCTTCTATTCTAATAGAGGATACTAGAGAAGTCAACATTGGTTCTTCAAAGATCCCTAGAATTGTTCACATTGCTGCATCCCTATCACAAGACCAAGTTGACCTCCTCTTTGAGGTTTTACAAGAGAACATTGGCCGATTTGCATGGTCATATCAGGACATGCCAGGACTCGATCCAAAGCTTGTAGTTCATCATCTTGCAGTCGATCCAAAGATCAAGCCCGTCAGATAAAAGCTTAGGAAAATGCACCCCAAGGTGGCATTACTAGTCAAAGCTGAACTAGAAAGAATGTTAGCTGCTAAGGTTATCCGACCTATCGACTACTTAGAATGGATCTCCAACATGGTCCCTATCACTAAGCCTTCCGGTGACATCAGAATCTGTACTGATTTTAGAGATCTTAACAAAGCTTGTCCAAAGGATGATTTTCCCTTGCCCAACATAGATATGATTGTAGATCTTACAGCTGGACATGAAATCCTATCCCTTATGGATGGATTTTCTAGGTATAATTAGATCAAGATTGCAAAAGAGGACTAGCATAAGACAGCATTCACTACCCCTTGGGGAACCTTTTGCTACACCATGATGCCTTTTGGCCTAAAGAATGCTGGGGCTACCTATCAAAGAGCTATGACAGCCATTTTCCATGATCTTATCCATAGAATTTTGGAGGATTATGTGGACGATATCGTAGTCAAATCTCACACCTTCATGGATCATCTTGCTGACCTAGAGAAAGTCTTTGATAGGTTGGCCCAATATCATCTCATGCTAAATCCCAAGAAGTGTGTCTTTGGGGTCACATCTGGCAAGCTTCTAGGCTTCATAGTTTCTAAATGAGGTATAGAGATTGACCCCAAAAAGGTCAAGGCTATCTTAAACATGCCTCCTCCCCAGACACTGCGACAGCTTCGCTCTCTTCAGGGAAAACTTCAATCTGTCTGGCGCTTCATCTCCCAACTTGCAGATAAGTGTACACCGTTTTCACACTTGCTAAAGAAGAATGAGAACTTCAAGTGGGATCTTTTATGTCAGCGCAGCTTCGATCAGCTCAAGCAGTATCTCACCAATCCCCCTATCTTGATTCCACCAGTTCTTGGTTGTCCCTTGATCTTGTATATATTAGCAACACCTACTACTCTAGGGGCACTTCTAGCACAACATGATGATTATAGTAGAGAGAGAGCCATCTACTATATCAGTAGAACCCTAGTTGGTTATGAAATCAATTACACTCCTATGGAAAAAGCTTGTTTGGCAGTTGTTTTCTCAACTCAAAAGCTTCGCCACTACATGCTAAGTCATACCATCCAACTAGTCTCCAAGATTGACCCTCTCAAGTATATGCTCTCCAGAACAGCACTTACAGGCCGTTTGGCCAAATGGGTTATGCTACTAAGTGAGTTTGACATCCAGTATGTGGACAGAAAGGCAATCAAAGGGCAAGCTATAGCAGATCACCTAGCTGATGCACCTCTAGTAGATGCATATACTTTGCTCACAGAATTTCCAGATGAGCGTATTTGCCTAATTGAAGAACAGCCCCCATGGAAGCTTTATTTTGATGGCTCATACACCTCTCATGGATCAGGGGCAGGACTATTATTAGTTACACCTCAAGGAGATTACATTCCAAAAGCCTTCAAGCTACAATTCCCTAGCACCAACAATATAGCAGAATATGAAGCTCTTGTAGCAGGATTAAAGATAGCTGCAGAATGGAATATCACCGAGTTACAAGTCTTTGGTAATTCCCAACTCATCATCAAACAAGTCTTAAATGAATATCAAACCAAAGATGAAAAGCTATTACCCTACAAAGAGCTAGTTGATCAGCTGACCTAGCATTTTACAAAGCTTCAGTTTACACAAGTGCCTCGAATGCAGAACAAGGTAGCAGATGCCATGGCCACTATCGGCTCGCTCTTGGAAATTCCCCAAGAAGCTACACAATATGAGTTTTTAGTTGAGCAGCTCCTCACACCTGCCTATGCGAATGAGGATTCAAACCGTGTTTGTATCTTGGTTGGTCCCCAATCCCCTTGGTACCATGAAATTCACGCTTACCTTAATGATGGTATCATATCCCCTCACCTCACACGTACCCAATGCCAGAACCTCATCCGAAAATCATCTCGCTATGTCATCATAGCCAATACCCTATATCGTCGGGGTTATCACGATACTCTCTCTCGATGTTTAGATGAAAATGAGGCCGCGATGGCATTAAAAGAAGTACATTCCAGACTTTGCGGTGCCCACATGAGTGGTATTGTCCTAGCACGAAAAATCCTTAGAGCAGGCTACTATTGGCCTACCATTGAAGAAGACTCTTGTGACTTTGTCAGAAAGTGTCTCCCATGTCAGCAGCATGCAAATCTTGTGCACGCTCCAGCACAGGATCTACAGCCTATTGCACCACCTTGGCCTTTCGCTTGTTGGGGCCTTGATCTAGTTGGAACTATCACCCCTCTCTCATCTGATGGACATAAATGGATAATAACAGCTACAGACTATTTCACTAAGTGGGTGGAAGCAGTCCCCCTAGTCTCAGCTATAGGAGTTCAAGTCTCCAAGTTCATCTTGTACCACATTGTTTGCCGCTTCGGCATCCCATCCACCATCTTCACTGACCATGGAGGTAATTTTGAAAATCTCAACATGGAAGAATTATGCACTTCCCTCCGCATCCATCACCGCTTTTCTAGCCCATATTTCCCACAAGGTAACGGCCAGGTAGAGGCAACTAATAAAACCCTCCTCAAAATCCTAAAGAAAGTTGTCAATGATTCCGGCCGTGATTGGCACCTTCAAATAAATTTGGCTCTATGGGCCTATCGAACTTCCTTCCGTACATCCACAGGCACAACTCCATACTCCCTAGTCTATGGTGCCGAAGTGGTATTACCTATAGAAGTTGAACTTCCCTCACTACGCATATCTTTGCGAGGGCAAATCTCAGATGAAGAATACAGAGTAGCTCGACTCACCCAGCTAGATCTCTTAGACGAGAAGAGACAACAAGCCTATGACCATCTCATAGTCTATCAAACTCATCTCAAAAGGAATTTCAACAAGAAGGTGCTCCCATGACACTTTCAGCCAGGTGACATGGTCCTCAAAGAAAATATGAAAGTCCAAGCAGATCGAGAAAAGAAAGGCAAGTTTGAACCTACATGGCTTGGTCCCTATGTGGTTACTGCCTCCTTTGGCTCCGGAGCCTATCAATTATCTACACCAGAAGGAGAACTCTTGAATGATCCCACTAACATCATTCACCTCAAGAAGTTCTATGCTTGAAGATCCTTGGTATACCCAGCTTTTGAAAAAATACAAAAAAAAATAGTAAAGAGAAATAAGCGTCCAACGGTGAAAACTTGGCAATTCAAGCGCCTTGGATAGGTACCTTGGTAAAAACCTGGTAATTCAGGCGCCTTGTGTGCTAAAGACTAATCCATTATCTATCACTATCCTATCCCTCATCCATCCACCCACCATCCCATAAAACACCTACTTGTTCCCTTGGTGTTCCAATCAAATATCCAAAATCTGATGGAGCTTGTCAATACCTCCTGTACAGCTTGTAAATCTTGTACCAAAGCTTGTATTATACCTTGTAAATCTTGTACCATACCTTGTATATATCCAAATCTTGTCCAAAGCTTGTACCATATTCTAGCTTGTAAATAATCTTGTACCCTAGCCCGTATCCTATCACATGCACACACAGAATCCCATTTTCCTTAAGCTTTTCACAAACCATCTACCTGTCCACCTATCAACTATTATAGACATCCCATCCTTCACAAAAATTTCCATCTCACAAAAAACCAAAACATGAAAAAACTTGTACATTTGTAACATATCTTGGTCTGTTAGCTTATACATCCTCTTTAGCTTAGTATCATTGTATCTATCCGGCTTTCATGTTAGTTCATCCTTGGTCAACATCTTGCACACATTGCACACCTTGGTTAGATATTCCAATGCATCCTTTAGCTAGATCTCCTATCACCAAAGTGTTATCCTTCTTAGTTCAGCTTGCCAGACACATCACTCATCCAGATCCATCAGCTTAGGTGCTCTTTGATAGATTTTTGCAGGATATAGCTTTCCTCATGTCTGATCTTGGTTCGTTAGTACCTCGTCTTACCCATCTCATTGGCAAATAGTTCTCTTTTGGATTTTCACTTTCTTTTGATTTGGGATCTTCCCTTTTGGGTCTTGAAATATCTTTTCCAAGCAATCTCCTTGTTCCCTCCTCAAGGTTGCCATGATCTTCCATATCATGGTATGCTGCGAATGGGGCAATTAGAGCGTAAGGTCTTGATCAGGTCTTTTGCTTGTTTTCTTTTTCTGCTTGTGGGTTACCTAGTGTCATTTCCACGCTGCCTCCTCTGGGATTCATGTGTGATACTGGGGCAATCCTTGTGTGTTTGTTTTGAGTCAGTTTGTCAGTCCTCTGGATGGTTGGTGAAAAGGCCTTGATGTTCTTGGTAACCTTGGCAATTAACCAACAGTCCTATAGCAAATCTAGTGCTCAACTACATGGTGGTACTTCTCTTTGAAGTATCCCCCCGCTCAAAAAGCTTCAATGGATTCCTTTTATAGCGCTCCACTCCTCCATCTCCCCCCCCCCCCCAATCATGGAAAGTCTTAAGCTTGCTTTACTATTGTGCCTCTGATTTCCCTTTATCATTCTCCCATAGTGAGAGTTTGAGCTAATTCAGCCCCTTCTCTTCGCCAACCAGCGTCTCAGCTCATCTCAATTTCTTGTACTTTTCAAGAAGTCGTCAAGCCTCATTTCTCTCCCCGCCGCCTTCTTGAGGGGGCATCATCTAAGTCTAGTCTCTCCTCTTCTTATCCAAGACTGGGGCAACATTGTTGCTAAAACATCTTCCTCATGTTGTCTTCATTCAAACTTCTTTGAAATAGTGTTGTCTCGACACTATGTCAAAGAGGGGCAAAATGTAGACACCTAAATTTGATTACACTACTTTGGTAATCTAATTTAGCCATCTCTAAAGGCATCATTAATTAAATTCTTATTTAATTAATCCTTTGTCATTCTCTAGTTGATTAATTTAATTAATCATCTATAGTCCTAATTGATAAATCAAATAATCTATTATTTATCAATTAAATCCTTTTCTCCTATCTAATTCCAAAAATCCCCATTTATTAAATAAATCTATTTGATAAATGAAATCCTCAAATTCAAAAAAAACCCTAACCTATCTCTAATCCTCCATTTAGCCTAATCCACCCCATCCACCCATACTAACCAAGCTTAGCCACTAACTCACCCACCCTCATTAATGCCATCCACTTGCACATCTCTAACATCCCTAATCTAATCCTAAACCCAAGCCTAATCCACCCCCTAATGTTGTCACATTCCTTAAACAAGTTTAAGACTTTCCTAATCCAAACCAAAGTCTCCCCTCAAAAAAACCCAACCACTAAGTCATGAGTGCTCTTACAAAACATAAAGACTCTTACAAGCCCACTCATGACTCTTACACCCATCTTCCACACTCTTCCCTCTTCCACACTCATTCCTCTTACATCCCTCTTACATACTCAACCCCACTCATCATGCCCTTAACCAACCCTTAACCCTACCCTCTCACACTCATCCTCCTTGTGACAAGTGTCACCTTCCCATTGGTACTAAACAAGCACAATCCATGTGCTCCCCTTTGAGTGCATCTTAGCCCTCCTTAAGCCTTCATCCATCCTTGCATCTAAGCCCTCCATCCCTCTACCCCTTAGCCTATAAATTGAATCCCATCCCAAGCCATTTCATCAACAATCTTTGAGCTAAAGTTACCATGCTATTTTGAGAACCAAAGCCATCAACCATACCCTTATAATGCCAAATTGAGAGCTCACAAAGCTACCAATTTGCCATTACCCATCTCCATTGAAGCAACTTTTGAGCATCTTGAGCATACATCCACAGCAAAAGGACACATCTACAGAATCAAGAAAGCATGGAGTGTTTTCTCTCGTGAGGTTTGCACTTCTTATTTTCTTTCTTAGTCTAAGCATATATGTGAATTTAGTTTTTGGTTTGTGAATGTTTACTTTATTTGTTAATGTTCTTTGCATACTGATTCTGGTTCTACACATCTAAGAATCACTAATCATGGATGCTTGAATAGCTCTTCCATACCAAGTTGTATTGGTTTTCTTTTCAATTTCTACCCTAGTTGTAGCTCAATACATGGCCTTTCCTTTCTTAGTGATGAGATACATGTAACAACTTGCATTATGTCTTTTTTAATCTCTAGTGGTCTTTCTAACCACATATATCCTCCATACACTCAGCTTTGAATGATCTGTATCCAGTCTTTTTTTTTTTTGGAACATGTAAGGCATGAGTTAAAAAATTTGTCTCTAGGTTCCTATGTTCATCCTTTAATAGCACATATGGACTCAAATCTACATAAGCTTGTTGCAACTCTAGTCACCAACTCATCGATCTTGCAATCAATAAAAAATCAAATGTGTTAAACCAATAGAATCTTATGGGGTAAAATGTATAACTCTCATATCTCATCTATTTTGGCTATGATTTTAGGGCATAATTTATAGCTAGATTCCTTAAAATGTTCATTTCTAACTAATTTTACCTTTGTAACCTTCAATGCCTTTACATGTGAAAACTAGATGTCATTTTTACTACTTGATAAAATAGGGTTTTTATAGATAGTGAGGTAATAGCTTAGGTGCACACTAATATTTCACTAAATCACTTGAATATCTTAAAATCTTTAATAAATTCACTAGTTGTAGCTCATGATTTGACTGTGAATAATAGTTGCTCAAAATTTCTGAAATTTTCTTTGAAATTCTCTTGTATACAAGGTGACTAATGAACCATTGAATGCCCTATTTATAGGTTAAGTTATTTTGGGGTTAGGTAGGGAACAATCAATGCTTTATTTTCCATCTCCATTGTATAACTACTAACATTCTCTTTGACCATCAAACACTCACTCAATTAATACTTAATTTCTACCAACTTACTATTTTTCTCAGTAGTGCTCACTGACCAAATGTACTTTCAAATTTAGATGAGTTATCCTAATGCATCTTAGATATGCTAGTATATATGGATATCATTCTATGATTCTAAGAAATTGATTAATGATATTCATACTAGTGGTAACATAGATTCAGTTACATAGTGATTTATGATATGATATGATGACACAAAACCTTATAATTGAGTAGTTGATAGTAATTTGGTAGAAACTAAATGTTAATTGAGTAAGTGATTGATGGTGATTAATATTGAGTAGCAAATTTATCATATCATAAGGTTTTGTTTCATCCTTTATATTTCAATATCATTCTCACCCATTCTTGTAGTCATGTGTCTCTTAACTTCTTATTCAATTCTCTTGTCATCCTTAGCTTGCATCTTTATTCTAGCACTTCATGCATTCTCACTATACATTCTTATACATTGTTATTCTTGTTCTTTCTTCATTGATTTGACTTCCTTGTTGGAAATATTCAGGTCTAACAATGTTACTGAGAGGGGAGGGGTGAATCAGTAAGCTTTAAAGTTTAAACCAATTCAGCATAATAGCAAATTCACCATTCATTCATCTACTTTACTGAACGCATGAAAGATTAACACACTGATTTGGTGACCCAGAAACCTTTCAAATTGAAAGTAAAACTAGGGTGGGGATGATGCCCACGAAACTTCAATACTGCAATATAAAGTTGGCCGGTTAAGGCTTACAGTGATCACTTCTGGTGATCTTCCCTATTAGGAGCAAGTAGGACTGCTAGATCCACCTTGTTAGAGGATTTACAAACATACAATGAAGTATGCACTCTGTTAGGAGATTTACATAAGATTGTTAAGTCTACCCTGTTAAAGGATTTACAAAACTGATTCACCTGTTAGGATGAAGAAGTGGATCTACTTGCAACTGATTTGTTGATTAGATCTTATGTACTGATCACTTGATGTGATGGATATATCTTTGCTACTCCCTAATAACCTTGCTGAATACTTCGCTACTGATTCTTTTTCAATTCGCTCAATTACATTCTTACTTCGCTCTTGCTTGACTATTGCTCTTCTTCATTATTTCTTTTGTAAATGGTACAATACATTACATATATACCATTCCAATATTTACAACAACAAGGTCGGCCAAACACAAGTGGAAACAATATTACTAAGTCGGCCAGATAGTAGAAAAATCAGGTTCCTCAAACTTACTCGGTGACCTTTTGACACTCGGTATCCACTACATTACACGACATCGTCATGCACTCGATAGAGGTAGGGGCTTGGTCCGTACTAATCACTCTGAGTAGCTTGGAACTTGGTAACCACTGGTGACTCGGTAAACATTGTGTCACTCGGTAGAAACTAACTCTTTCAATTCAATTGGTAAGCACTGAATACTTCTTTTTCCTTTCTGTCTTGGTAATCACTAAAACCTTCATTTACCTTCCTGACTTGGTAAACACTAAATCCTTCATTTACCTTTCTGACTCGGTAAATACTAAAACCTTCATTTACCTTTCTAACTCGGTAAATACTAAATCCTTCGTTTACCTTCCTAACTCGGTAAACACTAAATCCTTTGTTTACCTTCCTGACTCGGTAAACACTAAAACTTTCGTTTACCTTCCTGACTTGGTAAACACTAAAACTTTCATTTACCTTCCTGACTTGGTAAACACTAAAACTTTCGTTTACCTTCCTGACTCGGTAAACACTATTGAACATACTTGGTAACCAACAAATGCTTGGTATGAATTGTAAACTGAGTGATGAACTCGATAAGCATTCAGAATCAAATAAGTGTTGTAACTAATGACAAATGTATCATTATTCCAACATTCCTTTGTCAGGGTTTGGTTCTTTTCTATTAGATATGATATAATAGCTTTAGATTCATTAGACATACTTCTCATAGACACTTCTTCAAATACTTCTTCCTTATATTTCATGTCATTTAGTTGATGTGCTAATTCTTTCCTTTTTATTAATGATTTATTCATCTAGACAATTTAGTAGAGAATAAAAAATCCTTGTCTCACAGCTTGAATCTATATGTGTACCTCACATAGCTATGTCACCCCCTAGAGGGTGTCTATATTTTTGGTGTTTCCAAGGACTCAATAATATATGTTCAAAGGAAACTCTTGAAGTAGGGTCCAATGTCATATACCACCTTCAAACATCTAGGGGTTTAACTTTGGTGAGTATCTAATGGAGAGATTCTTCCTCCTCTCTACACAAATATTATGCCCCCTTTTGAAACTAAATTAGCTAAGATTTTATTCTTTAAGTTCTTAATATGTATTTTGTTCATAACTACCTCATGTGGCCCCATAATTGTAGGACGAAGGGCTTTTTAGACCCTTCATAGGAACACAAATAAAAGGTGTTCTCATAAACAAGATTTAGAGTTCTAGCCCCCCCCCCCAGCATAGATAGTAGTGTATTCTACTATATTTCAACATTAACTACAAGGATGATGGTGCCCTCATAATCAAGGTTACAACCCAATGACCCCATAGACTTACCGAAGTAAAATAGAATAAGATAATTTTTCTACTTGGGCCTTTGTTACCAAATGAATCTTGATTATAGTGGGTTGCATTATCCAGGTCCACTTGTTCCAACTTGGGTCATTCTTGTGATACTTTTTTAGATAGTGGCAAGCCTTCTAAAGAGACTCACAATACTTAGAAAAAAAATTTGGGTCAATATTTCTGTTTAGACCATGATTGGACAAGAGCATATGGGTAAAAGCACAAACCTGTGTCACCCTTTTGTAAAGGAAAAGGCTAAAAAAAGTATAATTGTTCACCTTCAATGACATAAAACGAATATTATTATTTAGAATTTGAAAATGAACTAAACTAATAAAAGTGTAGAAATGGTTGAAGTTTAGGATTATAATTTTTAATAATTATTTGGAATAATGAATAATATATTTTCATAATTTTTATAGATAATTTTTTAGTTGCTTAAAAATGCTAAAAATTAGGGGTTTAGTTCCCACCACAAAACTATATGGAAATAAACTTATTTCCATTTGAACTCAGAGTATGTTATAGATAACACATATAGCTAGAATAATCAAAAGTAAAAATTGACTTTAGACCTATATTTTCTCTTTCATAGTAATTCAAATTTTGACTGAACTAAAATTGATAGTTTTCATCTCACACCACATTTTTCAAAAAAAATATATTCTAACCAAAATAAAAATTATACATTTTGAAAGAGGACTCTCTCCTCTGGAACATCATATAATTTTTTATTTTTTTAACATGATTTAGTATTTTTTTATTTCTCAAAATTGACATCTTTTCAGGCATTAAAATATGTGCTTGTATTTTTTTTAATTACAATATACTATATCTAATTAAAACACTATAAAATCTATACAATAATGTTCTTGACTTTGAGCTCTATAAAATGGTTTTTATATTGTACTAATAATATATCATAAAAAATAGTAAGAGTTATTGAAACATCATTTTTTCTGAAATAATTTTATTTTTTTAGTAATTGGATACGAACTAGTATAAAACATGCATTTAATAGACATTTCCAATTGGAAAAGAGTGAGATCATATATAACTTATCTAGAATGAATTCTTCTAGATCATATATTTGAGAAAAAATGATTTTTGGATAGAAACACTCAAATTTAGTTGTTCTGATATGTTAGCCTAAAAGGTGACACAACTTTGTACTTTTACCTATGACTCTCTTATCCTTAGACTAATTCTCAAACAAGCTAGATAAATCTAATAGATTGTGATTTAAACTCCCTTCATAACACTCTTAATGTGGCATTTATGGGTTTTCAATTGGACCAAAAAGACCAAGAGCACATAATCCCCTAACCCAAGTATTGAGTATGCTTCCAAGGTCTTAAGATTCCTAGAAATGAAAAGGAAACAAAATAAACAAAATGTTTGCTTACATTTTCCCAAGGAAACCTACAAAATAAATCGTTAGTAGTCTTGGTTTATATGTGTCTTCAACAATGCATCCTACAAACACACATTAGGCTACACAAAAATTCGATCAAAAAAAAAAAACTCGCAAGGTTATCATTAGTAGTAATTAATTCAAAATCTGAAAACCTTAAATTTTTCTTGATCATTCAAAATGATAGAAAAAATGATACAAGATGTCACATGAGAATATCTCTATTGTCGCATGTGAAAGTACATCTAACACTAGAATTCTAATAAATCTAAATGATAATCCATCAAAGACTAGGTATCACATGCAACAAGATGAACTAATAGGCAATAACTCCCCTATCAATGAATTGTCACAAGAGACAAGTGTAATACTTGCATGAGAAAATACAAATTTGTATGATATCAGACAAAAAAGACCAAAAAAATGCAAAATAAAGCTTTAAAACATTATTTTCATCCCCATGATGGGCACTTGAAATGTGTGTGTGAAATTTGGTACTTGTATCTATAAATATAATGATTCAATAAGTCATTATATCTATGGTTAGAAATATAAAAGTAAAGCAATATGCAAAAAAAATGCGAATTTGACTTACCTCCTTCTGGTCAGTAGGAGTTTGTTGCTCATGGATTCAAAGTTGCATCCATGACTAGATGTTGATAAAACAAAGGATTTGGTACGAAATAAACTCTAAGCTTCTTTTTTTGTATGTTGTACAGAAATATGTGTGAATCTAGATGGTTGAAAGAAATGATCCAAGTAATCTATAAGAATTAAACAAAGAAATGATCTTAATAAAATTTGATGTAGAATATCTCCTAAGTCCAACATTATAACTTACTACTCAATCACACATGAGAAATGAAGGTTAGTTGGACTTCTTTTTTAATAGTTGAGTTTAACACCTATACCTTGTATTGATTAGAGACATGTACGAGGTGGAAGAATAATTCACTGCCCCTGATTGGGAGTGATAGGAGAGTTGACTAGTTAGTTTGAGTTAGATTTCTCAGTTAACTATGTATCATATTTTTTTATTGCTTTGTATAAAATTTGAACTCACCTCAACTTTATTAATTGTCCTTATTTTCATCAAGTTTCAAATTTGGAGAAGATAATTGAAGATAATTGAATATTTATCTCATTTAATGAAATAAGTTAGGATGATTTATTGCCAATTAATGTCACTTATTTTGGAATTAATTAGTTTTTGAGGATTATTGCAATTTAAGAATTTTATACAATTTGACATAGAGATCATATTAGGAGATAGAAATAGATTTCCTTTTGTGTTATGACTTTTGATGAATTTTCATCAATAATTTAGATCAAGGGAATTTGTTTGATTACAAAAATTTTGAGCAATAACAATACTAATGAGGGAAACCTTTCATCAAAGGGAAAATGCTAGTTGGAATTAGGGTAAACTTTAAGAAATGTGCCTCTAATAAAAGATGTAAAATATTGGTGAATCTTTCATTATTTTGAAAAAACAAAATTATTTCTATTGGCAAATCTCTCAATTTTTAAATTTTAAATATGATTAATATTGGCAATTATTTTCAAATGATATATTTTTTGTATAAATATTGATGAATCTCAATAATAATAAGAATTTAAATAATCACCATGGAATATTACAAATAAAAATTAAACTTTTTTTACCTTGTGGAATATTATGAGGATCATTACATATACTTTAAATCAATAGTGAAAAATAAATATTGGTGATATATCCCTAAAGTAATTAATAATCATGATAATTATTGGTTAGTTCAATTTAACTTCTCCAATAATATATTATATTTAGGTGACTCAAATCTAATCATGTAACAAATATTGTAGTGAATATTTGAGTTTAATTTTTAAAATAAAATAAATTGTTGAGCAATTTTAAATATTCTAGAACTAAATTTTATAAAACTATGACTATTTAGATTGTATCAAATCTTAAATTATTAGCCAAATTACTAGCCAAAAACATTTAAAATTGGCCAATTTACGAATATTAGCCACTAAAAAATAGCTTGGTTGGAATGATGCCCACAAGATGATGCTCTAATATAATTATTCCTCGAGAATGGATATGACCCTGTTAAGAGTCAAATAAATATAATTAGTACATATGAGTCTCTATTAGGAGACTTTGAATATCTATTAGAAGATTCCAAACCTATTAGGAGTTGTGCCAACCTTGTTAGGAATTGATAGGAAGACAACTTAACCCACTATCCAAATTACTTTACAACTATTCTCACTAAAAAATTCAATATAACTTATCCAAGAGAAATGAATTGATTGAAATATAAACTTATCTTGTCAATGCAATTCCTTCAACGTCTAAAAGTTGTCCTTAGCATAAAATACTTCTCTAGGCTTCACAAGTTTTCATCCAAAACCCTCATAACATAACATTAATAACATATGACCGCATGTGACAATATTCTAACAAAGAAACCATTTTCTCTTTATAAAAATTCCCACTAACTAATTAAGTCATCCTTGAGGCTTTCCCAATATAAAATGAATAAAATAGGACCATCATAAGATATTGCATTTAGATTCCGCACATTAAATTACATGTTACATCAATAATACAACATAGCTAGCCTCTTAGCAATAACTTGCATGTTATCCTTCACAAGTCTTCACAAAATAAAAACATTATTTTTCAACCTCAAACATAGAATCACAAACAAGTGTCTAACCAAAATCCAAGCCCTATGAATAAGCGTCAACATCACCAAAAAACATACTTCTAACTCCATTGAAAGCAAGTCAGCAACCAGGAATCTTGTTGATTTTTTTAATCTATACTACTATAACAAAAACTTTCTAAAAAGATAATATGTTGACATCAATGAAAAAATAAGTCATGAATGCAACACATAAGCACTCAAGCATCTCCCAAAGCATATAGATAGTCTCCTTAAGGCATTCATGCCAACACTAAATACACAAAATTCTTCTTGGATCAATTATGTATATAGAATAAGAGTTATATGAATACAAAGGTTGGAGTGGAAGCCAAGATTAATTATCATGTATTGTGATTAATTATTATTATTATTTATTAAGAATGAGTAGATTTGAACCCAAGACCTCATCAATAAGAGGCTCAAAATTTACAATTGTGTTGTAGGCTCTTGCCTTATTTTGAGGGAATTTTTATCAAGATAAGTTCTATCAAATATTCTATATGATTCTTCATTTTTTACTATATTGGAAGCTGTAGAGATCAAATGCTTTTTAATAAACCATTTCATGTCAACAAGGTATTTGATTCCACTACTAATAAAGTTATATAAATTTGATACTATCATTTAATACACTATTTTTTTATCCAATCATCTTTTATATGATACCATTCTGATTAAATTTTGAGAATTCTCAAGTAATGTTTTACATATAATGGAAGAAAAGTATTTTTTAGATAATTACTACATTATACGAAGATACCAAGGATGAGGTAAAATACTTGTAGAAATTTTTATGAGTGCATCTGAGGTATTTATTTTTATTTTTATTTTTGAACCCTCACTCGTTGACCTAGAAAAATATAGATTTTTGTGATATTCATTCACTCAACCCAACCATCAAAGTCAATGTTTATTTGTTACATTGTTGAAGTGTTTGACTATGATTTCATCATGTTAATTGGTCAAAATAAACTCAACACTATAATCCCTAATCACTCTTTTTTTTTTGTTGTCATAATGTCTTACTCTATAAGGTACACATTAATGAAGTGCATTAACAAGTACTAAATACATCAATTTAATTGTAGTTAATCAAAATATATATTGGAATAATTTTAGTGTTGCAAAGGATAGTGTGATTTATGGGTAAATAAATTTTGATTAAGATCTGATTCAATCAATTCAATTTGTATAACTTAGATTTGAAATATTGAAGAAAGGAAAGAAAGTTGGTGTTGGATATTACCTAGATTGAGCTATTTTTCTTCATGCATTCATGCATTGATCTATTTGGATGATTGATTCTAGCTCTCGATCAAACTTGCATGTGGAAGATAAATATACTAATTGAAAATGATCTCATCTATAAATCCTATTGAATTTTGAGACTAGGAATTAAAGTATTGGCTATTGCATTTGAGAGAAGATTTATGAAATTAGATCTATGAAAACATCTTACTCTATAAAAACTCAAAATCATAGCATGCCTTGTGTTGAGAGTACAAGGGAAAATAGATAGGAATTCCTACTTCTATTTATGTGTGGTGATTTACTAGCTTTGGATCTATATCTTAGAGAGGTTCTTCTTCTAACACCAGTGCAGATGTTGGTGAGGTTGTTTGGTTCCACATTCTCTCTTTCTTTAGTGGGCATAATAAATTTTCCACAAATTTGACAAAATGATGGTGGTTTTTTAAAAAAATTATATAGTGGTTGCAGTCATTCAAATTTTGATGATCATTAGCATGATTTTAATAGTTCCCATAGTCAGATCATTATTCTAAGTTTAGAATAAGATTTATATGAATATAAAGATCAGAGTGAAATTTAATTTAACTTGAGATATGGAAAATATTTTGAGGTAATATTTATTGAGATAAGTTATATCAAATATTCTATATGGTTCTTCATTTTTTACTATATTGGGAGCTCTAGAGATCAATTTCTTTTTAATACACCACTTCATGTCAACAAGGTATTTTATTCCAATAATAATAAGTTTATTTAAATTTTATATCCACATTTAATCTACTATTTTTTCTCCTATTGTCTTTTAGGTAATATTGTTCTGATTATATTTTGAGTAGTGTCAAGTAGAGTTTTACATATAATGGAAGAAAAGTATTTTTCAAATAATTAATACAATATACGAAGATACCAAGGATGAGGAAAAATACTTGTAGAAATTTTTATGAGTGCATCTAAGGTATCTATATTTAAATATTTTCTGACCCTCACTCAATGACCTATAACAATATAGGTTTTTGTGATATTCATGTAGTCAACCCAACCATTTGAGTCAGTGTTGATTTGTTACATTATAGAAGTGTTTGATTATGATTTCATGGTGTTTATTGGTCAAAATGAGGTCAACACTATAATCCGTAATCACCCCTTTTTTGCATCCTCATAATGGCTAACTTACTCTAGATAAGGTGCACATTAATGAAGTGCATTAACAAGTTCTAGGTAGATTAATTTTAATTGTAGTTTATCAAAATATATATTGGAAACTTTTCAGTGTTGTAAAGGATAGTGTGATTTTTGGGTGAATAAATTTTGATTAAGCTCTTATTCACTCAATTCAATTTCCATACCTTAGTTTTTAAATATTAAAGAAAAGAAAGAAATTCAGTGTTGGATATTACCCAAGTTGAGCTATTTTCATTTATGCATTCATGAATTGATCGATTTGGATGATTGATTCTTACTCTTGATCAAACTTTCATCTGGATAAATATACTAATAAAAAATAATCTCATCTGTAAATCCTATTGAATTTTGAGACTAGGAATCAAAGTATTAGCTAGTGCATTTGAGAGAAAGATATGCTATGAAATTAGATCTATGAAAACATCTTACTCTATAAAAACCCAAAAGCATAGCATACCTTGTGTTGAGAGTGCAAGGAAAAATAGATAGGAATTCCTACTTCTATTTATATAGGGTGATTTACTATATTTGGATCTATATCTTAGCAAGGTTCTTATTCTAATGCTGGTATGAATGGTGGCAAGGTTGTTTGCTTCCACATTCTCTCTTTCTTTAGTGGGAAAAATAACTTTTGGACAAATTTGACAAAATTATGATGGTTTTTTTCAATAGTGGTTGTGGTCATTCAAATTATGATGATCATGGGCATGATTTTAATAGTTCCCGTAGTCATCATAATTTTGATGGCCATGGGCACACTCATTAGAATTCTAACAAACACGGGCATGATTCTTCTTTAGATATCACAAAATGCCTTTTCCATCAAAAATTATTTGTAAAAAGTTAAGAGGAAATGTATTAGTGCTTGTGGGTTCTAAGTAAATGATGGATGTGAAAATGAGGCTCCTAGACTTCCATTCATACTAGTTTTTGAGAGAAAATAAAAAAGAAAATTGATGGGCCCAATTTTTTAATCTTAATCCCTTAGACAAAACAGGCCCAATGACTCAAACTCCCTCGAGAATAGGCTAACTTGTCACCCTATTCAAAAATAAATTGACCTAGGTTGAACAATTCTAGAATAGGTCAACTTGTGTCAAACTATTACATGATTATCCCAGGAAGGGGTAATTCAAAGGTTTCAAAAATTATGCAAATGAAAATGAAAGAAATAAAACTAAGAGATAGAAAAAGATGTTTGAGAAAATATTCATCCATGGTCCATAAGATCACTAAAGGAAGGGAGCTAAGAGTTATTAATTTTTAGTTGCTTCCATTTTAAGATGGAATATGTGGTAAAACATTTGAAGTAGATATTCAAATAGGAAGAGTATATTCAAACCATTATAGTTTTTGTCATAGAGATGGAGAAGGTTGTTGCATGCATCAAGAAATTCAAAATTGGATAATAAAATAAGCTCAATTCAATGCACATGTTGGAATATGAGGAGGTGATGGAAATATTTTATTATTTCTCTTCTAAAAACTTGGGAGTATCTCAAAAGCCTCATATTTAAAGTAGTCAAAATTCAAAAAATCACATTTTTGATACTTCAAAAAATTTGTAGTCCTAAATTTTGGAGATCCTACAAATTTGAAACCCTAAAAACTTTCACAAGTCTAAGAACTTAATAGAAGTTATAGAAGTTTGTAGTTCAAATTTTTTAAGTTGTATTTATGCTCTAATAATTTCACCTAGTCAAGTATTTTCTCTTTTTTTCCTACCAACTCTAATTTTGATTAAATTCCATACAATTGTTTAGTTACTTTTCATAGATTAGAAACATCAATCAATTGCCTTCATTCAAAGGATTTTATGTCAATTGCAAATTATAGCTATTTTCTTTGGAAGAAGATTTTAGCATGAGTTGAAGATGAAATTTTGTTGAAGGTAATTTTCATCCATTTAGAGACAAATTTTTGAGTTGTAGTGTAGGAATTCACAATGTAAATGGATAATAATCCATGCATAGTAGTTAGTAACTATTTTACAAATAATTTTGCATAGAAATCATGACTTTCTATTGTAGTTTCAATTTCATCCATATTTGAAACTCTAAATATCGTTTTCTTGTCTTAGAGTTGGCACAATATATAAACACATTCAAAAAATATAATTAGGGTTGACAATTATTACAATAAAGCTACATGCAATTAGTGCTTCACTCATGGTATGAGAATTATGCTTTCTATGTGATTTTATGAAGGAAGCACTCCTAATTTATGAATTTAGAGTCAATTATCCATGTTCTGATTCAATGTTTGTGATCATTAGATTTTCTAGAGTTTCCTATTATTCTGACTAGTTATTGGAAAGGTTCTCTACTAGTGTCTTAAGATAAATTTATCTTGTCTGCACATATGTGGTAGCTTTATGATTTAATGAATTTAGATACATCAAATGTCCTCATAATTTTCCTTGGTAACGACCTATGTAAAGTATAGATTATAATTTCTTTCTTTCTTTGCCAGTCTTCTTCATCTTCTTGGTTGTAGAATTTGCCACATGATTATGTGATATCTTATGTCCATTTTGGTCTTCAATTTAAACTATTTTATTCCATCCTTATTATCCTAATCCCCTTGTGATTTATTTGAATAATTGGTGAAATTAGGAACACCTTCTAGGAGATACAATAAATTTCATTAATAGACTTTTATTTTCATCATAAAGGTAAAATACAAAAAAGAATGTATAATTTTATTTTATTTTAAATTAAAGAAACCAAAAAACTAGGGGTTTGGCCCTTAGTACAAAATCATGGTTAAACCATTCAGAACAAAAAGACTAGAGGCTAAAATACTAGCACATTCACATCACTTCCCCTTAATATCAAAAGTAGATTTCCCAAACCATTACTACCTATCTAAAAGATTTTAAACATACTATCACAATTATTAGTAATAAAAAAAAATCTAGCAACCAACATATAGTTCTTCCTATTTATCAAAGACTTATAAAAAAGCCTACCATACCTACTAATAGCATAAGTAACAACATATCTAACAATATATAGATATTATACTTAATTAATAACATTATAAAAAATTTAAGGCCCATCAACTAGTCTAAATATTTCAAAGTTGAAAAAAATTAGTAGCAAAAACTCTAGAAACCAAAACATAAAATATAATAAAAAAAGGCTTAGACTTTGTTATTTTTCATCCTCTTATTTTCTAGAAGTATTTTGGCAAGCAGTCATCTACAAGGAAGATATATGATTTAGTTGCATCTTCCATGCTAATCCCTTCTTTCTTTTTCTCTTGGTGAACAAGCTAGAGAGTAGTAGTAAAAGTGTGGGTCATCTTCATAGAAAAATTAGAGAGAGACCTAAAACTCTCATCTAGAGCTCTAAATTGGGAATTTAGGGGCTCCATTTGCATTTAATCTCACCCATCAAGTCAGTTATCTCTTAACAACCATCATGTTTTCCTCCGGGAACCTCCAATTCCTTAACCTATATCACACTAGGGTTAAAAAAAACTTTTCATTATCCTTTTTCTCCATCCTCATAGGGGATGTAACCATTATTGGTGATATATCTTTGGCCTTGTGGTAAGAGGGATGATAGTGGAGGTAAAGTTAGTGGTGTTCATAGATAAAGCTAGTGGAAACCTAAGTGGTCTCTGTTGGAAATATAAGATTAACTGAGAGGGAAGGAGTGAATCAGTTACCACTAAAATAAATCCTAGATTCCTTAGATGTTAGAACCAAATGAACTAAAAACTAAATTCTACTAATTCTCGACAAAACACACAAAAAATGTTGTAACTCAATAAACACTGAAAATGCTCAGCAAATACTTAACAAGCAAATCTTAAGATGTTAAATGTGATTAATAGTATTTAGTTGCAAACACATAAGAGAAATAGTATGAACACATTTGGAACCAATATTTTAAGTGGAAACCCAATTTGGGAAAGACCACCAATTGCAACTAGTTGCTAATTTTCACTCTTCTGAAGTGAGCTTGTTAGGGGCCAACCCTGTTAAAGGTTACAAAACACATTGTTAGGTGTGACCCTATTAGAAAATTTAATCACCCTGTTAGGAGTGGCCTTGTTAGAGGTCTTTGGAAAATTGAATAGAAATTCCACCTTGTTAGAGGATTTACAAATAGTTGCTAAGCCAACTTTGTTAATAGATTTAGATCATTACAACAATGGTTAGAGAGTAACAATGAGATAACTTGATTTCATATGCAATTGAATTTCTGATTAGATATCTCAATTATGGCTTGTATACTTGATCCTTCTTGATCAAATATATATTTTTAGTTCCACAAGGATATTTTTCTTATCCTTCTAATTCACTTCCTCTTAGCATCATGAAATTATCTTTCATTCATTCACATATTCTAAATCTCAACTTGACCTTATACTAATATCTTTCATATTGTCAAGTTAGGTAGAATACAACTTGGAATAATTAATATTCATCTTCTTAGTCAACTAGAACCACCAAACAAATCAATTGAACTCAATATGCTAAAACAAAAAAATCGTTCATTAGTTGACCCTACTCGGTAGACACTAACTTAGAATAATGTTCCTATGTAAACCAAGTGAGCTTGTTCAATACTATATATATGCAAAGTTCCTTTGGTAACTAAGTGGTCTTGGTTAAAATTGGTTCCATCCAACATTTCCTTCATTAATCGAGTGAGCTCAGTTAACACTCATCTTCCGTAAACTTTCCTTTGGTGCCTAGGTGAACTTGGTAGAAACTATCTTCTAAACTAGTAAACTCTAGAATGCTTGGTAGACAGAGAAAACTATCTCCAATGCCAGAGTAAGCTCAGCATACACTAACTGGTAATGACATGACATTTTGTGTAACATCAAAGACAATGCACAATTAATCAATTGTATTCAATAATATCCCTCTTTGATATTGATGGCAACACAGCATGTCATAATACATTGAGATTTTTAGAGCAAGAATAAAGAAAGGAACATATCCTTAGTTTCATTCTAATTCTCATCCATGATAACTCCCTCTATGAGTGTGAACACTTTCTGCCTTTAGTTTCTCCCTATGTCAAAAAACTTCTATCTACTACAACTTCTTTTGATAGAAAACTCTATCTTTGATATTAGACAAAGTTTGTTCTTCCTTTCTTTATCTCTTTACAAAAAATTTATTATAAAAAAAATTCTCCACAAAATTTATATGAGATATGATAGCAAACTTCTCCCTCTCTAACATCACATGCCAAAGATAATGTTCAATGAATATCAATGTATTTCAAGTATTGATTTATTTACAATATGCTCTTGTCAATACTACATCAACTAGTTGATCTTCAACATGCTCTGGTTGATGTCTCACTAAAATTCATTTAGTGAGCTTCAGATAGGGGAATGACCCCTACCTTACCTCTTAGATATAGAAATTCATCCTTAGGTAATGGCTTGGTGAATATGTCTACAATTTATTTTTTAGTATTTATATATTCAAATTTTACTTCTTTATCTTGCACCAATTCTCTCAAGAAATGACATTTTATAGCAATGCGTTTAGTTTTGGTGTGTATCACTAGATTCTTTGATATATTGATTGCACTGGTGTTATCATAGTATATAACTATTGGGTCCTTGATCTCTATCTTTATACCTGCCAATAGTTATTTGAACCAAATAATATTAGAACAATTGATTTTTGTTGCCACATATTCTGCCTCTACTATGGATTGAGAGATACAATTATATTTTTTGTTTGTCCAAGACACTTGTCTTTTATGAAGAAAGAATTATCCACCAATGGTACTCTTTCTATCATCAATACTTCCAACCCAATTAGCATCTGTGAATACTTTTAAATCCAAATTTTCTACTATTTTGTACCATAAACCATATTCTTCAATACCTTTTAGATATCTCATGATTCTCTTGATTTCCATCATGTGATTTTCTTTAGGATTTGATGAGAATCTTGCCACCATAACAACTACTAATGCAATACTAGGCCTTATATGTACTACATACTGCAATTTTTGAATCATTGATCTGTATGTGGTTTGATCTACCTCTTTGGATTCATCATTTTTAGAAAGTTTATGTCTAGTAGACATAGGGGTTCCAACTGGTCTTGAATCCTCCATTCCAAATTTCTTTAGTATGTCCTTGATATATATAGATTGAGTAATGTAGATATTTTTCTTCTATTGAATCTACAATCCAATAAAGAATTTTGTCTCACCAAACATAGACATCTCAAATTCTTGACTCATTTCTTCTAAAAATGCCTTGCACAAGTCATCATTTCTTTTGAATAAAGTATCATCAACAAATATTTCTACCAATACAATCCTTTTGTCTGATCCTTCTTTGATATATAGACTACTATTATCATTTGTTCTTTGAAAACCAATCTATATCAAGTAGTTATGAAGTCTTTCATACCAAGCTCTAGGAGCTTTCTTGAGATGATATAATTCCTTGTATAATTTGCAAACCATGTCTCTTTTGCTAGGATCTACAAAACCTTCAGATTGTTCAATGTAGACTTCCTCATCAAGAATTCCATTCAATAATGTAGATTTTACATCCTTTTGATAAACTTTAAATCCTTTATGAGTTGCATATGCTATTAAAATTCTAACACCTTCTAATCTTTCAATAGGAGCAAAAGTTTCAACATAATCAATACCTTCTTCTTGAGAATAGCCTTTACATACCAACCTTGCTTTGCTTCTAGAAACTTTTCCATCTTCATTTAGCTTATTCCTGAACACCCACTTGTGCCAATTACATTTTTATCCTTGGGTCTAGGAACAAGATTCCAAGTTTTGTTCTTCTCTATCTATTCTATTTCTTCATTCATGTCCTTAATCAAACTTTCATTATCCAAAGCATCTTTAACATTTCTAGGTTTAAATTCAGAAAGTAGACATGTACCTTTAAATTTGTTCCTTGTCTGTGTTCTATCTTATTTGTCTCAAATGATTTGATCAAGTGCATGGTGCCTTCTGACATATCTTGCTAACACGGGTTCTTTAGATTTGGAATGAGTTTCATTGATTTCATCATGAACTTTAGTATTAAGCATAGGTGCCACTGTCTGTGACTTAGGTCTATTAGACTTGGTTTGATCTAGCTTGGTAGCCTCTAACTATGATTTGGGTCCTTCAGACTGTGACTCAGGTTCCACTATCTACAACTCAGTAGGTGTTGGAAATTTTAGGTACTCGGGAGGTGAAAACTCCTTTCTTTCAGATAGATTTGGAAGGGTATCAGGTTCATAGTAGAGAAATCTTCGATAATCCTTAGGCTCTTCATTTCTTTCTTCTTCGCTCTTTTCTACAAACACATCAATTCTCACATGTGCACTTTATATGATTTTATTAGTAGAAAAATTCAAAGACTTGTATACTTTACTTCTATAGGAGTATCTTAGGGATATGCCTTCATCACCTTTGACATCAAATTTATCTTTCCTAGATTCTTTCAAAATATAACATTTGCTGCTAAATACTTTCACGTAACTTACATTAAGTTTGTAGTGATACCATAGTTCATAAGGAGTTTGATTTGAGTATTTCTTCAATTGTACTCTATTCAATGTATGAACAACAGTGCTGACTGATTCTTTCTAATATTTTATTGCAACATTCTTTTCTATCATCAATGTTCTTGCACAATCCAAGATGGATTTGTTCCTTCTTTTAGCTATACCATTTTGTTGATGTGTACCAGGGGTTGATGCTTTTCTTTTAATTCCTTTTTCAATGCCAAATTTATTGAATTCATTGGAGATGAATTCACCACCTTTGTCTAATCTCAAACATTTCAATTTCTTTCCAGTTTCTTTTTCTACTCTTGCCAGATACCACTTAAATTTTTGAAAAGCTTCAGATTTTTCTTTTAGATACATTACAGTCATCATTCTAGAATAATCATCAACAAAAAGAATGAAAAGATTATCTCCACTATAACTCTCTATTCTAATAGGTCCACATAAGTTGGTATGCACAAGCTCTAAGACTTCTTCAACATGATAGTTCTTTCTTTTGAAACTAGTCTTTCCCACCTTACCAATTTGACAATTCTTGCATAGACATATATCAGGTTTCCTCAAGCTAAGAATACCTCTTACTCTTTTGTGTTTTCTTATCTTAACCAGATTACCAAAGTTTACATAACATAATCTTTTGTGCTATAACCAGCATTCTTCTACTTGAGCAGTAAAACATGAACTTTCACTGAGATCAAGATAAAATAAGTTACATTTTGTTTGTTTGCTAGATACAACCAAATTTCCTTTTCCATTCAACACTTTGGCCTTCTCATTCATAAATTCCACCTTGAATCCAATGTTATTCAATTGTGCCACACTCAGTAGATTATGCTTTAGTCCTTCAACCCAACAAGCATTATCACATATAAGTTCATTGTTTAAAGAGATACATCGTTTTTGTTTTATGCAACAAGGTTCATTATTTACAAATTTCACACTACCACCATCATAATATTCCATGTGTTCAAACTTTGTTTTGTCTCTAGTCATATGATGTGAGTAGCCACTGTCAATAATCCATGTATCATTTTTTTAACATGAGAGATAAGTGTCATTTTATCTCCTTTATTATCAAATTCATCTTTTATAGAAATATATACCATTTCATCTTCACTATTATCAGAATCTTTAGCCATAAAACAAGATTTCTTACCTTTATCCTTGTAGTCCTTATAGTTTTTGAATTCATTCTTTCCTCTATGCTTATTACTTTTCTTTTCATCCTTGTTTTCTCTATTTTGGCACCTAGCAACAATGTGACCAACTTCTTCACAAGAAAAATAGATTAGAGGAATCTTACCTTTGTACTTTCCTCTACCTTTAGTAAATTTCTTTGCAAGTAGGGCTTCAACAACTTCAAGATCAATATCAAAACTTTCGTCTATTTCTCCTTCACTTTTTGATTGATTGGCCTTTGATTTCTTACTCTTTTCCTTGAGTGAAAACTTGGCTTCAAATTCAGACTCAATACCTTTGGAACTAGGAACATAGTTATCATAGTTATCCAACTCAAAAGTTGTCAATCTTCCAACTAGAACATCCAAAGTTATATTTCTATTTGTATCACATCTCATCTATTGAATAACGGACACTCTAATTACATAGATAGGAAGAAGAGCTCTAAGTACCTTGCTTACAAATATTTTGTCATTAATGTCTCCTCTAGATGCTTTGATTGCACTCACACTTTCTTTGATTCTTTCCACATATTTTGCAACTTTTTTATCTTCTCTCATTTCATCTAATCAAATTAACCTCTTAGACTTTCTGCTTTAGCTCTTCTTACATTTTCATCTCCTCCATAAATGTCTTTTAGTTTGATCTACATTACATGAGTTATAGTACACTCTTTTACTTCATCAAATTCAACATAATTAAGAGCAGATGCAAAATCAATCATCATGATGTTATGATTTTTCTTTTCAGCAATGTCTTCAATTGATAATGTTCCAGTGGGAGTTCTGTATTTAGCATCAAGATACTTACAACTTGAATCACTAATAGCTACTAGATGTAACCTCATAAGTCCTTTCCATGCTACAAAGTTGTCTCGGTTCAACCTAGGAATCTCTCTTTTGTAAGACATCCTAATCTTTAGCTTACGTCCTTGAAACCTTTTCTGCAAGCACCAAAAGCTCTTATGCTAATTGATGGAAATATAAGAGAAGTAAATAAGAGGGGAGGGGTGAATCAGTTACCACTAAAATAAATCCCAAATCCCTTAGATGTTAGTACAAAATAAACTCTAAAAACTAAATTATGTTGATGCTTGGAAAACACACAAAAATGTTGTAACTCAGTAAACACTAAAAATGCTCGACAAATACTTAACATGAAAATCTTGAGATTTTAACTATGATTAATATTATTTAGTTGCAAACACATAAGAGAAATAATATGAGCACATTTGACAATAGGATTTAACGTGGAAACTCAATTTGGAAAAAACCACCAATTGCAACTAGTTACTGATTTTCACTCTTCTGAAGTGAGCACTATTAGGAGCCAAACTTGTTAAAGGTTACAAAACACACTATTAAGTGTGACACCATTAGGGTATTTAATCACGCTATTAGAAGTGGCCTTGTTAGAGGTATTTGGACAATTCAATAGAAATTCTACTTTGTTAGATGACTTACAAATAGTTGTTAAGCCAACTTTGTTAAGAGATTTAGATCACTGCTACAATGGTTAGAGAGTAACATTGAGATGACCTAATTACATATTCAACTAAATTGTTGATTATAGATCTCAATTCTAGCTTGTATACTTGATCCTTCTTGATGAAATACATCTTTTTACCTCCACAAAGATATTTTTCTTATCCTTCTGATTCACTTCCTCTTAGCATCATTCAATTATCTTTCATTCATTGACACAATCTAAATCTCAACTTGACCTTATACTTATATCTTTCATATTGTCAAGTCAGCTAGAATACAACTTAGAGTAATTAATATTCATCTTCTCACTCGGCTAGAACCAACATACAAATCAATTGAATTCAATATGTCAAAACAAGAAAATCCTTTGCTAGCTGACCTTGCTTAGTAGACACTAACTCAGAATGATTTTCATGTGTTAACCAAGTGAACTCAGTCAACACTACATTTATGCAAAGTTCCTTTGATAACTGAGTGAGCTCAATTAACACTAGTTTCATCCAACATTTCCTTCATTAACCGAGTGAGCTCAGTTAACACTCATCTTCTACAAACTTTCCTTTGGTGGTAGAAACTATTTTTTGAACTAGGTAAACTCTGGAACACTTGGTAGACATAGAAAACTATCTTCAATGCTCCAGTGAGCTTAGCATACACAGACTCGTAATGACATGAAATTTTGTGTAATGTCAAAGGCAATACACAATTAATCAATTATTTTCAACAGTTTCTTGGCTAATGTTATTCCTTTTCTTAATTATAGAAACCTCCTAGTTATAATTATTTTCTTTTATTTTTTCATTCATATCTCTAACATCCTTCCCCATTTTATTCTCCCCACCTACCTCCTTCTTTTTACTATCCTCTAACTCTATCTCCTCATCTTTAGCTTACATATTTCTGTCTAGCCCTACTTTTGGCTATCCTACTTAACCTCCTACAACCACCATCATTCTCTTCTTCTGAATCAACCAGGTTAACATCACGTGAAGTTTCCATTTTAGGCGTTGTTGTGATATAGGACACCCAAAAACCTTCTTGTGTTTTTTTTTTAATTACTAGAGGGAGTAGAAGAAGGGGATGTCTAGGGACTCAGGGCCACAAAACAACCTCCACCACTAGTGCCATTAGGATTTTGTGGGAAATTTCTATCAATTAAATTAATGCAATGAGGAGGGAAAGGGGCTAGGTAAAAACTGTAGAGGAGATAGATTAGACCCCAGTGTAATATTTAATGAATACAAGTAAACTTTTTACCTTTTTTCTTTATATCCCTAGCCTTTATGGCAGTGACTTACAAGTCACATATCAAAAATAATAAAATGGAGACTTCATCATGATGCCTAAAGTGATATAAAAGATGGAAATGGTAGCATTAGCAAGCACTAAATCTACCTTTAAGGGTATGGTGCTTCATAAGCACAAGACATACCTCATCTAAGGACTTAGTGGGATCTTCATAGCTAAACCCACCTCTGAAGCTCATAGGCTCTTCACATTTTTTGAAATATCAGTTGACCATAGAAACCTATAGATTTATCATCATTATTTTTTGTAAACTATAGATTTATACAAAAAAGTAAAGGCCTTCTTGTGAATATTAATTTTTCTATAATTGAGTTATCCATATAGTTCAAAATTAGCTTCAATAACCTTAGGATTAACTCTATTATTCTTTCAAGAGATTTCAAGAGAAAAAATGGCATCAAATTCATAGTTGTCTTGTGTAATAATGACACTCAATACTAGAATAAAACTTATAGACAACAACAATGAACGAAGAGTGGGTGGGGAGGGAAAACAAGAGGAAGTCAATAATTTAAATATGTTTAAATAATAATGCATGACAACCATGAAATAATAATGTTATGGTGAGTGCATTTAAAAAAAAATTGAAGTTTTGCAAGATATGTAAAAAAAAATGGATGTGGGCTCAACTAGGTGTTTTGGGAACACACTTTTAGAAAGGATGCATGTTAGTTAATGTATATCTCCCTACTTGTAACCTTAAACACCTTCATCTTAGAAAGTTTGTAAAACATCTTCTTAAAAATAATTATTATCTAGCAATAGTAAATGGAAGATTTAATGCTCCATTGTATGAAGGTAGACATGTTTAAGCATATGATGGTACAATATTAACACTATATAAGTTATCAAAAGCAAAACTATGAGCAAAAGTGCAGTAAAAAATAGGAAGAGATCTAGATTTCTTTTAACATTGAACTTTTAAAATAAACCAAAGATTTCTTATAATGTAAGTTTTAATATATACTTATTAGTTATTAATAATAAAATATATAATTTTAACTATATTTAATAAATGATACTAAGCATTTCTTAATGAATATGTAATATATTTAAAATGTGAGAATATTTAATCTTGTCATTAACATATGACATGTCAATTAATTCATATTTTATATATTTAAACTAATTTATAATTATTAAAGAATATTTGAAATGGTAATTATTTATGACATAAAATATTCTATATAATATTAAAATACATTCAATTAATATCATATAATAATCTCATAATCTGTAGAGAGCCACAATACAGAAGAGTATGGTGGAGTCAAAATAAGAGGTTTAGAATTATTAGAAAGTTGGTATTCTGTTTTGGGCACTTTCTTTTAATTGCATTTCTATTGTTTCTTGAAATATTTGTATACCATTAACATTCAAATATTTGCAGAGAAGAAGATCTGTGATTTCTTTACCACGATCATTAAAGACATTTCCAAACTGTATGAAGTGATTCTTTAAGTTGAAGACATAAATGTGGAAGAATCAATAGAATGTATGAACTGTGTCATATGTATTTTCTCTTCGGAAAGAGATGGTTGGTGGCTGTAAAACCAAGCGAAAAGATATACAAATGCCATTGGTGGCTGTAAAATCAGACTCAAAAATCTTTATCAAGACTTCCTCAGCTTGTCCTACAGCAAGAGATTTCAACAGAGACATACATGCCGCATTGAAAGCATTTTTCAAAACGTGATGATTGATCATATAATTTAAGGGGGAGAGTTCAATCATGAGTGATTCATTTGCTACACATGAAGTTATTCAAGCTATTCATTTCAGACTTTTTATCTGATAGTTTCACAATCTTCATTAAAATAACCTTTTTTGTGATAACATATAATTTAAATTATCAAATCATTATGTTTAGATGATATTTTGATTTTTTTATGATGAAATTTATATAATATGTTATTAATCAAGATTTAGTACAAATTATATTAATGTAAAATAAAATTTGATACTGTAAGACTGAATAGTTTGTCAATGAGATAATCAATTTAGATGTAATTTTTAATTTTTTGTGTAATATAAATAGAATGTATAATTTACTCATTCATTATATAAGTCCATATCATTATTAAGTGTGTTTTTAATTTATCACAATCGTGTTATCAAAATTATTAAATATTTTTTTAATTTTTAATTTCTTTATTTAGTATAGAGCTATTGTACTTATGTTGTCATAATAAGAAGTGGGGAACTAATTAATTTGAGAATGTTCTATTCAAGATTTTTTTAAAATGAGATCATAAAGAAAAAATATTACAAATCACACAACACAATTTTTTTCTTAAAAAAAGATTCAGTAAGGTTTAGTGAAAAATGTACTGGTTAGAAGTGTTTCTCTTACAAACATAACTTCTACTTTTCTCAATAAAGAGGATCTAGAGGTTATGTTGAAGTGTGATACCCAATAATACAAACCAATACCATCTCATGTTAGGTCTCCAAACTTTTCCCTTAAGTTTCATCCTAGGGGTATAAATGATCAAAGATTCATAATAAATTTTATGAATTCAAATGCCTACTTTAAAGTTCACTAAGAATATGGCACGAAGCCTAAAACAGCCTAAAACTCACTTTAACTACCACTAGTTGTCACTTTATCATAATCTATTTCTCTTATATTTAATTGGAATATTTACTTAAGTTTAAAAATAGTATCTTCCCAAAGCACATGGTTGAGCCTACCTCAATTTTCATGTCTATTTCAGTTTTCCTGCCAAACTTCAAATGATTTAGTTTAGTCTCTTTTATAGAAACTAAACATAACATTATATTTTACAATATATATTTAATGTTTATTATCAATATATGATATATATAATTTAAATTATTTATTAAATATTTAAACTATTCAATGATAACATGAATAAAAAAATTGCTTAGATATTATTAAATATTTAATATAATATTAAATTATATTTATGTAATATTATAGAATAAAATCTACAATCTATAGAAAACTAAAATGAACTAAGAGATAGTGGGAAGGTAAAGTAAGATCAAATTTATAATTATTAAATAAGATTTATATTAATTTGAATAAGATTTATATAAATTTAAATATAATATTTAAGTAGTGGTGTATGACAACTAGTAGGAAGAGGGTCCTAAATACCATCTTTGCTTGGGGTCATTACAGCCAAGCTACATAGAAGCACTCTAACTCCAGTAGTTAGAGTCCCACCCAAGCAAAACCACAATAGATTCGGAATAACAAAAGTTTGACTAGTAATCTAAAAAAGAAAAGTTTAGATTGGTAATAACAAAAGTCTGACAAGCTATTGGAAATGAAAATTGGGGTGGCTTCATTTGAAATGGTACCCACTAATCAATGCTTAACGTGTGCCCATTTCAGCCCAACCTAATTTTCATAAATATGACCTGTCACTTTAACATAAGCTATTTTGGGAAACTAAATATTCAAACTATTATCCAAGATAAGTCCCTAGTCATAAGATGTTATAATATTAAGACTCTACGGGCTGTCCAAAGAAAAATACTGAATTCAATGTCAAATTTTGATTGAAAATAAGGAGGGCTCAAAAAATTTCACGCAGAACTTTTAAAATGCTCAACCATTCATTAGAATACAAGTTTTAATTCAAGGTTCATCCAGGATATAAAGAGAATGAAAACTAGCTGGAACAACATTATGAGTGAAGAGGGAGAAGAAAATATTAGTAAGAAGCCTTAAACTAAGTGGCTCACTCTTGGTATTGGGCCATGTAGAGAGGATGTCTTAGGGCCAAGCAAAGATCTATATGACAAGGGTAAAGTATTGGATGAAGAGAAGAAAGGTGATTCTAGTTGGCTTACACTCAAAATTGGCTCTTGCATTGAGGATGAATCAAGAATGATCGTGCATGTCATGGACAAAGCTGAGGGTTTTTCATGTAGGAAAAATGGATCCAACAAAGAGCTAAAAGTCCAAGAAGACTCAACTTTTGTAGATCAAATTGAAGAGGACATCTTGAACATTATATTTTGCAAGCTTCCTCTTCCTACTCTATTCCAATCTCAAGCTGTTTGTATTTCATGGAGAACTTTTATTTCTACCTCTGTTGAGTTTCACAACATGTGGGAGCAGAGCAATAAGCAAATGTGGTTGGTGATGGCTCTTCATGATGATAGAGACGAGGCTGATATAGGGCTTGCTTTCTATGATGTCAGTCGAAGTACTTGGTGCAAAAAGATGCTTAATAATGAGGATAGAGGTTGGAATTCTAATTGGAATCTCAGAGATGGAGATGGGGGCCTTCTCATTTTTATTAGCTGGAATGGATTCTTTAAAGTGATCAATCCACTCACTATGCAGACCCATTATCTTGAAGATGTCAGACTGACCAGAACAAGAAAGATTTCTGATTATGTGGACGAACATTATGATGAGACTACTGTGCACCTCAAGTTTGATCCCCAGCGAAGGACATATCAGGTATTTATTATAATTGCAAATACTGATCTTGGGTACGGTAAGAATTGTGTTATGAATTATAAATCTGCAGAAAGGAGATGGTTTTTTAAATGGATTGACATGGGAATGAAAATGAGCTTTTCCCCGAGAATTTTATTGAAGAACCAAATAATGTACTTGTTTTCTGGAGACGGGGAAAAGGTTGGTATGTATGATCTGAATGGAAATGGTAAGTTTCATTACTTATCAGGGATGCAATCTGTAATGGAAGGCTTCTTGGGTATTGTTTTGTTCAAAGGAAGAATTATAATGCTTTGTAGAAGTGGGCAAATGGAACCCCCACCATATACGCTTACTTTGAAATTTTATGAGTTTGATGAGCGTGGGAAGCAGTGGGCATCTAAATATGAAGCTATTGTATCGCCCGAACCTTTGGAAGATGAAGTGACTTGTTGCGTTGGGGGGGATTATATCTGGATAAATGAACACAACCGAGATGGTTATATCATATCTATCATTCGTGTAGATTTAGAAAATGGGGAGGCGAATTCTTTGCCAGGAGCAGACGACTATGATGGGAGAAACTGTGTATCCATGGGACTAAGCTTTTGCCCATGCTCTAATTAGGTTAGGTTTTGCTCTTCTCTCATTGCATTTCCATTGTTTCCTGAACTCTTAAGTGCTGCTGCATCAGTAAAGGGTTTTAAAAATATTAGACCATTCTGTTACATTTTTCAAGTTCTGTTACTTTGAAAATATAGTTAGTATTACTTCAGATTGCAGTTAGATTTATCAAGTTCTGTTACTTTGCAAGATAAATATTATATATTTATCTTCTGTTATGTATCTCCTATATGTTGTTTGTTGTTTTTTGATTTTAGGCTTGTGGGATCTGATCTTTATTTTAATATCCGAACACGCCGAAACAGTCAGAAATGTTTTATAGTTTATATTTTTGCTAAAAATGATAGATTATTTATCATAAAATAATGCTAATTTCAGACTGCATAACGGATAATGTATGTAGAAGTTCACAGTGTTGCTGGGTCATTATCTGTGATGGAGAAAAGAATTGTATGATTGAAATATTTTAACTATGATTATCTGATATTTTATTTTGGGAACAATGCTGTCTTATATCTCTATTTAAGAATGTAGGAACTTCAGATATTTGATACTTCAAGTAGTTTTACTTTATTTTAATTTAAATATGACTTTCTCTTTCCTTGGTCTTTATTTAGAAAATTAAAAATATGATAAAATGTGAAGTATTTTAGTCTCTTAGAATTTGTGCTTGAAACTGTTGAAAAGGCTCTATAAAGCTACTATGGAAATATTAATATTCAAACAAAAGTAATCAAAGGGATAACTCTATGCAATCTTTAACAAAGATGTTTTGAAATGATTTAAATGAGTTTTTTTAGAAGTTGAAGACATGAGTGTAAATAACAGATATTTTAAAAGGTATAAGAAATTACAAGCAAATGTCATTAGGGGCTGTAATCTTTATTAATGCTTACCTCAACTTGTGCTACAGTTATAATGGAGATATGTAAGATATAAGAGGATAGACAATATATGTCAATCACTCGACAAATTTTTCTATTAATTATAATAAAAAGTCCATACCAAAGAACACCACAAAATATAGGTTTAAAAGATTACAACTTAAGTCAAACGATCTGAGGTCTGTACAGATCAACATCTAAACATGGAACCATCTACTCAAAAACCAAACTAGAGCAACAAAAAGGAAATAAACTGTATCCTCTTTTCCATCCAGGTCATCCAAGGCAAGGGACAACCTGACCATCACAACCTTAGTTCCTCATCTCTGATCTCTCTGTTTGGATCCTTCATCAGTTGTTTCCATGGAAGAGGAGGCGCACGTGAAAAAGTACTGATCAAAATGTAAGGTGTTCTGCCTTCATTGAATTCCTTCTTCTTTTTCGTGAACACTGCTACACTTTTAGCCTCACAAGTCTGGGCAAGTAGGTGGACCATTCTATCCAACTTGGTGTTGTTGGTCCTAGGCTTGTATACCATGGCAGTAGTGCTAGCTTGGTCACTTACACTAGTTTTCTTGTTCAGCTCTTCTATCTCTTTTTTTAGCTTTATGTATTATGCCATATCTTTAAGGGTGCCTTCAAATGGCCCCAGTGCATTGGCCTTCACTTCAAACTGTATACCTTTATCCTTCAGTTCTTTTGTGCATTCACTTGTTATCCTCAACACTTATCTTTCTTTTACTTTGTAACTAATGGTAACCTGCATAATGAGTCTCTTTAGAGACTTGGTAAGGATTCTACTCCTATCTTTAAATATATCATCATTTCGAATAAGCTAAATAGACCAAAGAAAAAGGACGGGGGCCCTAGATCGATTGGCTAAATCTTCCCTGTTGCAGGGGGTTGGTCACGGGTTCTAGTCTCCCCCGTCCCATGGTACTGGTGGGCATGTCGCACCAGCACTACCGGTCACGTTAAAAAGTTTATCCGATGCACTGCAGTTTGTTGCACTAGCACTACCGATCACCGGTCACATTAAAAAATTTATCCGGCAGACTGTAGTTTATAGGGGGGGTCGTGTTGCACCCAATTCCTATAGTCTAATCAAAAAAAAAAAAATAGACCAAAGCAAATGAGAAGAGAAAATGGCCCAGAAAATAATTACATGATTGAAATGTTTTATTATGTTTGTCAAATACTTTATTTGTTAAAATACATACACCTGAAACTATTTAAAATGCTCTATAAAGACACAGTGGAAATATTGATATTGAAATTAAAGTAGTTAAAGGGATAAGTCTATACAATCATTATCAAAGATGTTTTGAAAATGTGTTAAGTGATTTTTCTTAGAAGTTGAAGACATGAGTGTAAATAATAGATATTTTGAAAGGTATAAGAAATTACAAGAAAATTTCATTAGGGGTTGTAATTTTTATCAATGTTTACCTCACTTGTGCTACAATTATAATGGAGATATGTAAGGTATGAGAGGATAGACAATATATGTCAATCATTTGACAATTGAGTCAAATAATTTGAGGTTCCTACATATCAGCATCTAAACATTGAATCATCTACTTAAAAACCAAACTATACCAACAAAAAGGAAATAAACTGTATCCTAAGCTTTCCATCCATTTCATCTAAGGTAGGCAACCATCTGACCTCAGTTCCTCATCTCCATAGAAGAGGAGGCACATGTGGAAAAGAACTCATCAAAATGCAAGGTGTTCTACCTTAATTGAATTCCTCCTTGTTTTGCATGAAAACTACTACACTTTTAGCCTCAGGAGTCTCAACAAGTATGTTGACCATTCTAGCCAACCTAGTGTTGTTGTAGCTAGGCCTATATATAGTGGCACTAGTGCTAGCTTGGCCACCTACATTAGTTGGGTTGTTTAGGTCTTCTATCTCTTTTGTCAACTTTATCCATTCTACCATATCCTTAAGGGTGCCTTCAAATGACCACAGTGCATCATCCTTTACTTCAAACTGTATACCTTCATCCTTTACCACTTTTGCACATTCACTAGTTATCCTCGGCACTTGTCTTGCTTTTACTTTATAGTTGATGGTAACCAGCATACAGATTTTATGCATAATGAGTCTCTTCAAGACTCGGTAAGGATTCTACTCCTATCTTTAAATATATCATCATTCCTAATAAGCCAAATAGACCAAAGAAAATGAGAAGAGAAAATAATGTAGAAAATAATTGCATGATTGAAATATTTTGATTATGTTTTTCAGATACTAAATAACACCACAAAATATAAGTTTAAATGATTAGAACTTAACTTAAATGATCTGAGGTCCGTACCAATCAACATCTAAACATGGGACCATCGACTCAAAAACCAAACTTGGGCAACAAAAAGGAAATAAATTGTATCCTTTGCTTTCCATCCAGGTCATCCAAGGGAAGGGACCATCTAAACACCATAGCCTCATTTTCCTGTCTGTGATCTCTATGTTCGGATCCTTCAATAGTTGTTTCTATGGAAGAGGGCTGCATGTGGAAAAACACTGATCAAAATGCAAGGTTTTCTGCCTTCGTTGAATTCCTCCTTGTTTTTCATGAACACTACTCTAGAGACTTTTAGCCTCGCAAGTATTGGCAAGTATGTTGACCATTATGCCCAACCTGGTGTTGGGCCTTTATACCATGGCACTAGTGCTAGCTTGGCCACTTACATAAGTTTTCTTTTTCAGATCTTCTATCTATTTTTTCATCTTTATTTTTTGTACCATATCCTTAAGGATGCCTTCAAAGAATCCTAGTGCATCAACCTTTACTTCAAACTGTATACCTTCATCCATTAGCACTTTTGCACATTCACTTGTTATCCTCAATGCTTGTCTTAAATTTACTTTGTAGCTGAAGGTAACCTACATATAGAGTTTATGCATAATAAGTCTCTTCAGAGATTCAACAAGGATTCTATTCCTATCTTCAAATATATCATCATTCCTAATAAGCCAAATAGACCAAAGCAAATGAGAAGAGAAAATGGCCCATAAATAATTGCATGATTCAAATATTTTGATTATATTTGTTAGATACTTTATTTTGGGAATAATTTTGTCTTATGTCTTTGTTTTAGAATGTAGGAACTTCAGATCTTTGATACTGTTTCAAACTTTGGCTAGTTTCACTTTATTTTAATATAAATTTGACTTTCTTTGCCGTTATTTACCAAATTAAAAATGAACCTAAAATGTGAAATTTTTTTATCAAATATTAATATTCAAATTAAAGTAGTCAAATGGATAACTCTATGCAATCATTATCAAAGATGTTTTGAAAATGTTTAAGTGATTTTTTTTAGAAGTTGAAGACATGAGTGTAAATAATAGATATTTTAAAAGGTATAAGGAAATACAAAAAAATGTTATTAGGGGTTGTAATCTTTATCAATGCTTACCTCAACTTGTGCTACAGTGACAATGGAGGTATGTAAGATATGAGAGGATAGACAATATATGTCAATGATTTGACAATTTTTTAAATTAATTATAATAAAAATTCCATACCAAGAAACACCACAAAATATAGGTTTAAATGATTAGAAATATGTGGTCCGTATAGATCAGCATCTAAACATCGGACCATCTACTCAAAAACCAAACTAGAGCAACAAAAAGGAAATAAATTGTATCTTTAGCTTTCCATCCATGTCATCCAAGGTAGGGGACCATATGATCACAACCTCAATTCCTCATCTCTAATCTTTGTGTTTGGATCCTTCATCAGCTTTTTCCATTGAAGTGGAGGGCGTGTGTGGAAAAGCACTAATCAAAATGCAAGGTGTTATGCCTTCTTTTAATACCTCTTTGTTTCGCATGAACACTGCTACACTTTTAGCCTCACAAGTCTTGACAACTATGTTGACCATACTACCCAACATGGTGTTGCTGGTCCTAGTCCTATATGTCATGGCACTATTGCTAGCTTGGCCACTTGCATCAGTTTGGTTGTTCAGGTCTTCTATCTATTTTGTCAGCTTTATCTATTCTACCATATCCTTAAGGGTGCCTTCAAACAACCCCAGTGCATCAACCTTCACTTCAAACTGTAAACCTTCATCCTTAAGCACTTTTGTGCATTCACTTTTTATCCTCAACACTTGTCCTTCTTTTACTTTGTAGCTCATGGTAACTCACATACAGATTTTATGCATAATGAGTCTCTTCAGAGACTTAGTAAGGATCTACTTGTATGTTTAAATATATCATCATTCCTAATAAGCCAAATAGCCCAAAGGAAATGAGAAGAGAAAATGGCCCAAAAAAAATTTGCATGATTGAAATGTTTTTTGATTATGTTTGTCATATACTTTATTTCGGGAACAATGTTGTCTTATATCGCTACTTCAGAATGTAAGAGCTTCATATTTTGATACTATTGTAAACTTTGGCTAATTTCATTTTGTTTTAATATAAATATGACTTTTTTTTGCCTGTGCCCTTTATTTACCAAATATAAAATTGTATGTAAAATGTGAAGTATTTTAGTTTTGTAGAATCTGTGGTTAAATTATATATGCTGAAACTATTCAAAAGGCTCTATAAAACCAAGGTGAAAATATTAATATTCAAATTAAAGTAGTCAAGGGGATCTATGAACTCTTTGCAATGATTATCAAAGATGTTTTGAAAATATTTCGGTAATTTTTCTTAGAAGTTGAACACATGAGTGTAAATAGATATTTTGAAAGGTATCATAAATAATAAGAAAATGTCATTAGGGGCTGTAATCTTTGTGAGTGTTTACCTCAGTTTGTAAGATATTAGAGGATAGACAATATATGTCAGTCATTTGACAATTGTCTTAAGATAATGGAAATTATATAGGTAAAATGTTTGATCAAATGTTTTTATTGAGAAGTGCTTCTGTAAATGTGATGATTGTATTTTATTATTTAAGTTTTTCTTTAATGAATTATAAGAAATTTAATCATTTGAAAATTAAACTGGAGAAATTTCCACAATCTAATCTATAATAATCAGTAAAAAAATCTAAATTTAATTATGTTCACATTTTCTGTAATCATATTCTTTCATTGTTGATGTTATGTTCTAGACAAAAACATACCAAAAACACATCATAAGGAAAATTTTGAAGTTGCACGAAATCAAAGAACAGTTTGACTTTCATTGGTGGTTGGAAAGTTCAACTTCACTGTGGTATTCAATGTTTTGCTCATCTTGTTCCAGCATGTCCACAGTGTGGTATTTTTTTTGCAGTGGTTATATTATTTCATGTTTCTAATTCATTTTCGGTTCATGGCTGACCTATTTAATCATTTCAATTGATTGGTTCAGGGCTCTGTGGTTCTCTGCCTCTTTTTCAGTTGGTTCTTTTGATTTTGTGATTTCCCATGTCTTATTTCTTCAGTTCTATAGATTTTTTGTGCCGCTGTTACTTGTGCTGTTCGTTTCATTATAGCAGCAATTTGTATAATCGTGACTGCTCTCTTTTTTCAATCTTCGTAAATGAGGGTATGTTTTCTTCTGTTATCATCGCATCGGGTCTTGTATTTTAATTATAATGAAATAATGCTAATCTCAGACTGAATAATGGATAATGTATGTACAACTTCACGCTGTTTCTGGGTCATGATCTGTGATGGAGAAAGAATTGCATGATTAAACTATTTTGATTATGTTTGTGACATAGGTATTTAAATAAACTTTATTTTGAATCGGTGTTTTGTAGCATTGTTTTGGCAATAATGCTAGCTTATATCTCTGCTGATTTGTCTTTCATACTGTTGTAAACTTTGGTTAGATTCATTTTATATTAATATGAATATGACTTTCTCCATCTGGACCCTTTATTTACTAAATAAATTGTATGTAAAATGTGAAAAAAATTATTATTAATGAAATGTTTCAAAGTATTTTAGTCTGCCAGAATCTGTGGTTGCAAACTATGTACATCTGAAACTATTGAAGCAACTGCATAAAGTCTGAGTGGAAACATTAACAGTCAAATCAATGTGTGAACTCTTTATAATTATTATTAAAGATGTTTTGAAAATGTTTTTGTGATTGTTTTAGAAGTTGAAGACATGAATGTAAAATAAATATAACAGATATTTTGAAAAGGATATAAGAAATTACCACTAAATAGAATTAGTGATAATCTTTATCAATGCTACCAGTGTTTACGTCAGTTTGTGCTACAGTAATAATGAAAATATGTAAATATGGAATGATAGATAATATATTTATATAATTTGACAATTGTCTTAAGAAAATAGGACTTATACAAGTGTTTGATGAAATGTTCTATTGAACTAAAAGAGGGGTAAAATTTTTATTGAATATTAAAGAGAGTTGAACAACATAAGAAACAAAGAGAACTACATAGCTTTATCCTGGTCCACAAGTTGATCCAGTATCTGAGATAAATCAAGGGGAAGCATCCTAGGATCAAGAATGTTCCAAGCAGGCCCCTGCTCAGAGGCCCATTTAGCTAGACAATCAGCCACACCGTTCCACTCACGAGGGATATGCATAAAAGACACAAAATTCAACGAATTGCATAACTAAATGATCTGTTGAATAACCAGAGCCAAATGTCAATCCACATGCACAAGGTTCCTATTATGCAATAAGTTCACAACCACCTGCGAGTCCATCTCACAAAGGATTCTTTTCCAGCCACATAGATAACACTGTTCCACTGCAACCAAGATAGCTAGGGCTTCCATGAGGTTATTAGTATAGTAACCCTTGTAAGTAGAAAACAGAAACTGGATATTACCAGAACTATTACACCCAACTCCCCCAATACCAACCGGACCAGGATTTTCCCGAGAAGAACCATCAGTGTTGATTTTAAGAGTGCCCACCTCAAGAGGAGACCAACGTCCCTGACGATTAACTCGCTGAGGGTGTTGCTTAGCTCGATTCCCAGAGTGGGTGCGGGGGATCGAGGGAGAACAAACCTGAAGAGGAAAGGAGAGGCAAGAGTAAATACCAGCATCAATAGGATCTAAACCCCCGCCGATGTCACATTTAGCAAGGAGTGTTTCCTGAAGAGAATTAACAATTCTCCCCCATAGGTGCTTGTTCTCAAACTGCAAATCATGAAAGATCCTTCTATTCCTGAAATGTTCTATTGAGATAAATATTTGAAAATGTGATAATTCTATTCTATGATTGAAAGTTTTATTTAATGAATTGAAATTGATTCAATAATTTGAAAATTAGAGAAGGGATTTCCACAATCTATGATAATTATCCATAAGATTTTTATATCACATCAAATAATAAGTATAAATACAATCGGCCCATTCATCAAGGTTTGATCTTTGTTTTGTATTACCATGTGTTTTTCCACCACTTGGGAGACTCCTAAGAACTCTGTTGTTATTGAGGAAATAATGCCCGACTATGACCTGGATATTCCTCCTACTTGTGATTGGTGAAACTAGTAATCCCAAGGAAAAATTCAAAAAATTTAAAGCGAAAACCCAAACCCTGGAAGAATCCTTTTTGTTTGAAACTCTGGCTAAACACAAAATGTATCTTCAAAAACTAGTCTAGTCAACACTCCAAAGAAAATAAAAATTCTTAAGGAAATAATTGAGCTAGATAATCAAGACTAGGAAGGATCCTATGGCAACGAATGAGACAAGAAAGCTAGGGCTAAGGGTTATAAAATTTAATAAGTTCAGGGGAAAGGGGATCTAAAAGGTTGATTATTAAAAAATCAAAGAATTACAAAGAAGCTAGCAGAGACATGATTCTTAGGATAAACAAGATGAGAGACTTATGAAATTGAGGATGAAGAAAAACTAATAAGAGTGCCAATGGAGAGGAATTTGAAGTAGAAGAAGGTAGTGAAGAGTCTGAGGAGGTTGAGCAAGAGGCTTAGGAAGCTCATATTGAGGTTGTTATTAGGCCTAATGTTGATAACCCCATTTCTTATAACCCCATCGCTAAACAAATTAAAGTTATGATCAATCACGTGCCCTCTAAGGATAGTAATATTGAAAAGATTAAAAAATATCTGGAAGAACAAGTCAAGGTCCTAAATGAAAAATTGTTATCTCTTAACAATAAGTTTGACAATGCCATAGCTTGCATTCAATTGGGTGTGGCCATTTAGACTATATGTAGGGTCCAGAAAGAAATAATGAGGAAGGTCATCTTTGGCACTGTCATGGATAACATCAAACTTAAGAAATTTGTCATACAGAAGGACACTATGTGTGCAGAGATGAAGAGTCTGGAGGATATATACAACTGGATAGAGGATCTCGAGTACCTAGTGGAGCACTGGAAGAACATCAATCAATATTAGTTTTTCTTTGCCCTAGTTTCTCATTTTGCATGTTTCAGTGTTTAGTATTTTTGGTTACTTTCTTTTAATGGTTATTGTGCTCCTGCTTGTAATTCTGGGACATAGTTTAAATACTGTTATGTTAAATCTAGCTCTAAAACTCAGTTATTTTTTTTTATTGTCAACAATGTTTTGATTGATAAATTAGACTTTGATACTAGTAGTACTTTACTTGGTTTTTTTAATAATTTTTTCTTTAGTAAAAATAGTTATAAAGAAAAAAAACTAGAAAGGTATAGAAAATGAAAAGAAACAGTAATTGAAGCAGTAATAGAAAAAAATACTATAATTTAAATTCAACAAAAGAGAAACAATTAGATTAAATAATTATCTAAATGGATGATGGTCCAAGGGTGCATGGGAATCTTTACAATGTAGAACCTTAACAAAGAAAAATCTCACTCACAGAATCATCAGGAGACCATAATCAATTATCAATGACTTCAATTTGGATGGTGTACAAAAGAGTGAGAAAGCAAGCCAAAGATGGCCATGGGAGTTGTTGGAGTTTGAAGAGGGGACGCAAAGATTTTATGGCAAGCAATCTAATTGAAATTTGACACAATGATATAAATGATTGTTGAATTTATATTATAGGGGATTTAGTAATTTAATGTTATGATTTAGATAAAAATAGTTGTAAAGATAAAAATACAAGTTACACAAAAGAAGAAATATTTTGTTAGAATTCATAAAACATTTTCATCATGCATACATCCATTTGATCATACAATCACTTAAACTTGTAGGTTATTGTTAACTCAACTTTGCAGAAATGTAAGCATGAAACATAAGAAATTCGATAACACATTTGGCACAATGATTTAATGTAGAAACTCAATTTGGGACAAACCACCAGTAACATGCTACTCATTCTCACTCTTCTGAAGCAATGCCCTATGAAAGGTCAACCCTATTAAAGGTTACAGTGCACACTGTTAAATGTGACCTAGTTAAAAGATTTCAATCACCCTATTAGGAGTGAGCTTTGTTAGAGGACTTTAGATCATTCACTTGGAATGTAACTAAGTTAAAGGATATAAAAATGACTATTAGGTCAACCTTAAACCAAAGAATTCAGCCTAGACTAGTACAATGATTAGAAAGTAACAATAAGACTTGATCTAATAACAACTTACAACACACTTGCAGATTACAGATCTTTTTTTTTAGTCCTCCATTCTATTTGACTTTCACACACTTTAGTTCTGATAGCTTGTTCACCCTTCAAGCATCCATACCCTTAAGTCTTCTTGCTTTGTTTGCCAATAGCAGTCTCTTCTCTTAGGTCACTAAATGAAGCAACAACCTAGACTCCTTGTCTTCCTTAGGTTCTCACACATGACAACCTTTGCTTCTGACCAACCATCTCTATAAATAGAAAATTAAGATCTTTTCTCATTCAACCTTCATTGCCCATTTTAGGGTTAGGTTTGATTAGGTAAGGTTCAATGGATCTACCCATATTTGCATTTTATTCCCTTCTAGAAAATTCTCCTCCAATCCTCTTTGAAGTCACCTCAAAATGGTTCATCTTGAGTTCTATGCCACCAGCCCATCAAGCTTATCTTTCACATGGTTCACACAATCCAAGAAATAAAACTTGTCAGCTCAGATTTATTGAATTCATGATATTTCTCATAATCCTAACACTCAATATTAACTTGCTTCTAATGCTCGGCACATACTACATTGCTCAACATCCACTATCAAAACACTCAGCACGAACTAAAGTTTATTGGTGCTTAGCATCAACTAAACTTTACTCGACTTCCACTATATCACTTGACATACACTTAATTTTAACTTTTCTCAGCTCTAACTAATTTTTTGCTTGTCTTACACTAAATTTTCTCAACACCTACTGTGCAGATTATTAAGCTTGGCAAACACAATTCGTTTTATTTTTTCTTATGAGCTTAATTAGTGTATTTATCCTTTGCAACCTTAAGTAGATAATCAATGCACTATAATATCATTGTCTTAACTAATCCTTATAGTTCTTTTCCATATCATAGCTCAACCTTTCCTCTAGGTGCTATTGTTACCTTATTTGATCATAATCCTTTTCATCAATCAAAAAAATGATAGTACTCAAATCGTATAAGCAATTGTCTTGCCAACAAGCAAAAGATTTGACATCAGTGATAAAACAATGATTGAAATACATTTTCATACTTGTATCAATCTATTTTCAACAATCTATTTCTTTGGAATTGATGGAAAACCACAATTAATTAGTAAAACTAACAATAATACCAAAAAGAAAATAATTTCTTGTATTGAAATCTCTCTTTCTATCAGAAACTTTCATCTTTTGAATAGGTTACAAAATTTTGTTCTAACTTTCATCTTCTGAATAGGTTACAAAATTATGTTATGATCAATAAACAAACAATCAATTCATCCTTATGACTTCCTCTAGATCACTTCTTATATCTACCTTGGCATTAGCTCCCTCTAACTAGGTATTCCATGTTTCTTTTGTATCTTCTTTCTCCCTTTCTTTCTGCTTTTCTCCCTCACAATTTCTCTCTCTTTAACAACAATGCCAAAGACTTGTCATCTTAATATACAAATATGAACATTTTTAGTTTCTCCCTCTGTCACCTAGCCAATTGTGACTGATTTGTAGCTCCAACTCTTAGATTACTTGAGCCAACTCCTAAAGTAAGATCCACTACATCAATGTGTGACATATTTCAATCATCTTGTTTGATGCAGGGCACTTGTCATACTTTTTACATAGCCTTTGATAGGGGTATCACCCCTATTTTATCTCTTAGATACTCATAAGCGCCCTTAGGTAATGCTTTTGTGAAGATATCACTTGTGTGTTCTTTTGAGTTAATATATTCCATCTTCACCTCTTTATCTTGAACTAACTCTCTCATGTAATGATACTTGATTGCAATGTGCTTAGTCTTTGTATGCATCACAAGATTCTTTGATATATTTATAGAACTTGTATTATCACAATTAAGTATCATATGTTTAGTGATTTCCTCATTCATACCTTTGAGTATCTGTTTGATCCATACAATGTTTGTACAATTTACGACAGTGGTAACATATTTAGCTTCATCAGTAAATTGAGATATGCAGTTTTGTTTCTTGCTAGTCCATGTAACTAGCCTTTTTCCTAAGAAAAATGCTCCTTTGATGGTTCTCTTTATGTCATCAATATTTCTAGCCCAATCAACATCAGCATAGGCTCTCAATTCAAATTTCTCATTTTTCTTGTAGTATAGACCATAGTCTTTGATTCCTTCTATATATCTCATTATTCCCTTAATAGCCATCAAATGATTCTCCTTGGGATTACTAGAGAATCTTGCAACTATCCTAATAGACAATGCAATATTAGTTTTTTTCTATACTACATATTGTAATCTGTCAATCATGGACAAGTACAATGTTTGATTCACTCAGTTGAATCATCATTCTTTGACAATTTATGTCCTATAACCATAGGTGTGCTTACTATCTTGGAATCTTCTAATCCAAAAAATTTCAGTATCTCCTTTACATATTTTGACTAACTGATGTATATGCCATATTTTTTTTGATGTACTTGCAAACCCACAAAGAATTTGATCTCTCCAAACATAGACATCTCAAATTCTTTCTTCATTTCATTTGCAAAAGTTTTACATAAAGTATATTGACCTCCAAATATGATATCATCAACAAAAAATTTAGATAGTAAAATGCCTTTGTCTTTCTCTTTCTTCAAGTATAGATTGTTTTTATCATCAGTCCTATCAAATCCAATCCTCACAAGATAATTATGAAGCTTTTCATACCATGATCTTGGTGCTTACTTCAAACCATATAAAGCTTTGTATAGTCTATATACCATGTTTTTTTTGTTAGTATCAAAAAATCCTTCTAGTTGTTCTATATAAATCTCTTCCTCCAATATACCATTCAGAAATGGAGACTTAATATCCATTTGATAAACTTTCAAACTTTTGTATGTAGAGTTCTTACTCCTTCCAATCTTGCAATAGGAGTGAATGTTTCTCCATAGTCTATCCCTTCTTTTTTGGCCTATCCTTTAAAAACTAATCTTTCCTTGTTTCTTGTGACTTCACCATTTTCATCTAACTTTTTTATGTACATCCACTTGGTGCCAATCACATTTTTATCTTCTGGTCTAGGAACTAAAGTCCATGTCTTATTTTTCTCAATTTGTTCAATCTCTTTTTTCATTGATTTACTCCAGCCCACATCTTCTAAGGCATCTTTCACTGTTATGGGTTCTTGCATGCTAAAAAAAAATGTATCATTTCTCAACTTGTTCCTTTTCATTGGCCTAGCATCTTTATCTCCAATGGTTTTTTCTACAGGGTGATGTCTCTTGACATACTTAGACAGTCTTGGTTCTACTCTATTTTTCTCATTTGGTCTCTCAACTTCTAAATCACTATGTACATCTCTATCAAGTAGTTCAACATATCTTTCATGTAGGCTAATCTTAGGATTAGAATGTGCCTCAACTTCATTCTGTAACTTGACACCTGAATGTAGCTCGGTTCATAAATGCAACTTGACATTCACAATATGTGACTCGGTAGTCACTAAAATGTTTTGTTGATTTGCAACTTGATTTACAACATCTTCATCAGCATGCATACGTTCATAAAAGTATACAAATGATTTATATTCCTCTAGTTCCTTCATAGGTTAAGCCTCATGTACTTCTATATATTCATCAAATTTCACATTTGCACTTTCTACAAATTTGTTAGTGTTAGTATTTAAACACATATAAGATTTACTTCTTGTGGAATAGACAAGAAATATACCTTCTTTACTTTTTTCATCTAATTTACCATTCCTAAAATCCTTGAGAATATAACACTTGCTTCCAAATACCTTAAAATATTTTACATCAAGGGTAAGTATCTATAACATAATTCAAAAGGTGTTGAATGAGTACCTTTCTTGACTTGCACATGGTTCAAGGTATAGAAAGTTGTACTTATAGCTTCTCTCTAGTATTTCAAAACAATATTTTTCTCCATCATGAGTGCCCTAGCACAATCTATTATAGATATGTTCCTCCTTTCAGCAATTTTATTTTGTTAAGGGGTCCTAAGGGCAGACGTTTTCTTTTTGACTCCTTTGTGATTACAAAACATCTCAAACTCATTTGATGTAAATTCTCCTCAGGTCTCAAACATTTTAGACTTTTACTTGTTTCCCTCTCAACTATTGCTAAGTAGCACTTAAACATTTGGAAAGCATCAGATTTTTGTTTCAAAAAAATAACTGTCATCATTATAGAATAATTATCAACAAATAACATAGTATACTTATCTCCATTGTAGCTTTGCACATCAGTTGGTCCACACAAGTTAGTATGAACAATCTCTAATATTCCTTTAGAGATAGGACTCTTACTCTTAAAACTTGACTTTGTCATTTTGCATAACTAACATTGTTTGCAAATTATATTGTTAGGCTTCTTCAACTTAGGCAAACCTTTGACTCTTCTCATGTTACTGATACTAACCAAGTTATGAAAATTAACATGACATAACATCTTGTACCATAGCCACACATCATCAAATTCTACAACTAAATAAGTAGCATCCTCTATATCAATGTAGAATAGATTACCTCTAGTTTGATCACCTTTTCCAATTAGTTTTCCATCAATATCATATATCTTACCAATCTAGTTCTCAAAGGTTTCCATCAGTAGAAAGCCGAGAGGCTTTCTACAATGGTAGCAATCTTCAATGTAAATATTTTCCATTTAAAAAAAAAATTGGCATTCATTTACATGTTAGAAAAATAAAATAGAAATAAACTAAATATAATTAAAATCATGAAAATTATAGAGAGGAAATGGAAGTAAAAAGATACAGATCAAGAGTCTCGAATCATTTCCTCACACCTCTTAGACTCACATAAATATGTAATCATGAAAATTATGAAAATTATAGGATTATGAAAATAGGCACCTTGGATATCTCTCCGCTTACTTTATATATACATAATATATAAAATATATAGTATATATAAGTTAGTAATCTCAAAATCTCTAGATAGCCGCAATACAAAAGAGTATGGCTGAGTCAAAATAAGAAGTTTAGAATCATTAGAAAGTTGGTATTCTATTTTGGGCACTTTCTTTTAATTGCATTTCTATTGTTTCTTGAAATTTATACACACTTGCACATATTGTATATCTTTAACATTCAAATATTTGCTAAGAAGAAGATCTGTGATTTCTTTACCATGATTATTAAAGACATTTCCAAACTATATGAAATGATTCTTTAAGTTGAAGACATAAATGTGGAAGAATCAACAGAATGTATGAATTATGTGATATGTATTTTCTCTTCGTAAAGAGATGGTTGGTGGTTGTAAAAACAAGCGAAAAGATATACAAATTCCATTGGTGGTTGTAAAATTAGACTCAAAAATCTTTATCAAGACTTCCTCAACTTGTCCTAGAGTAAGAGATTTCAATAGAGACATATATGCCGCATTGAAAGTAGAATCTATGGTTGCAAACTATATACATTTGAAACTATTGAAGCCGCTGCATAAAGTCTAAGTGGAAACATTAATAGTCAAATCAATGTATGAACTCTTTACAATTGTTATCAAAGATGTTTTGAAAATGTTTAAGTGATTGTTTTAGAAGTTGAAGACATGACTGTAAGATAAATATAACACGTATTTTGAAAAGATATAAGAAATTACTAGTAAATAGAATTAGTGATAATCTTTATCAATGCTACCAGTGTTTACCTCTGTTTGTGCTATATTAATAATGAAAATATGTAAATATGGAATGATAGATAATATATGTGTATAATTTGACAATTGTCTTAAGGAAATAGGAATTATACAAGTGTTTGATGAAATGTTCTATTGAGATAAATATTTGAAAATGTGATAATTCTATTTTATGATTGAATTTTTTATTTAATGAATTGAAATTGATTCAATAATTTGAAAATTAGAGAAGAGATTTCCACAATCTACGATAATTATTGATAAGAATTTTCAAATCAAATCAAATAACACATATAAAGACAATTGGACCATTCATCAGGTTTTGATCTTTGTTTTGTATTACCATGTGTTTTCCCAGCACTCGGAAGACTCCTAGGAACTCTGTTGTTATTGAGGAAATAATGCCTAAATGTGACTTGGATATTCCTCCTACTTGTGACTGGTGAAACTAGTAATCCCAAGGAAAAATCCAAAAATCCTAAAGGGAAAACACAAACCCTAGAAGAATCCTTGTTGTTTGAAACTCTTACTAAACACAAAAATGTATCTTCCAAAACTAGTATGGTCGGCACTCCAAAGAAAATAAAAATTCTTAACAAAATAATTGAGGTGGATAATCAAGACTCGAAAGGATCAGATGGCAAAGAAGGAGACAAGAAAGCTAGTGCTCAAGGTTATAGAATTTAATAAGTTCAAGGGAGAAGGGATTTGAAAGGATTAGGGTTTAAAAAGCAAAGAATTTCAAAGAAGCCAGTAGAGATGATTCTTAGGATAAATGATATAAGAATCCTATGAAACCAAGGATGAAGAAAAGCTAATAAGAGTGCCAATGGAGAGGAATTTGAAGTGGAAGAAGGTAGTGAAGACTTCGAGGAGGTTGAGTAGGAGGCCTAGGAATCTCATATTGAGGTTGTTATTGGACCTAATATTGATATCCCCATTTCTCAAAATCCCATGCCTAAACAAATTAAAGTTTTCATCGATCACGTGCCCTCTAAGGATAGTAATATTGAGAAGATTAAAATATATCTAGAAGAACAAATCAAGGTCCTAAATGAAAAAGTGTTATCTTTTAACAATAAGTTTGATAATTCCATAACTTGCATTTAGTTGGGTATGGCCATTTAGACTATATGTAGGGTCCAAAAATAAATGGTGAGGAAGTTTATCTTTGGCACTATCATGGGCAACATCAAACTTAAGAAATTTTTCATACAAAATGACATTGTGCATGTGGAGATGAAGAGTCTGGAGGATATATACAACTAGATAGAGGATTTCAAGTACCTGGTAGAGCACTAGAAGAACATCAATCAAGCCTAATTTTTTTTGGCCCTAGTTTTTTGTTTTGTGTGTTTCAATGTTTAGCACTTTTGGTTACTTTCTTTTAATGTTTATTGTGCTCTTGCTTGTAATTTTGGGACATAGTTTAAATATTGTTATGTTAAATCTTGCTCTAAAACTCAATTAATTTTTTGATTATCAACAATATTTTCACTAATAAATTAGACTTTGATACTAGTAGTACTTTACTTGGTTTTTTATTAAATTTTTTTAATGAAAAATAGTTATAAAGAAAAAAACTTAAAATGTATAGAAAATCAAAAGAAACAATAATTGAAGCAGTAATGGAAAAAAAAAATACTATAATTTAAATTCAACAAAAGAGAATCAATTAGATTCAATAATCATCTAAATGGATGATAGTATAGAGGTGCATTGGAATCTTTACAAATTAAAACATTAAAACAGAAAAATCTCAGTCACACAATCATTAGGAGACCATAATCAATTATTAATGACTTCAATTTCGATGGTGTACAAAAGAGTGAGAAAGCAAGCCAAAGATGGCAACATGGAAGCTATTGGAGTTTGAAGAGGGGACACAGATTTTATGGCTCAATCCAACTAAAATTTGACACAATGATATAAATAATTGTTGAATTTGTATTATAAGAGATTTAGTAATTTAATGTTATGATTTAGATAAAAATAGTTGTAATGATAAAAATACAAATTACACAAAAGAAGAAAGACTTTTTTGTAATTCTTTAGTATAACTACGAGGGGGGGTGAATCAATTATCCATAGTCTAGATGTACAAATAATTTTTTTCACAAATTAGTGAATCCATATCCATAAAACATTTTCATTATGCAAGCATCCATTAGATCATACAATCACTTAAACTTGTAAGTTACTGTCAAATCAACTTTGTAGAAATGTAAGCATAAAACATAACAAAATCAATAACACATTTGACAGAATGATTTAACATGGAAACCCAATTTGGGGAAAAATACCAATAACATGCTACTCATTCTCACTTTTCTAAAGTGATGCCCTATGAAAGGCCAACCCTATTAAAGGTTATAATGCACACTGTTAAATGTGACCTGCTTAAAGGATTTCAATCCCTCTATTAGGAGTGAGCCTCGTTAGAGGATTTTAGTTCATTCACTTGGAATGTCACCCAATTAAAGGATTTACAAATGACTGTTAGGTCAACCTTAATCTAAAAGATTTACCCTAGATAGGTACAATGATTAGAAATTAATAATAAAGCTTGATCTGATAAGACCTTACAACACACATGCAGATTATAGATCTCTATTTTTAGTCCTCCATTCTACTTGGATTTCACACACTTCAGCTCTAATAGCTTGTTCACCCTTCAAGCATCCATACCCTTAAGCCTTGTTTCTTTGCTTTCCAATAGTAGTCTCTTCCCTTAGGTCACTAAATGAAGCAATACCCTAGACTCCTTGTCTTCCTTAGGTTATCACACATGACAACCTTTGCTTATGACCAGTCATCTCTATAAATAGAAAATTGAGATCTTTTGCCACTCAACCTCCATCATCAATTTCAAGGTTAGGTTGGAATAGGTAGGATTAAATGAATCTACCCATCTTTGCATTTTATTTCCTTCTAGAAACTTCTCCTTCAATCCTCTTTAAGTTCACCTCAAAATGGTTCGTCTTGAATTTTTTGTCACTAGCTCATCAATCTTATCTTCTATACCGTTTACACAATCCAAGAAATCAAATTGATTAGCTCAGATTCATCGAATTCATGATCATTCTCATAATGCTGACACTTGGCATTAACTTAATTTCGATGTTCAATGCATACTATGTTGCTCAACATCCACTATCAAAACACTCGGCATGAACTAAAGTTTTCTGGTGCTCAACATCAACTAAATTTTATGTGGCTTACATTATATCACTCGACATATACTAAATTTTCCTCCTCGTTCACAAGTTTCAAGAAAACAAACTTGTCAGCTTAGATATGATGAATCTTTGATCTTTAACATAATGCAATAGCTTGGCATTATCAATCTGTTGATGCTTAGCACATACTACATTGCTTGGCATCAACTATAAAATCACTCAACACCATCTAAAATTTACTGATGCTTGGCATCGACTAAACTTTACTTAGCATCAACTATCTTGCTTGGCATTCACTAGAATTTTCTTTCACTCAGCTCCAACTAAATTTTTTCTTAGCTTGCACTAATTTTTCACAAAACCTACTATCCACTCAATCAAGCTTGGTAGAGAAACTTTGTGCAACTTGTTCTTCTATAATTTCTTAGTGTAGCCAACATTTGTAACCTTAAGTAGATTATCAATACATCATGTCATCTCTATCTAAACTAATCCGTGTACTATATTACATAATCATAACTCATCCTTTCTTTTAAGTGCTTTTGTTACCTCTATTGATCAAATCCTCTTCATCAATCAACTAGGTGATAGTACTTAAATCTTATAAGTAGTTGTCTTACTAACAAATAGTAGGTTTGACATCAGTGACAAAACAATGATTAAAACACATAGTCTTCTTTCACAATCTCTTTCTTTTAATAATCTCTCTCAACAATGATCTTTTCAATCAAATTTCAACACCTGTGTCTTCTTTGTATTGTTCCAAATGATTATAATCTCTATTATCTTTCTTGGGGACCTAATTGTGATCTTCAATTCTTCATGTCTTTCTTGGACTAAAGGAATGATCAACATTGTGCCAATGTCTGATGGCTCTATTATTTGAGATACCTTGGCTCCACATGAACTAACCTTTTTCATGTTTATCCAAGCTTTTCCTTACCTTGGTGACACATATACAATACTCTGACTATAAAACATACCACTTTCCAAAAATAATGGCTTCATCTCTAACTTTAACCTTACTATTTTCACAACTTCATTCCCCCGATTGCTTCCTATCTGACTACAGTCTTTCTTGCCAATAATAGAAAAAAAGTTAGCCTCTCCAAGGGCTATGTCCCTATTCTTCTAATTGATTGAGGTCTTCTCTACCTCTTTCACTAATTCAATATTCAATTGGCCTTTCTTTTTACTATTGTCATTGGCATTTTCATTCATAGTGCTGACTATTTGCTCCATGTTTCTTTCAAACTATAGGGAAATCATTGCCACATCATGTTCCAACTCTCATTGTATGTATTCTTTACCCTTGTTGTCCTCTATTTTGGACACTTTTTCTCCCTTTGGCTCTATCATTTTGTCGAACTCAGTGACCATTCCTTTTCCATCTACCTGATCCTCTATCTTAACAGGTTCCTCAATTTGTTTATCATCTGTACTATCAATTTTTTTCCTAGCTTCATCCTCTTCTTGGTGCCTCAACAATATCTCCTGTCTCTTTCCTCTTTATAAATTCTTTTCTAGTGCCTCCTTCAAACTTCTAATCTCCTCTAACATGCTTTCCTCCTCTTCTCTATGTCTTCACTTTCTTTGTTTGTCTTCCTTTTGTCTTCTCAAGGCATCTTTGTAGCATACCCATGCCTTCCATATATCTTCCTACTATGGTTTCATCCTTGGTGCCTCTCAAACACAAAAAAAATTACCACGTCCACAATGAACTATCACAACTTCTCTATCCTGATTTAACCCCAACAAAAATTACCAACTATCTTTCTGAAACAAAATCTTGCCCGCAATAATCATCATACTTCTATCATAATTATTCAACCAAGATAACTATGCTATCCAACATGATGTAATCCTTCCCTAATAAAAAATATGATTCAAGGAAGAAGTGCTAATCCTATTATTATTACAAAACTCTATATATAGGCTCCTTCCAAGCCCTGTGTCACCTTTTATAAAGGAAAGTAATATCAAAATTTAAACTCTTCAACTTTAACAACACAAAAGTGGCATTCATGTTGAGAATTTGAAGATGATGTAAAGTAATGAAATGTGTAAAATTGGATGAAGTTTATGTCTATAATTTTTTTAAATAAATTGAGTGAAAATTTTATTTATTTTTGAATTTTTAAAGTCTACTTTTTAATTTTTTAAAAATGCTGAAAAGATAGAGGTTTTTTTCCTGTGAAACAAATATATGCAAATGATTATATTTTGGTCTAATTATGGAATATGTTAGAGTTGACATGTATACCTAGTGTACCCAAAAAGAAAAATTGAAATTTGGCTAATATTTTTCAAGTTATAATTGGTTAAAGTCAAAGTTATCAGAAATTGACAGTCTTTTTCTCCTATCAAACTTTTTCTATGAAATTTATATATTTTTTTAAAAAAATTACATATTCTTGAAAAAGACTCTCTCATCTAGTGTAGCATTAAAAAATAATAATTTTTGAACATGATTTACTATTTTTTTCCTATTTTTGAATAGACATCTTTTTGAATCTTAAATACCTACTTGTAATATTTTCAAATTATAACATATTATCCATAATCAAAATTTAAAAAAAATTTATATGATCATAATCTTGACTCCAAGATCTACAAAAGTATATTTTTAGTTTTAAAAAAAACATCATTTTAGTAGGTCAAATTGACCTTGAAAGTGAGATGTTTATAGAAGTTCTTATTTTTTCTTGTGTGGCTGCCACTTAGGATGCCACATAGATAGTTACAGCTGAAACCCTTTCAGCTAAAAGGGTTTCGGCTATAACCTCGTTGGCCTATCAAACCACTAGCAGTGAAAATGTTAGACAAAAATTGATTGTCTCATTTATATGAAGTGTCAAGATTATGATCGAAACCCTTTTAGCTGAAAGGGTTTTAGCCGTAACTATGTAGGCCACGTCAATAGGGAAATCTGCCACGTATGTATGGCTAGAACATGTTTCGCCGTAACATGTATGACCGAAGTGTTTCAACTGTAACACCTCTAGATATCACAAAAGGTGACACAAGTTTGTGCTTTTACCCATGCCATCAGCCCCTCAAGACTCTTCCAAGCCTAGAGATTAGGTGGTTGTCCTTTTCTTCATGCCACACTCACCTCTACCAAGTATCTCTACATCAATCTCCACAATACCCAAACAAAAGTCTTTCACACCACACAACACCTCCACTACCTCACACCCTCTAGGATCCTTCACAACACCATACCACAAATTTTTTCCAAAGGCTTAACTCATTAACAATAAAGAGATTTCAAACATTCATAAGGTTCTATGCATCTTGGTGTGCTTCAAACACCAATTCCTACAAATAGACCTAATGAGGGTTCTTCATTATAGCCCTAGCTTGGGATTTAGGTAAGAAATTAAAATATTTCAGTTACCTACCAATACTAAAGGGAGATTTAGATAACCATTACTAAACTTTATTAAACTCCAAAATCTTAGGTTCTAACTTGCTTGTTAAGGCATATAACCCATAGGCCCTAATCTAGGCTAGTAGGTCTAAAGAACACACTCAACTTATAACCTCTCAAAACCCTAAAGAACTTGAACAAACAACCTTCAATACACCATTACCTTCTCAAAAAAATTGAAACTACTAACTTTCAGGCTACTAGTCATTGACGAGATACCTAAACCTTCATACCCTTGCCTCAATGAGGGTTTTATATTGAATGTAGTGACTGACTCCCAAACTCTAATATCTCATATATTTGACTCATTGGATTGCCTATGTCCTCATTCAACCCATTTAATTAATTATCCTATGTCCCTAGGGGTCCCAAGAACCCTAGGGACATATGTAACGATGCAATGGGTCGAATGGGCTCATCGGCTACCTAACGACCCCATTCAACCCATAAAATTGATTACCCTATTTGCCTAGAGGTCCTAGGACCCCCAGGGACACATGTTATGATGCAATGGGTTAATGGGGTTGTGGGTAAGCCCACAACCACATTTCACACATTGCATTGATCACCCTATGTCCATAGGGGTCCTAGGACCCCTAGGGACACATGATGCAATACAATGGTTTGAATGGCCTCATGGGCTAGCTTATGAACCTATTTGACCCATAACATTCATTACCCTATGTCCCTAGGGGTCCTAGGACCCCTAGGGACACATATCCAAATGCAATGGGTCGAATGCCATCATGGGCTAGCCCTAGGATTCCATTTGATTTGATGTAATGATTCGAATAGGTTGTAGGCTAGCCCTCAACCCCATTCGACCCATTGCATGATGACATCTATCCATAAGGGTCCCAAGAACCCTAGGGACTATGGGTAATTGATTTTATGGTACAAATGAGGTTGTAGGCTACCCAATGACCTCATTCAACCCATTGCATCATGGCATGTGTGAAGATACGATAATCGATACAATGCATTGGATGGGGTTATGGGCTAGACCACTACCCCATTCAACCAATTATATCACGACATGTGTTCCTAGGAACATATGTTTTTATGCAATGGATCCAATCATTTCATAGGCTATCCCATGACCCCATTCAACCCATTGCATTGATTACCTTATTTCCCTAGGGCTCCTAGGACCCCTAGGGACAAATGTTGTAATGTAATGTGTTGAATTAGGTTGTCAAATATCCTACGACCCCATTTGACCCATATGATCAATTACCCTATGTTTCTAGGGGCCCTAGGATCCCTATGAACACATTCTATGATGCAATGGGTTTAATGGTGTCATGGGCTAGCCTAGGACCCCATTTAACCCCTATGATCGATTACCCCATGTGCTTAAGGGTCCTAGGACCCCTAGAGACACATGTCAAAATGCAATGGGTTAAATGGGGTTGTAGGCTAGACTACGGCCCCATTTGACCCATTGCATCAATTAGCCTATGTCCCTAGGGATCCTAGGGCCCCTAGGGACACCTGTCATGATGCAATGGGTCAAATGGGGTCATTGGCTAGCCTATGATCGCATTTGACCCATGTCATCGATTACCCTATGTACCTAGGGGTCATAGGACCCCTAGGGACACATGTCACAATGCAATGGGTTGAATGGGGTTTTGGGCTATCCTACAATCCCATTCAACCCATTGCATCAATTACCCTATGTTGCCAAGGGTCTTAGGACCCCTAGGGACGCATGTTGTGATGCATTGGATCAAATGGTGTCATGGGCTTGCCTATGACCCCATTCAACCGATATCATTTATTACCCTATGTCCTTAGGGGTCCTATGACCCCTAAGGACACATATCATGATACAATGGTTTGAATGGGGTTGTGAGCCAGCTCATGAACCCACTCAACCCATTGCATCGATTACCTATGTCCCTAGGGGTCTTAAGACCCCTAGGGACACATGTCATGATGAAAAGGGTCAAATGGGGTCATGGGCTAGCCTACGACCCCATTCAACCCATTACATCAAATACCCTATGTTTGTAGGTGTCCTAGGACTCCTAGGGACACATGTCTTGATGTTATGGGTCGAATGGAGTCATGAGCTAGCCCACAACCCCATTTGACCCATTGCATCGATTACCCTATGTCCCTAGGGGAGGACATATGTTATGATGAAATGGGTTGAATGGGGTCTTGGGACAACCTATGATCCCACTCAACCCATATGATTGATTACCCTATGTCCCTAGGGGTTGTAAAACCCCTAGGGACTTAATTCGTGATGCAGTTGGTCCAATGTGGTTGTGAGCTATCCCACAAACCTATTTGACCCATTGCATCAATTACTCTATGTCACAATGTGTCCTAGGACCACTAGGTACACATGTCACAAGGAAATGGTTCTAATGGGTTTGTGGGCTATCCTACGACCCCATTTGACCTATACGATCAATTACCCTATGTCTCTAGGGGTCCTCAAACACCTAAGAACACATGTCATGATGCAATGAGTCAAATGGCGTCTTGGGCTAGCCTACGACCCCATTTGATCCATATGATTGATTACACTATGTACCTAGGGGTCCTAGGAGCCCTAGAGACTAATGTCATGATGCAATGGATCGAATGGGGTCAACTGCTAGCTTACAACCCCATTCAACCCATTGGATTGATTTTCCTATGTCCCTAGTGGTCTTAGGACCCATAGGGACACATGTCATGATGCACTGGGTCAAATGGGGTCTTCAACTAGCCTAAGACCCCATTTGACCCATAGCATCGACTACCCTATGTCCCTAGGGGTCATAGGATCCCTAGGGACATATGTCATGATGCAATGGGTCAAATGGGGTTGTGAGCTTGCCTACGAGCCAATTTAACCCATTCCATTGATTACCATATGTCCCTAGGGGTCACATTTCATAATGCAATGGGTTGAATGGGCTCGTGGGCTAGCCTATTACTCCATTTGACCCATAACATTGATTACCCTATGTCCTTAGGGGTCCTAGGACCCCTAGGGACATGTGGCAATGTTATGGGTCAAATGGGGTCATGGGTTAGTTCATGACCCCATTTAACACATTATATTGATCACCCTATGTCCTTAGGGGTCCTAAGACCCCTTGGGACACATGTTGCATCGATTACCCTATATCCCTAGGGATCATAGGAACCCTAGGGATATATATCCAGATGCAATGGGTCAAATGCAGTCATGGGCTAGCCCACAACCCCATTCAACCCATTGCGTTGATTACGGGCTATGTCCTTGGGGGTCATAGGACCCTTAGGGACACATGTCATGATGAAATGGGTCGAATGGGGTCGTGGGTTAGCCAATGGCCCCATTCAACCCATTGCATCACAACATGTGTCTGTAGGGGTCCTAGGACCTTTAGGGACATAGGGTAAGTGATCATTTGGGTTGAATGTGATCATGGGCTAGCCCACAACCCCATTCAACCCATTAGATTGCGAAATGTGACCCTAGGGGTCCTAGGACCCCTAGGGACATAGGGTAATTGATCATATGGTAATTTAATAAACTATATAACACTATACAATAATTTCTAATAATATATATTACTATAATAATAATATTTAAAATATTATAGATAATACATAATACTATATAGTAATATATAGTAGTATGATACTAATATACTATCTAATGATATTTAATATCATATATAATATTTTAACAATAAAATTTGTTACATAATATTAAAAATAAATAAAAATTATTATATTCATATATATTATTATATTTTAAATGTAAAAACACATTTAGATATGATTGTTAACTTTTTGTTTAAAATGTACAATTATTTCCCACCACCTCAATTTTTGATTTTTTTTTTGCCAACACATTTTGGGGACCCCATTTGAAATTGGGTACATGATTTTGTACTAAGTACCTAATTGGGCTTGGTATTTACCAAACCTCTTTGGTCAACTCAAAAGATGTGTTTGATACATATTTCTCTGACATTAAGACTTCAAGTAGCCATATGACAATATTTTTTCATCCAAATTCAAATAAACAGAAAGGGTTTTTTGATAACACTCTCAAGATTCCATCAATATAAATGTTGTCAAATTATGAATTTGATAATTATTTATTAGTTAATTTTTAATGAAGATGTTTGTAAACTGCTAATTGACATACTGATTGAAAAATAGCTATAACTTTCAAATAGTATAATATTTTTGAAATCCAAAAGTTGCATCACATTCTATGCTTCACCTAGTATAAGGAAAAAAAAGAAAAAATTAATTTTGTAAAGTTTTCAATTAGTTAAGGTAGTTAGACATGGGAGTTTTTTTTTTCTGAAAAAGTTATAGTGGAAAATTCATATTTAATTATTGATTTGGAATAAAAATACCTAAAAATATGCATCATATCCAGGCATGACTCTACTTTTTATATCTATAATTATATAAAAAATTATTTTCATTTTATTTTGATTAAGGTGGTCAGATATATACCTATATTTTATTTTTGCCTTGAAATTTTTGTAGTACTGCATTAAAATCCAAAAAATTGACAAATCAAATTTTGTTTCACTAGATAAGGCTTAGTAGTTTAGAAACTACATTCAATTTCCTACATATTCTTTTCTTACAAGTTTTTGATATAAAGCTCATAACTACTTTAAAATTATGTGTCAAGTTAACATAACCCTAATTTGCTAGTTTTTCACTACCACTTAAGGCCATACTTTGGTTGACAATGATCCTACACATACCCTAGTGTTAATATTTATCATGGTCTTACTCACCTTGTCCATACTCATGTTAAGACTTTAACTCAAGTTTCTTCTAAGGTAGGAATGGCTCTACCTATTTCTACTCTTGAACCTATTATGCCTATTTTTGCACCTATCTCTAACATTTCTACTTATCTTAGTCCAATCATGACTACTCTTATTCATGCATCAAATCTTCAAGTAGTCTTCCTATTCCTTCTTTTCCTAATATTCTTCCACTTATTTCTTTTCCCACTTCACAACCTTCATATAATAGTGTTCCTTTCACTTATCCTAATCTTGTATCCTAGAGTTTTTCCCATAGTTTCTTCTATTGCACCTAATTTATACACCCTTTCCACCTATTTCTTCTAATGATTAACTATCATTAATCTTTCTAAGATTGAGTCTTCTTTACAACAACAACTTGATTCCTTTACTTAATCTAAGTTTAATGTTCCTACATGTGATATGGGTAGTTCTTTTCCTTTTTACATTATCCATATTGCTACTCCTCAACAAGCCAATTTGCCTCACCTTGATAGTTATAATGGTTAAATTTATCCTATGGAACATCTTAAGATTTTCTAAGTTCTATGCAATGACTATTCTTATAACCATAGTATTTTGGCTCATTTCTAGCTTGCACCTTTTGTGACAAAATATTTGCAATGGTATTACTCTTTTCCACCTTATTCTATTGGTTCCTTTCATAAAATTTTTAATGCCTTTATACAATAATTTAATAATAATATTGGTCCTTCTATTTATTTGACTTGTTGATGTATTCTAAACAAGGGCCTAGGGAGTAAGTGACTAAGTTTATTGGTAGATTTAAGAACTTGCATGCTCAAATTTCTTATCTTGTGCATCATATTGATACTCATCATATGTTTATTGAAAATTTACAAAAATATATTAGAAATAAGATTTTGCTTACCAAGTTTACTCCTTTTTCACAACTTGTGCAGTAGTTCATCATTATCAATTACAAATGAGTCAGTTTAAGAGCATCACTCCAATGGATCTTTTACCTATTCACAAGAGTTATGCCACACATAATCATAAATTGTTTTAGAAACCTAACAATTATGTCATGATTAAAAAACCCACAAATATTGTAATTGATCAAGTAGCTACTACATTTCATAGTGTTGTTGTTTCTTCCTCTAATTTCTAGACATATAATAAGTTTACTCATCTTTCTACATCTTTACATTCTATTAATGGGTATGTTAGTTAGTGCTAATATGATTACACTTCCTCCTATTAAACTACTTCTTCCTTCTACTACATAAAGTTGGCACTTTACTCTTAAAGAATTTTTTCAATATCATTGCCAACCTAAACATGAGCCCTATTATTCTTTAAAGCATAAGGTTTTGAGTTTTATTGATTCTAATGTCTCATCTTTTAATAGTCATGATACTGGAAAACAATCATTGGCACATCCTAATAAAAATGTCTAAATCTATACTAATCCTTCACCTCAACATACAACTAATAATATTATTCACTATCCCCCTCCTTCTTCTCCTCCTGAACTGAATTTTATTTATGATATGTTACAATTATAGAATGATAATACTATTAATGTCATGGAGAATCCTCCATCTCCACCTAAGAAATGCATTCCCTCTATATATAATTATCAAACTAAACATAAACCAAATCATCAGTGTCCTAGAGCCCTTGTTATCTCAGTCATTGATATTGATAAAATTAAGGCTCGTGATAGTCCTCTTTATATTACTACTCGGATTGTTAAATATCATTTTTATGGGTTTCTTGTTGATCCTACTTCTATGGTTAATATTATTAATAAAAAATATCTATAAAATAAAAAATAATATTGTGATTTATATGACTCAACTAATACTTGGATTCATTCATGTGACAGTTTCTTTATCTTCCTCAAGGTCTCATTTATTTTCCTATTGAGCTCTATGGTAAAATGGTAAATAGTAACTTTTTTGTCATTCCTACTTTTGATCAATTCCAAGTGAAGCTTGGTTTACCATGGTTGAATACCAAGTAAACCATTGATTCCTCTATATATTAGTGCATTAAACTTCCCTATGATGACCTAATATTAAGATGATCAACCCTAGTCTTCATCATCCTTCTAGAAATTGACATTGTGCTAATCTTGATTTCTTCTAGCTTTCTATTCCTACTACACCTACTCATATGGATTATATTGTTTGTACTTATCAAGCTCATAAATTTTGAAATATTGAGTTAACTAAACCTATGGATATTTCTCATGGCCTTTTATGTGCACCTTCTACATCTATTTTTTATGGTTCTTCTATTTCTAATGGTCAACCACCTCTTGCATCTACTAATCCTCCTAGAGTGGTTCTTCCCCCAAGTGTGGTTCTTTTGTTGTTATCTCTAACCATTTTTGTCCATTATTGTCAACCACTTAGTCATTTACAAGACAGAGTTAGATGGTCATCACTATGACCAATCTACTCTATATAGGCTGATTCATGTACATAAGAAAGTATGTACCAAGCCCTATAGGATCTAAGTAAGTTTTTGGCCATAGAGTAATTGATTTAGCAGGATCATAATCTTTCAGCAGTTGTTAATTTAATTGATTTAGCTCCAAGACTTTAGTTGCATAGTCAAATTTTGGAGGTAGCAAGAATCACATGGGATCATGCATTGATCATGATTACAAGAATTAACAAGGAATTCATTGAAAAATATAGATTACTTCCACTTATTCAACCCCAGAAATAGTGACATACAGTGTTCAAAAATAGGGAGGAAATAGAGTAAACAAGGGGAAACAAAGTTAATAAGAAGAATGTGATGTGAAGGAGATGAGAAATAGATACAAATTTGGAGAAATACAATTTTGAATAAAGGAGAGATGGATTTTTGTTATTTATTTTTGGATTTTTTATTCTAAGGCATAAGGCATAAGTCAGAAGGGGAGAGCTAATTTATTAGATTGTATTGTAATGATGTAAATATGACAAAGTGATTTTTCCAACTAATGTCAAAGGGGGAGATTATTGGTATCTCTAACCATTGTTTTCTATTAGTGTCAACCACTTAGTCATTTACAAGGAAAAGTTAGATGGTAATCACTATGACTAAGCTACTCTATATAGGTAGATTCATGTACATAAGTGAGTATGTACCAAGCTTTATAAGAGCCGAGTATGTTTTTGGTCATAGAGTAATTTTCTATTTGTGTCGAACTCATCAATGACTAAGAAAATTCCAAGTATACAAGTGTCAAGTTATATAGTGTGTGCTAAGAAAAACACATGTTGAGTGTTAGAAGGATTATATAGATAGAGAAACAACAACGCCAAACATTAGAAAATAGTAAAGACCAAGAAATGTAGAGTTTAAATAGAATTCAATAATAAAACAAAGTTTGAGGCAAAATGATTATCATGCTGACTTGGAAGGAATATTTAAATTTTTTCGAGGTTGTTAGAGAATATTTACATGAGATCAATCGTAGATCCCTATGTTGTGTGTTTGACAATAAATATGAACAGGCGAAACATGGAGTCATCTAGAAAACTCTTTACAAAATAATTTAAATAGAAATGATCTTAACCTAGATCAAAGGCATGCGAAGGAAGAGAAAAGGAAGAGAGGTATATACATGCGAACTTGAAGTGTTATGGAAGAGAAGGATTGAGAACATATTAGAAATAATTATTGACGGGTTATGTTATCATATAAGAGAGAAAGTGACTTAGTCATGGTAGTGAAGTGAAAGGGAAACATAAGAATATCATAGATCTCTTGATCAAACTTTCTTGTGGATTACATGTTTTATGCTGAAGATAAATATACTAACCAAAAATAATCTCATCTATAAATCCTATTGAATTTTGAGACTAGGAATTAAAGTATTTACTAGTGCATTTGAGAGAAAGACACACTAAGAAATTAGATCTATGAAAACATATTACTCTGTAAAAACCCAAAATCATAGCATACCTTGTGTTGAGAGTGCAAGAAAAAATAGATAGGAATTCCTACTTCTATTTATGGGGGGTGATTTACTAGATTTGGATCTCTATCTTAGTGAGGTTCTTATTCTAATGCTAGTATGAATGGTGGCAAGGTTGCTTGCTTCCACATTCTCTCTTTCTTTAGTGGGTAAAATAACTTTTGGACAAATTTAAAAAAATGATGATGGTGTTTTTTTAATAGTGGTTACGGTCATTCAAATTATGATGATCATGGGCATGTTTTTAATAGCTCCCATAGTCATCTTAATTCTAATGGCCATGGGTGCACTCGTTAGAATTCTAACAAACATGGGCATTATTCTTTTTTTTATATCACAAAATGCCTTTGGCATCAAAAAATACCGTAAACAATTAAGAGAAAATGCATTAGTTCTTGTCGGTTCTAAGTAAAATGATGGATGTGAAAATGAGGATCCTAGACTTCCTTTCATACTAGTTTTTGAGAGAATAAAAAAGAAAACTGATGGGCCTAGTTTTTTGATCTTAATCCCTAAGACAAAACAAGCCCAAGGATTTAAAGTCCCTAGGGAATAGGTCGACTTGGGTTACCTTTTCAAAAATAAGTTGACCTAGGTTGAACAATTCTAGAATAGGTCAACTTGGGTCAAACTATTACATGATTATCCTAGGATGAAGTAATTCAAAGGTTTCAAAAATTATGCAAATGAAAATGAAAGAAATAAAACTAAGAGAGAGAAAAAGATGATTGAGAAAATATTTATCCATGGTCCATAAGATAACTAAAGGAAGGGAGCTAAGAGTTATTAAATTTTAGTTGCTTTCATTTTAAGATGGTATATGTGGTGAAATATTTGAAGTAGATATTCAAATAGGAAGAGGATATTCAAACCATTATAATTTTTTTCATAAAGATCGAGAAGGTTGTTACATGCATCGAGAAATTCAAAACTGGATAATAAAAGAAACTCAATTCAATGCACATGTTGGAATATGAGGATGTGATGGAAATATTTTTATTATTTATCTGCTAAATACTTGGGAATATCTCTAGAGCCTCATATTTAAAGTGGTCAAAATTCAAAAATTCACATTTTTGACACTTCAAAAATTTTGCAGTCCTAAATTTTGGACATCCTACAAATTTGAAACCCTAATAGCCCTGACAAGTCTAAGAACTTAATAGAACTTATAGAAGTTTGTAGTTAAAATTTTTTAAGTTGCATTCATGCTCTGATAATTTCACCTAGTCGTGTATTTTCTCATTTTTTTCCTACCAATCCTAATTTTGGTTAAATTCCATACAAATTTTTAGTTATTTTTCATAGATTAGAAACATCAATCAATCAGTTGCCTTCATTGAAAGGATTTTATGTCGATCAAAAATTATGGTTATTTTCTTTGGAAGAAGAGTTTAGCATGAGTTGAAGATGAAATTTTGTTGAAGTTGGTTTTCATCCATTTAGAGACAAATTTTTAAGTTGTAGTGCGAGAATTCACAATGTAAATGGATAATAATCTGTGCATAGTAGTTAGAAACTAGTTTACAAGTACTTTTGCATAGAAATTAGGACTTTCTATTGTAGTTTCAATTTCATGCATAGTTGAAACTCTGCATATGGGTTTTTGTGTCTTAGAGTTGGCACAATATATAAATACATTCAAAAAATATAATTAGGGCTGACAATTATTACAATAAAGCTACATGCAATTAGTGCTTCACTCATGGTGTGAGAATTATGCTATCTATGTGAGTTTATGAAGCAAGCATTGCTAATTTATGAATATAAAGAAGTCAATTACCCACTTTGTGATTAATGTTTGTGATCCTTAAATTTTCTAGAGTTTCCTATTGTTGTGACTAGTTATTGGGAATGTGTTCTACTAGTGTGTTAAGATAAACTTATCTTGTGTGTACATATGTGGTAGATTTATGATTTGATGAATTTAGATATATCATATGTCCTCATAATTTTCCTTGGCAGTGACCTCTGAAAAGTATAGATTACAATTATTTTCTTTCTTTGCTATTTTTCTTCATCTTCTTAGTGATAGAATTTTCCAGATGATTATGTGATATCTTATATCCATTTTGGTCTTCAATTTAAACTATTTTATTCCATCCTTATTAGCCTAATCCCTTTGTGATTTATTTGAATAATTGGTGAAATTAGGAACACCTTTTAGGAGATACATTAAATTTCATTAATAGACTTGTATTTTCATCATAAAGATAAAATACAAAAAAATTGTATAATTTTCTTATTTTATTAAAGAAGCCAAAAAACTAGGGGATTGGCCTTTAGTACAAAATCATGGATAAACCATTCACAACAAAAGACTATAGGCTAAAATATTAGCACATTCACATCCCTTCCCATTAATATCAAAAGTAGATTTCCCAAACCATTACTACCTCTCTGAAAGATTTTAAACATAGTATCACAATTACTAGTAATTTTAAAAAAAAATTACTAGCAACCAGCATATAGTTCTTCCTATTTATAAAACACTTATAAAAAATCCTACCATACCTAATAATAGCATAAGTAACAACATATCTAACAATATATAGATATTATATTTACTTAATAACATTATAAAGTTGTTAAGACCCATTAGCTGGTCTAAATATTTCAAAGCTGAAAAAAACTAGTAGCAGAAACTCCAGAAACCAAAACATAAAATATAATAATAAAGAAGGCTTAGACTTTATTATTTTTAGTCCTCTTATTTTCTAGAAGTATTTTACCAAGAAATCATCTGCAAGGAAGATATATGATTTTGTCACATCTTCCATGCTAATCCCTTCTTTCTTTTTCTCTTGGTGAACAAGCTGGAGAGTAGTAGTAGAAGTGTGGGTCATCTTCATAGAAAACTTAGAGAGAGTCCCAAAACACTCATCTAGAGCACCGAATTGGGCATTTATGGACTCCATTTGCATTTAATCTCACCCATCGAGTCACTTATCTCTTAACAACCATCATGTTTTCCTCTAGGAACATCCATTTCCTTAACCTATATCACACTAGGGTTTAAAAAAAACTTTTCATTATATTTTTTGTCCATCCTTATAGGAAATGTTACCACTATTGGTGATGTATCTCTAACCTTATGGGTAAGAGGGATTACAATGGAGGAAAAGTTAGCAGTGTTCATAGTGAAACCTAGTGGAAACCTAAGTGGTGTCTATTGGAAATATAAGAGGAGTAACTAAGAGGGGAGGTGTGAATCAGTTACCACTAAAATAAATCCCAGATCCCTTAGATGTTAGAATAAAATAAACTCTAAAATCTGAATTTTGTTGATGCTCAGCAAACAGACACAAAATGTTGTAACTTGGTAAACATTGAAAATGCTCGGCAAATATTTAACATGCAAATATTAAGATGTTAATTGTGATTAATATTATTTATTTGCAAACACATAAGAGAAATAGTACGAATACATTTGACACTAGGATTTAACATCGATACCCAATTTGGTAAAAACCAACAATTGCAACTAGTTACTAATTTTCACTCTTTTGATGTGAGCCCTATTAGGAGCCAAACTTGTTAAAGGTCACAAAACACACTATTAGGTGTGACCCTATTAGAGGATTTAATCACCCTATTAGGAGTGGCCTTGTTAGAGGTCTTTGGACAATTCAATCAAAATGTCACCTTGTTAGAGGATTTAGAAATAGTTGTTAAGACAACTCTGTTAAGAGATTTAGATCACTGCAATAATGGTTAGAGAGTAACAATGAGATTGCTTGATTTTAGATGCAAGTAAATTATTGATTACAGATCTCAATTTTGGCTTGTATACTTGATCCTTCTTGATCAAATATATTTTTCAGCTCCACAGGGATATTTTTCTTACCCTTCTTATTCTTCCTCTTAGCATCATTCAATTATCTTCCATTCATTCACACATTCTAAATCTCAACTTGACCTTATACTTATATCTTTCATATTATTAATTCAGCTAGAATATAACTTAGAATAATTAATATTCATCTTCTCAGTTAGCTAGAACCAATAAAAAAATCAATTAAACTTAATATGCCAAAATAAGAAAATCCTTCGTTAGCCGACACTGCTCAGTAGACACTAACTTGGGATATTACATTTTAGCCCATTTCATTTCTATTTCATTTTGCAATATTTCCTCCTTATAGTGCATATGTGAGTTGAAGAAATTGAAGACTTTCACCATCCACCTCCTCAAAATGCAACCCCATCGCCAAAGTTCAAGATTGATATCACGTCGTATGTTTTCTACTCTTGTTTTTGCATTGTTTTATGTGTTTTTGCATTGTTTTTAGGTTTTTTTCAGTTTTTTCTTTAAATTTATTTATTTATTTAGATTGCAGTTGGTTTCTTATCAGGAAATGTGGATAATGAACTGCCAAATCCCCAACAAGATCAAAACCAAAATCCTCCACAAAATCTGAACAAAAACCCTCCACAAGATGAGAATCAAAACCCTCCACAACAAGAGCAAGAAATTCCACAACCTACACTGATTAGAAGACCTCCTCCTGGCACACAAAACAACATAATAAATAAAATAGAAAGAGGGAAAATGAATTAGAAACACTCATTAGTAGGTTGAAAGCTTGTGGACAAACCAATCCAATGAGAGCACAATTGGCATCCTCCCTCGAGTCCATTATCACCCATGTAGCTTCTGTTAGTGGTTAGTTGGATATTTGGCATGTTAAGAGGGATGAACAAAGAAGATATTATACAAACAAATTATTATATCAAGATGTTAAAAAAAAGAAATAGCAAAAGGTAGCATTTGTGCATTGTTTAAAAAGCCTAGTGAACAAAATATTGTTAGAGAGACAACTAAAAGGTTCTCTATCCATTTGTGCATACATGATGGTATTAGAAATAATTTTTGGGGTAGATGGTGGACGTTCTTTGATGCCTCTCCCTACAATAATCATGAGGTTCTAATGTATTTCTTAAAGAAATTGTATTATGAATTTTTCCTTGGCGAGATCCCTAATTATTTTGATATATTAGAATCTCAGGGTAGAGGTGGGGGGTCATCATTTGAGAGGTCGAGGGCATGTAATGACCCTAATGTAGTTAGGGCACCTATTGTCAAGGCATAGGGTGAGCATGTGATTATTCCTTCAATTGTGAAAGAGCATGTAGAGGCCAGCACTCTAGGGACTATTAATGCTTTGACACAGACCCTCATTCATTGCATGAGTCCATTTGCTGAGGAGGAGCCTTATGTGCATTGTAGTCACATGTGCACATCATGTGGATCCTTATGCACATTTGGCAATCATGTTGGAGATAGTATGGATGATGGGCTAGTCACTGATTAGTTTCTAAATGAGATATTTGGCATTGACACATACGTAAATTAAAATTATAATAAATTAATTTGATCACATTTCATATGCATAATGAATGACTAATTAATTAGCATTTATTGACATTGTTCAAAATTCAAGGTTAGAGTGTTGGCAGCCCTAATAGAGATCCCCTGACCCTATTTTTTGTCTTCTCAACGAGTCCAAAGGTATGTATCAATTTAATCATTTAAATTAATATATATATTTATTAAGTAATCATATGAAAAATTGACAAAAAAAAATTATGCATGTGAATGAGTTCTATACTGGACCATCGACATTCACTAGGGACTCTAAGCCTAGGCATGATACGAGCTTTGTACAGGTACTTTCTTTCATGTTAATTTAATTCATTTGATTATATTTGTTTCATGTTTCATGTTACATGTAACTTGTATTGTATGACATGCAGCTCTTGACATCTAAGACTCCTCCTCATCTTCAGTAGTCCATCAATCTTGGAGTTGTTGTAGCGATGGCTAGTTCAGAGCCATTGACTAAGGTATGAATGAATTTTCTTAGTTTTAGTTATTGTTTATAATAGTTAGTATCAAAAATTTTAATGTTATTTATAAGTGATTATATTGATTGAGTTGTTGTAGGGCCTTGTTACACCCGATCGTCCATGAGCCTTTGAGGTGGACGTACATAGTGACTACTTGATGGTGGTAAGAAAATAATTAATTTTGTGAGTAAATATATTTGATTTCAATTTATAATAATTATTGATTCATATCTACTTTATTTGTATCAATCTGAGTTAGAGAATAGCCTAAACAAGAGGACGAGCAAGCATGTGAAGAAGACCCATCATCCCCATTCTCTCCCTCCACACAACAACCAAAGACCTCTACCAATTTTTTTTCCTTCCCCTCATGGGAAGGACAAGATATAGTTGATAGACACACATGTATAAGAATCAGTGGACATATATGTTGGATTTAATGTCAGTGGACATATTCGATATACATTTGATGTATATATTGCATTTTATATTTGATGTATGACATATAGTTGATGCATGACATTATTAGACTGATGACATTAATTGTTAATATATGATATGTTTTTCATGTATGACATTATTGGTTATCATAATATATTATGTGTTGTTTAATGTATGACATTATTTGTTATCATTTTATACTATATGTTTGTTCATGTATGACATTATTGGTTATCATAATATATTATATGTTCGTTCATGTATGACATTATTGGTTATCATAATATATTATATGTTTGTTCACGTATGACATTATTGGTGATTATAATATATTATCAAGGTTGCATGGGTAGTTGTACCCAAACCCCTGGTACTCATACCCACATACCCAAGTACTGAGTACACATATCCCAAGTACTGGGTACTCGATGGAGAGAATCATAGCTAAGGACCTTGATTGAGATTTCTGATTATTATTATTTTTTGGTTTTTTGTTTGTGTATGAGCTTATTGTTTATCAATCTTAATTCAATACCTAATTAGTTTGAAACTTTTATAGAATATTGATTAACAATAAACTTTATCGCTATTCAAGCATAAGTTTATCATTTCCAATATATCATTGTCATATGATTTATGATCTTGTTCATGTTTAAAGTTTTCCTTCTCTATTATTTGTTTATCAAGCTTAATTCAATACCTAATCAGTTTGAAACTTTGATACAATATTGATCAACAATAAACTTTATCATTGTTAAAGCTAGAAAATTATCATTTGCAATGTCATTGTCATATAATTTATGATCTTCTTGTTCATGTTTAAAGTCTTCCTTCTGTGTTATGCATCTAAACATTTATCATAAATTATTAAATTACAAACATATAACAAATCTGAGACTAAAATTAATACATTACATTTGCAAACTTTATCATTGTTCTTGATTTGAAAAATATTTTCATGGCTCATAAGTTTAGGTTTTGTATAAATATAAAAGTATAATTAAAAATAAAGTTTGACATACCCAAGTACCCTCATTCCCTATTATAAAAAATAGTTGTAACCATACCCATACCAGTACCCTAATTACCCCAAGTACCCCTTTCCCCATACCTAAAACTAATAGAATAGATAGTTTGATCCCATGATGAAAGGTGAGAGAGATTTGGTACTTGGCAACTTTGTACTTGCCAACACTACAAGTTTCAGCATCACCTGAGATGGAATCGCAAAGTCAAAATGGAGTAAGATTTCTAAAAAGTGAGAAAGGTTATTGTAGGTCTCTACAACATGGTCCTATAGCACCTAGAATTGCATTAATACCTCACATGAGCTCTGAGATATGTCTTGTCAAAAATCACTACCTTATGGCATTTAGTGACTCTTAGGGACGTTTTGGTCCGGTGTACTTGAGAATGTTCAAGCTCTCAATAGGATGGGACCAGATTGGAGCTAGGGTTTAATTAGCCATCCAAAGCTAACAAAATAGACAATTTGATCCCACGAAAAATAGTGAGGGAGATTTGGCAGTTGGAAACTTTGTACTGGCCAACACTATAAGTTTTTGCATCACCTGAGATGGCGTCATAAAATCAAAATAGAGTAAGATCTCAAAAAACTGAGAGAGGTTATTATAGTTCTCTGCAACACAGTCCTATAACACCTAGAATTGCATCCATACCTCACACAAGTTCTAAGCTATGCCCTGTCAAAGATCACTACCCCATGGCATTTAGTGACTCTTAAGGATGTTTCAATTCAGCATGCCTAAGAATGTTTGAGTGCTCAACAAGATAGAAAAAGCTTGGGACTAAGGTTTGCCTAGCCACTCAGAGCTAATAGAATAGAAAATTTGATCCCATGATGAATGGTGAGGTAGATTCGGCCGTTGGTAACTTTGTACTAGCCAACACTATGAGTTTCAGCATCACCCAAGATGGCGTTAAAAAACCAAAATAGAGTAAGATCTCCAAAGAGAGAGAGAGAGGTTATTGTAGGTCTTTGCAAAATGGTTCTATAACACCTAGAATTACATCCATACCTTGCACGAGCTCTGAGATATGCCCTATCAAAGATCATTACCCTATGGCATTTAATGGCTCTCAGATTTTTTTTGGTTCAACATGCCCGAGAATTTTTAAGCGATCAATGAGATGGGATGATCTTGGGGCTATGGTTTACTCGACCACTCAGAGCTAACAAATTAGACAATTTGATCCCACGACAAATAGTGAAGGAGATTTGGCAGTTGGCAACTTTGTACTAGCCAACACTACAAGTTTTAGCATCACCCAAGATGACATCATAAAATCAAAATGGAGTAAGATATCCAAAAAGTGAGAGAGGTTATTGTAATTCTCTGTAACATCATCCTATAACACCTAGAATTGTATCCATTCCTTGCATGAGCTCCATGATATTCCTTGTCAAAGATCACTACCCTATGGTATTTAGTGACACTTAGGGACATTTTAGCTCAACGTGCCCAAGAATGTTCAAGTGCTCAACAAGATGGGACAAGTTTGGTGCTAGGGTTTACTTGGCCACCTAGAGCTAATGGAATAGATAGTTTGATCCCACAATGACTAGTGAGGGAGATTTGGCATTTGACAACTTTATATTGGCCAACATTATGAGTTTCAGCATCACCCAAGATGGTGTTACAAAATCAAAATGGAGTAAGATCTCCAAAAAGTGAGAGAGGTTATCATAGGACTCTGCAACATGGTCCTATAGCACTCAAAATTGCATCCATACATCACATGATCTCCAAGATATACCCCATCAAAGATCGTTGCTCTATGGCATTTAGTGATTCTTAGGGACATTTTAGTTCAACACGCCTGAGAACATTTGAGCACTCAAGAGGATAGGACAAGCTTGGGGCTAGGGTTTATGTAGCCATTCAAAGCTAATAGAATAGATAGTTTGATCCCATGAAAAATGATGAGGGAGATTTGGTAGTTGGCAACTTTGTATTGGCCAATACTACAAGTTTTAGCATCACCTCAAATGGCGTCACAAAATCAAAACAAAGTAAGATCTCCAAAAAGTGAGAGTTTATTGTAGGTCTTTATAACATGATCCTATAGCACCTAGAATCACATCCATACCTTGCATGAGCTCCAAGATATGCCCCATCAAAGATCGTTGTCCTATGACATTTAGTGACACTTAGGGACATTTAAATTCGGCATGCTCAAGAACATTTGATTGCTCAATGGGATGGTACAAGCTTTGAGCAAGGGTTTACCCAGCTACCCAAAGCTAATGGAATAGATAGTTTGATCCTACGATGAACGGTGAGGGTGATTTGGTAGTTGGAAACTTTGTACTAGCCAACACTACGAGTTTTAGCATCACCCGAGATGGCATCACAAAATCAAAATGGAGTAAGATATCCAAAAAGTGAGAGAGGTTATTGTAGGTCTCTACAACATAGTCCTATAGCACCTAGGATTGCATCTATATGTCACATGAGCTCGAAGATACGACCTATCAAAGATCTCTACCCCATAGCATTTAGTGGCTCTTAGGGACATTTTGGTTTGGCATGCCCGAGAAAGTTCAAGTGCTTAATGGGATGTGATGAGATTAGGGCTAGGGTTTATCAAGACACCTAAAGCTAATAGAATAGTAGTTTGATCCCATGGAAAATGGTGAGGGAGATTTGGCAGTTGGCAACTTTGTACTAGCCAACACTATGAGTTTCAGTATCACCTGAGATGGTGTCACAAAATCAAAATGGAGTGAGATCTCCAAAAAGTGAGAGAGGTTATTGTAGGTCTCTACAACACACTCCTATAACACCCAAAATTTCATCCATACCTTGCATGAGCTCTAAGATATGCCCCATCAAAGATCACTTCCCTATGGCATTTAGTGACTCTTAGGGACATTTCGGTTCACTGTGCCTAAGAATGTTCAAAAACTCAACAAGATGGGATGAGCTTGGGGCTAGGGTTTACCTAGCCACCTGGAGCTAATAGAATAGATAGTTCAATCCTATGACAAAAGGCGAGGGAGATTTGGTAGTTGGCAACTTTATACTAGCCAACACTATGAGTTTCAGCATCACTCAAGATGGCATCACAAAATCAAAATGAAGTAAGATCTCCAAAAATTGAGAGAGTTTATTGTAGGTCTCTACAATACAATCCTATAGCACCGAGAATCACATTCATACCTCACACGAGCTCTGAGATATGCCCCATTAAAGATCATTGTCCTATGACATTTAGTGACTCTTAGGGACATTTCGGTGCAGCATGCCCAAGAATGTTTGAGTGCTCAATGGGATGAGATAAGCTAGGGTTTACCTTGCCACCCAGAGATAATGGAATAGACAGTTCAATTCCATGATGAATGGTGAGAGAGATATGAGCAAGATATGTATGCCTAGGCCACTTTGTGCAAGATATGAGCAAAGGTTGCTAATTAGGCCAAATTGGGTATTTTTGATTTTTTGGTCAAGATAGCCTAGGATTAGGTGTTTTTAGTTGTTTTTTAATAGTTTGGAACCTTTTCCAAGTCCTAGAAGTGAAATCTACTTAACTTTACATTAGTTGCACTTTTTGTTCAAAATTGCAAAATTTGTAAAAGTTGCTTAAAAATGCAAATCTGACTAGAAACCTTCTAACCATTGAAAAAATGTTTACCATGCTCATATACCCAAGTGTGGATAGTTACAACTTCCCAAACTTCCATTTGCAACTTTTTTGCAAAAATTGCAAAAGTTGCTCGAGCAATTTTTTGAGCAACATTACAACTTTTGAGCAATTTTTGCTTTTTACATATTTAGGTCAAATGGGTCCATCTAGGACTATTCTAGGACCCTAGTTAAGATTCCTTGTTAGTGTAGTTTTTTGTTTTTCTATTTTGCTAGGTTTTTCCTACACTTTTAATAATCTCGCTTAGGTTAATAAAGCATGTCTTATTAGGTGAATGGTTATGAGGTGTCACCTTCCTACATGTGAGCATCCATTAGCTATCTTGGGAAGATACTTTGCTATCTTTATTCCAATAGATGGTTGCTCCTCATTGGTTGGTGTTGCCATCTCCTCCCTCTTCCTAGCCTATATAAGCATGCTACTTGGCTTGTATTTGCATATCTTGTTTTTGCATCCTCTTAATGCTATTTTGCTTCCATCATTTGCATTACTCTCTTGGAGACTAACTCTATGATGCTATTTTGATTTTATATCATTTGCATTCATAGTTTAGATATTTATTCTTTGCACTAGTTTTCTAGGTTATTAATCTTTTCAGATTCTAACATGGTATCAGAGCTTTTCTATGTGCAAGAGTAGATTTTAATTTTCTTATTTGAGAGATTTGGGGGGGGGCTAATAAACTTTATTGTAGTTTTTTGAAAAATGAAGTATGCTCTTCTCCTGCATCTTTGCATGGTCCTGAGAATCACAAAAGTTTTGACAAAAATAATTTTTCTCTGGGGTTTCAATCTCAAATCTGACAACCAACTTGCATATTTGGAGTTTTCAATCAATATTGCAGGTTCCAGCATGCCATTGATGGACTTAGGAAGCTGATCCAGCATTTGCATGTCATATTTTGGTTGCTAGGGTCGGTTTTTGATTTTTAGAGCCATTTTTTACTATTAAAGGCGTCTAATTTACACTACAACAACATCTTTTGTACATCAACAAGAAAAATACTTTCTGGGTTTTGTTCACAACCCCAAAAAACCATCTAGGTATCCTTTAGATTTTGCATGCAAGCTGTATATTTTGCAAAATTGAGCATGAAAGGCTACAGCCATACCCCTCTCCGTTGGCAGTCACAAATTTGAATGCAGTTTTCAAATGTCTCGTTCTTGCTCATACAAACTCCAATTTTGATGATTCTTGTTATGAACTTGGCTATTTTTTTATGCTCTATCCACTAGTGGAGTTGTTTTTTGATTTTCATGCATGAATTCTTCAGAAATTGCAGATTCTCAACCGTGACTGTGCACAGTTCTCATTTTGGAAACTTCGAAGGATCATAACTTTCTCATACGACCTCGTATCAAAGTGATTCTTTTTTTGAAAGTGCATGATTTTTCGAGTAGATTGCATTGGTGCTATTTGTTTCCTTGATTATGTGCCCAAATTTCACTTTTAGCATATGCTCTTCATGAGGGTTTGTAATGCATTGAAATCAAGACCACGAAGTATTTTTTTCTAGTGGTAGTTGTAAATGCACTAAAATAAAGTGTCAAATCATATTTCTTTGGAGGGGGGTTCTTTGATTGAGTAAAAAGGGGGGGGCATTGTCGTGGCTGGGTTCTCTTCTTTTTAGCATTTCTTTGCATTTCATCATCATGGATCAAACAAATATGCCCATCCTAACTCCATACAATTACTTTGAGTGGAAATCACGCATGAAAATTCACTTAAGGAAAGTTGGATTAAATAGGATAACTATGGGACTTGAAATTGAACCTGCTAAAGATGAAGACAAGCCTAAGTGGTTTAACAAATGTGATGAGGCATATGGAACATTGTGTTTATCTGCTTCTCCTAACTTGATATTTCACATTGAGTCTTTGGATACACCAAATGAAGTATGGACAAAGCTAGAAACACTATTTGGCACACAAGATTCAATGAGGGGTCATATGTTGAAAATGAATTAATTAGTTTGAGTCCAAGCAATTTCAACACAATCCAAGATTTCTTCACCAAATTGAAATCACTAAGGCTACAGTTAAAACAATGTGGAATTGAAAAAAAAGATGTACAACTGATTCTTAGTATTCTCTCTAAGCTGAGTTTAGAATATTCTATGTTTGTCTCTACCTTCTATGCTACTAAGGGTGCACTTGGTACTCAATTCACCATGCCATCTTTAGATGATTTTGCTGTCAATCTCACTCGAGAATAGGACAAGCTAATCCAGATGGGCACTCTTAAGTCCTCTAAGTCACATGCCTTGGCTGCCAACCAAGGCACAAAAGAACAACAAGGACAAAGTAGTAACAACAATAGTAAGGACAAGAAAAAAAAAAGAATAGCGAGGAGAAGAAGGATCAGATATCGATTTCTTCAAAAGTAACTATTGATACACCATCTTCCAAGGGCGATAAGCCTAAGAAAGAAAAGGTCAAATGTGCCTATTGTGAAAGAGCTGGTCATGATGAACATAAATGTTTGCAGAAACAACTTGATCACTTGACATACATTCTTGAGAAGAATAATATCAGTGTTCCTCAGTCTATCAAACAAAGTTCTAATGAAGGGTCTAACAAGGAAAAAGAAAACAACAAGGGGAAAGGAAAGGGCAAGGCCCTTTTTGCAGTTGCTTCCTCACCATCCACTTGGGTTCTTGATTCGGGTGCTTCACACCACATGGCTTCATCTAAGGAAGAACTTGCATCCTTGGAGCCATGTACTATGCCTTCTATTTTGATGGGTGATAACACTCTTGTTGAGTTGTGTGGGAGAAGGTCTATTGATGTGGGGGATGGCACATTCCATGATGTTCCTTGTGTACCCTCATTGTCAACTAATCTCCTATTGATACACCAGATCACTCACACAAGTTTAGGCAAGCGGGTTGAGTTCACTCCTAATTCAGTGGAGATACGTGAGTTGCACAATGATTCTACAGTTGCAATTGGGAGAGCAAATCATCAATCACGACTCTATATGTTTTCTCACTTTTTTCCTGATCCTCCTTTGACTGTTTCACTCACTCACTCTAATGATGTGAGCATATTATGGCATGAGCGGTTTGGCCATCTTAACTTCCACTACTTGCATCAGCTTAACCAGAAGAGCATGGTCACAGGGTTATCTTCTACTTTGACATTGGAGTCACTTGGAATACATGATAGATCTTCTAATGGGTTAGATTCAGTTGTGCAGTCTTCTACCTTCACTTCTGATGCAGAGAGTTATTTAGAGGACTCACCTCCTTCCTCTCCTAGTCATCATTTACAGGTTGATGATTCTCCTCTAGATTCTCCATCTTCTAGTCCACTTTGGGCTAGATAGACCTTGCAGTTTGCAGGTGATTGGGTTGGGGATCCATCAGACACCAAGCAGACTTGTTCACAATTCCAGGATGCTCTACATATCTTCATTGCTAGTGCCTCAAATCCACAGTCCTTTCATGAGGCTTTTGGTATTTCTTAGTGGGATACAACTATGCAGGAAGAGTATAGTTCCTTGATGAGGAACCACACTTGGAATCTTGTCCCTTTTCCTAAGGGAAGAAAACTTGTTCGATGTAAGTGGATCTGCTGGACAAAATTTGCAAGCTTTGCTAGAGGTACGGGATGCTTCATCTTTTGGGGGGGCCTCTTCCTCTCACTTGGAGTCCTAATTTTCTTTGGGGAGTCTCTTTTCTCTATCTTTTGGGGGAATTTTATGTACATGGGTACCTCATCAGGCTTGACTTGTCGGGACCCATTTCTACATCCACCTAAGCTTCTCTTATGGGGGGTGTTAGTGTAGTTTTTTATTTTTCCTATTTTGCTAGGTTTTTCCTACACTTTTAATAATATCGCTTAGGTTAATAAAGCATGTCTTATTAGGTGAATGGTTGTGAGGTGTCACCTTCCTACATGTGAGCATCCATTAGCTATCTTGGGAAGATACTTTACTATCTTTAGTCCAATAGATGGTTGCTCCTCATTGGTTGGTGTTTCCACCTCCTCCCTCTTCCTAGCCTATATAAGCATGCTACCTAGCTTGTATTTGCATCTCTTGTTTTTGCATTCTCTTAATGTTATTTTGCTTCTAGCATTTACATTAATCTCTTGGAGACTAACTCTATGATGCTATTTTGATTTTGTATCATTTGCATTCATAGTTAAGATATTTATTCTTTGCACTAGTTTTTTGGGTTATTAATCTTTTCAGATTCTAACATTCCTAAGACCTATTAGGTAACCAAATACCTTAGTTTCTAATGAATATTGAAAGAAAATGAATAAGCAATTAGATACCAGCTACATCTATTAAATATACAATGGGAGATATAGAAAACTTGCTTAATAGAGAGATTAATCTAAGAGAAAAGGACATTTTAGAATAAAATGGTTAGCTTAGTGCCATCTAGGGTATGCCAATTACTTAGGATGAAGAGAAAAAACCTATAGCTATTGAGAAAGAGTGCACATGTACACAGACACAAAAATTTTAGATAGAGAAGTAACAAGTGCTATAGAATTGTCCATGGAGCAATGTGAAGTGAACCCTCAAATTGGCTCATTAGTAGGCAAAGAATCTGGGCATGCACTTCATTCTAGCACCACATATGTTTCAATTAGAAATCTCTATTCATCAATGGCCTTGCATTTATAGGGCTTGGGAAGCCAAGGTACTCAAGCTGGGCATGATCCCTCAAAGTTCTTGTCAAAATATATTAATGATCTTAACAAAAAAACAAAATGCTCATTGCCACCTTTAAATGGAGACTTTAGTTTAAATGGAGATTGTTAGTTCCCAAACATGCCCCAGTCAAGTAGATGACTAGTTTATAAAGAAACCTATAGGAAACAATGTCATGGAAATGAACTAAGAAATTTTTTTTGTAATCATTCCCCCAATAGTCACAACCTTTCAAATTTGGTTGGATCAGTTGGGGAAGACCTCCTGATGTAGAGATCATAGCCTTCTTCTGCCAATTACCTCCTAGGTGTCTAATGGCACCCAACCAACTGCAAGATGCCAATTTGGTTTACCAACCTTTTCCAAATTTTGACCTATCTCTCTCCAAGTGGACTCCATTTTCTAAGGTCTTTCCCCCTTTCTAGGGCTCTTGGCAAACTTGGATCCAATCTAGGCTTTAGGGACACTAGCCCTCAACTAGGCCAAATAAGGAAAAATATGCAACCAAGTTTCAAAACTTCAAACTTAGGCTAGTATCACCATCACTAGGCTTAGACCACTGGGATTCATGCACTTTTAGTTTCCTAACACCCCCAAGGGGTCAATTCCCCAAAATTAGGCCTAGAAATCCTAGTTGGTTAAATTTCAATTTTCCTTGGCAAACTTCCAAACTTTCCAAATGAAAAGGTCAACTTACCACCTTTTCAAATACACTTTACCTAGTTCTCAAATATTCCAAAGGATTAAGGGATGACTCTATTCCAATATGTCCAAACTCCACTTTGGTCTGTAGACCTAATAGGCCTAATTAGGCTGGGTTTCCAAAGCACATGCTTGAAAATGGGTTCATAGAATCAACTCAACCCCATGGACCTCTTCCTCTCCTTTATAAAACTCTATTTCACCTTTCACTTGGGTTCAAACAATTAGTTTGGAAGTCTGAATGCCACTTCTTCTTTACTTCCTAGCTGAACACGTGGAGATGTTCAACCTAGGGCCTGCTGATAAAAATAGCAACCCAACTCTTCCAGGTCTAAAACTCTGCCATATCAAGGTAAGATTTCCTAACTTTCATCCCCCCAAGTGGCATGAAATTCCAACCATAGGATTGCAAGTTAGAGGCACATGTTTGCCAAAACCCTTGAATTCAGGCCCAAACAAGAAATTTTAACAAAAGATGCAATAACTTGAGTAGATGAAAATATTAAACCTTCAAACCAAAAGAAAATGAAGCCCAGTTCATCACATTATCCTACCATGTCAATTTATCACCTTTCCCAATAAGTAAAAATCTATACAACTCAGGAAAACAGAGAAAATGGTAGAAAGTCAGAGTTTTATTAATATAAATCTTCACTAGTCCATACCACTATGATGTTTTCTTCATGAACATCATTTTATAACACATATTCCTTGTCTCCAATGGTCATAACCATCATTCAAATGGTTAGGCCAATGTTCAACCACTTTTTGATTTTTTTTGTATAAAATGTTTTCATCAACTTTACATTTTTGCATGATAACATTGACATTTTTGTGCTAGTGACCTCCTAGACACCTAAATTCTTGCCTAATGATCCTAATAATACCTAAATCCATATAAGGACTTCCAAACTCCCTATTGCACACGAACAACTCAATTTCCATAATGTGACCTTTGGTTCAATGTGGTATCTTGGTTTATAATGACACCAAGGATCCAATTGACCTTACAATTGGTCTTGTTACAAAAATCTTATTGGATTGACTATCCTATGGACCTATTATTCTTATTTTCCTTGGTGCATTGAACCACCTTCATATAGACCTTTCAAGTATGTGGAAGGTACAATGTAATGTTTTGGCATTGAAATCAATAAAAACAACCCTACTTTCTGCATTTTTAGTGAGTTCTCTGGATGGTATGGATGTTTACAGATGCCTAGGGGTCTATTCTTAGTATGGTTGGATAGATTCTTGAATCACCTTTCTAATGCAACTAGTTTGAGGTTCTAAGACTTTGTAAAACTCAAGTTATTCCTATTTTTGTGCAAATAGCCTAGATTTTGAGGGTTTGTAGGTTTTGAAGAAAATTGGGTTATAACTCTAGATTCCACCATAGGAAAATTATGGCCTTTGGTCGAATCCTTGTACTTATAATTCACTTTAAGATTCTTTTGGTTTTAGGTTTTTATATGCAGGGACAAAGGAGAAATATGATGCCCTAAATGCATATACCTTGTATGCATCAGTACACATTACTGTTGTATCAGCATTTTAAGGCCCCAAAACTTCATGCTTTGATTTGTAACTTGGAAAAAAACATATTTGGGACATTTCTCAACTAACCTAATTGGTCTCATGTTTTTGGCACATGTCTAAGCCATACCTTTTTTGTAAATGTGGCCTAATTAGCCCTTTTTATCTAGTTTCTATCCCATGGGTTATGACAATCTTCTCGATTATAGGATCCATACACTTTGAGATCTAATAATACATCAAAAATAGAAACTAACCTTTTTGTTTAGCATCTTGCTTCCATTGAAAATATACAAGTAGTAGTCCAAAACCTCATTTCTTGGGCTACTAAGAATCCTTGGGGTTAATGAAGGAACTGTGCCTTCTCTTTGTTTTGGGGTCTCCAAATCCAGTCATTATACCCATGATGATGTAAGAACAACATCCCTAGTGTTTGGTTTCATGATTCCATGTTTGGTGTAGGTTTCATGTATTAAGTCATTCTAGTGATTAAGGTGCAAGTGTGTGGTCTTGAGCCTTGTTTGGGCTTTCAAAACTTGTTAAGGTTTTCTTGTGGTTTGTACTCTCCCAACCTACCTTCTTAGTACCCTAACACTTGCATCATTTGGAAACACTAAAATAACTTATTTCCAAATGCTCAACCCTTTACCAATTCCCAAACTCCTGCCATTCATAAATCAACATGCTATAAGAGGTCAAATTCTTCATGGTACTTGACCTAAGGCTTGATTGGAAAAATCATAAAACACATCCTCCAATCTTGAAACCTTTGAATCTTAAAAAGGAACCTACTACCTACCATTTCCCAAGTGGCCATGAAATTTCAACCAAGGAAATTGCAGTTAGAGGTCCATTTTTTTTGTGTGCACCAAAATATTGTCCTAAAAACCTAGTTTCACTAAAAATGCAATAACTTGAGTTCAAAAACATGTAGAATGATGAGACCAAAAGAAAAAGAAAGATGATTCAAAGATCTATCTCAAAAATCCATCACATATAGTCTAAAAGTCCATACATTTTGTGAAACATGCAAACAATAGTAAAAATGACTCAAAAACTAATTTTTTTCTTTGTAACTTCTTCCAATCCGTACATTAATGCCCTCCAGACCTCACAAATGAGGTCTATATATCTCTTATGTCTATTTGAATGGTTGCACCTAATATTTTAATAGTGATAACCCTTTTCCCACTAAGTTGCAAATTTGAGCAACATTTACAACTTTCAACAATGTTCCTTTGCACAAAAAGTACAATTTTACATTTTTCACTTGATTCCACTTCTAGGACTTGGAAAAGATTCCAAAATATCTAAAACCAACTAAAAACAACTAATCCTAGGAATTTTTGACCAAAAAAATTTAAAATCCCAAATTTTCCTAATGAGCAACTTTTTCTTATAAATTGCATAAAGTATCTTAAGCATTCAAAATGGTGTCTTTCTTTGTCAACCATGGACTTCTCATCCAAGGATTGTTTATTCTAGCTTAAGTAGGTAAAAAAAACATGAAAACAAAAATATAAACCAAGTGCCTTGGTGCTTTGCAACAAGAACATACCCCCAAACATGAATGAAAAGAGAAAAATGACCATGGAATAGAATACAAACACACCTTAGACCTTAGACCAAACTTCCTAAAAAAAAATTGTTCTAAACAACCCAATCTACCATGGAAACTAGTACAGTCTACAAAAATAATGTTAGAAACACCTTACAACTTAGAAACTCAAAAATGCCTTAAAACGCATGCTGACCTTACACATTGATATTAACTTCTCTCATTTTAGGGTTTGGAAAGTCTTTAAATCTCCTCCTAGGTCTTTCCCCTCCATCCTTATGGTTTTCATTGGCCTCATTCAAGTTTTAAAAGGCAAATCCAAAATTTCTTGCAAAATTTCAATATAGCAACTTTTGGATTTTTCTTGGTCGGTTAAGTCTTAACACTTCTAACTTGTTATTTAGGCTATCCCTTAGAAATTCCATGCTAGGGACCCTTCCTTAAGCTAATGATCCATCCCTTAGTTTACTCATCTCCCTATGGCAATGTATGCCTTGATTTTTAGGTTGAAATGGTGACTCTTCTAAGGACATTAAATGGCATCCAATACTCTAACTACCACACCTAGGTCCAATGATGCTTATTCTACTTACAAGGCTCACTTGGAGCATAACACAACAAAAATGAAAAGGTGAGGGCCCTATGATTGGTGTAGGAGCATCCCTCTTATCAAATCATGTAATCAATTTGGTTGGATCATTTATGACCTCTTTCTAGTTTTCTTTCCATGTTTTCAATAAGGTCATGATTATAGACTCCTAGATTTTCCATTAACCCTTTTGTGTGGTCCATTAGCAATATTGGGTGTTTTATAAGCTTGTTGCTCAATGAGGTCACAAGGGCATAATTTTTTTATTTTGAATGTATATGCTTTTCATCTAGGATCTAATAGTTGTATTGAGTCGATTAGGACTCATTTACATAGTTAAAATGCCTTTTAGGCATAAAAATGCAAAAAAACAGTAAAAGTTGCAAAAGTTTCTATACAACTTTGCAATTTTTTGCATAACTACGCAAAATAATTTGTAATAATTCCCCCAATAATCACAACCTTTCAAATTTGGTAGGTTCAGTTGGGGAAGACATTCATATATCCCTTTTAGATGGGTACAATGTATAAAGTAAGATTTTACTTTGAAATCAATAAAATATAACCTATTTTGTTGCATTCTGGGTTGTTTTTCTGCATGGTACAGACCTATACAAAAGAATAGGTGTCAAATCTTGGTATGGTTGGATGCATATTTGATTTACCTTTCTAATGCAACTAGTCTGAGGTCTTGAAATTTTTTAGAACTCGAGTTATTCCTATTTTAGTGTTGATGGCCTAAAATTTAAGGATTTCAAGGGTTTTGATGGAAATCGCTTTATAACTTGAGATTCCACCATAGGAAATTTATGGCCTTTGGTATTGCCTCAAGTATTACCTCATGTTCTGACTTGCAAACTTTCCAAAGATTCTTATTATGTGGTTTTCCACCATATTTTATCAAGTGGACATTAGATGTGACAAAAAGGTTTGAATAATGAAGAATCTTCCTCTTTGTTTTCCAATCTTCAAATAACAAGTTAGGGTTCTTCATAGAATATCGTCTAAGCCATGTGCTAGGTACAACCACCGCACTGATATGGTACTCTAAACCTTCACCATCTATAACTGAGGGATCTAATTTTTGTTTGGCTTGGACACAATGACACAAATAATAATATGTCCCTTATTCATTGTCTTCAAGTGCAATAACAACAAAAACATGGCTTGTAGTGACAAATGTACAAAATTTGGTCATTAATTTAGAAAATACTTAGGTAAAAGTTATAAAGTTACATATGGAAATTACAAATATATATAAATACATATATTACCAAGTTGCACTAGATTAGACAAGTGGTCAAAGTCAATAGATGCATCCATCTCTACCATTTCCAATGCTTGTGGGGGATGATAGGTGTCAATTAGGTCCAAAAATCATATATCTCATTTGTCCACCCATTCAGTCAGCTCACAATCATCCCAATTTTCCTCTGCACATGATGGATAATAGTATGCCATTTTTCATGTGTGGATACTCCATAAATCCACATTGGAGCTTCTAAAAGAGTGCAACTCACTTGATCCTGTTAGTGTGAAAAAATTCTCATATGTTACAATGTTAGTATTATATATCAACCAAAAAATCTATGAACCATAGACTCACCTTCCTTACTTGGACCTATTGTAGCATTACACCACTAGACAATGGATTTTGCATCTATCAATATTGCTTCATCTTTGTACTTTATTTCTTTATGAGCTAAGGCTCTTTTGATTGAGCTAATCTCTTTTGATGCATGCACCTACACCATCATGCTCTCCCTTTTCATGACCAACCTCTGTAAAATTCCACATATATTAAATTTTACACAACCTATGCATCCTGCTCAACCAATAGAACATCTATGCATTCTTGAATTGAGATGCACAATTGTCTAACCAAATAATATGTTGATGATATGGTATGCCCCTGTTAGCCAAATCTCCATAAAATAGTTGAAAACAAACATGTACAAACTTTGTAGAATGTGATCAATCATCACTAATGTAAAAATGGTACTCCCTCAAAATCTTTTCGTCATCCTCTGTACTTGTAGGTGAATGCATGAATGTTATGTGAATAAATATGGAAACCTATTAAGAAGTATAATACTTTTCTTGCACCTCATTTTGTGGTTGTAGTGTGTAGTTCACTATGAAGTCTACAATCGAAACAATGGTATCCAGTGTAAATGTATACTTGCACAACTTGAATTGCAAATCTAGCCATCGAGCTCTATGTGTATGCCTTGCATACTCATAAATAATATTTTCATGAAAAATCTTCATGAATTCATACATTGGAATATTTTCAATGACTAAATCACATCTTTTACCATGTTTCCAATCTCTTAGAGCATATTTCACTATCTTATATTTTTTGTAATCTAATATTTCATTTTTTATTGCATGTGTACTATTCATATGTTCACAAGTTGATAAAAGTTGCAAAGAACCATAAAACAAGCATGATGTCTTGTTAAATTGTTGGTCATCCCCTATTTCACATAAAATGTTGGATATGAATTCCTATGAAGATCTTGGTGGCTCATTCATGTCACAATCTTGCAAAACAAACTTAGAATGCAAAAACACACATATATGCCTAAAAACATCAAAATGGTTAGAGAATTTAATATGTATCCTACAACAATAAGTTGTGCATGTGTGATTTATCTTCACATAAAAATGCTTACCCATCTCAAAAAATCTTTAACTTATTCAAATTTGAGGATACATACCAATAAATTTTGCAAAAAATTGTATCAAAGTTGAGTCCAAAAAATGTTTTGCATGTGGGTCACGATTTTGGCTACCAATCCTCCTTCTTACAACATATCTTTAATTAGGGAAAACATGTGTGTTATTTTTTCAAAAAATTTCGATCAATGATTTCAAAGCTTCACTAATTTCTTTATCCTTTCTCAGTAGTCTACCACTAAAATGTTCATAACTCATTTTTTGTTGGATCTTCCAATCTCTCATGCCTTAGCATAGCTCTCCTTAGAGTACCTCTACTAATTTTCAATGTTTTGTTTGTCTTTCTCATGAGTCAAAATTTCTTCATTTGGGTACTTACTATTGTCAATGTAAATACTTGTCCTATGATATTACTATCTTTGGTGCATGATTTATAATGCACTTTGTCATAAACAATCATTAGATTCTTTACAATGTTTTTTTCATTTGAATCATCCATCGTTCTTAGCCCAAGACTCTTCATGATAGGCCTAAATTTTAAATTCTTCATCATTTCAAAAAATAATTGGCATTGACCTATAATATTTAATTCTTCAAAGAATAATCTCCACATATGATTAACTTTTCTTTGACAAGTATGCTTGCTAATCTTTTCAAGCATTGATTTCAAAATGTTAGTATCAATATCAATCAAATATTTTGGTCTTCTAAAATAAATTCTAGAAGGTGTTATAATCTCTTTCATTCTCTCAACATTTTGAACATCAACATAAGGTTGAGTGTTTTGCGTACCTTGAATTGAAGATGATGTACCTTGGCAATAAGATGCAAAATATGGAATATCACATACTTGATATGTTGATGTTGTGCCTTCAACATGACATGATGGAGTGTGTACATCATCACATCTACAAATTAGTGTCTCTTCAACATGAGAGATGATATGACTCCAATATTGGAAGATGGTGTAGCTTCACAATTCAATTGTCTTCTTGAGTGTAATAGTCTCATTCATTCGCTTTGTCTTTCCAATTCTTCCTCTTTGTTTCTCTATATCGGTGGTTCTTGTTCCTCTTCAAAAGTCAATTCTTCATTATTGCTTTGCAATTTTCTTTGTTTAGGTAGTAGTTTCATTTTATCTCTTTTAACTGCCAAATCTCTCCCCCTCTTTTCATTTGTTTGAGTTTTTGGTTTCTTCCTTGGCATGATGATGATTTCTATATGTCAAATTATTCAAAAATCTAAATTACTTACAATATATAAATTACAAATCATTCCAATAGATATAAAAATTACAATTATTTCAATGAATACACAATATATATCAAACAACTTGCCAAATTTCTAACCATTTCCAAATAATTGATTCAAACGTACAAATTTCAATGAATTCACTTTGTATTAAACAATATGTCAAATTATAATCAAATTTGTCTCTATATAACAAAAAAGAATATTTAAAAAGGACTACACTAACCTTTTCTATAGAAAGAATATTCAAAAAGCCTTCAAATAGTGTATCCAATGATTGAATTTGGTGTTTGCTAGCTTCAAATAGAATGAAAGAATGTTCAAAAAGCCTTCAAATAGTGTGTGCTAACTTTCAACAACTTGAAACCCTTGTTTTCTATCGAAACAACAGAATACACAACAAACAAAAAGAAAAATATGGCTCAGCAAGGACCCAAACTTGCTTTATGACCATTTTTTGGTGTTTTCATATAGTGCATACACACTATACTATGTGAAAAATAATCTCTCCCTATCCCACCATCCCCCATCCCCTACTCTCTCTCTCCTCTCCCATCCCCTACTCTCTCTCTCTCTCCTCTCCCATCCCCTACTCTTTCTCTCTCGCTCTCTCTCTCCTCTCCCATCCCCTACTCTCTCTCTTGCTCTCCCTCTCTTACACCCTCTCCCACTGCCTACTCCCTCCCATCCCGTACTCTCTCACCCTCTCTCCTCTCCCATCCCCTACTCTCTAGATCTCTCACACACACTCCTATCCCCCCTCTCTCTCCCTCTCCCACTACCTACTATCTCTCTCTCTCTCTCTCTCTCTCTCTCTCTCTCTCTCTCTCCCTCTCTACTCTCTCTCTCCCATCCCCTACTCTCACTCTCCCTCTCCCATCACCTACTCTCTCTATACCATCCCTACTCTCTCCCATCCTCTACTCTCAGTCTCTCTCCCATCTTGTACTCTGTCTATGCCACCCCCTACTCTCTCTCACACTCTCACACTCTCTCCCATCCCCTACTCTCTCTTAGGCTACTCTCTCTCTCCTCTCCCATCCCCTACTCTCTAGATCTCTCACACACACTCCCATCCCCCCTCTCTCTCCCTCTCCCACTCTATCTTCCACCACCTATTATCTCTCTCTCTCTCTCCCTCTCTCCCTCTGTACTCTCTCTCTCTCTCTCTCTCATCCCCTACTCTCACTCTCTCTCTCCCATCCCCTACTCTCTCTACCACCCCTTATTTCTCTATTAGACACACTCCCATCCCCCCTCTCTCTCTCCCTCTCCAAATCCCTCTCCTACTACCTACTCTCTCTCCCATCCCCTATTCTCTCTCTCTCCCCTCTCACATCCCCTACTCTCTCTCTTTTACACACACACACACCCATCCCCCCTCTCTCTCTCTCCCCTCTTCTCTCCCATCCCCTACTCTCTCTCTCACTTGCTCTCCCTCTCCCACTCCCTCTCCCATCACCTACTCTCTCTCTCACTCTCTCCCTCTCTACTATCTCTCTATCACCCTCCTACTCTCTCTCACACTCTCTCCCATACCCTACTCTCTCTCTCTCTCTTAAACACATTCCCATCCCCCTCTCTCTCCCTCTCCAACTCCCTCTCCCACCACCTACTCTCTCTCTCTCAGGCTACTCTCTCTCCTCCTCTCCCATCCCCTACTCTCTCCCTTTCTCACACACACTCCCATCCCCCCTCTTTCTCCTCTCACATCCCTTACTCTCTCTCCTCTCCCATCCCCTACTCTCTATCACTCACACACTCTCATCCTCCTCTCTCTCTCCCTCCCACCACTTACTCTCTCTCTCCCATCCCCTACTCTCTCTTTACCACCCCCACTCTCTCTTTCTCACTCTCATACTCTCTCCCATCCCCTACTCTCACTCTATGTCTCCCATCTTGTACTCTCTCTGCCACCCCCTACTCTCTCTCTTACAAAAACTCCCATACCCCTTCTCTCTCTCCCTCTCCCTCTCCCACCACCTACTCTCTCTCACACTCTCTCTCCCATCCCCTACTCTCTCTCTCCCTCTCCCATCTCCTACTCTCTTTCTTTCACACACACACACACACACTCCCATCCCCCTTCTCTCTCCTATCCAATCCCCTACTCTCTAGATCTCTCACACATACTCCCACTCCCTCTCCCGCCACCTACTCTCTCTCTCTCTCTCTCTCTCTCTCTCTCTCTCTCTCTACTCTCTCTTTGCCACCCCTACTCTCTCTCACACACTCTCTCATGCCCTACTCTCTCTTACACACACTCCCACTCCCTCTTCCACTACCTACTCTCTCTCTCTCTCCCCTCTCCCATCCCCTACTCTCTCTCTCTCTCTCACACACACTCCCATCCTCCTCTCTCACTCTCTTCCTCTCCCTCTCCCACTCCCTCTCCCATTCTCTCTCTCTCTCTCTACCACTACTGCTCTCTCTCACACTTCCTCTCTCTCCCATCCCCTACTCTCTCTCCCCTCTCCCATCCCCTACTTTCTCACTCTACCACCCCTACTCTCTCTCACACTCTCACACTCTCTCCCATGCCCTAATCTCTCACACACATAAACTCCCATCCTCCTCTCTCTCTCTCGCTCTCCCTCTCTCACTCCCTCTCCCACTACCTACTCTCTCTCTCTCTCTTTCTCTCTCTCTCTCTCTCTCTCTCTCTCCCCCATCCCCTACTCTTAATCTCTCTCTCCCATCCCCTACTCTCTCTAACACCCCTACTTTCTCTCTCTCACACTTCCTCTCTCTCCCATCCACTACTCTCAATCTCTCTCTCCCATCTTGTACACTCTCTACCACTCCTATTCTCTCTCATACACACACACCCATATCTCTCTCTCTCTCTCTCTCTCTCTCTCTCTCTCTCTCTCTGCCTCTCTCCTTCCCTCTCTATGCACTATTTAGGTCTTAATAGTGCATGTGTACTAAAGTGTGCATGCACTATTAAGACTCAATTTTTTAAAAAGCTTTAAATAGTGTGTGTGCGCTATAGGGCACACGCACTACTTAAAGATTTTCATTCTACCAAGCCTAAGGCTTCATTTTTCTTGGGGATCCAACCCAAAGGTCTGGAGTCTATAAATTGGTTTGAGAAGTGTTTTTCTTCAAACATACAAAAAATGATTGATTTTTCTTGTGTGCTCTCCTCCAAGTTTCCTCATGGTTAACCAACAATAAAATCATGTTACATGACATTGTAGGTCTCTATGTTAGCTATATAACCATATAATTTATTTTTTATTTGAAATATTTCAAGCCTTTCAACTATAATTTCTTTTGAATGTATGTCCAATTTTTGTCAAAAACCAACATGTACTAATTAGGCTATAGATTTTACCTCGTTCATCAAATTTTGCAACAACTTAGCTTTTTAGAAACTAGACTCCATTCTATACACTTTGAAAAAAAGAAGTTTTGATTTTAGATTAGTTTTTAATCATTTCTAGGGGGAGCACATAGATATTTCACATTTTTGGGATGTGTCTAATTAAAAGTTTCATTAAAAAAAATACACATTATAAAATTACCCAAAAAATCTAGGATAAACTAAATAGTATTAGGTAACTTTTGATTAGAGCAATTAAAGAATTTCAAAAAAAAGTTAAAATTTTAGGAGGGCCACACTTTGTACTGTGTTATGTTTTTTTGGAATAAACAATACCACTTTTTGTGGCCCCCTTTTTTGAGAACCTAAAACTAAACCATTTTGAAAAAAATAGTAGTTTAGAAACTAGATTCAAAGGAGTAATACTTTTTTTCTTGTCATATCTTAAAAATTTGAATGTAACTATCTTCAAATTCTTGTTGAAGTTCAGAAATTGCTAATTTCAAAAAGAAAAAGGTGTCCACTTATACCTCCCTTTTAGCACCACAACTTGGTGCACTTACTTGTTAACCAAGTGAACTTGGTCAACACTACATATATGCAAAGTTCTTTTGGTAAAAGAGTGAGCTTGGTTCACACTAGTTCCATCCAACATTTCCTTCATTAATCAAGTGAGCTTGATTAACACTCATCTTCCACAAGCTTTCCTTTGGCACCTGAGTAAACTCGATAGAAACTATCTTTTGAACTTGGTAAACTGTAGAACACTCATTAGACATAGAAAACTATCTTCAAATCCCAAGTTACCTCGACATACATTGACTAGTAATGAAATGACATTTTGTGTAACATCAATGACAATACACAATTAATCAATTATATTCAACAGTCTCCCTCTTTGGCATTGATGGCAACACAACATGTCATAATACATTGAAATTTTTAGAGCAAGAATAGAGTAAGAAACATATCCTTAGTTTTATTCTAATTTTCATCCATGAGAACTCCATCTATCAATGTGAACACTTTCTACCTTCATTTTCTCCCTTTTTTAGAAAACTTTTCTGCTACAGCTTCTGATAGAAAACTCTGCCTTTGATATTAGACATAGTTCATGTTGATCTCAGATTGGTTTTGAAAAGTGAGTGTCAACACACTCAAGCCATTTAATTAGTTAATTTTGAATGAGTAATACATGTTGAACAAAATATGTAAATATTAGACCATGTTGAGTTGCAATGAGTGTCAAGCCACTCATGTGTTGAGTCACTCAAGTGGCAAGTAGACAAACCATGTCTATTGATTCAAGAGCCAAGTAAACAGTGGATGTTGAGTAGTGCAATTGTCGAGCATCAGTGACTTCATATGCTAAGTGACAAAATTTTGACATATTTTTTTGTAATGGCACAAAAAACTATGTAAACTATTTTTGAGCCAAATTAAGGATAGATTACGATCTTTTGAAGATAAGGAAAAATCTATATTTGGATTTCATATGCAATTACATGTAGCCAATAAGAAAAGGGAAGGTTTAAGTGGCAAAATAGATGAATCTCGGCTATAGATTCATACCTAACCCTAAGCCACCTAAGTCTTCTTAAGGAGGACGAAGCCCTAAACTCTTTATGGGTGAGTGATCAAATTGGAGGAGCAAACAAGATAGTTTGTAGAGCATTCAAGGTGACTTAGAAGAAAAGAGTGAATTGTAGAATTAGTTAGAGAAGAACAAAGGATAGAGAAAAGGATACAAAATTGAGATCTGATTGTAAAGGATCAATTAAACATTATTTAGAGGTGATCTATCATCTAGTAAGCAAGTGCTAATTGCAAGATCTGTGCTAAGACATTTTAAGAGGTGTTTTTAGTCAATTCTCTTAAGTAGAGTAGTCCTAATAGGCTATATGAAATCCTTTAACAAGGTGCTTACTTAGTTGTAAGTTGAAGTCCTCTAACAAGGCACACTTCTAATAGGGTGTTGAAATTATCTAACAAGGTGAGACCTAATAGTTTTTGTAAGCCTTTAATAGGGCAGACCTTTCACAAGGTTGATCATGTTTCATGGTCAAAACATTGTAACCTTAATTTGATACACTTTACAACTATGGTAGTGAAGATTTGTGGGTGTTATCCCCACCCCAATTTTACCTTCTCACTTGGAGGGTTTCTGGGTAATCATATCTAGTGTTATGTGTGTGATTGCTTACATGTCCACATGATTTAGATGAATATGCTTTACATGTTATTTTAGTTTACATATTGAATGTATATGATGAATGAATGGTGAAAGTTATATAGGTCCAAGTTTAAACTATTGATTCACCCACCCCCCCTTAAAAGTTTACTCTTTCCACTTGTAATTCCAATAATTGGTATGAGAGCCTAGTTTTCTAAAAGATAAGCTTTGCAGCTTTGAGGAAAGATCTTGAAATGGAAGTCTATAAGTTGGGAAAGACTATTGAAAACTAGGAGATTGAAATACATCTCATACTACATCAATTGAATGAGGCAAGACAGGAACTAAAGAAATCCTTGAAGAGAATGAAAGAAATTGCTATTGCAGAGAATAACACACAATATAAAGAGATAGACATTACTAAGCTATTTGCAGATGGAGAGTTGAATGAATTTGATGCAGTAGTTGTAGATCTAATGGAAAAGAACAATATCTAAGTTGAGGAAATCAAAAATATCAAGTTAGAACAAAAATAACTAGCCATACTGGTATGTGAAATGGTTGAACAAAAGAAGAAAGCCACGGAACACAAAGCCATGATTGAAGAAAACAAAAGAGTTTTGGCTAATACACTAGAAGAGAAGTCAATAGAATTGACCAAGATTTCTAACATGCAATTGTCTACTCTAAGTCAAATGATGAATGCCAACTATGAACTGAATGTCAAAGACATTGAGATAACTAGATTGAAGTTGTAGAATGAACAATTGTAGAGTGACCTAAAAAGAGCAAAGGAATTTGCTAAAAGTTTCAACAAGCTAGATGAAGCCATCAAATACTTTGACAATTATTGAGATCCCCTAGATCCAACAATGATACAATAGGATTGGCTTACACAAGCATAGAAGAAGGAGAATCATCCAAAGTTGTTGAAGAAAGGGACATCAAAGGTAAGAACTCCAAAACTACTAGTCATAATTATGGTAAGAAAGGACATATTGCTAATATGTGCAGGAGCAAGAATAAAAATTAGAATGCCAAGCCTAAGAACATGACTCATTGTCATAAGTGCAACAAGAAATTCCATCAGGCACATGAATGCAGAACTAGGACCATGCATAAATAAAGATTTGAAGGATATTTCTACAACTGTCAAAAGTATGGACATGTTCCTAAGAACTTTAACAATGAGAACTTTAACGATTGGGATTATAATACAAGATATAGTTGTCATTATTGTTAAGAATATGGACATGTTCCTGAGAATTGCATTAGGACACACTTTAATGGTAACTATAAAATGTGGTTGAGTCAAACCACATGTTTTAGCTATTTGAAGACTAGTCACGTCAGTAAGCATTGTCCAACTAGGTCAAAGGCACCAAGTTGTGAATTTGATAAAGGAAAAGGCAAAGCAGATGTTGAACACATCAAAGATGCGATGAAAAAGACATGGAAAATGAAAGATGATTGCAGCACATCAAATGGAGAAGGGATCACTTCACCCAATGGGTCAGGTGATCACACCTCATCAAAGTAGAAAATCAATAGGTATGTGGGACTAATATTCAAGTGTTATATCATACATCAATTCCAAAGGAGATAGTACTAAAAAGACTACATTAGTATGAATAAAGATGCAATATGTTGTTGAAAATTCAAGCTAAATCTTTAAGTTTTTCATGTTGTTGCCAAGCATGAAATGTTTCATATGTATGCCAAGTAGAATGCTAGTTGATGTTGAGCTAGCAGTCTAGCTAGTTGATGTCAAGCTCATAGTAGCTGCTAAGTAATAGAAATATTAATGGATGTTGAGTGATCCTAAAATTTATTGATGCCAAGTTTATAGTTGTGTAAGCACTCAGCATTAAATGTAAAGTTTTTAAAAGGTATATGATCAATTTTTGCTCATTATTCATCATTTAAAATTTGAGCAAGAGCAAGCAGAGTAGAAGGCAATTCAAAAACTTGTTTAAGGCATTTGTAGAGATTTAAGCAATGATCTCACACTAGTTTGTTAGATTTTACAAGGTATTTATCACAAGTTGAGCTACAAAGTTTAATTTTGCATAAACCCTAGTTTGAAAAAATGGCATCTAGTTTTAAAAATGTTGAAGGGAAGGAGGTTTTGAATGTTCAACTTTTCAGTAATGAATTAAGAAACCCATATTTAAAGCCATTCCTAACATTGCCTATAAACAAGATCCTTCTAGCACATTGTCAACGATCCCACCAAACATAATTATGCTACAAGATGTGAGTAAGTGGTACAATTGCAAGGTAAAAAGTATAGGAGACATGGAGATAAGAGATGCATATAATAGATTGTGTGAGAATGGTATTTTGAAAGAGGAATACAAAATTATTAAGAAAAAGGGTTTAACACAAGCCCTAAATTTTTTGAATGTATTTAAGACTAAGTGGATACAAATTGTGCTAAGTCAAATTAATGATGGTTCTTTATGGCTAGAGGGAGGACCTATCAAGCTTACCAAGAGAATAATTCATAGGGTTACTGGCTACCCAACCCTAGATTGGCCAAAGACATTCATAAGTGAATCTAAGGAAGTAACTAAGAAGAACACTAGAACAAAATGAAATAATGGAGGCATGACAATAGATACAATTACTGATGCATTGTTGAACTTTTTTGTAAGGGTAATCTCACATAAATTCTATCAATCTAGTAGATTGAATAGTGTACCTTGCATAGTTGTGGATGTTGGCTACAAGATTGTAAAGAAAGATGATACATATGATTTGGTAGAGCTACAATTACAACAACTGATGGAGAATCTTGGAGCTATCAAGAAAACCAAGAGTACACAATGCAAGTTTGGTTCAGTACTGGTTTGCATATTCTTTTATGTAAAAAACTACATTTCCATCTTTTGGTAATGTAGGATGGAAGACCAATAGGTTAGTTGTGGTGTAGATCAATGATTAAATTGAGCAGATGGGAGAAAACTTTGAAACCTTGATGACAAGTTACTTTGAAGATTTCAAGAAAAAAATGAGGAAAAGAAAGAGGATACTGGTTTCTTTGGTTGAACAATACTATAATAACATATGTTTTCTTGTTGATGCTAATTAAAATTTTATGCAAGCTACCACACCAAGGATAAGATGGTAAAGACTAGTTGGGTATGAAATTAATATTTATCAAATTAATATTTATGAAGCCTCAGTAGCCATCATTGCAATACTAGCAGAGGAAATAGTAAAAGTACAAAGATATTTGAGAACTATGAGATGGTAAAGTCAAAGATTACCATGGATTTGAAAACTACATCATCCATTAAGAAGAAAGATAAGATAGTAAAGAAGCTAAAAGTCAAATTTGGAGAAGGTGTTGAAGAGGAAGAAGAAGAAGAAGAAGAAAATGAAGAGGAAGAAGAAACACAAACTCAAGCACCTCTTGCATTGACCCAAGGCATGGGAGAATACAAGGAAAAGGAGGAAACTGAAGGTGTCAAGGGAGAATAATCCAAGGAAGCACCTACTCCTACTAAGCCAAAGAAGAGGAAGGCTAAGGAACAACCAGTGACAAGGGCAAAGAAGATTGTCAAACCTAGCCCATCCAATCCCACTGCTCCTACCACTAGAGCTAGCACACATGCTACAACTTAGAAGGCCACGAAAAACACAAAGATAATAGATCAAGGAGGCCAACTACAAAAGAAACAAAGAAGAAATTATGTGGCTTAACCAAATTATAATAAAGAGAGGATAGAATTAGATGAAAATAACCAATTTAAAATGGTAAGCCAAATCCTCTATCTAATCTTGAAAACTTATGTGAAAATGTCAAAAGAAATGTAGATTTATCTAGTTTGAAATGTATTGATTTTGATAAACTTGGAAAAGAAGAGAAAAATCAAGTGGAAGAGGCATTATATGCTATGATGTCAAAATTAAAGAACACTCCACTATAATTTTCCAACTCAATACCAAAAGGTTTATGTGATATTGTTGAGCGAAAATGGCATTATTGTTTAAATTTGGAAAAAAAAATAAGGGAAACAACATTAGCCCAAGTAATGCAAGAATTTACAAAGGGATAAATTTCTAAGGCTATCAAGAGATATGTAGTTAGGTTCACACCTAAATATAGAGCCTTCAGTATTCTTCAAAATAACATTGAAGATGTGGTCAAGAAATCAACTCAAATATGGAAACTTATCTATTGGTTGACTACTATGAAACAAGGAGACGCTAACCCTTCAGATGGTAAACATGATGATAAGGATGATGAGAATCATGATAAGGAAGATGATGATAAAGATAATACAGTTGGGGGAGAGACAAGAAATCAAGATGATGACAAGGCAACAACTGAGCAACAACAAGATGAAAAGAGTGTGCATGACACACAATTGCCAAATGTAAGTCCTCCTCATGACACAAGTGTAACAACTGAGACTATAACTGTAAAGGATGTTTCTAATGCATTAGCTTAGAAAATCAATCCACTTACTATAGAAGAATTGAAGAAAATTCTAAACCAATCTACTTACCAAGCTAAACTCTATGAAAATACAATTTTGGTCAGTCTAGAAGAATTGCAAAAGGTAGTAACTAAGGTCACAAGGGAAAAGGTGAATCCACAAGAACCACCTTCTATCATTCCTTTAGTTACTAATGTACAACCTTTAGTTCAAACAATAATACATACATCTACTAAGGTTGATACAAGTGTTAAAGGTGATACTATTGCAAAGAAGCAAGTAGAGGAGAGAGATAGTACTACAGGTCAACAATAAAGAATAGGCCAGATGGATTCATCTATACCTAAAGCACAGAAACAAGGTGCTAGCCAAGTCATAGAAATAGATTAGGGCAAGCCTTACGAGCATGAGTTAACACCTAAGGTGAAGGAATAGGAAGCCATCCAAGTACTAGTTTCCCTACTAGCATCTGACACTCCTTCTACATAGGCTCTTCAAAAGTGGAGCACAGACGCCATTCCATTACAAATATTAGTGTCAAGCCCTAGTTCATCAAAGGTTGATAAGATAATTCACAATGGAAACATTAGCCTTGGTGAAGAAATTGTTATTCCAAAGTATGAATATGAAACTATGATATTGGAACAAATAGGCATATTACAACAAGCTTTAGAAAGGAAAAAGCATCAAGAAATGCTTAGGAGAGAACATAGGTAGAAGAAAGCACTCAAAGATATTAAGGACATCTTTCTAGATGCATTTAGCTTGCCAACTCCTGAAGAGACCGAGACACTAATAGAACAACTAACAGATATAGTGGAAAAGGTCAATAATGAATACCTTGATACAACTGCAAAACTTTTAGAATGCTCAAAAAAGAAGTTTCAAGATAAGGTGAATGAGAAAATATCTAGTGAGATAGCACTACAAAAATTTGCATTGGCAACAAAGGTTGAGGATGTGAAGAAAGTACTTGATAATATATTCTCATTTTACACAAAGCTATGTGATCCTACACTCTTCACTCAAGAGAACAAGAGTCATATTTTGAGTCTAGAGAGAAACCTCACCATATCAGGTACTAAGCTACCTCAGAACCTAGCTCAAAGTGGGAAGCATTTCAAAACATTACTTCAGACACAAAGTTAATTAGCTTTACTAACAGCAAAATGAGGTTAGCATAAGAGCCAAATTGACATGTATATAGGCATATCTCACCCTACACATGGAGATATTGCATAAGGAGCTAGGTTATGCCAAGACTCTACTAAAGAAAGATTCTAATCTTTCTACTTTAGATGGCCTAATACACCTTGCTACCGAGCTTGCAATCCAAATCAAGTCATTGAATGTTTCATGTAACAACAGCGATGTAGCTCTAAGGATAATAATGGATGTTCACAAATCATTTTTGGACAAACACATTATAGTGTATAGCCCATTTGACATAAGTGTTAAAAAGGGGAAGATATAATACAAGGGGAGATATTATAATAATATATCATGGGGGAGATATAAAAGAAAGGGAGATATAATATGAGAAATATGATATGGGGGAGTATGAACAAAAGAGAAATAGAAAAGAAAAGGGGATCATAGTAGCAAAATTATATCATTGGGGTGATATGCATTTTTGGAGAGAAAGAAACAAACAAATATAGATATCAACTAAGACCGAGCATATTAGATGAAAGAGTATCAAATACAATGCATTGAAGTCAAAGGGAGGATAGATTTTGGATAAAAAATAGACACATTAACTCAGGGGGAGTTATCAATTTTGAGGTATATAGGTTATTGAAGAATTTTAAAATTTTGAAGTTTTGTATATAAGCTGAGTCATGGATATGTTATACTCGAGAAGATTGAAGTTGATTATGTATATTCAAGTGTTTTTGACACTCATATCAAATGGGGGGATTTTTTATCACAAATTGGTGTTGACAAGTGAGTGTCAACACACTTAAGCCACTCACTTAGTTCATTTTGAATGAGTAATACATGCTAAGCACAACATGTAAATATTAGACCATGTCGAGTTGCAATGAGTGTCGAGTTACTCAAGTACTGAGCAGATAGACTATGCTAAATGATTCAAGAGAAAAGTAAATAGTGGACGTTGAGTAGTGTAGATGCCAAGTCAAAGTAGAAATATAGTGCATGCTAAGCATCAGAGACTTCATATGCAGAGTGACATAGTTTTGACATATTTGTTTATAATGGCACAAACAACTATGTAAACTTTTTTGGAGCCAACTTAAGGATAGATTATGATCTTTTGGAGATAAGGACAAATTTCTATATGAATTTCCTATGCAATTACATGTAGCCAATTAGAAAAAGGGAAGGTTTAGGTGGCAAAATGGATGAATCTCAATCATAGATTTATACCTAACCTTAAGCCACTTAAGTCTTCTTAAGGAGGAAAAAGCCCTAAACTCTTCATGGGTGAGTGATCAAATTTGAGGAGCGAACAAGATAGTGTCTAGAGCATTCAAGGTGACTTAGAAGAAAAGACTGAATTGTAGAATCAGTTAGAGAAGAATAGAAGATAGAGCAAAGGATACATCATTGAGACATCTGATCATGATGGATCAATTAGACATTGTTTAGAGGTGATATGTCATCAAGAAAGAAAGTACTAATCATAGGATCTATGTTGAGACATTTTAACAAGTGATTTTAGTCAAATCTCTTAAGTAGAGTAGTCCTAATAGGCTTTATGAAATCCTTTAATAGGGTGCTTACTTAGTTGTAAGTTGAAATCCTCTAACAAGGCACACTTCTAACAGGGTGTTGAAATCCTCTACAAAGGTGAGACCTAATAGTAGGGCAGACCTTTCACAAGGTTGATCATGTTTCATGGTCAAAATATTTTAACCTTAATTGGATACACTTTACAACTATAGTAGTGAAGATTTGTGTATGTCATTCCCACCCTAGTTTTACTTTCTCACCTAGAGGGTTTCTAGGTAATCATATCTGGTGTTATGTGTGTGATTCCTTACATATTTACATGATTTAGATGCATATTCTTTACATGTTATTTTAGTTTACATATTGAATGTGTATGATGAATGAATGGTGAAATTTTTATGAATCCAAGTTTAAACTATTGATTCACCCCCTACCCCCCTCTCGGAAGTTTACTCTTTCCACTTGTAATTCCAATAGTTCTTTCTTCCTTTTTTTAATCTCTTTACAAAAAAATTATGAAAACAAACTTCTCCACAAAATTTCTATGATACATGACAAAAAAATTCTCCCTCTTTGAAATCTCATGCCAAAGACAATGTTCAATGAATATCAATGTACCTCTAGTACTGATTCATTTGCAATATATGCCCTTGTCAATACTACATCAAGTGATTGATCTTCAACATGCTTTGGTTGATGTGCAACTAAACTTCATTTAGTGGGCTTTAGATAGGGGAATGACACCTAGCTTATCTCTTAGATATAGAAATGCATCCTTAGGTAATGGCTTGGTGAATATGTCTACAATCTATTCTTTAGTATTTACATATTCCAATCTTACTTCTTTATCTTGTACCAATTCTCTCAAGAAATGATATTCTATAGTAATGTGTTTAATTTTGGTATGCATCATTGGATTCTTTGATATATTAATTACACTAGTGTTATCATAGTATATAACTACTAAAACAATTGACTATTGTTGCCACATATTCTACCTCTGTTGTGGACTAAGAGATATAATTGTGTTTCTTGCTTGTCCAAGACACTAGTCTCTTACCAAGAAAGAATGCTCCACCTCTGGTGCACTTTCTGTCATCAATACTTCCTACCCAATCTATATCTATGAATACTTTTAAATCCAAATTGCCTCCTATGTTTTACCATAAACCATATTCTTCAGTACCTTTTAGATATTTTATGATTTTCTTGATTTTGCATCATGTGATTTTCTTGGGGATTTGCTAAGAATCTTACCACCATACTAACGGCTAATGAAATATCAGGCCTTATATGAACTACATACTACAATTTTTGGATCATCGATCTATATGTGTTTGATCTGCCTCTTTGGAATCATCATTTTTGGAAAGTTCATATCTAGAAGACATAGGGATTCCAACTGGACTTGAATCCTCCATTCCAAATTTTTTTAGTAGCTCCTTGATATATTTAGATTGAGTAATGTAGATACCATCTTTCTTCTATTGAATCTGCAATCCAAAAAAGAATTTTATCTCACCAAACATAGACATCTCAAATTCTTTACTCATTTCTTCTAAAAATGCCTTGCACAAGTCATCATTTCTTGTGAATAAAGTATCATCAACAAATATTTCTGCTAATACAATTATTTTGTCTGATCCTCCTTTGATATACAGTCTATTGTTATCATTTGTTCTTTGAAAATGAATCTATATCAAATAGTTATGAAGTATTTCATACCAAGCTCTAGGAGCTTGCTTGAGAGCATATAATTCCTCGTATAATTTTCAAACCATGTCTCTTTTTTTAGGATCTACAAAAACTTTAGGTTGTTCAATGTAGACTTCCTCATCAAGAATGTAGATTTTACATCCATTTGATAAATTTTAAATCCTCTGTGAGTTGCATATGCTAGTAAAGTTCTAACACCTTCTAATCTTGTAATAGGAGCAAAATTTTTACCATAATCAATACCTTCTTCTTGAGAATAGCCTTTACATAACAACCTTGCTTTGTTTCTAGAAACTTTGCAATCTTCATTTAGCTTATTCCTAAATACCCACTTTGTGCCAATTACATTTTTATCCTTCTTTCTAGAAATAAGAGTCCAAGTTTTGTTCTTCTCTATCTGTTCTATTTATGCATTCATTGCCTCAATCCAAGTTTCATTATCCAAATAATCTTTAACATTTCTAGGTTCAAATTCAATAAGTAAACATGTACCTTTCAATTTGTTCCTTGTCATTGTTCCATCTGATTTCTCTCCAATGATCTGATCAAGTGCATGATGCCTTCTAACATATCTTGCTAAGACAGGTTCTTTGGATTTGGAATGAGTTTCATTAATTTCATCATGAACTTCAGTATTAAGCTCAAGTCCCACTATCTATGACTTGGGTCCATCAAACTCAATTTTCTCTAGCTCGATAGCCTCTGACTATGACTTGGGTCCTTCAGATTGTGATCGGGTCCTTCAAATTGTGACTTAGGTTGCATAATCTACAACTTGGTAGTTTTTGGAGATTTTGGGGACTTAGGAGGGGAAGCTTCCTTTCTTTTAGATAGATTTGGTAGTTTATTAGGTTCACAGTAGAAATATCTTCTGTAATCCTTAAGCTCTTTGTTGTTTTCTTCTTCAATCTTTTTCGCAAAATCATCAATTCTCACATGTGCACTTTCTATGATTTATGAGTAGAAAAATTCAAACACTTGTATTTTTTACTTCTATAGGAGTATCCTAGGAATATTCCTTCATCACCTTTGACATCAAATTTATCTTTCCTAGATTCTTTCAAAATATAAAATTTTCTGCCAAATACTTTCAAGTAACTTACATTAAGTTTGTAGCCATACCATAGTTCATAAGGAGTTTGATTTAAGTCTTTCTTTAGTTGTACTCTATTCATTGTATGAACTATAGTGTTGACTACTTCCTTCCAGTATTTGATTGTAACATTTTTTTCTATCATCAATGTTCTTGCACAATCCATGATGGATTTGTTCCTTCTTTCAACTATACCATTTTGCTGAGGTGTACCAGGGGCTGATACTTGTCTTTTAATTTTTTTTTCAATGAAAAAATCATTGAACTCATTGGAGATGAATTCACCACTTCTATCTCATCTCAAACATTTCAATTTATTTTTAGTTTATTTTTCTACTCTTGCTAGATAGGTCACTTGAATTTTTGAAAAGCTTATTATTTTTCTTTTAGATACATTATAGTCATCATTCTAGAATAATCATCAACAAAAAGAATGAAAAATTTATCTCCACTATAATTCTTTATTCCAATAGGTCCACATAAGTTTGTATGCACAAGCTCTAAGACTTTTTCAAAATGATAGTTCTTGCTATTTGAAACTAGTATTTTCCATCTTACCAATTTCACAATTCTTGCATAGACCCATATCAGGTTTTCTCAAGCTAGGAATACCTTTACTCTTTTGTGTTTTCTTATCATAACTAGATTATCAAAGTTTACATGACATAATCTTTTGTCCCATAACCATCTTTCTTTTGCTTGAGCAATAAAACATGAACTTTTGCTGAGATCAAGATAAAATAGGCTACCTTTTGTTTGTTTTCCCAATCCAACTAGATTTCCTTTTCCATCCAACATTTTGGCCTTCCCATTCATAAATTCCACTTTGAATCCAATGTTTTTGATAAGATAAATAGGTTTTAAGGGATCCTGAAACCCATAAGTTTTACAAAAATAAGGTTGATAATAAGCAAAAGAAGCCCAGCCAAAATAGACGTCCAACAGCTGAAAAAAAAAAAAAAAAAGCCTGAAGGCCCAGCCCAAAACAAAGGCCCATAGAAAGGCTAGAAAAAAAACAAACTAAAACAAACTATAGAAAGCCTCTCCAAAAGCCAAAAGCTAGGAAGACAAAAAGACAAAAGACAAGAAAACTAGTCTTCGATTATCTTCTCCATTTCCTGCATAGTCTGAGCTGCCTCGACTATCTTTTGTTGCTCCTTTGCCATTTGATCCTGGACCTTCTCCATGCCCTGATCCATACTAGTGAACATACTAATTGTGGCCTTATCATCATTTGGCCTGTCCTTATCCCTGTTCTATCGTCCCTCCTCCACCAACAAGTCTTCGTCCTTAAGTTTACCAACAAGGGATTGGATGTTGTCATTCATCGAACTTAGGAGAGAAATCATCTGACTTGCCAGGTTGTGGTTGTAGTTTTCAAGATTTCTTAATCTCCTTTCATTTAAGCTTTCTCTATTATCCTGGTCCTCCTAGCTGTCATTACCTATCTTATTCTTAATACTTTCCATCTAGGATACCCTTTCTCTGACTTCCTCTAGCTCATGGAAGAGCCATTTGATTGATCTAAAGTTTTCAATCATACTACTATGGGCATTATTTAGAAGGTTCATACCAGTCTCCCTTGCATTGTCTGAGATGACCAGGATAGCTGGGTCTATGAGCTCATTGAGCCTAGGCTGCTCCAGGTTGTCCACCAGGATCTAAGGGTTCATAACTTCCCCAAAAATCCCCATAGTAGCAGTCCTCACATTGAAATTTTTCCAGGCCTTTCTCTTATTTTTGACCTGCACTTCCCCCTCATTCTCACCAGTGATGACATTCACTTTTTCCTCTGAAGGAAGCTGAGACTGGACAGGGGAGAGGGGAAGAGGAATAGCATCTGTCCTCTAATTTCTAGTCTCCTCAACTCTCACTACCTCCCTCTTTCATTTTTTCCTAGGTTTCTCCTCTTCCAACTCCTCCTCCGACACTTTTTCAAAATCTTTCGTATCCATTTCCTCCTCCTCCTCAGCATAACCCTCTTTTGCTTGAGATTGGTCATGATCCCTAGGGCTTTTCCTGCTAGGAGTTGTAGCTATGGATTGTTTCTTGGCTTGACCTTTTTTCTTCTTTCCTGAGGAAACATTCTCCTCCTCCGAGCTAATGCTCTCAATGTCATCAGAGTCAAAAGAAAAGTTGGAGCTGCCTTTGTCAACATCCTCAACTTGAGGAGGGTTATTGCATATAGACTGAGCTTTGAAATTCTCATGGATGAGGAGCAATAATCCCTCATGCAAAGCAGGGTTAACAATGGCTTTCTTCTTGAAACTAGAGATTTCCTTTTTCATAGAAGTGAGAAGGTAAAAGGGAATGGAAATTCTTCTCTTATGGTGAAAATGATTTAAAATCACAAAATGGTGAGTTCTGACCCGATCAAACCTAGGGTCCAAGGTAACATAATCAATGAGGGCATATAAAATATACCTCCAAAACTTCTTTATAGTCTCCATCACATAGAAAGACTCTTTCTTTTCCAGCTTGTTCATCTTTCCAAAATTTTTCATGAACTCCTTGACTACATTGGACAAAATTTTCTTGTCCCTGTAGAATTTGAAACCCTCCATAGGGATACCAGTGACCTCCGCAACCACCTCCTCTGTGATTTGAAAAGAAACCCCGTTCACCTTGACCTTGCCATTGTTCCATGAGTTCACCATGCTGTTGGTGACCTCAGGGTCAAAACCATGGAGTTTCTTGAAAAAATTCGCAACCTCGCCCTTTTCCAATTTTTTCCAAACTTTGCCCATATTCTTCCACTTCTCCACTTCACCCACCAGCTCCTTTCTGCTTCGTTCTCTAGTATGACATCCATTTTTTCTTCAACAATTCTCATGAGCCCAATATCTACAATTTTTTTCCAGCCAATATTTTGGCTCTGTTTCTATTATTGGGTTCGTGATCATTTGCCTCTCTGATACAATAGCAAGTGAAAATGATGACGATCCTCCAAACCTGTTGAAAAGATAGAGAAAATCCCTTGAGATTACGAAAACCAAGAAACTTATTATGGCTTGTACCAACATCCATTCTTTCTTTATTAAACATGATTACATTTAGATTGACCCATACTTCCGTGGATTTTCTCCAGCTCAATTAGTGACTTAGCCTCCATCAGAATATCTTTTCCAAAATGCCAGATCATCTCTTTGTCTGTTCCCACCCCTTTGTTAGTGAACCAGTTGGCAACTAGGTTTTCCTCTCTAAACGCATGAGTGACGTGGACCTTCTCAAATTTTGTGAGGGTGACACTTGTCTCATCAATTATATTTGCAATTGACCATGAGGGAGGGGAGATACCATTAATATTGTTAATTATGTTTTTGGAATCCCCTTCAAGCCAAAGTTTGGAAACGCGAGCTTCAAAAGCCAGATTTACCACACTGTACGCGGCTCTGGCTTCGACCAAATGGTTGGTCTAGGTTCCAAGTGGAAGAGCAAAGGCCACAATACCCTCCCCAAAATTGTTTCTTATAATTACACTACTCCCAGAGGGGCCAGGGTTGCCCTTTGAAGCACCATCGAAGTTGGCTTTTGACCATCCTTCTGGGGGTAGAATCCATCTGGCATCCTATCTTTTGGGATCCCTGTCTTTTTCTTTAATCGTCTTCCTGTCCCCTATATCAACTTCCCCCTCCTTCATCACTTGAAAGTTTTCTTTTATGTTTTTCAAAATCTTCCTTCCCAAAATTATTGTCAACTCCTCTCTGTCCCTGAAAATTCTGTTGTTCCTTTCCTTCCAGATGCTCCAGCAAAAGTGAGGCAAAAACTAGGCATAATTATCCTGTCGGCCTGCAATTTTACAAAGGCTTTTCCAATGACTGAAAAAATTGATAAGGTTATCTGGCCAGCACCAAAGAATCTCTATTTCCTAATTAAGATAATTTCACATCTCCCTAGAAAAGTCACATTAAATGAAGATATGATTTCCTGACTCAGACTGGTTTTTACAGAGTGGGCATCTGCTAGGCATAACATGGCCTCTCTTCATGATATTATCTTACGTTAGGATTTTGTTCTGAAGGGCCAGCCAATAAAATATGTTGATCTTTGGAGTGAGGCCCATGAGCCAAGCATCCACCCAAGGGGGTTTCTCCTTTAAACCCTAGAGAGAGATGTAGCCAAAAGCATCTGAATAACTTCCATTGGGATTATCCCTCTAGACCAGCTCATCCTTATTATTACTAGGGATCAAAGAGTTAAGCATAGTCATTATTGGTTTAAAATCCTTGAAAATGAGGGAAAGGTCTCTCCATTCCTGACCAACCCTATAATTGCTTACTTTATACCCATATAGCTCTGTGCATTCTTGCACCCATCTCTCAAAAATTGGGTTGTTAGAAAGTGGGCCTTGACATAACCACCTGTCAAACAAAAACTAAATATCCTCCCCATTGCCTAGTTTCCAAGAGACCCTTGCCTTAGCCAGGTCCCTGGCCTTCAGGATACCATTCCAAATAGTTGACCCTTTAGGGATGTCCTCATTGAATAAAGTAAAATGAAGAGAGGGTCTTCTGAGGTATTTATTTTCTAGAATGTTTCTCCATTCACCAGTGTTATTGAAGATTCGCTAGATTTGTTTTGCAAGAAGCACCTTATTGAGATGGATAAGCTTTCTGATGCCCATACCACCATACCTCTTGGGGAGGCAGACCTTCTCTCAGGCAACAAGAGGGTACCTTTTCTTTCCTTCAAGTCCTGTCCATAGGAAGTCTCTTTGGATTTTCTCCATTTTCTTTGCAAATTTCACAAGAATTCCAAAAAGGCTCAAGGCATAAATGGGAAGGTTCTAAAGAGTGGATTTGACCAGTAAACATTTCCTAGCCTGGCTAAGAGAGGCACCGTTCCATCCAACCATCTTCTTGTTGAATCTGTCCAAAATACTATTCCAGAAAGAGTTAGGGGGAGAGGAGCCCAAAGGGAGCCCTAGTTAGGATGAAGGGAGAGAGCCCACCCCACAACCAAGGATTTTGGAAATTTTCCTTTGTCTAACTTCAGGGGTGTTAACAAAGAAGGTCAAGCTTTTGTTCCAGTTAATCAGCTATCTAGTTCCTCTGGAGTAAGTATCGAGAACCTCTTTCAAAGTCTTAGCTTCTTTCATAGAAGCTTCCCCCCCATTATAGTGTCGTCCACAAATTTCTAGTGAGTGAAAGGGACATTTATTGAAGAAGGCTTAATCCCTTTAAGACTTCCATCAGACTTTTTACGTTCAATAAGCCTCCTAATGCATTCAGCTAAAATAATGAAGAGGATAGGTGAGAGGGGGTCTCCCTGCCTGAGATCTCTAGAAGGTTTAAAGAAATCAGAGGCGGCTCCATTAATTAGAACAACAAGAGAGGAGGTAGACACCAATTGAGAAATGAGTTTACACACTTTATTGTCAAAACCAAAGGCCTAAAGGACCTTCCCAAGAAAGGACCAGTCCATCCGATCATAGGCTTTTGAAAGATCCAGTTTGAGAAACATACCTTCCTGCTTGGAAGCTTCTAAAGAATGAATAACCTCATGAACCATCAGCACCAAGTCCAAGATTTGTCTCCCAAGAACAAAGCTAGATTGTTGTTGCGAAATGATCAGATTTAGGATTTTAAGCATTCTGGAAGTGAGAACTTTAGAGATGATCTTGTAGAAAGAGTTGCACAAACTGATGGGCATGAACTTGTCAAAAGAGTCAGACCCTGGGGATTTAGGGATGGGAACCAAGAAGGTAGAATTTATCTCCTTAAGAATACTTCTAGCTCCGAAGAACTCCTAAACTGCCTTAACCACATCCCCCATGACCACCAGCCAGTACATTTGGAAGAAAAAGGTGGGAAACCTGTCCGGACCAGGTGATTTGTCACCAAGTAGGAGAAAAGGGCCTCTCTAACTTCCAAAGCATTAGGAATAGCATAGATAAGTTTATTTTGGTGGGGTTGAATAATCCGAGGAATACAAGAGATGATATCCTCTTGGTCCACCTTGGAAAGTAGGGGGTCCTCGGAGAGAAGAGAAGAGAAGAAGGAGACTGCTTCAGCTAAAATATCTAGATCTTCAGACAACAACACTTGCCCCTTCCTGATTCCAGAGATCCTGTTGTTAGCCCTATGTTTTAGGGTGGAGAGATGAAAGAACTTCATGTTTCAATCTCCATCCTTAAGCCATGTGATTCAAGGATTTTTCCTCCAAAACTTTTCCTAGCTATTGATGATGTTATGAAGATCAGATAGGATCAACAACTTAGCCTCCCTGTTACTCTCATTACATCCTTCCTTCTGTATACTATCTTGGATAACAGATAGATTGTCTGACAACTCCTCCTTGTCATGGAAAATATTGCCAAAATTATACTTGTTCCAAATTTTTACCATCCTCTTTACATTTCTGAGCTTTCTGGTGACTCTGAACATGGTTGAGCCATCAACACCAATCCTCCACCATCTTTTGAGATTATCCAATAGGTCGAGGTGAGTATTCCACATTTTCTCAAACCTAAAAGGGAAATTTCTCCTAGGGTCAAGAGGGGACACTGAAAGTGAAATGGGGGAGTGGTCGGAACCAACTCTAGGAAGCAGAGATAATCTACAGCTAAAAGAGTGCAACCAATCCAGGGAGATTAAAGCTCTGTCCAATTTGACCTGAATGTAGTCTTGACCAGCTCTCTTGTTAGACTAGGTAAAGGTACCCCCCGAGAGCTCCAAATCCATTAGGGCTAGGTCATTGATGAAATTGGAAAGATCCTAATTACTTTCCCAATCCAGGGGTAAACCTCCCATCTTCTCCTTGTCCTCCAGCAGAGAGTTGAAGTCTCCCAGGATTATGCCTTTCTTAATGCCACTGATTTGCACCAACTTTCCAACTTTGACCCAGTAATTTTTTCTATCTCTCTTGTTGTTGGGAGCATAAATGTTCACTAAAAACCAGCAATCATTAGTTTGCAAATGTTGAACTCTACAGAAGAGGATGTTATCCTCATCATACTTGGGCACAATATTGAAATGTCTGTTATTGAATAATAGCAGCAACCCTCCAGATGCTCCTTCTGAGTTTGAGACAATTCCATTCATGTTGCTGTTGAATCTAATATTTTCCAGATTTTCTTTCTTCATTTTCATTTCCTAAATAAGAAATATATCAGGCCTTTGATCCCTTATCATATTCGTTACCACTTCTTGCTTGTGGATTCCATTGAGTCCACAAATATTCCATGAGAGGATCTTCATGCTTTAATTGATGAGCAAGCTTCCTAGATGGTGTGTTGTGTTCCATCCATGATGTTTCTTCTTGCTTCCTCCTTCCTGATTTCATTCTTGTTTTTCCTTCCCACCAGGTTGATTTTATGACCAAGATCTGCCTTGGCCTTGCTTCTAGTTGAAGCAGGAGAGGGGTCCCAGCTATTCTTCTTCTTTCTTCTTCTGACTTCTGTCCAGGGAGGCTCTTGTTCTTCTTTACATAAATCAAAAAAAGCATCTAGCCTGGGTAGTTGTTTTGATGTTGAATTAAAAAGCCATTCTAAGATTCTATTCACTATTACAGGGGGTTCCCTACTAACCGAGTTTGTGGAGTTTTGAGACATTGGTTCCCCTTCCTTTTGTTCCTCCATAGAGTCCGAGATAGAGGAACGGTTCAGATCAACCTCCTCAGAACTCTCAAGGATTTGAGACTCCATAATACTTGCCTCTTCAAGATTATCCTTGGTTTCCTTCATTTGGGAAGGGTTGATTTTGTCCTCAGTTGTCACTTTCCCTTCTCCTTCCAGTGCTTCCACTACAACCTAGAGGTCCCAAGTTCAGCTTGGAGATCAGGGACAAAATCATTAGCTTTTCCTTTAGCTTCTCCATTTTTCTTGACTTGCATTTCTTTCTTCTTCCAAATCTTTTTGGGAACATGAGCAGCTTTCTTCCCTCCTTGAGGGTGGGCCTTTCCCCCCATTCCCTTTCCTTTGAATAGTGGGAAGAATCCAGCCTTGTGGTCTACCTTCTTACAATGGAAGCATGCAAAAGGTACACTTTCATAGTCAATCTTTTGGATTTTTCTTCCCAATCAAGATTGAAATTCTATAACTTGAGGCATATCCTATCCTTCGGTCACTCCTACACATATCCTTGCATAGGTAAGTCTCTTCTTAGTTGTCATTAAAGGATCAATGGAAAGAAGCTCTCCAAAAGACTTGGCAATGCCATCAAAGACATCCTCATGCCAGTATTCCATGGGCAACTCCGAGAGTCTAATCCAAACTGGAGCCTGGGATAGGAAATCATTATTCAAGTCCAGATTGGAAGACCATTTCTGCAAGATTAAAGTAGATCTCCCCAGAGACTAGTTCCCTGCGCATAGGATTCTGGAAAAGTCTTCTGAGCAAGAAAACTCAAAAGTCATGAAACCTTTAGCCATTTCTGTCACTTCTACATGCCCCTTTAAATCCCATTTGTTTCTAGGAAAAACCCTCACAACATCAATGTTGAGCCCTGGCCCTATATATTTTCCCACCAAAGTATTTGCCATACTGAGGATATTGTGGTCTATAATTTTTTGAGGAACTTCCAGAACAAAGAAACCCTTCTCCTTGTTTGATTTATCAATGACTTTCGAGAATGTTGACTTACTTGATGGTTTGACTCCAAATAGGATCGACTAGCAACCCCAGGCCCCAGGCAGCCCACCACTGGAGTGAAGGGGAGGAACCTTCTCACCTGGGTGAGGGAGCAACTTCTGTGGGTCCCCATCCTTTGAGGCGTTTGCATCATTCACCTCTAATTCCTACCCTGCAGTTGCAGATTGCCCCCCAATGCCCGTGTTCTCCCAATTCTCACCTAGTTGCTGCTTAAAAAACCCATTCCCACCTAGCTGCTGATTCAAAAACCCATTCTTGCTCGCTCCGCACACTCCACTCCCCATTGTCCTTACAATTATACTTTGAATCCAATGTTATTCAATTGTGCTACACTGAATAGATTATGCTTTAGTCCTTCAACCCATAAACATTATCACATATAAGTTCATTGGTTAAAGAGATACATCCTTTTCTTTTTATGCAACAAGGTTTATTATTTTCAAATCTCACACTACCACCATCATAATATTTCATGTGTTCAAACTATGTTTTGTCTCCAATCATATGATGTGAGTAGCCACTATTAATAATCCATGTATCATTTTTATTAACATGAAAGATAAGTGCCATTTGATCTCCTTTATCATTAGATTCATCTTTTGTAGCAATATATACCATTTCATGTTCACTGTTATCAAAATATTTAGCCATAAAACAAGAGTTCTTACCTTCTTCCTTAAAGTCCTTGTAGTTTTTGAATTCCTTCTTGCCTTTGTACTTATTACTTTTCTTTTCATCCTTGTTTTCTTTATTTGGGCACCTAGCAGTAATGTGACCAATTTTTTCACAAGAAAAATAGATTAGAGGAATTGTACCTTTGTACTTTCCTCTGCCTTTAGCATATTTCTTTGCAAGTAGGGCTTCAATAGCTTCAAGATAACTGTCAAAACTTTCTTCTATTTCTCCTTCACTTCCTGATTGATTGGCCTTTGATTTCTTACTCTTTTTCTTGAGTGAAATATTGGCTTCAAATATATACTCAATACCTTTGGAAATAGGAACATAGTTATCACAGTTATCTAACTCAAAATTTGTCAATCTTCCAACTAGAGCATCCAAAGCTATATTGCTATTTGAATCACATCTCATCTCTTGAATAAAAAAAACTCTAATTGCATAAATAGAAACAAGGGTTTAGAGTACCTTGCTTACAACTATTTTTTCATCAATGTCTCCTCTAGATGCTTTGATTGCACTCACACTTGCTTTGATGCTTTCCACATATTTTTCAATGTTTTCATCTTCTCTAATTTTCATTTGATCAAATTGACCTCTAAGTCTTTTTGCTTTAGCTCTTCTTAGATTTTCATCTCCTCCCTAAATGTCTTTTAGTTTGATCCACATTGGATGAGTTGTAGTAAAGTCTTTTACTTCATTAAATTTAGCATAATTAAGAGTAGATGCAATATCAATCATCATGATGTTATGATTTTTTCTTTTCAGCAATGTCATCAACTGATAATGTTCTAGTGGGAGTTTTGTATTTAGAATCAAGATACTTACAACCTAAATCACTGATAGTTGTTAGATGTAACCTCATAAGTCCTTACCATGCTACAAAGTTGTCTCGATTCAACCTGGGAATCTCTCTTCTGTAAGACATCCTGATCTTTAGCTTAGGCATTTCAAGCACCAAAGCTCTGATACCAATTGTTAGAAATATAAGATGAGTAACTGAGAGGGGAGGGGTGAATCAATTGCCACTAAAATAAATTCCAGTTCCCTTAGATGTCAGTACAAAATAAACTCTAAAAGCTAAATTTTGTTAATGCTTGGAAAACACACGAAAAATGTTGTAACTTAGTAAACATTGAAAATGCTCGGCAAATACTTAACATGAAAATATTAAGATGTTAACTATGATTAATATTATTTAGTTTCAAACACATTAGAGAAATGGTATGAACACATTTGACACCAAGATTTAATGTGGAGATCCAATTTGGAAAAAACCACCAATTACAACTAGTTACTGATTCTCACTCTTATGAAGTGAGCGTTGTTAGGAGCCAACCCTATTAAAGGTTACAAAACAAACTATTAGGTCTGACCTTGTTAGAGTATTTAATCACCCTATTAGGAGTGGCCTTATTAGATGTTTTTGGAGAATTCAATAGAAATGCCACCTTGTTAGAGGATTTACAAATAACTATTAAGACAACTCTATTAAGAGAATTAGATCACTGCAACAATGGTTAGAGAGTAAGAATGAGATGACTTGATTTTAGATGCAACTGAATTGTTGATTATAGATCTCAATTCTAGCTTGTATACTTGATCCTTCTTGATCAAATATATCTATTTAGCTCTACAATGATATTCTTCTTATCCTTCTGATTCCCTTCCTCTTAGCATCATTCAATTATCTTCCATTCATTCCCACATTCTAAATTTCAACTTGATCTTATACTTATATCTTTCATCTTGTCAAGTTGGCTAGAATACAACTTAGAATAATTAATATTCATCTTCTCAGTTGGGTAGAACCAACAAAAAAATTAATTAAACTCAATATGTCAAAACAAGAAAATCCTTCATTAGCTAACCCTATTCAGTAGACACTAACTTAGAATGATTTTATTGTGTTGACCAAGTGAACTCAGTCAACATTACATATATGCAAAGTTCATTTGGTAACCAAGTGAGCTTAGTTAACACTAGTTTCATCCAATATTTCCTTCATTAACCAAGTGAGCTTGGTTAGCACTCATCTTCCACAAACTTTCCTTTGGCGCCTAAGTGAACTCAGTAGAAACTTTCTTATGAACTAGGTAAACTCTGGAACGCTCGATAGACACAAAAAACTATCTTTAATGTACAAGTGAGCTTGAAATACACTGACTAGTAATGACATGACATTTTGTGTGACATCAAATACAATACACAATTAATCAATTGTATTCAATAGTTTCTTGGCTAACCTTATTCCTTTTCTTAATTATAGCAATCTCCTAGTTAGAATTATTCCTTTTCCTAATTATAGCTACCTCCTAGCTAGAATTATTCTCTTTTATTTTTCCATTCATATCTCTATCATCCTTCCCCATTTTATTCTTCCCACCCACCTCCTTTTTACTATCCTCTAACTCTATGTCCTCATCTTTAGCTTACATATTTATGTCTAGCCCTACTTTTGGCTATCCTACTTAACCTTCTACAACCACTATCATTCTCTTCTTCTAAATCAACCAGGTTAACATCATGTGAAGTTTCCATTTTATGCTTTGTTGTGGTATGGCACACCCAAAAACCTTCTTGTGTTTTTTTTTTAAAAATTACCAGAGGGAATAGAAGAAGGGGATGACTAGGGAGTCATGGCCACAAAACAACCCTCACCACTAGTGCCATTATGATTTTGTGGGTACTAGCTATCAATTAAATTAATGCAATGAGGGAAAGGGGCTAGCTAAAAATTGGAAAGGAGATAGATTAGACCCTAGTGTAATGTTTAATGAATACAAGTAAATCTTTTACCTTTTTTCTAAGTTCTATTCCTAGCCTTTATGAAAACGGCTTACAAGTCACATATCAAAAATAATAAAAAGGAGACTTCATCATGATGCCTAAAGTGATTTAAAAGATGAAAATGGTAGCATTAGCAGGCACCAAAACTACCTTTAAGGGTAAGGCAATTCATAAGCACAAGACACACCTCACTGAGGGCTTAGTGGGATCTTCATAGCTAAACCCACCTCTGAACCTCACAAGCTCTTCATGTTTTTTGAAATATCCATTGACTATAGAAACCTATAGATTTAACATCATTACTTTTTGTAACCTATAGATTTATACAAACAAGTAAAAGCCTTTTTGTGAATATTAATTTGTCTTTAGTTGAGTTACCTATACAATTGAAAAATAGCTTCAAGTAACCTTAGGAATAATTTTATTATTCTTTCAAGAGATTTCAAGAGAAAAAATTACATCAAATTCATAGTTGTCTTGTGTAATAGTGACACTCAATACTAATAAAAATTATAGACAACAACAATGAACGAAGAGTGTGTGGGGAGGGAAAACAAGGGGAAGTCAATAATTTAAATATGTTTAAATAATAATGCATGACAACCATGAAATAATAATGTTTTGGTGAATGTATTTAAAGAATTTGAAGCTTTGCAACATAAGTAAACAAAAATGAATGTGGGCTCAACTAGGTGTTTTGGGAACACACTTTTAGAAAGAACACATGTTACTTAATGTATATATCCCTACTTGTAACCTTAAACACCTTTATCTTAGAAAGTTTGCAAAATGTCTTCTTAAAAATAATTATCATCTAGCAATAGTAAATGGAAGATTTAATGCTCCATTCTATGAAGGTAGACATGTTAAAGCATATGATGGTACAATATTAACACTATATAGGTTATCCACAGCAAAACTATGAACCAAAAGCCTGGTAAAAAAATATGAAAGGATCTAGATTTCTTTTAACATTGAACTTTTAAAATAGCCTAAAGATTTCTTATAATGTAAGTTTTAATATATACTTATTAATTATTAATAATAAAATATATAATTTTAACTATATTTAATAAATGATACTAATCATTTGTTAATGAATATGTAATATATTTAAAATATGAGAATATTTAATCTTGTCATTAACATATGACATGTCAATTAATTCATATTTTATATAATATTAAATTACATTCAATTAATATCATATAATAATCTCATAATCTGTAGAGAGCCACAATACAGAAGAGTATGGTGGAGTCAAAATAAGAAGTTTAGAATTATTAGAAAGTTGGTATTCTATTTTGGGCACTTTCTTTTAATTGCATTTCTATTGTTTCTTGAAATTTATACACAACTGCACCTATTGTATACCATTAACATTCAAATATTTGCAGAGAAGAAGATCTTTGATTTCTTTACCACGATCATTAAAGACATTTCCAAACTGTATGAAATGATTCTTTAAGTTGAAGACATAAATGTGGAAGAATCAATAGAATGTATGAACTCTGTCATATGTATTTTCTCTTCGTAAAGAGATGATTGGTGGCTGTAAAACCAAGCGAAAAGATATAAAAAAGCCATTGGTGGCTGTAAAATCAGACTCAAAAATCTTTATCAAGACTTCCTCAGCTTGTCCTAGAGCAAGAGATTTCAACAGAGACATACATGCCGCATTGAAAGCATTTTTCAATACGTGATGATTGATCATATAATTTAAGGGGGAGAGTTCGATCATGAGTGATTCATTTGCTACACATGAAGTTATTCAAGCTATTCACTTCAGACTTTTTATCTGATAGTTTCACAATCTTCATTAAAAAAACCTTTTTTGTGATAATATATAATTTAAATTATCAAATCATTATGTTTAGATGATATTTTGATTTTTTTATGATGAAATTTATATAATATGTTATTGATCAAGATTTAGTACAAATTATGTTAATGTAAAATAAAATTTGATAATGTAAGACTGAATAGTTTGTCAATGAGATAATCAATTTAGATGTAATTTTAAATTTTTGTGTAATATAAATAGAATGTATAATTTACTCATTCATTATATAAGTTCATATCATTATTAAGTGTGTTTTTAATTTATCACAATCGTGTTATCAAAACTATTAAATATTTTTTTAATTTTTAATTTCTTTATTTAGTATCGAGCTATTGTACTTATGTTGTCATAATAAGAAGTGGGGAACTAATTAATTTGAGAATGTTCTATTCAAGATTTTTTTTAAATGAGATCATAAAGAAAAAATATTACAAATCACACAACACAATTTTTTTCTTAAAAAAAGATTCAGTAAGGTTTAGTGAAAAATGTACTGGTTAGAAGTGTTTCTCTTACAAACATAACTTCTACTTTTCTCAATAAAGAGGATCTAGAGGTTATGTTGAAGTGTGATACCCAATAATACAAACCAATACCATCTCATGTTAGGTCTCCAAACTTTTCCCTTAAGTTTCATCCTAGGGGTATAAATGATCAAAGATTCATAATAAATTTTATGAATTCAAATGCCTACTTTAAAGTTCACTAAGAATATGGCACGAAGCCTAAAACAGCCTAAAACTCACTTTAACTACCACTAGTTGTCACTTTATCATAATCTATTTCTCTTATATTTAATTGGAATATTTACTTAAGTTTAAAAATAGTATCTTCCCAAAGCACATGGTTGAGCCTACCTCAATTTTCATGTCTATTTCAGTTTTCCTGCCAAACTTCAAATGATTTAGTTTAGTCTCTTTTATAGAAACTAAACATAACATTATATTTTACAATATATATTTAATGTTTATTATCAATATATGATATATATAATTTAAATTATTTATTAAATATTTAAACTATTCAATGATAACATGAATAAAAAAATTGCTTAGATATTATTAAATATTTAATATAATATTAAATTATATTTATGTAATATTATAGAATAAAATCTACAATCTATAGAAAACTAAAATGAACTAAGAGATAGTGGGAAGGTAAAGTAAGATCAAATTTATAATTATTAAATAAGATTTATATAAATTTAAATATAATATTTAAGTAGTGGTGTATGACAACTAGTAGGAAGAGGGTCCTAAATACCATCTTTGCTTGGGGTCATTACAGCCAAGCTACATAGAAGCACTCTAACTCCAGTAGTTAGAGTCCCACCCAAGCGAAACCACAATAGATTCGGAATAACAAAAGTTTGACTAGTAATCTAAAAAAGAAAAGTTTAGATTGGTAATAACAAAAGTCTACAAGCTATTGGAAATGAAAATTGGGGTGGCTTCATTTGAAATGGTACCCACTAATCAATGCTTAACGTGTGCCCATTTCAGCCCAACCTAATTTTCATAAATATGACCTGTCACTTTAACATAAGCTATTTTGGGAAACTAAATATTCAAACTATTGACCAAGATAAGTGCCTAGTCATAAGATGTTATAATATTAAGACTCTACGGGCTGTCCAAAGAAAAATACTGAATTCAATGTCAAATTTTGATTGAAAATAAGGAGGGCTCAAAAAATTTCAAGCGGAACTTTTAAAATGCTCAACCATTCATTAGAATACAAGTTTTAATTCAAGGTTCATCCAGGATATAAAGAGAATGAAAACTAGCTGGAACAACATTATGAGTGAAGAGGGAGAAGAAAATATTAGTAAGAAGCCTTAAACTAAGTGGCTCACTCTTGGTATTGGGCCATGTAGAGAGGATGTCTTAGGGCCAAGCAAAGATCTATATGACAAGGGTAAAGTAATGGATGAAGAGAAGAAAGGTGATTCTAGTTGGCTTACACTCAAAATTGGCTCTTGCATTGAGGATGAATCAAGAATGATCGTGCATGTCATGGACAAAGCTGAGGGTTTTTCATGTAGGAAAAATGGATCCAACAAAGAGCTAAAAGTCCAAGAAGACTCAACTTTTGTAAGTCAAATTGAAGAGGACATCTTGAACATTATATTTTGCAAGCTTCCTCTTCCTACTCTATTCCAATCTCAAGCTGTTTGTATTTCATGGAGAACTTTTATTTCTACCTCTGTTGAGTTTCACAACATGTGGGAGCAGAGCAATAAGCAAATGTGGTTGGTGATGGCTCTTCATGATGATAGAGACGAGGCTGATATAGGGCTTGCTTTCTATGATGTCAGTCGAAGTACTTGGTGCAAAAAGATGCTTAATAATGAGGATAGAGGTTGGAATTCTAATTGGAATCTCAGAGATGGAGATGGGGGCCTTCTCATTTTTATTAGCTGGAATGGATTCTTTAAAGTGATCAATCCACTCACTATGCAGACCCATTATCTTGAAGATGTCAGACTGACCAGAACAAGAAAGATTTCTGATTATGTGGACGAACATTATGATGAGACTACTGTGCACCTCAAGTTTGATCCCCAGCGAAGGACATATCAGGTATTTATTATAATTGCAAATACTGATCTTGGGTACGGTAAGAATTGTGTTATGAATTATAAATCTGCAGAAAGGAGATGGTTTTTTAAATGGATTGACATGGGAATGAAAATGAGCTTTTCCCCGAGAATTTTATTGAAGAACCAAATAATGTACTTGTTTTCTGGAGATGGGGAAAAGGTTGGTATGTATGATCTGAATGGAAATGGTAAGTTTCATTACTTATCAGGGATGCAATCTGTAATGGAAGGCTTCTTGGGTATTGTTTTGTTCAAAGGAAGAATTATAATGCTTTGTAGAAGTGGGCAAATGGAACCCCCACCATATACGCTTACTTTGAAATTTTATGAGTTTGATGAGCGTGGGAAGCAGTGGGCATCTAAATATGAAGCTATTGTATCGCCCGAACCTTTGGAAGATGAAGTGACTTGTTGCGTTGGGGGGGATTATATCTGGATAAATGAACACAACCGAGATGGTTATATCATATCTATCATTCGTGTAGATTTAGAAAATGGGGAGGCGAATTCTTTGCCAGGAGCAGACGACTATGATGGGAGAAACTGTGTATCCATGGGACTAAGCTTTTGCCCATGCTCTAATTAGGGTAGGTTTTGCTCTTCTCTCATTGCATTTCCATTGTTTCCTGAACTCTTAAGTGCTGCTGCATCAGTAAAGGGTTTTAAAAATATTAGACCATTCTGTTACATTTTTCAAGTATTACTTCAGATTGCAGTTAGATTTATCAAGTTCTGTTACTTTGCAAGATAAATATTATATATTTATCTTCTGTTATGTATCTCCTATATGTTGTTTGTTGTTTTTTGATTTTAGGCTTGTGGGATCTGATCTTTATTTTAATATCAGAACACGCCGAAACAGTCAGAAATGTTTTATAGTTTATATTTTTGCTAAAAATGATAGATTATTTATCATAAAATAATGCTAATTTCAGACTGCATAACGGATAATGTATGTAAAAGTTCACAGTGTTGCTGGGTCATTATCTGTGATGGAGAAAAGAATTGTATGATTGAAATATTTTAACTATGATTATCTGATATTTTATTTTGGGAACAATGCTGTCTTATATCTCTATTTCAGAATGTAGGAACTTCAGATATTTGATACTTCAAGTAGTTTTACTTTATTTTAATTTAAATATGACTTTCTCTTTCCTTGGTCTTTATTTAGAAAATTAAAAATATGATAAAATGTGAAGTATTTTAGTCTCTTAGAATTTGTGCTTGAAACTGTTGAAAAGGCTCTATAAAGCTACTATGGAAATATTAATATTCAAACAAAAGTAATCAAAGGGATAACTCTATGCAATCTTTAACAAAGATGTTTTGAAATGATTTAAATGAGTTTTTTTAGAAGTTGAAGACATGAGTGTAAATAACAGATATTTTAAAAGGTATAAGAAATTACAAGCAAATGTCATTAGGGGCTGTAATCTTTATTAATGCTTACCTCAACTTGTGCTACAGTTATAATGGAGATATGTAAGATATAAGAGGATAGACAATATATGTCAATCACTTGACAAATTTTTCTATTAATTATAATAAAAAGTCCATACCAAAGAACACCACAAAATATAGGTTTAAAAGATTATAACTTAAGTCAAACGATCTGAGGTCTGTACAGATCAACATATAAACATGGAACCATCTACTCAAAAACCAAACTAGAGCAACAAAAAGGAAATAAAATGTATCCTCTTGTTCCATCCAAGTCATCCAAGGCAAGGGACAACTTGATCATCAAAACCTTAGTTCCTCATCTCTGATCTCTCTGTTTGGATCCTTCATCAATTCTTTCCATGGAAGAGGAGGCGCATGTGAAAAAGTACTAATCAAAATGTAACGTGTTCTGCCCTCATTGAATTCCTTCTTCTTTTTCGTGAACACTGCTACACTTTTAGCCTCACAAGTCTGGGCAAGTAGGTGGACCATTTTGTCCAACTTGGTGTTGTTGGTCCTGGGCTTGTATACCATGGTAGTAGTGCTAGCTTGGTCACTTACAGTATTTTTCTTGTTCAGCTCTTCTATCTCTTTTTTTAGCTTTATGTATTATGCCATATCTTTAAGGGTGCCTTCAAACGACCCCAATGCATTGGCCTTCACTTCAAACTGTATACCTTCATCCTTTAGTTATTTTGTGCATTCACTTGTTATCCTCAACACTTGTCTTTCTTTTACTTTGTAGCTAATGGTAACCTGCATAATGAGTCTCTTTAGAGAATTGGTAAGGATTCTACTCCTATCTTTAAATATATCATCATTCCTAATAAGTCAAATAGACCAAAGCAAAAGGGCAGGGGCTCTAGCTCGGTTGGCTAAAGCTTCTCTGTTGCAAGGGGTTGGTCACAGGTTCTAGTCTCGTGTCGCGCCAATGCTTTGTCAAATACTTTATTTGTTAAAAAACATACACCTCAAGCTATTTAAAAGTCTCTATAAAGCCACAATGGAAATATTAATATTGAAATTAAAGTAGTTAAAGGGATAAGTCTATACAATCATTATCAAAGATGTTAATAATAGATATTTTGAAAGTTATAAGAAATTACAAGAAAATTTTATTATTATAAGAAATTACAAGAAAAAATCATTAGGGGTTGTAATTTTTATCAATGTCCCTACATATCAGCATCTAAACATGGAAGAGGAGGCACATGTGGAAAAGAACTCATCAAAATACAAGGTGTTCTACCTTCATTGAATTCCTCCTTGTTTTGCACGAAAACTACTACACTTTTAGCCTCAGAAGTCTCAACAAGTATGTTGACCATTCTAGCCAACCTAGTGTTGTTGTAAGTAAATAAACTGTATCCTAAGCTTTCCATCCATTTCATCTAAGGTAGGCAACCATCTAACCTCAGTTCCTCATCTCCATAGAAGAGGGGGCACATGTGGAAAATAACTCATCAAAATGCAAGGTGTTCTACCTTCATTGAATTCCTCCTTGTTTTGCATGAAAACTACTACACTTTTAGCATCAGAAGTCTCAACAAGTATGTTGACCATTCTAGCCAACCTAGTGTTGTTGTAGCTGGGCCTATATATAGTGGCACTAGTGCTAGCTTGGCCACCTACATTAGTTGGCTTGTTTAGGTCTTCTATCTCTTTTGTCAACTTTATCCATTCTACCATATCCTTAAGGGTGCCTTCAAATGACCATAGTGCATCATCCTTTACTTCAAACTGTATACCTTCATCCTTTACCACTTTTGTGCATTCACTAGTTATCCTCGGCACTTGTCTTTCTTTTACTTTATAGTTGATGGTAACTAGCATACAGATTTTATGCATAATGAGTCTCTCCAAGACTTGGTAAGGATTGTACTCCTATCTTTAAATATATCATCATTCCTAATAAGCCAGATAGACCAAAGCAAATGAGAAGAGAAAATAGTGTAGAAAATAATTGTATGATTGAAATATTTTGATTATGTTTTTCAAATACTAAGAAACACCACAAAATATAAGTTTAAATGATTAGAACTTAACTTAAATGATCTGAGGTCCATACCAATCAACATCTAAGCATGGGATCATCTACTCAAAAACCAAACTAGGGCAACAAAAAGGAAATAAACTGTATCCTTTGCTTTCCATCCAGGTCATCCAAGGGAAGGGACCATCTAACCACCATAGCCTCAGTTTCTCGTCTGTGATCTCTATGTTCGGATCCTTCAACAGTTGTTTCTATGGAAGAGGAGCTGCATGTGGAAAAATACTGATTAAAATGCAAGATTTTCTGCCTTCATTGAATTCCTCCTTGTTTTTCGTGAACACTACTCTAGAGACTTTTAGCCTCGCAAGTATTGGCAAGTATGTTGACCATTCTGACCAACCTGGTGTTGGGCCTTTATACCATGGCACTAGTGCTAGCTTGGCCACTTACATCAGTTTTCTTTTTCAGATCTTCTATCTATTTTTTCATCTTTATTTGTTGTACCATATCCTTAAGGATGCCTTCAAACAATCCTAGTGCATCAACCTTTACTTGAAACTGTATACCTTCATCCATTAGCACTTTTGCACATTCACTTGTTATCCTCAATGCTTGTCTTAAATAATCAGTAAAAAAATTAAACTGGAAAAATTTCCACAATCTAATCTATAATAATCAGTAAAAAAAATCTAAATTTAATTATGTTCACATTTTCTGTAATCATATTCTTTCATTGTTGATGTTATCTTCTAGACAAAAACATACCAAAAACACATCATAAGGAAAATTTTGAAGTTGCACGAAATCAAAGAACAGTTTGACTTTCATTGGTGGTTGGAAAGTTCAACTTCACTGTGGTATTCAATGTTTTGCTCATCTTGTTCCAGCATGTCCACAGTGTGGTATTTTTTTTGCAGTGGTTATATTATTTCATGTTTCTAATTCATTTTCGGTTCATGGCTGACCTATTTATAGTTGGTGGGCAATCTTTACAGAATTAATCATTTCAATTGATTGGTTCAGGGCTCTGTGGTTCTCTGCCTCTTTTTCAGTTGGTTCTTTTGATTTTGTGATTTCCCATGTCTTATTTCTGGACCTGCACTCTAAGTGTGATTTCCCATGTCTTATTTCTTCAGTTCTATAGATTTTTTGTGCCGCTGTTACTCGTGCTGTTTGTATCATTATAGCAGCAATTTGTATAATCGTGACTGCTCTCTTTTTTCAATCTTTGTAAATGAGGGTATGTTTTCTTCTGTTATCATCGCATCGGGTCTTGTACTTTAATTATAATGAAATAATGCTAATCTCAGACTGAATAAAGGATAATGTATGTACAACTTCACGCTTTTTCTGGGTCATCATCTGTGATGGAGAAAGAATTGCATGATTAAACTATTTTGATTATGTTTGTGACATAGGTATTTAAATAAACTTTATTTTGAATCGGTGTTTTGTAGCATTGTTTTGGCAATAATGCTAGCTTATATCTCTGCTGATTTGTCTTTCATACTGTTGTAAACTTTGGTGAGATTCATTTTATATTAATATGAATATGACTTTCTCCATCTGGACCCTTTATTTACTAAATAAATTGTATGTAAAATATGAAAAAAATTATTATTGATGAAATGTTTCGAAGTATTTTAGTCTGCCAGAATCTGTGGTTGCAAACTATGTACATCTGAAACTATTGAAGCAGCTGCATAAAGTCTGAGTGGAAACATTAACAGTCAAATCAATGTATGAACTCTTTATAATTATTATTAAAGATGTTTTGAAAATGTTTTTGTGATTGTTTCAGAAGTTGAAGACATGAAGGTAAAATAAATATAACAGATATTTTGAAAAGGATATAAGAAATTACCACTAAATAGAATTAGTGATAATCTTTATCAATGCTACCAGTGTTTACGTCAGTTTGTGCTACAGTAATAATGAAAATATGTAAATATGGAATGATAGATAATATATTTGTATAATTTGACAATTGTCTTAAGAAAATAGGAATTATACAAGTGTTTGATGAAATGTTCTATTGAACTAAAAGAGGGGTAAAATTTTTATTGAATATCAAAGAGAGCTGAACAACATAAGAAACAAAGAGAATTACATAGCTTTATCCTGGTCCACAAGTTGATCCAGTATCTGAGATAAATCAAGGGGAAACATCCTAGGATTAAGAATGTTCCAAGCGGGCCCCTGCTCAGAGGCCCATTTAGCCAGACAATCAGCCACACCATTCCACTCACGAGGGATATGCATAAAAGACACAGAATCCAGCGAATTGCATAACTGAATGATCTGTTGAATAACCAGAGCCAAATGCCAATCCACATGCACAAGGTTTCTATTATGCAATAAGTTCACAACCACCTGCGCATCCGTCTCACAGAGGATTCTTTTCCAGCCACATAGATAGCATTGTTCCACTGCAACCAAGATAGCCAAGGCTTCCATGAGGTTATTAGTATACTAACCCTTGTAAGTAGAAAACAGAAATTGGATATTACCAGAACTATCACGCCCAACTCCCCCAATACTAGTCGGACCAGGATTTTCCCGAGAAGAACCATCAGTGTTGATTTTAAGAGTACCCACCTCAGGAGGAGACCAACGTCCCTGACGATTAACTTGCTGAGGGTGTTGCTTAGCTCGATTCCCAGAGCGGGTGCGGGGGATTGAGGGAGAACAACCCTGAAGAGGAAAGGAGAGGCAAGAGTAAATACCAGCATCAATAGGATCCAAACCCCCACTGATGTCACATTTAGCAAGGAGTGTTTCCTGAAAAGAATTAACAATTCTCCCCCACAGGTGCTTGATCTCAAACTACAAATCATGGAAGATCCTTCTATTCCTAAAATGTTCTATTGAGATTAATATTTGAAAATGTGATAATTCTATTCTATGATTGAAAGTTTTATTTAATGAATTGAAATTGATTCAATAATTTGAAAATTAGAGAAGAGATTTCCACAATCTATGATAATAATCCATAAGATTTTTATATCACATCAAATAATAAGTATAAATACAATCGGCCCATTCATCAAGGTTTGATCTTTGTTTTGTATTACCATGTGTTTTTCCACCACTCGGGAGACTCCTAGGAACTCTGTTGTTATTGAGGAAATAATGCCCGACTATGACCTGGATATTCCTCCTGCTTGTGACTGGTGAAACTAGTAATCCCAAGGAAAAATTCAAAAAATTTAAAGCAAAAACCCAAACCCTGGAAGAATCCTTGTTGTTTGAAACTTCGGCTAAACACAAAATGTATCTTCAAAAACTAGTCCAGTCGACACTCCAAAGAAAATAAAAATTCTTAAGGAAATAATTGAGCTAGATAATCAAGACTAGGAAGGATCATATGGCAACGAATGAGACAAGAAAGCTAGGGCTAAGGGTTATAAAATTTAATAAGTTCAGGGGAAAGGGGATCTAAAAGGTTGATTATTAAAAAAGCAAAGAATTACAAAGAAGCTAGCAGAGACATGATTCTTAGGATAAACAAGATGAGAGACTTATGAAATTGAGGATGAAGAAAAACTAATAAGATTGCAAATGGAGAGGAATTTGGAGTAGAAGAAGGTAGTGAAGAGTCTGAGGAGGTTGAGCAAGAGGCTTAGGAAGCTCATATTGAGGTTGTTATTAGGCCTAATGTTGATATCCCCATTTCTTAAAACCCCATCGCTAAACAAATTAAAGTTATGATCAATCACGTGCCCTCTAAGGATAGTAATATTGAAAAGATTAAAAAATATCTAGAAGAACAAGTCAAGGTCGTAAATGAAAAATTGTTATCTCTTAACAATAAGTTTGACAATGCCATAGCTTGCATTCAATTGGGTGTGGCCATTTAGACTATATGTAGGGTCCAGAAAGAAATGATGAGGAAGGTCATCTTTGGCACTGTCATGGATAACATCAAACTTAAGAAATTTTTCATACAGAAGGACACTATGTGTGTAGAGATGAAGAGTGTGGAGGATATATACAACTAGATAGAGGATCTCAAGTACCTAGTGGAGCACTGGAAGAACATCAATCAAGACTAGTTTTTCTTTGCTCTAGTTTTTCATTTTGTGTGTTTCAGTGTTTAGTATTTTTGGTTACTTCCTTTTAATGGTTATTGTGCTCCTGCTTGTAATTCTGGGACATAGTTTAAATACTGTTATGTTAAATCTAGCTCTAAAACTCAATTTTTTTTTTTTATTGTCAACAATGTTTTGATTGATAAATTAGACTTTGATACTAGTAGTACTTTACTTGGTTTTTTTAATAAGTTTTTCTTTAGTAAAAATAGTTATAAAGAAAAAAAACTAGAAAGGTATAGAAAATGAAAAGAAACAATAATTGAAGCAGTAATAGAAAAAAAATACTATAATTTAAATTCAACAAAAGAGAAACAATTAGATTAAATAATTATCTAAATAGATGACGGTCCAAGGGTGCATGGGAATCTTTACAATGTAGAACCTTAACAAAGAAAAATCTCACTCACACAATCATTAGGAGACCATAATCAATTATCAATGACTTCAATTTGGATGGTGTACAAAAGAGTGAGAAAGCAAGCCAAAGATGGCCATGGGAGTTGTTGGAGTTTGAAGAGGGGACGCAAAGATTTTATGGCAAGCAATCCAATTGAAATTTGACACAATGATATAAATGATTGTTGAATTTATATTATAAGAGATTTAGTAATTTAATGTTATGATTTAGATAAAAAATAGTTGTAAAGATAAAAATACAAGTTACACAAAAGAAGAAATATTTTGTTAGAATTCATAAAACATTTTCATCATGCATACATCCATTTGATCATACAATCACTTAAACTTGTAGGTTATTGTTAACTCAACTTTGAAGAAATGTAAGCATGAAACATAAGAAATTCAATAACACATTTGGCACAATGATTTAATGTAGAAACTCAATTTGGGACAAACCACTAGTAACATGCTACTCATTCTCACTCTTCTGAAGCAATGCCCTATGAAAGGTCAACCCTGTTAAAGGTTACAATGCACACTGTTAAATGTGACCTAGTTAAAAGATTTCAATCACCCTATTAGGAGTGAGCTTTGTTAGAGGACTTTAGATCATTCACTTGGAATGTAACTAAGTTAAAAGATATACAAATGACTATTAGGTCAACGTTAAACCAAAGAATTTAGCCTAGACTAGTACAATGATTAGAAAGTAACAATAAGACTTGATCTAATAACAACTTACAAAACACTTGCAGATTACAAATCTTTTTTTTTAGTCCTCCATTCTATTTGACTTTCACACACTTTAGTTCTGATAGCTTGTTCACCCTTCAAGCATCCACACCCTTAAGTCTTCTTGCTTTGTTTTCCAATAGCAGTCGCTTCTCTTAGGTCACTAAATGAAGCAATAACCTAGACTCCTTGTCTTCCTTAGGTTCTCACACATGACAACCTTCTCTTCTGACCAACCATCTCTATAAATAGAAAATTAAGATCTTTTTTCATTCAACCTTCATTTCCCATTTTAGGGTTAGGTTTGATTAGGTAAGGTTCAATGGATCTACCCATATTTGCATTTTATTCCCTTCTATAAAATTCTCCTCCAATCCTCTTTGAAGTCACCTCAAAATGGTTCATCTCAAGTTCTATGCCACCAGCCCATCAAGCTTATCTTTCACATGGTTCACACAATCCAAGAAATAAAAATTGTCAGCTCATATTTATTGAATTCATGATATTTCTCATAATCCTAACACTCAATATTAACTTGCTTCTAATGCTCGGCACATACTACATTGCTCAACATCCACTATCAAAACACTCAGCACGAAATAAAGTTTATTGGTACTTAGCATCAACTAAACTTTACTCGGCTTCCACTGTATCACTTGACATACACTTAATTTTGACTTTTCTCAGCTCTAACTAATTTTTTGCTTGTCTTACACTAAATTTTCTCAACACCTACTGTGTAGATTATTAAGCTTGGCAAACACAATTCGTTTTATTTTTTCATATGAACTTAATTAGTGTATTTATCCTTTGCAACCTTAAGTAGATAATCAATGCACTATAATATCATTGTCTTAACTAATCCTTATAGTTCTTTTCCATATCATAGCTCAACCTTTCCTCTAGGTGCTATTGTTACCTTATTTGATCATAATCCTTTTCATCAATCAAAAAAATGATAGTACTCAAATCATATAAGCAATTGTCTTGCCAACAAGTAGAAGGTTTGTCATCAGTGATAAAACAATGATTGAAATACATTTTCATACTTGTATCAATCTATTTTCAACAATCTATTTCTTTGGAATTGATGAAAAACCACAATTAATTAGTAAAACTAACAATAATACCAAAAAGAAAATAATTTCTTGTATTGAAATCTCTCCCTCTATCATAAACTTTCATCTTTTGAATAGGTTACAAAATTTTGTTCTAACTTTCATCTTCTAAATAGGTTACAAAATTATCTTATGATCAATAAACAAACAATCAATTCATCCTTATGAATTCCTCGAGATCACTTCTTATATCTACCTTGGCATTAGCTCCCTCTAACTAGGTATTCCATGTTTCTTTTGTATCTTCTTTCTCCCTTTCTTTCTGCTTTTCTCCCTCACAATTTCTCTCTCTTTAACAACAATGCCAAAGACTTGTCATCTTAATATACAAATATGAATATTTTTAGTTTCTCTCTCTGTCACCTAGCCAATTGTGACTGATTTGTAGCTCCAACTCTTAGATTACTTGAGCCAACTCCTAAAGTCAGATCCACTACATCAATGTGTAACATATTTCAATCATCTTGTTTGATGCAGGGCACTTGTCATACTTTTTACATAGCCTTTGATAGGGGTATCACCCCTAGTTTACCTCTTAGATACTCATAAGCATCCTTAGGTAATGCTTTTGTGAAGATATCACTTGTGTGTTCTTTTGTGTTAATATATTCCATCTTCACCTCTTTATCTTGAACTAACTCTCTCATGTAATGATACTTGATTGCAATGTGCTTAGTCTTTGTATGCATCACAAGATTCTTTGATATATTTATAGAACTTGTATTATCACAATTAAGTATCATATGTTTACTGATTTCCTCATTCATACCTTTGAGTAGCTGTTTGATCCATACAATGTTTGTACAATTTACTGCAGTGGTAACATATTCAGCTTCAACAGTAAATTGAGATATGCAGTTTTGTTTCTTGCTAGTCCATGTAACTAGCCTTTTTCCTAAGAAAAATGCTCCTTTGATGGTTCTCTTTATGTCATCAATATTTCTAGCCCAATCAGCATCAGCATAGGCTCTCAATTCAAATTTCTCATTTTTCTTGTAGTATAGACCATAGTCTTTGATTCCTTCTATATATCTCATTATTCCCTTAATAGCCATCAAATGATTCTCCTTGGGATTACCAGAGAATCTTGCAACTATCCTAATAGACAATGCAATATTAGTTTTGTTCTATACTACATATTGTAATCTATCAATCATGGACAAGTACAATGTTTGATTCACTCAGCTGAATCATCATTCTTTGACAATTTATGTCCAATAACCATAGGTGTGCTTACTAGCTTGGAATCTTCTAATCCAAAAAAATTTAGTATCTCCTTTACATATTTTGACTAAGTGATGTATATGCCATATTTTGTTTGATGTACTTGCAAACCCACAAAGAAATTGATCTCTCCAAACATAGACATCTCAAATTCTTTCTTCATTTCATTTGCAAAAGTTTTACATAAAGTATATTGACCTCCAAATATGATATCATCAACAAAAATTTTAGATAGTAAAATATCTTTGTCTTTCTCTTTCTTCAAGTATAGATTGTTTTTATCATCAGTCCTCACAAATCCAATCCTCACAAGATAATTGTGAAGCTCTTCATATCATGATCTTGGTGCTTACTTCAAACCATATAAAGCTTTGTGTAGTCTATATACCATGCTTTTTTTGTTAGTATCAAAAAATCCTTCTGGTTGTTCTATATAAACCTCTTCCTCCAATATACCATTCAGAAATGGAGACTTAATATCGATTTGATAAACTTTCAAACTTTTGTATGCAGAGTTCTTACTCCTTCCAATCTTGCAATAGGAGTGAATGTTTCTCCATAGTCTATCCCTTCTTTTTTGGCCTATCCTTTAAAAACTAATCTTTCCTTGTTTCTTGTGACTTCACCATTTTCATCTAACTTTTTTATGTACATACACTTGGTGCCAATCACATTTTTATCTTCTGGTCTAGGAACTAAAGTCCATGTCTTATTTTTCTCAATTTGTTCAATCTCTTTTTTCATTGATTTACTCCAGAACACATCTTCTAAGGCATCTTTCATTGTTATAGGTTCTTGCATGCTAAGAAAACATGTATTATTTCTCAACTTGTTCCTTTTCATTGGTCTAGCATCTTTATCTCCAATGGTTTTTTCTACAGGGTGATGTCTCTTGACATACTTAGACAATCTTGGTTCTACCCTATTTTTCTCATTTGGTCTCTCAACTTCTGAATCACTATGTACATCTCTATCAAGTAGTTCAACATATCTTTCATGTAGACTAATCTTAGGATTAGAATGTGCCTCAACTTCATTCTGTAACTTGACACCTGAATGTAGCTCGGTTCCTAAATGCAACTTGACATTCATAGTATGTGACTCAGTAGTCACTAAAATGTTTTGTTGATTTGCAACTTGATTTACAACATCTTCATCAGCATGCATACGTTCATAAAAGTATACAAATGATTTATATTCCTCTAGTTCCTTCATAGGTTCAGCCTCATGTACTTCTTTATATTCATCAAATTTCACATTTGCACTTTCTAAAAATTTGTTAGTGTTAGTATTTAAACACATATAAGCTTTACTTCTTGTGGAATAGTCAAGAAATATACCTTCTTTACTTTTTGCATCTAATTTACCATTCCTAAAATCCTTGAGAATATAACACTTGCTTCCAAATACCTTAAAATATTTTACATCAAGGGTAAGTATCTATAACATAATTCAAAAGGTGTTGAATGAGTACCTTTCTTGACTTGCACATGGTTCAAGGTATATAAATTTGTACTTATAGCTTCTCTCTAGTATTTCAAAATAATATTTTTCTCCATCATGAGTGCCCTAGCACAATCCATTATAGATATTTTCCTCCTTTTAGCAATTTTATTTTGTTAAGGGGTCCTAAGGGCAAACGTTTGTCTTTTGACTCCTTTGTGATTACAAAAAATCTCAAACTCATTTAATGTAAATTCTCCTCCTTTTTTCAAGTCTCAAACATTTTAGACTTTTACTTGTTTCCTTCTCAACTCTTGCTAAGTAGCACTTAAACATTTGGAAAGCATCAAATTTTTGTTTCAAAAACATAACTGTCATCATTATAGAATAATTATCAACAAATAACATAGTATAATTATCTCCATTGTAGCTTTGCACATCAGTTGGTCCACACAAGTTAGTATGAACAATCTCTAATATTCCTTTAGAGATAGGACTCTTACTCTTGAAACTTGACTTTGCCATTTTGCATAACTAACATTTTTTGCAAATTATATTGTTAGGGTTCTTCAACTTAGGCAAACCTTTGACTCTTCTCATGTTACTGATACTAACCAAGTTATGAAAATTAACATGACATAACTTCTTGTACCATAGCCACACATCATCAAATTCTACAACTAAATAAGTAGCATCCTCTATATCAACGTAGAATAGATTACCTCTAGTTTGATCACCTTTTTCAATTATTTTTCCATAAATATCATATATCTTACCAATCTAGTTCTCAAAGGTTTCCATCAGTAGAAAGCCGAGAGGCTCTCTACAATGGTAGCAATCTTCAATGTAAATATTTTCTATTTTAAAAAAAATTTGGCATTCATTTACATGTTAGAAAAATAAAATAGAAATAAACTAAATATAATTAAAATCATGAAAATTATAGAGAGGAAATGGAAGTAAAAAGATACAGATCAAGAGTCTCGAATCATTTCCTCACACCTCTTAGACTCACATAAATATGCAATCATGAAAATTATGACAATTATAGGATTATGAAAATAGGCACCTTGGACATCTCTCTGCTTACTTTATATATACATAATATATAATATATAGTATATATAAGTTAGTAATCTCAAAATCTCTAGATAGTCGCAATACAAAAGAGTATGGCTGAGTCAAAATAAGAAGTTTAGAATCATTAGAAAGTTGGTATTCTATTTTGGGAACTTTCTTTTAATTGCATTTCTATTGTTTCTTGAAATTTATACACACTTGCACATATTGTATATCTTTAACATTCAAATATTTGCTAAGAAGAAGATCTGTGATTTCTTTACCATGATTATTAAAGACATTTCCAAACTGTATGAAATGATTATTTAAGTTGAAGACATAAATGTGGAAGAATCAATAGAATGTATGAATTATGTGATATGTATTTTCTCCTCGTAAAGAGATGGTTGGTGGTTGTTAAAACAAGCAAAAAGATATACAAATACCATTGGTGGTTGTAAAATTAGACTCAAAAATCTTTATCAAGACTTCCTCAACTTCTCCTAGAGTAAGAGATTTCAACAGAGACATATATGCCGCATTGAAAGTAGAATCTATGGTTGCAAACTATATACATCTAAAACTATTGAAGCCACTGCATAAAGTCTGAGTAGAAACATTAATAGTCAAATCAATGTATGAACTCTTTACAATTGTTATCAAAGATGTTTTGAAAATGTTTAAGTGATTGTTTTAGAAGTTGAAGACATGACTATAAGATAAATATAACACATATTTTGAAAAGATATAAGAAATTACTAGTAAATAGAATTAGTGATAATCTTTATCAATGCTACCAGTGTTTACCTCTATTTGTGCTATATTAATAATGAAAATATGTAAATATGGAATGATAGATAATATATGTGTATAGTTTGACAATTGTCTTAAGGAAATAGGAATTATACAAGTGTTTGATGAAATGTTCTATTGAGATAAATATTTGAAAATGTGATAATTCTATTTTATGATTGAATTCTTTATTTAATGAATTGAAATTGATTTAATAAATTGAAAATTAGAGAAGAGATTTCCACAATCTACGATAATTATTGATAAGAATTTCCAAATCAAATCAAATAACACGTATAAAGACAATTGGACCATTCATCAGGTTTTGATCTTTGTTTTGTATTACCATGTGTTTTCCCACCACTCGGAAGACTCCTAGGAACTTTGTTGTTATTGAGGAAATAATGCCTAAATGTGACTTGGATATTCCTCCTACTTGTGACTAGTGAAACTAGTAATCCCAAGGAAAAATCCAAAAATCCTAAAGGGAAAATGCAAACCCTGGAAGAATCCTTGTTGTTTGAAACTCTTACTAAACACAAAAATGTATCTTCCAAAACTAGTCTGGTCGGCACTCCAAAGAAAATAAAAATTCTTAAAAAAATAATTGAGGTGGATAATCAAGACTAGGAAGGATCAGATGGCAAAGAAGGAGACAATAAAGCTAGTGCTCAAGGTTATAGAATTTAATAAGTTCAAGAAAGAAGGGATTTGAAAGGATGAGGGTTAAAAAAGCAAAGAATTTCAAAGAAGCTAGTAGAGATAATTCTTAGGATAAACGATATAAGAATCCTATGAAACCAAGGATGAAGAAAAGCTAATAAGAGTGCCAATGGAGAGGAATTTGAAGTGGAAGAAGGTAGTGAAGACTTCGAGGAGGTTGAGTAGGAGGCCTAGGAATCTTATATTGAGGTTGTTATTGGACCTAATGTTGATATCCCCATTTCTCAAAATCCCATGGCTAAACAAATTAAAGTTTTCATCGATCATGTGCCCTCTAAGGATAGTAATATTGAGAAGATTAAAATATATCTAGAAGAACAAATCAAGGTCCTAAATGAAAAAGTGTTATCTTTTAACAATAAGTTTGATAATGCCATAACTTGCATTTAGTTGGGTATGGCCATTTAGACTATATGTAGGGTCCAAAAAGAAATGGTGAGGAAGTTTATCTTTGGCACTATCATGGGTAACATCAAACTTAAGAAATTTTTCATACAAAATGACATTGTGCATGTGGAGATGAAGAGTGTGGAGGATATATACAACTAGATAGAGGATTTCAAGTACCTGGTAGAGCACTAGAAGAACATCAATCAAGCCTAATTTTTTTTGGCCCTAGTTTTTTGTTTTGTGTGTTTCAATGTTTAGTACTTTTGGTTACTTTCTTTTAATGTTTATTGTGTTCTTGCTTGTAATTTTGGGACATAGTTTAAATATTGTTATGTTAAATCTAGCTCTAAAACTCAATTATTTTTTTGATTATCAACAATATATTCACTGATAAATTAGACTTTGATACTAGCAGTACTTTACTTGGTTTTTTATTAAATTTTTTTAATGAAAAATAGTTATAAAGAAAAAAACTAAAAATGTATAGAAAATCAAAAGAAACAATAATTGAAGCAGTAATAGAAAAAAAAATACTATTATTAAATTCAACAAAAGAGAATCAATTAGATTTAATAATCATCTAAATGGATGATAGTATAGAGGTGCATTGGAATCTTTACAAAGTAAAACATTAACAAAGAAAAATCTCAGTCACACAATCATTAGGAGACCATAATCAATTATTAATGACTTCAATTCAGATGGTGTACAAAAGAGTGAGAAAGCAAGCCAAAGATGGCAACATGGAAGCTATTGGAGTTTGAAGAGGGGACACAAAGATTTTATGGCTCAATCCAACTAAAATTTGACACAATGATATAAATAATTGTTGAATTTGTATTATAAGAGATTTAGTAATTTAATGTTATGATTTAGATAAAAAAAATTGTAATGATAAAAATACAAATTACACAAAAGAAGAAAGATTTGTTTGTAATTCTTTAGTATAACTACGAGGGGGGGTGAATCAATTATCCATGGTCTAGATGTACAAATAATTTTTTTCACAACTTAGTGAATCCATATCCATAAAACATTTTCATTATGCAAGCATCCATTAGATCATACAATCACTTAAACTTGTAGGTTACTGTCAAATCAACTTTGTAGAAATGTAAGCATAAAACATAACAAAATCAATAACACATTTGACAAAATGATTTAACATGGAAACCCAATTTGGGAAAAAACACCAATAACATGCTACTCATTCTCACTTTTCTAAAGTGATGCCCTGTGAAAGGCCAACCCTATTAAAGGTTATAATGCACACTGTTAAATGTGACCTTCTTAAAGGATTTCAATCCCTCTATTAGAAGTGAGCCTTGTTAGAGGATTTTAGTTCATTCACTTGGAATGTCACCCAATTAAAGGATTTACAAATGACTGTTAGGTCAACCTTAATCTAAAAGATTTACCCTAGATAGGTACAATGATTAGAAATTAATAATAAGGCTTGATCTGATTACACCTTACAACACACTTGCAGATTATAGATCTCTATTTTTAGTCCTCCATTCTACTTGGATTTCACACACTTCAGCTCTCATAGCTTGTTCACCCTTCAAGCATCCATACCCTTAAGCCTTCTTTCTTTACTTTCCAATAGTAGTCTCTTCCCTTAGGTCACTAAATGAAGCAATACCCTAGACTCCTTGTCTTCCTTAGGTTATCACACATGCCAACCTTTTCTTATGACCAATCATCTCTATAAATAGAAAATTGAGATCTTTTGCCACTCAACCTCCATCATTGATCTCAAGGTTAGGTTGGAATAGGTAGGATTAAATGAATCTATCCATCTTTGCATTTTATTTCCTTCTAGAAACTTCTCCTTCAATCCTCTTTAAGTTCACCTCAAAATGGTTCATCTTGAATTTTTTGTCACTAGATCATCAATCTTATCTTCAACATAGTTCACACAATCCAAGAAATCAAATTGATTAGCTCAGATTCATCAAATTCATGATCATTCTCATAATGCTGACACTTGGCATTAACTTACTTTCGATGTTCGACACATACTATGTTGCTCAAGATCCACTATCAAAACACTTGGCATGAACTAAAGTTTTTCTGGTGCTCAACATCAACTAAATTTTATGTGGCTTACATTATATCACTCGACATATACTAAATATTCCTCCTCGTTCACAAGTTTCAAGAAAACAAACTTGTCAGCTTAGATATGATGAATCTTTGATCTTTAACATAATGCAACAGCTTGGCATTATCAATCTTTTGATGCTTAGCACATACTGCATTTCTTGGCATCAACTATAAAATTACTCAACACCATCTAAAATTTACTGATGCTTGGCATCGACTAAACTTTACTTAGCATCAACTATCTTGCTTGGCATTCACTAGAATTTTCTTTCACTCCGCTCCAACTAACTTTTTTCTCAGCTTGCACTAACTTTTCTCAAAACCTACTATCCACTCAATCAAACTTGGTAGACAAACTTTGTGCAACTTGTTCTTCTATACTTTCTTAGTGTAGCCAACATTTGTAACCTTAAGTAGATTATCAATACATCATGTCATCTCTATCTAAACTAATCTTTGTACTATATTACATAATCATAACTCATCCTTTCTTTTAAGTGCTTTTGTTACCTCTTATTGATCAAATCCTCTTCATCAATCAACTAGGAAATAGTACTTAAATCTTATAAGTAGTTTTCTTACTAACAAATAGTAGGTTTGACATCAGTGACAAAACAATGATTAAAACACATAGTCTTCTTTCACAATCTCTTTCTTTTAATAATCTCTCTCAACAATGATCTTTTCAATCAAATTTTAACACCTTTGTCTTCTTCCTGTTGTTCCAAATGATTATAATCTCTATTATCTTTCTTGGGGGCCTAATTGTGATCTTCAATTCTTCATGTCTTTCTTGGACTATAGGAATGATCAACATTATGCCAATGTCTGATGGCTCTATTATTTGAGATACCTTGGCTCCACATGAACTAACCTTCTTCATGTTTATCCAAGCTTTTCCTTTCCTTGGTGACACATATAAAATACTCTAACTATAAAACATAACACTTTCCAAAAATAATGGCTTCATCAGCAACTTTAACCTTACTATTTTCACAACTTCATTCCCCTGATTTCTTCCTATCTGATTATAGTCTTTCTTGCCAATAATAGAAAAAAAGTTAGCCTCTCCTAGGGCTATGTCCCTATTCTTCTAATTTATTGAGGTCTTCTCTACCTCTTTCACTAATTCAATATTCAACTGGCCTTTCTTTTTACTATTGTCATCGGCATTTTCATTCATAGTGCTGACTGTTTGCTCCATGTTTCTTTCAAACTATAGGGAAATCATTGCCACATCATGTTCCAACTCTCATTGTATGTATTATTTACCCTTGTTGTCCTCTATTTTGGACACTTGTTCTCCCTTTGGCTCTATCATTTTGTAAAACTCAGTGACCATTCCTTTTCCATCTAATTGATCCTCTATCTTAACAAGTTCCTCAATTTGTTTATCATCTATACTATCAATTTTTTGCCTAGCTTCATCTTCTTCTTGGTGCCTCAGAAATATCTCTTGTCTCTTTCCTCTTTATAAATTCTTTTCTAGTGCCTCCTTAAAACTTCTAATCTCCTCTAACATGCTTTCCTTCTCTTTTCTATGTCTTCACTTTCTTTGTTTGTCTTCCTTTTGTCTTCTCAAGGCATCTTTGTAGCATACCCATGCCTTCCATATATCTTCCTACTATGGTTTCATCCTTGGTGCCTCTCAAACACAAAAAAAAATTACCACTTCCACAATGAACTATCACAACTTCTCTATCCTGATTTAACCCCAACAAAAATTACCAACTATCTTTCTGAAACAAAATCTTGCCCACAATAATCATCATACTTCTATCATACTTATTCAACCAAGACAACTATGCTATCCAACATGATGTAATCCTTCCCTAATAAAAATAATGATGCAAGGAAGAGGTGCTAATCCTATTCTTATTACCAAACTCTATATATAGGCTCCTTCCAAGCCCTGTGTCACCTTTTATAAAGGAAAGTAATATCAAAATTTAAACTCTTCAACTTTAACAACATAAAAGTGGCATTTGTGTTGAGAATTTGAAGATGATGTAAACTAATGAAATGTGTAAAATTGGATGAAGTTTATGTCTATAATTTTTTTTAAAGAAATTGAGTGAAAATTTTATTTATTTTTGAATTTTTAAAGTCTACTTTTTAATTTTTTTTTAAATGTTGAAAAGTTAGAGTTTTTTTTCCTGTCAAACAAATATATGCAAATGATTATATTTTGGTTTGATTATGGAATATGTTAGAGTTGACATGTATACCTAGTGCACCCAAAAAGAAAAATTGAAATTCGGCTAATATTTTTCAAGTTATAATTGGTTAAAGTTAAAGTTATCATAAATTGACAATTGATAAGTAGGACATGATTTCCACAGCTAGTCAAATTGTGATGTGAATATCAGGATTTAACTGTGTGATTTTGAGTCAAACTCGATGACCCATGTTTCATGAGTAGTGATTCAACATGAATCCATCTCTCATGAGAATAAATGGAACACTTAGCACTCATTGGATCTAGGTGATGCTCACAGGGGTGAAGCACCGGGACTTCCCGGGAGGTCACCCATCCCAGTACTACTCCAGCCTGAGCGCGCTTAACTACGGAGTTTCCTCCACAGTTAAACCCAAAGCTTGCAACCCCATTTGCAAAACCTTCACCAAGTGTTGTGCCTTATGAACCATTCATTAGAAAGCCCCTTAAGCTCATCAATTGATAAGTAGGACATGATTTCCACAGCTAGTCAAATTGTGATGTGAATATCAGGATTTAACTGTGTGATTTTGAGTCAAACTCACAATTTTTTTCTCCTATCAAACTTTTTCCATCAAATCTATATATTTTTTAAAACAAATTACATATTCTTGAAAAAGACTCTCTCCTCTAGTGTAGCATTAAAAAATAATAATTTTTGAACATGATTTACTATTTTTTTCCTATTTTTGAATAGACATCTTCCTGAATCTTAAATACCTACTTGTAATATTTTCAAATAATAACAAATTATCCATAATCAAAATTTAAAAAAAAATTATATGATCATAATCTTGACTCCAAGATCTACAAAAGTATATTTTTAGTTTTAAAAAAAACTTCATTTTAGTAGGTCAAATTGACCTTGAAAGTGAGATGTTTATAGAAGTTCTTATTTTTGCTTGTGTGGCTGCCACTTAGGATGCCACATAGATAGTTACAGCTGAAACCCTTTCAGCTAAAAGGGTTTCGGCCGTAACCTCGTTGGCCTATCAAACCACTAGGAGTGAAAATATTAGCCAAAAATTGATTGTCTCATTTATATAAAGCGTCAGGATTATGGTCGAAACCCTTTTGGCTGAAAGGGTTTTAGCCATAACTGTGTAGGCCATGTCAATAGGGAAACCTACCACGTATGTACAGCTAGAACATGTTTGGCCATAACCTATATGACCGTAAGTGTTTCAACTGTAACACCTCTAGATATCACAAAGGGTGACACAAGTTTGTGCTTTTACCCATGCCATCAGCCCCTCAAGACTCTTCCAAGCCTAGATATTAGGTGGTTGTCCTTTTCTTCATGCCACACTCACCTCTACCAAGTATCTCTACATCAATCTCCACAATACCCAAACAAAAGTCTTTCACACCACACAACACCTCCACTACCTCACACCCTCTAGGATCCTTCACAACACCATACCACAAATTTTTTCCAAAGGCTTAACTCATTAAAAATAAATAGATTTCAAACATTCATAAGGTTCTATGCATCTTGGTGTGCTTCAAACACCAATTCCTACAAATAGACCTAATGAGGGTTCTTCATTGTAGCCCTAGCTTGGGATTTAGGTAAGAAATTAAAATATTTCAGTTACCTACCAATACTAAAGGGAGATTTAGATAACCATTACTAAACTTTATTAAACTCCAAAATCTTAGGTTCTAACTTTTTTGTTAAGGCATATAACCCATAGGCCCTAATCTAGGCTAGTAGGTCTAAGGAACACACTCAACTTATAACCTCTCAAAACCCTAAAGAACTTGAACAAACAACCTTCAATACACCATTACCTTCTCAAAAAATTTAAAACTGCTAACTTTTAGGCTCCTAGTCATTGACGAGATACCCAAACCTTCATACCCTTGCCTCAATGAGGGTTTTATATTGAATGTAGTGACTGACTCCCAAACTCTAATATCTCATATATTTGACTCATTGGATTGCCTATGTCCTCATTCAACCCATTTAATTAATTATACTATGTCCCTAGGGGTCCCAAGAACCCTAGGGACATATGTAATGATGCAATGGGTCAAATGGGCTCATGGGCTACCTAACGACCCCATTCAACCCATAAAATTGATTACCCTATTTGCCTAGGGGTCCTAGGACCCCCAAGGACACATGTTATGATGCAATGGGTTAATGGGGTTGTGGGTAAGCCCACAACCACATTTCACACATTGCATTGATAATCTTATCTCCTTAGGGGTCTTAGGACCCCTAGGGACACATGATGCAATACAATGGTTTGAATGGCCTCATGGGCTAGCTTATGAACCTATTTGACCCATAACATTGATTACCCTATGTCCCTAGGGGTCCTAGGACCCCTAGGGACACATATCCAAATGCAATGGGTCGAATGCAATCATGGGCTAGCCCTAGGACTCCATTTGATTTGATGCAATGATTCGAATAGGTTGTAGGCTAGCCCTTAACCCCATTCGACCCATTGCATGATGACATCTATCCATAAGGGTCCCAAGAACCCTAGGGACAATGGGTAATTGATTTTATGGTACAAATGGGGTCATAGGCTACCCAATGACCTCATTCAACCCATTGCATCATGACATGTGTGAAGATACGGTAATCGATGCAATGCATTGGATGGGGTTATGGGCTAGACCACTACCCCATTCGACCAATTATATCACGACATGTGTTCCTAGGAACATATGTTTTTATGCAATGGATCCAATTGGTTCATAGGCTATCCCATGACCCCATTCAACCCATTGCATTGATTACCTTATTTCCCTAGGGGTCCTAAGACCCCTAGGGACAAATGTTGTAATGTAATGTGTCGAATTAGGTTGTCAAATATCCTATGACCCCATTTGACCCATATGATCAATTACCCTATGTTTCTAGGGGTCCTAGGATCCCTATGAACACATTCTATGATGCAATGGGTTTAATGGGGTCATGGGCTAGCCTAGGACCCCATTCAACCCCTATGATTGATTACCCTATGTGCTTAAGGGTCCTAGGACCCCTAGAGACACATGTCAAAATGCAATGGGTTGAATGGGGTTGTAGGCTAGACTACGGCCCCATTTGACCCATTGCATCAATTAGCCTATGTCCCTAGGGATCCTAGGGCCCCTAGGGACACATGTCATGACACAATGGGTCAAATGGGGGTCATTGGCTAGCCTATGATCGCATTTTAACCATGTCATCGATTACCCTATGTACTTAGGGGTCCTAGGACCCCTAGGGACACATGTCACAATGCAATGGGTTGAATAGGGTTTTGGGCTATCCTACAATCCCATTCAACCTATTGCATCAATTACCCTATGTTGCCAAGGGTCTTAGGACCCCTAGGGACACATGTTGTGATGCATTGGATCAAATGGTGTCATGGGCTTGCCTATGACCCCATTCAACCGATATCATTTATTACCCTATGTCCTTAGGGACACATGTCATGATGCAATGAGTTGAATGGGGTTGTGGGCTAGCCTATGAACCCACTCGACCCATTGCATTGATTACCTATGTCCCTAGGGGTCTTAAAACCCCTAGGGACACATGTCATGATGAAAAGGATCAAATGGGGTCATGGGCTAGCCTACGACCCCATTCAACCCATTACATCAAATACCCTATGTCTGTAGGTGTCCTAGGACTCCTAGGGACACATGTCTTGATGTTATGGGTCGAATGGAGTCATGAGCTAGCCCACAACCCCATTTGACCCATTGCATCGATTACCCTATGTCCCTAGGGGAGGACATATGTTATGATGAAATGGGTTGAATGGGGTCTTGGGACAACCTATGATCCCATTCAACCCATATGATTGATTACCCTATGTCCCTAGGGGTTGTAAAACCCCTAGGGACTTAATTCATGATGTAGTTGGTCCAATGTGGTTGTGAGCTATCCCACAAACCTATTTGACCCATTGCATCAATTACTCTATGTCACAATGTGTCCTAGGACCACTAGGTACACATGTCACAAGGAAATGGTTCTAATGGGTTTGTGGGCTATCCTACGACCCCATTTGACCTATATGATCAATTACCCTATGTCTCTAGGGGTTCTCAAACACCTAAGAACACATGTCATGATGCAATGAGTCAAATGGGGTCTTGGGCTAGCCTACGACCCCATTTGACCCATATGATTGATTACCCTATGTACCTAGGGGTACTAGGAGCCCTAGAGACTAATGTCACGATGCAATGGATCAAATGGGGTCAACTGCTAGCTTACAACCCCATTCAACCCATTGGATTGATTTTCCTATGTCCCTAGTGGTCTTAGGACCCATAGGGACACATGTCATGATGCACTAGGTCAAATGGGGTCTTCAGCTAGCCTAAGACCCCATTTGACCCATAGTATCAACTACCCTATGTCCCTAGGGGTCATAGGACCCCTAGGGACATATGCCATGATGCAATGGTTCAAATGGGGTTGTGAGCTTGCCTACGACCCCATTTAACCCATTCCATTGATTACCATATGGCCCTAGGGGTCACATTTCATGATGTAATGGGTCGAATGGGCTTGTGGGCTAGCCTATTACTCCATTCGACCCATAACAATGATTACCCTATGTCCCTAGAGGTCCTAGGACCCCTAGGGACATGTGGCAATGTTATGGGTCAAATGGGGTCATGGGTTAGTTCATGACCCCATTTAACACACTATATTGATTACCCTATGTCCTTAGGGGTCCTAAGACCCCTTGGGACACATGTTGCATCAATTACCCTATATCCCTAGGGATCATAGGAACCCTGGGGATATATATCCAGATGCAATGGGTCAAATGCAGTCATGGGCTAGCCCACAACCCCATTCAACCCATTGCATTGATTACGGGCTATATCCTTGGGGGTCATAGGACCCTTAGGGACACATGTCATGATGCAATGGGTCAAATGGGGTCGTGGGTTAGCCAATGGCCCCATTCAACCCATTGCATCACAACATGTGTCTATAGGGGTTCTAGGACCCTTAGGGACATAGGGTAAGTGATCATTTGGGTTGAATGTGATCATGGGCTAGCCCACAACCCCATTCAACCCATTAGATTTCAAAATGTGACCCTAGGGGTCCTAGGACCCCTAGGGACATAGGGTAATTGATCATATGGTAATTTAATAAACTATATAACACTATACAATGATTTCTAATAATATATAATAATATATATTACTATAATAATAATAATATTTAAAATATTATAGATAATACATAATACTATATAGTAATATATAGTAGTATGATACTAATATACTATCTAATGATATTTTATATCATATATAATATTATAACAATAAAATTTGTTACATAATATTAAAAATAAATAAAATTTATTATATTCATATATATTATTATATTTTAAATGTGAAAACACATTTAGATATGATTGTTAACTTTTTGTTTAAAATGTACAATTATTTCCCACCTTCTCAATTTTTGATTTTTTTTTTGCCAGCACATTTTGGGTACCCCATTTGAAATTGGGTACATGATTTTGTACTGAGTACCTAATTGGGCTTGGTATTTACCAAACCTCTTTGGTCAACTCAAAAGACGTGTTTGATACATATTTCTCTGACATTAAGACTTCGAGTAGCCATATGACAATATTTTTTCATCCAAATTTAAATAAATAGAAAGGGTTTTTTTATAACACTCTCAAGATTCCATCAATATAAATGTTGTCAAATTATGAATTTGATAAGTATTTATTAGTTAATTTTTAATGAAGATGTTTGTAAACTGCTAATTGACATACTGATTGAAAAATAGCTATAACTTTCAAATAGTATAATATTTTTGAAATCCAAAAGTTGCATCACATTCTATGCTTCACCTAGTATAAGGAAAAAAAAGAAAAAATTAATTTTGTAAAGTTTTCAATTAGTTAAGGTAGTTAGACATGGGAGTTTTTTTTTTCTGAAAAAGTTATAGTGGAAAATTCATATTTAATTATTGATTTGGAATAAAAATACCTAAAAATATGCATCATATACAAGCATGGCTCTACTTTTTATATCTATAATTATATTAAAAAATATTTTCATTTTATTTTGATTAAGGTGGTCAGATATATACCTATATTTTATTTTTGCCTTGAAATTTTTGTAGTACTGCATTAAAATCCAAAAAATTGACAAATCAATTTTTTTTTCACTAGATAAGGCTTAGTAGTTTAGAAACTACATTCAATTTCCTACATATTCTTTTCTTACAAGTTTTTGATATAAAGCTCATAACTACTTTAAAATTATGTGTCAAGTTAACATAACCCTAATTTGCTAGTTTTTCACTACCACTTAAGGCCATACTTTGGTTGACAATGATCCTACACATACCCTAGTGTTAATATTTATCATGGTCTTACTCACCTTGTCCATACTCATGTTAAGACTCTAACTCAAGTTTCTTCTAAGGTAGGAATGGCTCTTACTATTTCTACTCTTGAACCTATTATGCCTATTTTTGCACCTATCTCTAACATTTCTACTTATCTTATTCCAATCATGACTACTCTTATTCATGCATCAAATCTTCAAGTAGTCTTCCTATTCCTTCTTTTCCTAATATTCTTCCACTTATTTCTTTTCCCACTTCACAACCTTCATATAATAGTGTTCCTTTCACTTATCCTAATCTTTTATCCTAGAGTTTTTCCCATAGTTTCTTCTATTTCACCTAATTTATACACCCTTGCCACCTATTTCTTGTAATGATTAACTATCATTAATATTTCTATGATTGAGTCTTCTTTACAACAACAACTTGATTCCTTTACTTAATCTAAGTTTAATGTTCCTACATGTGATATGGGTAGTTCTTTTTCTTTTTACATTATCCATATTGCTACTCCTCAACAAGCCAATTTGCCTCACCTTGATAGTTATAATGGTTAAATTTATCCTATGGAACATCTTAAGAATTTCTAAGTTCTATGCAATGACTATTCTTATAACCATAGTATTTTGGCTCATTTCTAGCTTGCACCTTTTGTGACAAAATATTTGCAATGGTATTACTCTTTTCCACCTTATTCTATTGATTCCTTTCATAAACTTGCTAATGCCTTTATACAATAATTTAATAATAATATTGGTCCTTCTATTTATTTGACTTGTTGATGTATTGTAAACAAGGGCCTAGGGAGTAAGTGACTAAGTTTTTTGGTAGATTTAAGAACTTGCATGCTCAAATTTCTTATCTTGTGCATCATATTAATACTCATCATATGTTTATTGAAAATATATTAGAAATAAGATTTTGCTTACCAAGTTTACTCCTTTTTCACAACTTGTGCAGTAGTTCATCATTATCAATTACAAATGAGTCAGTTTAAGAGCATCGCTCCAACGGATCTTGTACCTATTCACAAGAGTTATGCCACACATAATCATAAATTTTTTTAGAAACCTAAAAATTATTTCATGATAAAAAGACCCACAAATATTGTAATTGATCAAGTAGCTACTACATTTCATAGTGTTGTTGTTTCTTCCTCTAGTTTCTAGATGTATAATAAGTTTACTCATCTTTGTACATCTTTACATTCTATTAATGGGTATGTTAGTTAGTGCTAATATGATTACACTTCCTCCTATTAAACTACTTCTTCCCTCTACTACATAAATTTGGCACTTTACTCTTAAAGCCTTTTTTCAATATCATTGCCAACCTAAACATGAGCCCTATTATTCTTTAAAGCATAAGGTTTTGAGTTTTATTGATTCTAATGTCTCATCTTTTAATAGTCATGATACTGGAAAACAATCATTGGCACATCCTAATAAAAATGTCTAAATCTATACTAATCCTTCACCTCAACATACAACTAATAATATTATTCACTATCCCCCTCCTTCTTCTCCTCCTAAAGTGAATTTTATTTATGATATGTTACAATTATAGAATGATAATACTATTAATGTCATGGAGAATCCTCCACCTCCACCTAAGAAATGCATTCCCTCTATATATAATTATCAAACTAAAATTAAAGCAAATCATCAGTGTCCTAGAGCCCTTGTTATCTCAGTCATTGATATTCATAAAATTAAGGCTTGTGATAGTCCTCTTTATATTACTACTCGGATTGTTAAATATCATTTTTATGGGTTTCTTGTTGATCCTACTTCTATGGTTAATATTATTAATCAGAAATATCTATACAATAAAAAAAAATATTGTGATTTATATGACTCAACTAATACTTGGATTCATACATCTGACAGTTTCTTGTATCTTCCTCAAGGTCTCATTTATTTTCCTATTGAGCTCTATGGTAAAGTGGTAAATAGTAACTTTTTTTTCATTCCTACTTTTGATCAATTCCAAGTGAAGCTTGGTTTACCATGGTTGAATACCAAGTAAACCATTGATTCCTCTATATATTAGTGCATTAAACTTCCCTATGATGACTTGATATTAAGATGATCAACCCTAGTCTTCATCATCCTTCTAGAAATTGACATTGTGTTAATCTTGATTTCTTCTAGCTTTCTATTCCTACTACACCTACTCATATGGATTATATTGTTTGTACTTATCAAGCTCATAAATTTTGAAATATTGAGTTAGCTAAACCTATGGATATTTCTCATGGTCTTTTATGTGCACCATCTACATCTATTTTTTATGGTTCTTCTATTTCTAAAGGTCAACCACCTCTTGCATCTACTAATCCTCCTAGAGTGGTTCTTCCCCCAAGTGTGGTTCTTTTGTTGTTATCTCTAACCATTGTTGTCCATTAGTGTCAACCACTTAGTCATTTACAAGACAGAGTTAGAGGGTCATCACTATGACCAATCTACTCTATATAGGCCGATTCATGTACATAAGAAAGTATGTACCAAGCCCTATAGGATCTAAGTAAGTTTTTGGCCATAGAGTAATTGATTTAGCAGGATCATAATCTTTCAGCAGTTGTTAATTTAATTGATTTAGCTCCAAGACTTTAGTTGCATAGTCAAATGTTGGAGGTAGCAAGAATCACATGGGATCATGCATTGATCATGATTACAAGAGTTAACAAGGAATTCATTGAAAAATATAGATTAGTTCCACTTATTCAACCCTAGAAATAGTGACATCTAGTGTTCAAAAATAGGGAGGAAATAGAGTAAACAAGGGGGACATAGAGTGAACAAGGGGAAACAAAGTTGATAAGAAGAATGTGATGTGAACGAGATGAGAAATAGATACTAATTTGGAGAAATACAATTTTGAATAAAGGAGAAATATATTTTTGTTATTTATTTTTGGATTTTTTATTCTAAGGCATAAGGCATAAGTCAGAAGGGGAGACCTCATTTATTAGATTGTATTGTAATGATGTAAATATGACAAAGTGATTTTTCCAACTAATGTCAAAGGGGGAGATTATTGGTATCTCTAACCATTGTTTTCTATTAGTGTCAACCACTTAGTCATTTACAAGGAAAAGTTAGATGGTAATCACTATGACTAAGCTACTCTATATAGGTAGATTCATGTACATAAGTGAGTATATACCGAGCTTTATAAGAGCCAAGTATGTTTTTGGTCACAAAGTAATTTTCTATTTGTGTCGAACTCATCAATGAATAAGAAAATTCCAAGTATACAAGTGTCAAGTTATATAGTGTGTGCTAAGAACAAAACATGTTGAGTGTTAGAAGGATTATATAGACAGAGAAACAACAATGCCAAACATTAGAAAATAGTAAAGACCAAGAAATGTAGAGTTCAAATAGAATTCAATAATAATAAAAAGTTTGAGGCAAAATGATTATCATGCTGACTTGGAAGGAATATTTAAATTTTTTCAAGGTTGTTAGAGAATATTTACATGACATCAATCGTAGATCCCTATGTTTTGTGTTTGACAATAAAGATGAAGAGGTGAAACATGGAGTCATCTAGGAAACTCTTTACAAAATAATTTAAATAGAAATGATCTTAACCTAGATCAAAGGCATGCAAAGGAAGAGAAAAGGAAGAGAGGTATATACATGCGAACTTGAAGTGTTATGGAAGAGAAGGATTGAGAACAGATTAGAAATAATTAGTGAAGGGTTATGTTATCATATAAGAGAGAAAGTGACCTAGTCATGGTAGTGAGGTGAAAGGGAAACATAAGAATATCATAGATCTCTTGATCAAACTTTCTTGTGGGTTACATGTTTTATGCAGAAGATAAATATACTAATAAAAAATAATCTCATCTATAAATCCTATTGAATTTTGAGACTAGGAATTAAAGTATTTACTAGTGCATTTGAGAGAAAGACACACTATGAAATTAGATCTATGAAAACATCTTACTCTGTAAAAACCCAAAATCATAGCATACCTTGTGTTGAGAGTGCAAGAAAAAATAGATAGGAATTCCTACTTCTATTTATGTGGGGTGATTTACTAGATTTGGATCTCTATCTTAGTGAGATTCTTATTCTAATGCTGGTATGAATGGTGGCAAGGTTGCTTGCTTCCACATTCTCTCTTTCTTTAGTGGGTAAAATAACTTTTGGACAAATTTAACAAAATGATGATGGTATTTTTTTAATAGTGGTTATGGTCATTCAAATTATGATGATCATGGGCATATTTTTAATAGCTCCCATAGTCATCTTAATTCTAATGGCCATGGGCGCACTCATTAGAATTCTAACAGACATGGGCATTATTCTTTTTTTTATATCGCAAAATGCATTTGCCATCAAAAAATACCGTAAACAATTAAGAGAAAATGCATTAGTCCTTGTCGGTTCTAAGTAAAATGATGGATGTGAAAATGAGGCTCCTAGACTTCCTTTCATGCTAGTTTTTGAGAGAATAAAAAAGAAAACTGATGTGCCTAATTTTTTGATCTTAATCCCTAAGACAAAACAAGCCCAAGGATTTAAAGTCCCTAGGGAATAGGTTGACTTGGGTTGCCTATTCAAAAATAAGTTGACCTAGGTTGAACAATTCTAGAATAGGTCAACTTGGGTCAAACTATTACATGATTATCCTAGGATGAAGTAATTCAAAGGTTTCAAAAATTATGCAAATGAAAATGAAAGAAATAAAACTAAGAGAGAGAAAAAGATGATTGAGAAAATATTTATCCATGGTCCATAAGATCACTAAAGGAAGGGAGCTAAGAGTTATTAAATTTTAGTTGCTTTCATTTTAAGATGCTATACGTGGTGAAATATTTGAAGTAGATATTCAAATAGGAAGAGGATATTCAAACCATTATAATTTTTGTCATAAAGATGGAGAAGGTTGTTACATGCATCGAGAAACTTAAAACTGGATAATAAAAGAAACCCAATTCAATGCATATGTTGGAATATGAGGATGTGATGGAAATATTTTTATTATTTATCTGCTAAATACTTGGGAGTATCTCTAGAGCCTCATATTTAAAGTGGTCAAACTTCAAAAATTCACATTTTTGACACTTCAAAAATTTTACAGTCCTAAATTTTGGAGATCCTACAAATTTGAAACCCTAACAGCCCTGACAAGTCTAAGAACTTTAGAACTTATAGAAGTTTGTAGTTAAAATTTTTTAAGTTGCATTCATGCTCTGATAATTTCACCTAGTCATGTATTTTCTCATTTTTTTCCTACCAATCTTAATTTTGGTTAAATTCCATACAACTTTTTAGTTATTTTTCATAGATTAGAAACATCAATCAATCAGTTGCCTTCATTGAAAGGATTTTATGTCGATCACAAATTATGGTTATTTTCTTTGGAAGAAGAGTTTAGCATGAGTTGAAGACGAAATTTTGTTGAAGTTGGTTTTCATCCATTTAGAGACAAATTTTTAAGTTGTAGTGCAAGAATTCACAATGTAAATGGATAATAATCCATGCATAGTAGTTAGAAACTAGTTTACAAGTACTTTTGCATAGAAATTAGGACTTTCTATTGTAGTTTCAATTTCATGCATAGTTGAAACTCTACATATGGGTTTTTTTGTCTTAGAGTTGGCACAATATATAAATACATTCAAAAAATATAATTAGGGTTGACAATTATTACAATAAAGCTACATGAAATTAGTGCTTCACTCATGGTGTGAGAATTATGCTATCTATGTGAGTTTATGAAGCAAGCATTGCTAATTTATGAATATAAAGAAGTCAATTAACCACTTTGTGATTAATGTTTGTGATCCTTAAATTTTCTAGAGTTTCCTATTGTTGTGACTAGTTATTGGGAATGTGTTCTACTAGTGTGTTAAGATAAACTTATCTTGTGTGTACATATGTGGTAGATTTATGATTTGATGAATTTAGATATATCATATGTCCTCATAATTTTCCTTGGCAGTGACCTCTAAAAAGTATAGATTACAATTATTTTCTTTCTTTTCTAGTTTTCTTCATCTTCTTAGTGATAGAATTTTCTAGATGATTATTTGATATCTTATATCCATTTTGGTCTTCAATTTAAACTATTTTATTACATCCTTATTAGCCTAATCCCTCTGTGATTTATTTGAATAATTAGTGAAATTAGGAACACCTTTTAGGAGATACATTAAATTTCATTAATAGACTTGTATTTTCATCATAAAGATAAAATACAAAAAAATTATATAATTTTCTTTTTTTATTAAAGAAGCCAAAAAACTAGGGGATTGGCCTTTAGTACAAAATCATGGATAAACCATTCACAACAAAAGAATACAGGCTAAAATACTAGCACATTCACATCCCTTCCCCTTAATATCAAAAGTAGATTTCCCAAACCATTACTACCTCTCTGAAAGATTTTAAACATAGTATCACAATTACTAGTAATTAAAAAAGAAAATTACTAGCAACCAGCATATAGTTCTTCCTATTTATAAAACACTTATAAACAAGCCTACCATACCTAATAATAGCATAAGTAACAACATATCTAACAATATATAGATATTATATTTACTTAATAACATTATAAAGTTGTTAAGACCCATTAGCTGGTCTAAATATTTCAAAGCTGAAAAAAACTAGTAGCAGAAACTCCAGAAACCAAAACATAAAATATAATAATAAAGAAGGCTTAGACTTTATTCTTTTTTGTCCTCTTATTTTCTAGAAGTATTTTACCAAGAAATCATCTGCAAGGAAGATATATGATTTTGTCACATCTTCCATGCTAATACCTTCTTTCTTTTTCTCTTGGTGAACAAGCTGGAGAGTAGCAGTAGAAGTGTGGGTCATCTTCATAGAAAACTTAGAGAGAGTCCCAAAACACTCATCTAGAGCACTGAATTGGGCATTTATGGACTCCATTTGCATTTAATCTCACCCATAAAGTCACTTATCTCTTAACAACCATCATGTTTTCCTCTAGGAATATCCATTTCCTTAACCTATATCACACTAGCCCATTTAAAAAAAACTTTTCATTATATTTTTTGTCCATCCTTATAGGCAATGTTACCACTATTGGTGATGTATCTCTAGCCTTATGGGTAAGAGGGATTACAGTGGAGGTAAAGTTAGCAGTGTTCATAGTGAAACCTAGTGGAAACCTAAGTGGTGTCTATTGGAAATATAAGAGGAGTAACTAAGAGGGGAGGTGTGAATCAGTTACCACTAAAATAAATCCCAAATCCCTTAGATGTTAGAATAAAATAAACTCTAAAATCTGAATTTTGTTGATGCTCGGCAAACAAACACAAAATGTTGTAACTTGGTAAACATTGAAAATGCTCGGCAAATACTTAAAATGCAAATATTAAGATGTTAATTGTGATTAATATTATTTAGTTGCAAACACATAAGAAAAATAGTACAAATACATTTGACACTAGGATTTAACATCGATACCCAATTTGGTAAAAACCAACAATTGCAACTAGTTACTAATTTTCACTCTTTTGATGTGAGCCCTATTAGGAGCCAAACCTATTAAAGGTCACAAAACACACTATTAGGTGTGACCCTATTAGAGGATTTTATCACCCTATTAGGAGTGGCCTTGTTAGAGGTCTTTGGACAATTCAATCAAAATGCCACCTTGTTAGAGGATTTAGAAATAGTTGTTAAGAGAACTCTGTTAAGAGATTTAGATCGCTGCAATAATGGTTAGAGAGTAACAATGAGATTACTTGATTTTAGATGCAAGTAAATTATTGATTACAAATCTCAATGTTGTCTTGTATACTTGATCCTTCTTGATCAAATATATTTTTCAGCTCCACAGGGATATTTTTCTTACCCTTCTTATTCTTCCTCTTAGCATCATTCAATTATCTTCCATTCATTCACACATTCTAAATCTCAACTTGACCTTATACTTATATCTTTCATATTATTAATTCAGCTAGAATATAACTTAGAATAATTAATATTCATATTCTCAGTTGGCTAGAACCAATAAACAAATCAATTAAACTTAATATGCCAAAATAAGAAAATCCTTCGTTAGCCGACACTGCTCAGTAGACACTAACTTGGGATATTACATTTTAGCCCATTTTATTTCTATTTCATTTTTGCAATATTTCCTCCTTATAGCACATATGTGAGTTGAAGAAATTGAATACTTTCACCATCCGCCTCCTCAAAATGCAACCCCATCGCCAAAGTTCAAGATCGAGATCACGTCGTATGTTTTCTACTCTTGTTTTTGCATTGTTTTATATGTTTTTGCATTGTTTTTAGGTTTTTTTCAGTTTTTTCTTTAAATTTATTTATTTATTTAGATTACAGTTGGTTTCTTATCAAGAAATGTGGATAATGAACTGCCAAATCCCGAACAAGATCAAAACCAAAATCCTCCACAAAATCTGAACAAAAACCCTCCACAAGATGAGAATCAAAACCCTCCACAACAAGAGCAAGAAATTCCGCAACCTACACTGATCAGAAGACCTCCTCTTGGCACACAAAACAACATAATAAATAAAATAGAAAGAGGGAAAATGAATTAGAAACACTCATTAGTAGGTTGAAAGCTTGTGGACGAACCAATCCAATGAGAGCACAATTGACATCCTCCCTTGAGTCCATTATCACCCATGTAGCTTCTGTTAGTGGTTAGTTGGATATTTGGAATGTTAAGAGGGATGAACAAAGAAGATATTATACAAACAAATTATTATATCAAGATGTTAAAAAAAAGAAATAGCAAAAGGTAGCATTTGTGCATTGTTTAAAAAGCCTAGTGAACAAAATATTGTTAGAGAGACAACTAAAAGGTTCCCTATCCATTGGTGCATACATGATGGTATTAGAAATAATTTTTGGGATAGATGGTGTATGGTCTTTGATGCCTCTCCCTACAATAATCATGAGGTTCGAATGTATTTCTTAAAGAAATTGTATTATGAATTTGTCCTTGCCGAGATCCCTAATTATTTTGATATATTAGAATCTCAGGGTAGAGGTGGGGGGTCATCATTTGAGAGGTCGAGGGCACGTCGTGACCCTAATGTAGTTAGGGCACCTATTGTCAAGCCACAAGGTGAGCATGTGATTATTCCTTCCATTGTGAAAGAAAATGTAGAGGCCAACACTCTAGGGACTATTAATGCTTTGACGCAGACCCTCATTCATTGCATGAATCCATTAGCTGAGGAGGAGCCTTATGTGCATTGTAGTCACATGTGCACATCATGTGGATCCTTATGCACATTTGGCAGTCATGTTGGACATAATATGGATGATGGGCTAGTCACTGATCAGTTTCTGAATGAGATATTTGGCATTGACACATAGGTAAATTACAATTATAATAAATTAATTTGATCACATTTCATATGCATAATGAATGACTAATTAATTATCATGTATTGACATTGTTCAAAATTCAAGGTTGGAGTGTTGGCAGCCCTAATAGAGATCCCCCGACCCCATTTTTTGTCTTCTCAATGAGTCTAAAGGTATGTATCAATTTAATCATTTAAATTAATATATATATTTATTAAGTAATCATATGAAGGATTGACAAAAAAATTATGCATGTGCATGAGTTCTGTACTGGACCATCGACATTCACTAGGGACTCTAAGCCTAGGCATGATACGAGCTTTGTACAGGTACAATTTTCTTTCATGTTAATTTAATTCATTTGATTATATTTGTTACATGTTTCATGTTACATGTAACTTTTATTGTATGATATGCAGCTCTTGACATCTAAGACTCCTCCTCATCTTCAGTAGTCCATCAATCTTGGAGTTGTTGTAGCGATGGCTAGTTCAGAGCCATTGACTAAGGTATGAATGAATTTTTTTTGTTTTATTTGTTGTTTATAATAGTTGGTATCAAAATTTCTAATGTTATTTATAAGTGATTATATTGATTGAGTTATTGTAGGGCCTTGTTACACCCAATCGTCCATGAGCCTTTGAGGTGGACGTACAGAGTGACTACTTGATGGTGGTAAGAAAATAATTAATTTTGTGAGTAAATATATTTGATTTCAATGTATAATAATTATTGATTCATATCTACTTTATTTATATCAATTTGAGTTAGAGAATAGCCTAAACAAGAGGACGAGCAAGCATGTGAGGAAGACCCCATCATCCCCATTATCTCCCTCCACACAACAACCAAAGACCTCTAGCAATTTTTTTCCTTCCCCTCATGGGAAGGACAAGATATAGTTGATAGACACACATGTATAGGCATCAGTGGACATATATGTTGGATTTAATGTCAGTGGACATATTCGATATACGTTTGATGTATATATTGCATTTTATATTTGATGTATGACATATAGTTGATGCATGACATTATTAGACTGATGACATTAATTGTTAATATATGATATGTTTTTTCATGTATGACATTATTGGTTATCATAATATATTATGTGTTGTTTAATGTATGACATTATTTGTTATCATTTTATACTATATGTTTGTTCATGTATGACATTATTGGTTATCATAATATATTATATGTTCGTTCATGTATGACATTATTGGTTATCATAATATATTATATGTTTGTTCATGTATGACATTATTGGTTATTATAATATATTATCAAGGTTGCATGGGTAGTTGTACCCAAACCCCTGGTACTCATACCCACATACCCAAGTACCGAGTACACATATCCCAAGTACTGGGTACTCGATGGAGAGAATCATAGCTAAGGACCTTGATTGAGATTTTTGATTATTATTATTTTTTGTTTTTTTGTTTGTGTATTAGCTTATTGTTTATCAAGCTTAATTCAATACCTAATTAGTTTGAAACTTTTATAGAATATTGATTAACAATAAACTTTATCGCTATTCAAGCATAAGTTTATCATTTCCAATATATCATTGTCATATGATTTATGATCTTGTTCATGTTTAAAGTTTTCCTTCTCTGTTATTTGTTTATCAAGCTTAATTCAATACCTAATCAGTTTGAAACTTTGATACAATAGTGATCAATAATAAACTTTATCATTGTTAAAGCTAGAAAATTATCATTTGCAATGTCATTGTCATATGATTTATGATCTTCTTGTTCATGTTTAAAGTCTGCCTTCTATGTTATGCATCTAAACATTTATCATAAATTATTAAATTAAAAACTTATAACAAATCTGAGACTAAAATTAATACATTACATTTGCAAACTTTATCATTGTTCTTGATTTGAAAAATCATTTTCATGGCTCATAAGTTTATGTTTTCTATAAATATAAAAGTATAATTAAAAATAAAGTTTGATATACCCAAGTACCCTCATCCCCTATTATAAAAAATAGTTGTAACCATACCCGTAACAGTACCCTAATTACCCCAAGTACCCCTTTCCCCATACCTAAAATTAATAGAATAGATAGTTTGATCCCATGATGAAAGGTGAGAGAGATTTGGTACTTGGCAACTTTGTACTTGCCAACACTACAAGTTTCAGCATCACCTGAGATGGGATCGCAAAGTCAAAATGGAGTAAGATTTCCAAAAAGTGAGAAAGGTTATTGTAGGTCTCTGCAACATGGTCCTATAGCACCTAGAATTGCATCAATACCTCACATGAGCTCTGAGATATGTCTTGTCAAAGATCAGTGCCCTATGGCATTTAGTGACTCTTAGGGACGTTTCGGTCCGATGTGCTTGAGAATGTTCAAGCTCTCAATAGGATGGGACCAAATTGGAGCTAGGGTTTAACCAGCCATCCAAAGCTAACAAAATAGACAATTTGATCCCATGAAAAATAGTGAGGCAGATTTGGCAGTTGGAAACTTTGTACTGGCCAACACTATAAGTTTTTGCATCACCTGAGATGGCGTCATAAAATCAAAATAGAGTAAGATCTCAAAAAACTGAGAGAGTTTATTATAGTTCTCTGCAACATAGTCCTATAGCACCTAGAATCACATCCATACCTCACACAAGTTCTAAGATATGCCCCATCAAAGATCACTACCCCATGGCATTTAGTGACTCTTAGGGATGTTTCAATTCAGCATGCCTAAGAATGTTTGAGTGCTCAACAAAATAGAACAAGCTTGGGACTAAGGTTTTCCTAGCCACTCAAAGCTAATAGAATAGAAAATTTGATCCCATGATGAATGGTGAGGGAGATTCGGCAGTTGGTAACTTTGTACTAGCCAACACTATGAGTTTTAGCATCACCCAAGATGGCATTAAAAAATCAAAATAGAGTAAGATCTCCAAAGAGAGAGAGAGAGAGAGAGGTTATTGTAGGTCTTTGCAACATGGTTCTATAACACCTAGAATCACATCCATACCTTGCACGAGCTTTGAGATATGCCCTATCAAAGATCATTACCCTATGGCATTTAATGGCTCTCAGGTTTTTTTGGTTCAGCATGCCTGAGAATGTTTAAGCGATCAATGAGATGGGATGATCTTGGGGATAGGGTTTACTTGACCACTCAGAGCTAACAGATTAGATAGTTTGATCCCACGATGAATAGTGAAGGAGATTTGGTAGTTGGCAACTTTGTACTAGCCAACACTACAAGTTTTAGCATCACCCAAGATGACATCATGAAATCAAAATGGAGTAAGATATCCAAAAAGTGAGAGAGGTTATTGTAATTCTCTGCAACATCATCCTATAACACCTAGAATTTTATCCATTCCTTGCATGAGCTCCATGATATTCCCCGTCAAAGATCACTACCATATGGTATTTAGTGACTCTTAGGGACATTTTAGTTCAACGTGCCTGAGAATGTTCAAGTGCTCAACAAGATGGGACAAGTTTGGTGCTAGGGTTTACCTAGCCACCTAGAGCTAATGGAATAGATAGTTTGATCCCACAATGAATGGTGAGGGAGATTTGGCATTTGACAACTTTATATTGGCCAACACTATGAGTTTCAGCATCACCCAAGATGGTGTTACAAAATCAAAATGGAGTAAGATCTCCAAAAAGTGAGAGAGGTTATCATAGGACTCTACAACATGGTCCTATAGCACTCAAAATTGCATGCATACATCACACGAGCTCCAAGATATACCCCGTCAAAGATCGCTTCTCTATGGCATTTAGTGATTCTTAGGGACATTTTAGTCCAACGCGCCTAAGAACATTTGAGCACTTAAGAGGATAGGACAAGCTTGGGGCTAGGGTTTACCTAGCCACCCAAAGCTAATAGAATAGATAGTTTGATCCCATGAAAAATGGTGAGGGAGATTTGGTAGTTGGCAACTTTGTATTGGCCAACACTACAAGTTTTAGCATCACCTGAAATGGCGTCACAAAATCAAAACAAAGTAAGATCTCCAAAAAGTGAGAGTTTATTGTAGGTCTCTACAACATGATCCTATAGCACCTAGAATCACATCCATAAATTGCATGAGCTCCAAGATATGCCCCATCAAAGATCGTTGTCCTATGACATTTAGTGACTCTTAGGGACATTTTAATTTGGCATGCTCAAGAACATTTGAGTGCTCAATGGGATGGTACAAGCTTTGAGCAAGGGTTTACCTAGCCACCCAAAGCTAATGGAATAGATAGTTTGATCCTACAATGAATGGTGAGGGTGATTTGGTAGTTGGAAACTTTGTACTAGCCAACACTACGAGTTTTAGCATCACCCAAGATGGCGTCACAAAATCAAAATGGAGTAAAATCTCCAAAAAGTGAGAGAGGTTATTGTAGGTCTCTAAAACATAGTTCTATAGCACCTAGTATTGCATCTATATGTCACACGAGCTCTGAGATATGACCTATCAAAGATCTCTACCCCATAGCATTTAGTGGCTCTTAGGGACATTTTGGTTTGGCATGCCCGAGAAAGTTCAAGTGCTTAATGGGATGGGATGAGATTGGGGCTAGGGTTTATCCAGCCACTTGATGCTAATAGAATAGTAGTTTGATCCCACGGCATATGGTGAGGGAGATTTGGTAGTTGGCAACTTTGTACTAGCCAACACTATGAGTTTCAGTATCACTCGAGATGGTGTCACAAAATCAAAATGGAGTAAGATCTCCAAAAAGTGAGAGAGGTTATTGTAGGTCTCTACAACACACTTCTATAACACCCAAAATTTCATCCATGCCTTGCATGAGCTCTAAGATATGCCCCGTCAAAGATCACTTCCCTATGGCATTTAGTGACTCTTAGGGACATTTCGGTTCACTGTGCCTAAGAATGTTCAAAAACTCAACAAGATGGGATGAGCTTGGGGCTAGGGTTTACCTAGCCACCTGGAGCTAATAGAATAGATAGTTTAATCCTATGACAAAAGGTGAGGGAGATTTGGTAGTTGGCAACTTTATACTAGCCAACACTATGAGTTTCAGCATCACTCGAGATGGCATCACAAAATCAAAATGAAGTAAGATCTCCAAAAATTGATAGAGCTTATAGTAGGTCTCTACAATACAATCTTATAGCACCAAGAATCACATCCATACCTCACACGAGCTTTGAGATATGCCCCATTAAAGATCATTGTCCTATGACATTTAGTGACTCTCAGGGACATTTCGGTTCAGCGTGCCCAAGAATGTTTGAGTGCTCAATGGGATGGGATGAGCTAGGGTTTCCCTTTCCACCCAGAGCTAATGGAATAGACAGTTCAATTCCATGATGAATGGTGAGAGAGATATGAGCAAGATATGTATGCCTAGGCCACTTTGTGCAAGATATGAGCAAAGGTTGCTAATCAGGCCAAATTGGGTCTTTTTTATTTTTTGGTCAAGATAGCCTAGGATTAGGTGTTTTTAGTTGTTTTTTAATAGTTTGGAACCTTTTCCAAGTCCTAGAAGTGAAATCTACTTAACTTTACATTAGTTGCACTTTTTGTTCAAAATTGCAGAATTTGTAAAAGTTGCTTTAAAATGCAAATCTGACTAGAAACCTTCTAACCATTGAAAAAATGTTTCCCATGCTCATATACCCAAGTGTGGATAGTTACAACTTCCCAAACTTCCATTTGCAACTTTTTTGCAAAAATTGCAAAAGTTGCTCGAGCAATTTTTTGAGCAACATTACAACTTTTGAGCAATTTTTGCTCTTTACATATTTAGGTCAAATGGGTCCATCTAGGACTATTCTAGAACCCTAGTTGAGATTCCTTGTTAGTGTAGTTTTTTATTTTTCCTATTTTGCTAAGTTTTTCCTACACTTTTAATAATCTCGCTTTGGTTAATAAAGCATGTCTTATTAGGTGAATGGTTGTGAGGTGTCACCTTCCTACATGTGAGCATCCATTAGCTATCTTGGGAAGATACTTTGCTATCTTAGTCCAATAGATGGTTGCTCCTCATTGGTTGGTGTTGCCACCTCCTCCCTCTTCCTAGCCTATATAAGCATGCTACCTGGCTTGTATTTGCATCTCTTATTTTTGCATCTTCTTAATGCTATTTTGCTTTCAACATTTGCATTACTCTCTTGGAGACTAACTCTATGATGCTATTTTGATTTTGTATCATTTGCATTCATAGTTTAGATATTTATTCTTTGCACTAGTTTTCTGGGTTATTAATCTTTTCAGATTCTAACATGGTATCAGAGCTTTTCTATGTGCAAGAGTAGATTTTAATTTTCTTATTTGAGAGATTTGGGGGGGGCTAATAAACTTTATTGTAGTTTTTTGAAAAATGAAGTATGCTCTTCTCTTGCATCTTTGGATGATCTTGAGAATCAGAAAAGTTTTGACAAAAATGATTTTTCTCTGGGGTTTCAATCTCAAATCTGACAACCAACTTGCATATTTGAAGTTTTCAATCAGTATTGCAGGTTCCAGCATGCCATTGATGGACTTAGGAAGATGATCCAACATTTGCATGTCATATTTTGGTTGCTGGGGTCGGTTTTTGATTTTTAGAGCCATTTTTTATTATTAAAGGCGTCTAATTTACACTATAGCAGCATCTTCTGTACATCAACAAGAAAAATGCTTTCTGGGTTTCGTTTGCAGCCCCAAAAAACCATCTGGGTATCTTTTAGATTTTGCATGCAAGCTATATATTTTGCAAAATTGAGCATGAAAGGCTACAGCCATACCCCTCTCCGCTGGCAATCGCAGATTTGAACGCAGTTTTCAAATGTCTCGTTCTTGCTCATACGGACTCTAATTTTGATGATTCTTATTATGAACTTGGCTATTTTTTTGTGCTCTATCCACTAGTGGAGGTTTTTTTTGATTTTCATGCATGAATTCTTCAGAAATTGTAGATTCTCAACCGTGACTGTGCACAGTTCTCGTTTTGGAAACTTCGAAGGATCATAACTTTCTCATACGACCTCATATCGAGGTGATTCTTTTTTTGAAAGTGCATAATTTTTTGAATAGATTGCAGTGGTGCTATTTGTTTCCTTGATTATGTGCCCAAGTTTCACTTTTAGCATATGCTCTTCATGAGGGTTTGTAATGCATTGAAATCAAGACCACTAAGTATTTATTTCTAGTGATAGTTGTAAACGCACTAAAATAAAGTGCCAAATCATATTTCTTTGGAGGGGGGTTCTTTGATTGAGTAAAAAGGGGGGGGGCATTGTCGTTGCTGGGTTCTCTTCTTTTTAGCATTTCTTTGCATTTCTTCATCATGGATCAAACAAATATGCCCATTCTAACTCCATACAATTACTTTGAGTGGAAATCATGCATGAAAATTCACTTAAGAAAAGCCAGATTAAATAGAATAACTATGGGACTTGAAACTGAACCTACTAAAGATGAAGACAAGCCTAAGTGGTTTAACAAATGTGATGAGGCATATGGAACATTGTGTTTGTCTATTTCTCCTGACTTGCTATTTCAAATTGAGTCTTTGGATACACCAAATGAAGTATGGAAAAAGCTAGAAACACTATTTGGCACACAAGATTCAATGAGGAGTCATATGTTGAAAATGAATTAATTAGTTTGAGTCCAAGCAATTTCAACACAATCCAAGATTTCTTCACCAAATTGAAATCACTAAGGCTACAATTAAAAAAATGTGGAATTGAAAAGAAAGATGAACAACTAATTCTTAGTATTCTCTCTAAGTTGAGTTCAGAATATTCTGTGTTTGTCTCTACCTTCTATGCTACTAAGGGTGCACTTGATACTCAATTCACCATGGCATCTTTAGATGATTTTGCTGTCAATCTCACTCAAGAATAGGACAAGCTAATCCAGATGGGCACTCTTAAGTCCTCTAAGTCACATGCCTTGGCTACCAACCAAGGCACAAAAGAACAACAAGGACAAAGTAGTAACAACAATAGTAAGGACAAGAAACAAAAGAATAGCAAGGAGAAGAAGGATCAGATATCGATTTCTTCAAAAGTAACTATTGATACACCATCTTCCAAGGGCGATAAGCCTAAGAAAGAAAATGTCAAATGTGCCTATTGTGAAAGACCTGGTCATGATGAACATAAATGTTTGTAGAAACAACTTGATCACTTGACATACATTCTTGAGAAGAATAATATCAGTGTTCTTGAGTCTATCAAACAAAGTTCTAATGAAGGGTCTAACAAGGAAAAAGAAAATAGCAAGGGGAAAGGAAAGGGCAAGGCCCTTTTTGCAGTTGCTTCCTCACCATCCACTTGGGTTCTTGATTCGGGTGCTTCACACCACATGGCTTCATCTAAGGAAGAACTTGCATCCTTAGAGCCGTGTACTATGCCTTCTATTTTGATGGGTGATAACACTCTTGTTGAGGTATGTGGGAGAGGGTCTGTTGATGTGGGGGATGGCACATTCCATGATGCTCCTTGTGTACCCTCATTGTCAACTAATCTCCTATCGATACACTAGATCACTCACACAGGTTTAGGCAAGCAGGTTGAGTTCACTCCTAATTCAGTGGAGATACATGAGTTGCACAGTGATTCTACAGTTGCAGTTGGGAGAGCAGATCATCAGTCACAACTCTATATGTTTTCTCACTTTGTTCTTGATCCTCCTTTGACTGTTTCACTCACTCACTCTAATGATGTGAGCAGATTATGGCATGAGCGGTTTGGCCATCTTAACTTCCACTACTTGCATCAGCTTAACCAGTAGAGCATGGTCACAGGGTTGCCTTCTACTTTGACATTGGAGTCACTTGGAATACATGATAGATCTTCTAATGGGTTAGATTCACTTGAGCAATCTTCTACCTCCACTTCTGATGCAGAGAGTGATTTAGAGGACTCGCCTCCTTCCTCTCCTAGTCATCATTTATAGGTTGATGATTCTCCTCTAGATTATCCATCTTTTGGTCCACTTTGGGCTAGACAGACCTTGCAGTTTGTAGGTGATTGGGTTGGGGATCCATCAAACACCAAGTAGACTCGTTCACAATTCCAGGATGCTCTACATATCTTCATTGCGACTGCCTCAAATCCACAGTCCTTTCATGAGGCTTTTGGTATTTCTGAGTGGGATACAGCTATGCAGGAAGAGTATAGTTCCTTGATGAGGAACCACACTTGGAATCTTGTCCCTTTTCCTAAGGGAAGAAAACTTGTTCGATGTAAGTGGATCTACCAGACAAAATTTGCAAGCTTTGCTAGAGGTGCGGGATGCTTCATCTTTTGGGGGGGCCTCTTCCTCTCACTTGGAGTCCTAATTTTCTTTGGGGAGTCTCTTTTCTCTCTCTTTTGGGGGAATTCTATGTACATGGGTACCTTATCAGGCTTTTCTTGTCGGGACCCAATTCTACATCCACCCAAGCTTCACTTATGAGGGGGTGTTAGTGTAGTTTTTTATTTTTCCTATTTTGCTAGGTTTTTTCTACACTTTTAATAATCTTGCTTAGGTTAATAAAGCATGTCTTATTAGGTGAATGGTTGTGAGGTGTCACCTTCCTACATGTGAGCATCCATTAGCTATCTTGGGAAGATACTTTGCTATCTTTAGTCCAATAGATGGTTGCTCCTCATTGGTTGGTGTTGCCACCTCCTCCCTCTTCCTAGCCTATATAAGCATGCTACCTGGCTTGTATTTGCATCTCTTGTTTTTGCATCCTCTTAATGCTATTTTTCTTCCAGCATTTGCATTACTCTCTTGGAGACTAACTCTATGATGCTATTTTGATTTTGTATCATTTGCATTCATAGTTTAGATATTTATTCTTTGCACTAGTTTTTTGGGTTATTAATCTTTTCAGATTCTAACATTCCTAAGACCTATTAGGTAACCAAATACCTTAGTTTCTCATGAATATTGAAAGAAAATGAATAAACAATTAGATACCAGCTACATCTATTAAATATACAATGGGAGATATAGAAAACCTGCTTAATAGATAGATTAATCTAAGAGAAAAGGACATTTTGGATGAAAATGGTTATCTTAGTGCCATCTAGGGTATGCCAATTACTTAGGATGAAGAGACAAAACCTACAACTATTGAGACAGAGTACACATGTACACAGACACAAAAATTTTAGATAGAGAATTAACAAGTGCTATAGAATTGTCCATGGAGCAATGTGAAGTGAAGCCTCAAATTGGCTCATTAGTAGGCAAAGAATCTGGTCATGCACTTCATTCTAGCACCACATATGTTTCAATTAGAAATCTCTATTCATCAATGGCCTTGCATTTATAGGACTTGGGAAGCCAAGGTACTCAAGTTTGGCATGGTCCCTCAAAGTTCTCATCAAAATACATTAATGATCTTAACAAAAAAACAAAAAGCTCATTGCCACCTTTAAATGGAGACTTTAGTTTAAATGGAGATTGTTATTTCCCAAACATGCCCTAGTCAAGTAGATGACTGGTTTACAAAGCAACCTATAGGAAACAATGTCATGGAAATGAACTAAGAAAAAATGTTTGTAATCATTCCCCCAATAGTCACAACCTTTCAAATTTGGTTTGATCAGTTGGGGAAGACCTTCTGATGTAGAGATCATAGCCTTCTTTTGCCAATTACCTCCTAGGTGTCTAATGGCACCCAACCCAGTGCAAGATGCCAATTTGGTTTACCAACCTTTTCCAAATGTTGACCTATCTCTCTCCAAGTGGGCTCCATTTTCTAAGGTCTTTCCCCCTTTCTAGGGCTCTTGGCAAACTTGGATCCAATCTAGGCTTAAGGGACACTAGCCCTCAACTAGGCCAAATAAGGAAAAATATGCAACCAAGTTTCAAAGCTTCAAACTTAGGCTAGGATCACCATCACTAGGCTTAGACCACTAGGATTCATGCACTTTTAGTGTCCTAACACCCCCAAGGGGTCAATTCCCCAAAATTAGGCCTAGAAATCCTAGTTGGTTAAATTTCAATTTTCCTTGGCAAACTTCCAAACTTTCCAAATGAAAAAGCCAACTTACCACCTTTTCAAATACCCTTTACCTATTTCTCAAAGAGTCCAAAGGATTAAGGGATGACTCTATTCCAGTATGTCCAAACTCCACTTTGGTCTGTAGACCTAATAGGCCTAATTAGGCTGGGTTTCCAAAGCACGTGCTTGAAAATGGGTTCATAGAATCAACTCAACCCCATGGACCTCTTCATCTCCTTCCTAAAACTCCATTTCACCTTTCACTTGGGTTCAAACAATTAGTTTGGAAGTCTGAATGCCACTTCTTCTTTACTTCTTAGCTGAACACGTGGAGATGTTCAACCTAGGGCCTGCTGGTAAAAATAGCAACCCAACTCTTCCAGGTCTAAAACTCTGCCATATCAAGGTAAGATTTCCTAACTTGTATCCCCCCAAGTGGCATCAAATCCCAACCATAGAATTGCAATTTAGAGGCACATGTTTGCCAAAACCCTTGAATTCAGGCCCAACCAAGCAATTTTAACAAAAAAATGCAATAACTTGAGCAGATGAAAAGATTAAACCTTCAAACCAAAAGAAAATAAAACCTAGTTCATCAAATTATCCTACCATGTCAATCTATCACCTTTCCCAATAAGTAAAAATCTATACAACTCAGGAAAATAGAGAAAATGGTAGAAAGTCAGAGTTTTATTAATATAAATCTTCACCAGTCCGTACCACTATGATGTTTTCTTCATGAACATCCTTTTATAACACATATTCCTTGTCTCCAATGGTCATAACCATCATTCAAATGGTTAGGCCAATGTTCAACCACTTTTTGATTTTTTTTGTATAAAATGTTTTCATCAACTTTGCATTTTTGCATGATAACATTGACATTTTGTGCTAGTGACCTCCTAGACACCTAAATTCTTGCCTAATGATCCTAATAATACCTAAATCCATATAAGGACTTCCAAACTCCCTATTGCACATAAACAACTCAATTTCCATAATGTGACCTTTGGTTCAATGTGGTATCTTGGTTTATAATGACACCAAGGATCCAATTGACCTTACAATTGGTCTTGTTACAAAAATCTTATTGGAATGACTATCTTGTGGACCTATTAAACCTATTTTCCTTGGTGCCTTGAACCACCTTCATATAGCCCTTTCAAGTATGTGGAAGGTACAATGTAATGTTTTGGCATTGAAATCAATAAAAAAAACCCTATTTTCTGCATTTTTAGTGAGTTCTTTGGATGGTATGGATATTTACAGATGCCTAGGGATCTATTATTAGTATGGTTGGATAGATGCTTGAATCACCTTTCTAATGCAACTGGTTTGAGGTTCTAAAACTTTGTAAAACTCAAGTTATTCCTATTTTTGTGCAAATAGCCTAGATTTTGAGGGTTTGTAGGGTTTTGAAGAAAATTGGGTTATAACTCCAGATTCCACCATAGGAAAGCTATGGCCTTTGGTGGAATCCTTGTACTTATAATTCACTTTAAGATTCTTTTGGTTTTAGGTTTTTATATGCAAGGACAAAGGAGAAATATGATGCCCTAAATGCATATACCTTGTATGCATCAGTACACATTACTGTTGTATCAGCATTTTAAGGCCCCAAAACTTCATGCTTTGATTTGTAACTTGGAAAACAACATATTTGGGATATTCCTCAACTAACCTAATTGGTCTCATGTTTTTGGCACATGTCTAAGCCATACCTTTTTTGTAAATGTGGCCTAATTAGCCTTTTTTATCTAGTTGCTATACCATGGGTTATGACAATCTTCTCGATTATAGGATCCATAAACTTTGAGATCTAATAATAAATCAAAAATAGAAACTAACATTTTTGTTTAGCATCTTTCTTCCATTGAAAATATACAAGTAGTAGACCAAAACCTCATTTCTTGGGCTACTAAGAATCCTAGGGGTTAATGAAAGAACTGTGCCTTCTCTTTGTTTTGGGGTCTCCAAATCCAATCATTATACCCATGATGATGTAAGAACAACATCCCTAGTTTTTGGTTTCATGATTCCATGTTTGGTGTAGGTTTAATGTATTAAGTCATTCTAGTGATTAAGGTGCAAGTGTGTGGTCTTGAGCCTTGTTTGGGCTTTCAAAACTTGTTAAGGTGTTCTTGTGGTTTGTACTCTCCCAACCTACCTTGTTAGTACCCTAAAACTTGCATCATTTGGCAACACTAAAATAAATTATTTCCAAATGCTCAGCCCTTCACCAATTCCCAAACTCCTACCATTCATAAATCAACATGCTATAAGAGGTCAAATTCTTCATGGTACTTGACCTAAGGCTTGATTGGAAAAATCATAAAACACATCCTCCAATCTTGAAACCCTGGAATATTAAAAAGGACCCTACTAACTACCATTTTCCAAGTGGCCATGAAATTTCAACCAAGGAAATTGCAGTTAGAGGTCCATTTTTTTTGTGTGCACCAAAATGTTGTCCTAAAAACCTAGTTTCACTAAAAATGCAATAACTTGAGTTCAAAAACATGTAGAATGATGAGACCAAAAGAAAAAGAAATATTATTCAAAGATCTATCTCAAAAATCCATCACATCTAGTCTAAAAGTCCATACATTTTGTGCAACATGCAAGCAATAGTAAAAATGACTCGAAAACTAATTTTTTTCTTTGCAACTTCTTCCAATCCGTACATTAATGCCCTCCAGACCTCACAAATGAGGTCTATATATCTTTTATGTCTATTTGAATGGTTGCACCTAATATTTTAATAGTGATAACCCTTTTCCCACTAAGTTGCAAATTTGAGCAACATTTACAACTTTCAACAATGCACCTTTGCACAAAAAGTACAATTTTTACATTTTTCACTTGATTCCACTTCTAGGACTTGGAAAAGGTTCCAAAATACCTAAAACCAACTAAAAACAACTAATCCTAGGATTTCTTGACCAAAAACATTTAAAATCTCAAATTTTCCTAATGAGCAACTTTTTCTTATAAATTGCATAAAGTGTCTTAAGCATTCAAAATGGTGTCTTTCTTTGACAACCATGGACTTCTCATCCAAGGATTATTTATTCTAGCCTAAGTAGGTTAAAAAAACATGAAAACCAAAATATAAACCAAGTGCCTTGGTGCTTTGCAACAAGAACATACCCCCAAACATGAATGAAAAGAGAACAATGACCATGGAATGGAATACAAACACACCTTAGACCTTAGACCAAACTTCCTAAAACAAAATTGTTCTAAACAACCCAATCTACCATGGAAACTAGTAAAGTCTACAAAAATAATGTTAGAAACACCTTAAAACTTAGAAACTCAAAAATGCCTTAAAACGCATGCTGACCTTACACATTGATATTAAATTTTCTCATTTTAGGGTTTGGAAAGTCTTTAAATCTCATCCTAAGTATTTCCCCTCCATCCTTATGGTTTGCATTGGCCTCCTTCAAGTTTTAAAAGGAAAATCCAAAATTTCTTGCAAAATTTCAATATAGCAACTTTTGGATTTTTCTTGCTCGGTTAAGTCTTAACACTTATAACTTGTTATTTAGGCTATCCCTTAGAAATTCCATGCTAGGGACCCTTCCTTAAGCTAATGACCCATCCCTTAGTTTACTCATTTCCCTATGGAAATGTATGCCTTGATTTTTAGGTTGAAATAGTGACTCTTCTAAGGACATTAAATGGCATCCAATACTCTAACTACCACACCTAGGTCCAATGATGCTTATTCTGCTTACAAGGCTCACTTGGAGCATAACAAAACAAAAATGAAAAGGTGAGGGCCCTATGATTTGTGTAGGAGCATCCCTCTTATGAAATCATGTAATCAATTTGGTTGGGTCATTTATGACCTCTTTCTAGTTTTCTTTCCATGTTTTCAATAAGGTCATGATTATAGACTCCTAGATTTTCCATTAACCTTTTTGTGTGGTCCATTAGCAATATTGGGTGTTTTATAAGCTCGTTGCTCAATGAGGTCACAAGGGCATAATTTTTGTATTTTGAATGTATATGGTTTTCATCTAGGATCTAATAGTTGTATTGAGTCGATTAGGACTCATTTACATAGTTAAAATGCCTTTTAGGCCTAAAAATGCAAAAATACAGTAAAAGTTGCAAAAGTTGCTATACAACTTTGCAATTTTTTGCATAACTACGCAAAATAATTTGTAATAATTCCCCCAATAATCACAACCTTTCAAATTTGGTAGGTTCAGTTGGGGAAGACATTCATATAGCCCTTTTAGATGGGTAGAATGTATAATGTAAGATTTTACTTTGAAATCAATAAAATATAACCTATTTTGTTGCATTCTGGGTTGTTTTTCTGCATGGTACAGACCTGTACAAAAGAATAGGTGTCAAATATTGGTATGGTTGGATTCATATTTGATTTACCTTTCTAATGCAACTAGTTTGAGGTCTTGAAATTTTTTAGAACTCGAGTTATTCCTATTTTAGTGCTGATAGCCTAAAATTTAAGGGTTTCAAGGGTTTTGGTGGAAATCGCTTTATAACTTGAGGTTCCACCATAGGAAATTTATGGCCTTTGGTATTGCCTCAAGTATTACCTCATGTTCTGACTCAAAAAATTTCCAAAGAGTCTTATTATGTGGTTTTCCACCATATTTTATCAAGTGGACATTAGATGTGACAAAAAGGTTTGAATAATGAAGAATCTTCCTCTTTGTTTTCCAATTTTCAAATAACAAGTTAGGGTTCTTCATAGAATATCGTCTAAGCCATGTGCTAGTTACAACCACCGCACTGCAATGGTACTCTAAACCTTCATTATCTATAACCAAGGGATCTAATTTTTGTTTGGCTTGGACACAATGACTCAAATAATAATATGTCCCTTCTTCATTGTCTTCAAGTGCAATAACAACAAAAACATGGCTTGTAGTGACAAATGTACAAAATCTGGTCATTAATTTAGAAAATACTTAGGTAAAAGTTATAAAGTTACATATGAAAATTACAAAGATATATAAATACATATATTACCAAGTTGCACTAGATTAGACAAGTGGTCAAAGTCAATAGATGCATCCAACTCTACCATTTCCAATGCTTGTGGGGGATGATAGGTGTCAATTAGGTCCAAAACTCATATATCTCATTTGTCCACCCATTCAGTCAGCTCACAGTCATCCCAATTTTCCTCTACACATGATGGATAATAGTATGCCATTTTTCATGTGTGGATACTCCATGAACCCGCATCAAAGCTTCTAAAAGAGTGCAACTCACTTGATCTTGTTAGTGTGCAAAAATTCTCATATGTTACAATGTTAGTATTATATATTAACCAAAAAATTTATGAACCATAGACTCACCTTCCTTACTTGGACCTATTGTAGCATTACACCACTGGACGATGGATTTTGCATCTATCAATATTGTTTCATCTTTGTACTTTATTTCTTTATGAGCTAAGGCTCTTTTGATTGAGCTAAGTCTCTTTTGATGCATGTGCCTACACCATCATGCTCTCCTTTTTCATGACCAACCTTTGTAAAATTCCACATATATTAAATTCTACACAACCTATGCATCCTGCTCAACCAATAGAACATCTATGCATTCTTGAATTGAGATGCACAATTGTCTAACCAAATAATGTGTTGATGATATGGTATGCCCCTGTTAGCAAAATCTCCATAAAATAGTTGAAAAGAACCATGTACAAACTTTGTAGAATGTGATCAATCATCACTAATGTAAAAATGGTACTCCCTTAAAATCTTTCCGTCATCCTCTGTACTTGTTGGTGAATGCATGAATGTTATGTGAACAAATATGGAAACCTATTAAGAAGTATAATACTTTGCTTGCACCTCATTTTGTGGTTGTAGTGTGTAGTTCACTATGAAGTCTACAATTAAAATAATGGTATCCAATGGAATTGTATCCTTGCACAACTTGAATTGCAAATCTAGCCATCGAGCTCTATGCGTATGCCTTGCATACTCATAAATAATATTTTCATGAAAAATCTTCATGAACTCATACATTGGAATATTTTCAATGACTAAATCACATATTTTACCATGTTTCCAATCTCTTAGAGCATATGTCACTATCTTATATTTTTTGTAATCTAATATTTCATTTTTTATTGCATGTGTACTATCCATATGTTCACAAGTTGATAAAAGTTGCAAAGAACCATAAAATAAGCATGTACCATTCAAGCATGATGTCTTGTAAAATTTTTGGTCATCCCCTATTTCACATAAAATGTTGGATATGAATTCCCTTGAAGATCTTGGTGGCTCATTCATGTCACAATGTTGCAAAACAAACTTAGAATGCAAAAACACACATATATGCCTAAAAACATCAAAATGGTTAGAAAATTTAATATGTATCCTACAAAAATAAGTTGTGCATGTGTGATTTATCTTCACATAAAAATGCTTACTCATCTCAAAAAATCTTTAACTTATTCAAATTTGAGGATACATACCAATAAATTTTGCAAAAAAATGTATCTAAGTTGAGTCCAAAAAATGTTTTGCATGTGGGTCATGATTTTGGCTACCAATCCTCCTTCTTACAACATATCTTTAATTAGGGGAAACATGTGTGTTATTTTTTCAAAAAAATTTGATCAATGATTTCAAAGCTTCACTAATTTCTTTATCCTTTCTCAGTAGTCTACCGCTAAAATGTCCATAACTCATTTTTTGTTGGATCTTCCAATCTCTCATGCCTTAGCATAGCTCTCCTTAGAGTACCTCTACTAATTTTCAATGTTTTGTTTGTCTTTCTCATGAGTCAAGCTTTCTTCATTTGGGTACTTACTATTGTCAATGTAAATACTTGTCCTATGTAAATACTTGTCCTATTATAATGCACTTTGTCATAAGCACTCATTAGATTCTTCACAATGTTTTTTTCATTTGAATCGTCCATCATTCTTAGCCCAAGACTCTTCATGATAGGCCTAAATTTTAAATTTCTCATCATTTCAAAAAATAATTGGCATTGACCTATAATATTTAATTCTTCAAAGAATAATCTCCACATATGATTAACTTTTCTTTGACAAGTATGCTTGCTAATCTTTTCAAACATTGATTTCAAAATGTTAGTATCAATATCAATCAAATATTTTGGTCTTCTAAAATAAATTTTAGAAGTTGTTATAATCTCTTCCATTCCCTCAACATTTTGAACATCAACATAAGGTTGAGTGTTTTGCATACCTTGAATTGAAGATGATGTACCTTGGCAATAAGATGCAAAAGATGGAATATCACCTACTTGATATGTTGATGTTGTGCCTTGAACATGACATGATGGAGTGTGCACATCATCAGATCTACAAATTAGTGTCTCTTCAATATGAGAGATGATATGACTCCAACATTGGAAGATGGTGTAGCTTCACAATTCAATTTTCTTCTTGAGTGTAATAGTCTCATTCATTCACTTTTTCTTTCCAATTCTTCCTCTTTGTTTCTCTATATCGATGGTTCTTGTTCCTCTTCAAAAGTCAATTCTTCATTATTGCTTTTCAATTTTCTTTGTTTAGGTAGTAGTTTCATTTTATCTCTTTTAATTGCCAAATCTCTCCCCCTCTTTTCATTTGTTTGAGTTTTTGGTTTCTTCCTTGGCATGATGATGATTTCTATATATCAAATTATTCAAAAATCTAAATTACTTACAATTTATAAATTACAAATCATTCCAGTACATATAAAAATTACAATTATTTCAATGAATACACAATATATATCAAACAACTTGCCAAATTTCTAACCATGTCCAAATAATTGATTCAAACATACAAATTTCAATGAATTCACTTTATATTAAACAATATGTCAAATTATAATTAAATTTGTCTCTATATAACAACAAAGAATATTTAAAAAGGACTACACTAACCTTTTCTATAGAAAGAATATTCAAAAAGCCTTCAAATAGTGTATCCAATGATTGAATTTGGTGTTTGTTGGCTTCAAATAGAATGAAAGAATGTTCAAAAAGCCTTCAAATAGTGTGTGCTAACTTCCAACAACTTGAAACCCTTGTTTTCTATCGAAACAACAGAATACACAACAAACAAAAAGAAAAATATGGCTCAACAAGGACCCAAACCTGCTTGATGTTCATTTTTTGGTGTTTTCATATAGTGCGTACACACTATACTATGTGAAAAATAATCTCTCCCTATCCCACCATCCCCTATCCCCTACTCTCTCTCTCCTCTCCCATCCCCTACTCTGTCTCTCTCCTCTCCCATCCCCTACTCTTTCTCTCTCGCTCTCTCTCTCCTCTCCCATCCCCTACTCTCTCTCTTGCTCTCCCTCTCTTACGCCCTCTCCCACTGCCTACTCTCTCCCATCTTGTACTCTCTCACCCTCTCTCCTCTCCCATCCCCTACTCTCTAGATCTCTCACACACACTCCTATTCCCCCTCTCTCTCCCTCTCCCATTGCCTACTATCTCTCTCTCTCTCACTCTCTCTCCCTCTCTATACTCTCTCTCCCATCCCCTACTCTCACTCTCTCTCTCCCATCCCCTACTCTCTCTCTACCATTCCCAATCTCTCCCATCCTCTAATCTCACTCTCTCTCCCATATTGTACTCTCTCTGTGCCACCCCCTACTCTCTCTCACACTCTCACACTCTCTCCCATCACCTACTCTCTCTCAGGCTACTCTCTCTCCCCTCTCCCATCCCATACTCTCTATATCTCTCACACACACTCCCATCCCCCCTCTCTCTCCCTCTCCCACTCTATCTCCCACCACCTACTGTCTCTCTCTCTCTCTCTCTCTCTCTCTCTCCCTCTCTCCCTCTGTACTCTCTCTCTCTCTCTCACATCCCCTACTCTCACTCTCTCTCTCCCATCCCATACTCTCTCTACCACCCCTACTCTCTCTCACACTCTCTCCCATCCCCTACTCTCTCTCTTAGACACACTCCCATCCCCCCTCTCTCTCTCTCCCTCTCCCACTACCTACTCTCTCTCCCATCCCCTATTCTCTCTCTCTCCCCTCTCCCATCCCCTACTCTCTCTCTTTCATACACACACACACCCATCCCCCCTCTCTCTCTCCCCCCTCTTCTCTCCCATCCCCTACTCTCTCTCTCACTTGCTCTCCCTCTCCCACTCCCTCTCCCATTGCCTACTCTCTCTCTCACTCTCTCCCTCTCTACTATCTCTCTGTCACCCTCCTACTCTCTCTCACACTCTCTCCCATACCCTACTCTCTCTCTCTTAAACACATTCCCACCCCCCTCTCTCTCCCTCTCCCACTCCCTCTCCCACCACCTACTCTCTCTCTCTCTCAAGCTACTCTCTCTCCCCCTCTCCCATCCCCTACTCTCTCCCTTTCACACACACACTCCCATCCCCCCTCTCTCTCCTCTCACATCCCCTACTCTCTCTCCTCTCCCATACCCTACTCTCTATCACTCACACACTCTCATCCTCGTCTCTCTCTCTCTTCCACCACCTAATCTCTCTCTCCCATCCCCTACTCTCTCTTTACCACCCCCTACTCTCTCTTTCTCACTCTCATACTCTCTCCCATCCCCTACTCTCACTCTCTATCTCCCATCTTGTACTCTCTCTGCCACCCCCTACTCTCTCTCTTACACAAACTCCCATCCCCCCTCTCTCTCCCTCTCCATCTCCCACCACCTACTCTCTCTCACACTCTCTCCCCTACTCTCTCTCCCCTCTCCCATCTCCTACTCTCTTTCTTTCACACACACACTCTCTCATCCCCCTTCTCTCTCCTCTCCCATCCCCTACTCTCTAGATCTCTCACACACACTCCCACTCCCTCTCCCAACACCATCTCTCTCTCTCTCTCTCTCTCTCTCTCTCTGCCTCTCTACTCTCTCTTTGCCACCCCTACTCTCTCTCACACACTCTCTCATGCCTTACTCTCTCTTACACACACTCCCATCCCTCCTCTCTCTCTCCCCCTCTCCCACTCCCTCTTCCACTACCTACTCTCTCTCTCTCCCCTCTCCCATCCCCTACTCTCTCTTTTACACACATGCACACACTCCCATCCCCACACTCTCTCTCCTCTCCCATCCCCTACTCTCTCTCTCTCTCTCACACACTCTCATCCTCCTCTCTCACTCTCTCCCTCTCCCTCTCCCACTCCCTCTCCCATTCTCTCTCTCTCTCTCTACCACTACTGCTCTCTCTCACACTTCCTCTCTCTCCCATCCCCTACTCTCTCTCCCTTCTCCCATCCCCTACTTTCTCACTCTACCACCCCTACTCTCTCTCACACTCTCACACTCTCTCCCATGCCCTACTATCTCACACACATAAACTCCCATCCTCCTCTCTCTCTCTCTCGCTCTCCCTCTCTCACTCCCTCTCCCACTACCTACTCTCTCTCTCTCTCTCTCTCTCTCTCTCTCTCTCCCCCCCATCCCCTACTCTTACTCTCTCTCTAACCCATCCCCTACTCTCTCTGACACCCCTACTTTCTCTCTCTCACACTTCTTCTCTCTCCCATTCACTACTCTCAATCTCTCTCTCTCCCATCTTGTAATCTCTCTACCACTCCTACTCTCTCTCATACACACACACCCATCTCTCTCTCTCTCTCTCTCTCTCTCTCTCTCTCTCTCTCTCTCTCTCTCTCTCTACCTCTCTCCCTCCCTCTCTGTGCACTATTTAGGTCTTAATAGTGCATGTGTACTAAAGTGTGCATGCACTATTAAGACTCAATTTTTTAAAAAGCTTTAAATAGTGTGTGCGCACTATAGGGAACATGCACTATTTAAAGATTTTCATTCTACCAAGCCTAAGGCTTCATTTTTCTTGGGGATCCAACCCAAAGGTCTGGAGTCTATAAATTGGTTTGAGAAGTGTTTTTCTTCAAACATACAAAAAATGATTGATTTTTCTTTTGTGCTCTCCTCCAAGTTTCCTCATGGTTGAGCAACAATAAAATCATGTTACATGACATTGTAGGTCTCTATGTTAGCTATATAACATTTCTAGGGGGAGCGCATAGATATTTCACATTTTTGGGATGTGTCTAATTAAAAAATTCATTAAAAAAATACACATTATAAAATTACCCAAAAAATTTAGGATAAACTAAATAGTATTAGGTAACTTTTGATCAAAGCAATTAAAGAATTTCAAAAAAAAAGTTAAAATTTTAGGGGGGCCACACTTTGTACTATGTTATGTTTTTTTGGAATAAACAATACCACTTTCTATGGCCCCCTTTTTGAGAACATAAAACTAAACCATTTTGAAAAAAATAGTAGTTTAGAAACTAGATTCAAAGGACTACTACTTTTTTTCTTGTCATATCTTAAAATTTGAGCGTAACTATCTTCAAATTCTTGTTGAAGTTTAGAAATTGCTAATTTCAAAAAAAAAAGGTGTCCACTTATACCTCCCTTTTAGCACCACAACTTGGTGCACTTACTTGTTAACCAAGTAAACTTGGTCAACACTACATATATGCAAAGTTCCTTTGGTAAAAGAGTGAGCTTGGTTAACACCAGTTCCATCCAACATTTCCTTCATTAATCAAGTGATCTCGATTAACACTCATCTTCCACAAGCTTTCCTTTGGCACCTGAGTAAACTCGATAGAAACTATCTTTTGAACTTGGTAAACTCTAGAACACTCATTAGACATAGAAAACTATCTTCAAATCCCAAGTGACCTCGACATACATTGACTGGTAATGAAATGAAATTTTGTGTAACATCAAAGACAATACACAATTAATCAATTATATTCAACAGTCTCCCTCTTTGGCATTGATGGCAACACAATATGTCATAATACATTGAAATTTTTAGAGCAAGAATAAAGTAAGGAACATATCCTTAGTTTAATTCTAATTTTCATCCATGAGAACTCCCTCTATCAATGTGAACACTTTCTACCTTCATTTTCTCCCTTTTTTAGAAAACTTTTCTGCTACAACTTCTGATAGCAAACTGATCCAGGGGATAAAAATTACTAAAAAGTAAAATGTCCCCAATGCTCCAAGAATCAACATCATTACAAAGTGTTCATAAGTTTGACTCCAACATAACTCGAACGAGCAAAATTGGAGTTCAAGTGCAAAAATTATGACTGGTCAAAATTTGGTCAAACTAGGACCAGAGGTCATAAAAGGGTGAAAAAGTAATCATCTCAAAAGTATTTGACAATGGATTCCAAATGAAAGAGCTCGTCAAAAGCTTTCCAATGGCATTCGTTTCATCAAGAACGGAGATTGGATACAAAAGTTATGATGGTTTCAAATTTTAGTAAAAGTATGGATTTTGATGATGTCAGCATGACATCACGAAATCATAAAGAGAGGAAAAACATTCAAATTCAAATTAAAATAGCTATTTAATTTGAATTAAAGGAATGAGATAATGCGAGTTGAACTCCTAACCATTGGCCTCCTAAAATTAAGGCCAACCAATGAACTATTTATGGTATATAGAATATTAAGGGAAGAGTTGTTATCTATCCATAACAAATCCACCCAATCTTATCTAAATAAGGGTATTTGTTGAAAACAAACCCTTAATTTTGGTGTGAGATCATAACAAAATAATGGTAAAAGGGGTAAATTCGAAATATGTAACCAAAATGGGGGATTATGTTGGTTAATTTTTTTAGCCCATTTTTGGCTAAATTTGATGTATAAAATGGGGGTAATAGGCTTTGGAAAGGCATCCAAGTGATGAGAAGGAGATTATGATCTTAGAGACTTGATGATTATTCCTTCACATTGGAGAGTAATGCTATAATTGTTCTTGAAGGGAGGATCTTGAACACTTGTAATTGATTTTGGAGCAAATCGGATCGGTCCCCCTATTGGAGTTGGACTCGGAGATGTAGTCCTTCCTAGATGAACTTCGTTATCAATCTTGTTTTGTCTTATGTCTCTCTACTCTCTTTCTTTCAGTCATTACCTTTTTATGCTTTGTTCATTTAAGCATTTAAGTTGTGTTAATTTTCTAATTAACGCTTTGAAATTTTACTTTATGTAATAATGTTAAGAGTTCCTCTGTAATAGTCCTAGATCCTAATCAGATCAAATTTGGTATCAGAGCTTTTGTTGGACTAGTATTTCAAATTTGAATGCTAACAAGATCTAGGATTGAGAAAGGCGAAGGAAAGCTCGAGGAATACAATCCTGAGATTGGAAAACGAAGGACTAAACCATCATCACAAATGGCAACTGAAGGTGGTGGACAAGCCTTTCAAGATAAGAGTATTCAGAAGACTCTTCAAAATTTGTAGACAATGGTAGAAGTTTTGGTACAAGAAAGAGAAGAGAAGATGCAAAGATGTGTAGCTCGAAAGGACAAAGGGAAAAAGAAAGGCATTGATCGTGATCTGCCAAAGACACCTCCATCTTCTCCTTCTTCTCCCTCTTCTCCTTCTTCCCCCTCTTCTCCTTCTTCTACCAATTCTGAGTCTTCTAATATTTGTAAGGGTGGACATAAGCCTAAAATCAAGTTGGATGTAAAGTTTGACTTGCCAAAATATTTTGGGGAGTTAAATGCCGAGAAACTAGATGACTGGATTCAGCAAGTAGAAGTCTACTATAGAGTTCAAAACCTTGTAGATGATGTTGACAGAATTCAGTTAGCCACTCTTCGTTTAGGTGGTGTAGCTCTAACTTGGTGGGAAAGTAGGTCTTGGGATGAAACTTCATAGCATGGTAAGTTTAATTTGTCTTGGTCAAAATTTGTTACTACTTTAAAGAAGCAATTCTATCCTCTAGGCCATATGCAACAATTAATGATGAACTGGCAACATTTTAGGCAAGGGAAAGGTTAGTCTATCCAGGATTACACCCACAAATTTCACAAAAAGGCTATTTAATTAAATGTCCCATTATATACCTAGAACACTTTACTCAAGTATATAGGTGGTCTTCATTCTTACCTAAGGCATTCTATTCTTGTCCTGAATCCTTGTAATTTGGATGAAGTATGTGTCCAGGTAACACATTTAGAATCAAGGGGTAAGGGTACTTTCATTGATGAGTTTGATAAAAAACCATCTAAGTTTGAGGAAAAGTCCAAAGGCAAAGGAAAGGGTAAAAATATAGCAACAGTAAAGAAAGAGGGCGAGAAACCCACATGCTCACATTGCAAGAAAGAAGGGCATGATGATTCTAAGTGTTGGAAGCTGCATCTTGAAAAGAGGTCGAAACAATTTGCTGGAAACAAAGGCAAACAAAAGACTGCTGCTATAACTCAACAAGATCTTGGATCTGACTCCGAAGATGAGACAAAAATTGTTGCTACCAGAATCCAAGGTAAAGGAAAAGGCATATCTCTCTCATCAGCTATAAATTCTTCTAGCATAAGTGCAAGTACAAGTAAAGAATCTTCTCCTAAGAATGATAAGCTAAGGAATGAATTATTTCACATCCGAGTTGTTATTAAGCATACTAAGGTTGATACACTATTTGACATAGGTTCTCAAGTTAATTTGATATCTGAAGAAGTTGTTAAAAAGCTTAATTTGACTACAACGCCTCATTCGAAACCATACCCTCTTGGATGGGTTTGCGATGATGCACAGTTACAAGTAACTAAACAATGCAAGTTAAGATTTGCTATCACTACAAACTTTGTGGATGAGGTAGAAGCTAATGTAGTCCCTTTAGATATTTGTGGTCTTGTACTTGGGAGTCCCTATTTGTATGATCGATAGGCTATCTTCTATAGGGGGAAAATAAGTATCATCTGTTTAAAGATAAAATTGAATACATTTTACGAGCACATAAGGTTAAGACTAATCTGGCACTAGTTAATGCTGGTCAGATGAAAAAGTTAGTCAACTCTAGTAGGAATTTAGTATTTATGATTGTAAAAGCCAAAGAAGATGAAACATCTGAGGCATTTAAGGGATGTGATCCAAAACATAAATTTGAAATGGTCAAAGTTGTTTCCACCTACGATGACTTGTTTCAAGAACCGAAAGGATTGCCTCCTAAGAGAGAGATACAACATGAGATTCAGTTGCAGCAAGATGCACCACTTCCTAATATTGGCATGTACTGCTTATCAGTGTTGCAGAATGAAGAAATCAAGAAGTGAGTTCAAGAGCTAGTCGAGAAAGGAGTTATTCGTCCTAGTACTTCTCCTTGTGGTTCTCCTATTGTGTTGGTTCCAAAGAAAGATGGGACTTGGAGAATGTGCATTGACTACAGGGCTTTGAACAAGATAATGGTAAAGAATAGGTACCCTCTTCTTAGAATCGATGATTTACTTGATCAATTGAAACATGCAATTTATTTCACTAAGTTAGACTTACGTAGTGGATATCATCAGATAAGAATTGTAGAAAGTGATATTTGGAAAACTGCTTTTAAGACAAAACAGGGACTTTATGAGTGGTTGGTTATGCCATTCGGGCTTTGTAATGCACCAGCTATATTCATGAGATTCATGAATGATGTCTTTCATCCCTTTATTGATGATTTTTTTATAGTCTATTTAGATGATATTCTTGTATTCAGTAAGTCTTGGGATGATCATGTAATTCATGTAAAGAAAGTACTTGATGTAATGAGAAAAGAAAAACTCTATGTAAAGATGTCAAAATGCGAATTTGCAAAGACATCCTTAGTGTACTTAGGCTATGTTGTAGGGAATGGTCAATTGAAAGTAGACCCTACGAAGGTCAAATGTATTATAAAATGGCCTAAGCCAAGTACAGTTACAGAAGTCAAGAGTTTCTTAGGTGCAGTTCAGTACTGGAGGAAGTTCATTGCAAACTTCTCTTTCATTGCATCACATTTGCATGCATTAACCAGTACCAAGGCAACTTTTCAGTGGGGAGGTCCACAAAAAAAGGCTTTCGATACTGTGAAGGAAAATTTGAGTACTGCACCAATGTTAGCTCTACCTGATTTACGTCAACCATTTGAGATTGAGACAGATGTGAGTGGGTTTGCCATGGGAGCTATACTCATGCAAGGAGGTAAACCAATCTACTATCACTCTGAAACTTTTTTAGGAGCAGTAAGTAACTATCCTACGTATGATAAAGAACTTTATGCTTTAGTTCAGAGTGTTAAAAAATGGAAGCACTACTTAATGGGAAAGGAAACTGTAATCCACATTGATCACCAGCCACTGCAATATTTGCACTCACAATCTAAGTTGCAACAAAGTAAGCACTTTAGGTGGATGGTTTTTCTACAACAGTTTCATTTCGTAATTAAGTATAAGAAGGGTTCCCATAACAAAGTAGCAAATATGCTCTCTAGACTTCCTATTCAGAATGCTTTGATAATCCTTCAAAATAGTTCTATGGTTCATGGAAGTTTTCAGGAACAATATGCTAATGATGAGAACTTTAAGGATATCTATGCAGCTTTAATCCAAGGTAAACATGTGGAAGAGAAAGATTACTATGTGCATGATAATTTGTTGTACCACTTGGAAAAACTATGCATTCCTAAAGATGAACAGGCACATGTAATCCATGAAGAACACACTGTTGGATACAATTAAGTAATTGTGTATTGTCTTTGATGTTACACAAATGCCATATCAGTTATCAGACAGAGTCTACCGAGTTCTGTCGGTCAAGAAAATAGTTTACAGAGTCTACCGAGCTCAGTCGGTCAGTAAATCCTTTTGCAGTGTATACCGAGCGTTCCTGTATGTCACACGGTAAGCTAAGGAAAGTTTAGTTCTTATCGAGATCACTCGGGTATCAAAGGATTTTGTAGCAGACGGTTAGTGTTAACCGAGTTCGCACGGTAAGCCAAGGAAAGCTTAGTTTTCACTGAGCTCACTTGGTAGTAGAAGACAGCTTTTACCGAGTCTAGTCAGTTTCCAAAGGAAGTGGCAAGTTTACCGAATTCCCCGATAATTGTAGTTTTTACCGAGTTCTACCTGTTAACACAGGAAGCAGTTTTTTTTTCTAGCAGCGTCGGCCAGTGAAGAATTTTGTTTTGATTATTAGTTCAAGCCGACTTTGGAATATGTTTTGTCAAGTTGGTTGGGCCGACCTGGTATTATGTATAATATATAAAGAGGTGCTCAAGATGCAGAAAAGTGTGGAATAGAGAGTGTATACGGATAGTGCAAGGAAGTGCAAGGAAGAGACTTGCGTGTGCCTAAGCAGAGTTGAGCAAAGGGAAATCTTGGAGCTGCAAAGATATATTTAATCAGTAAGGATCTTGTGGAGCTAAACTGAGATCTGTATTCAGCAAGATAAGTTGCATGTATTTTTAGATCATTCATTGTTGCTTTCTAACCATTGTAACAGTGATTCTAAAATCTCCTAACAGAGTTGGTTTAACAGCCATTCCATAAATCCTTTAACAGGGTGGCAATTCAGTTGAATTGTTCTAAAGACCTCTTACAAGGCCACTCCTAACAGGGTGATTAAATCCTCTAACAAGGTCACACCTAATAGTGTGTTTTGTAACCTTTAACAGGGTTGGCTCCTAACAGGGCTCACTTCAGAAGAGTGAAAATTGGTGACTAGTTGCTGGTGGTTTTTCCCATATTGGGTTTCCATGTAAATCTGGTGTCTACTGTGTTCATGATTACTTTCTTTTGCATGGTCGCTTATTTCAGTAAATGCTTAATAAATTAACTAAACATCTATCAAGTTTTAAGCAGTAATTTATGTGTTTACCGAGTAGCAGCAGCAACTAAGTTTAAGGCATCTTTGGGACTGTTGAATTTGTTTTTGTGGTAACTGATTCACCCCTCCCCTCTCAGTTACCCCATCTTCATTTTCCAACACACGTCTCTTTGATTGCAGGGCATTTTGGGGTAAGTAAGACATTAGCTCAATTGCAAAACTATTGTTACTGGCCTCATAGGCAAGGAACTGTCAGTAAGTATATAAAAGGATGTGTAATGTGTGCAACAAGCAAACCAAGTAATAGGAAATTGGGTTTGTACACACCATTACCTGTACCATCCCGTCCATGGGAAAGTGTGTCTATGGACATTGTGGGAGGTTTACCTATGTCTAGGAAGAGTTATGATTATTTGTATGTAGTAGTTGATCGGTTCAGCAAAATGTGTATTTTAATGCCTTGTAAAAAGTAGGTCACTGCTGAACTGACAGCTCATTTGTACTTTCAAAATGTATGGGTTCATTTTGGGTTACCCACTTCTATTGTATTGGATCAAGATTCTCGATTCTTAGGAGAATTTTGGTCATCTTTGTGGGGACTCATGGACACCAAGTTGAAGAAGAGTACATCCTTCCATCCACAGACCAATGGACAGACAGAGGTAGTGAACATGACAGTTGTGCATCTACTTAGAGGTTACTGCAGCAAGCGTCCTAAGTTATGGGATGAAAGTATTCACTATGTGCAACATGCTTACAACCATGTGACACACTCTTATACAAAGAGGTCTCCTTTTGAGACTTGCTTTGGTTACTTGCCTAAGATGCCAATGGATTTTTCTTTTGGGAAGGATGACATTTTAGATGGATGCCATGATGCAGAAAAGGCTTTAAAGTTCATCTAGAAGGTCCAAGTAATCCAGCAGGTAGTAGAAGCACAATTGGAGCAGAGCCAAGAAAAATACAAGGCTCGCCATGATAAGCATCACATTGATCACCAATTCCAAGTTGGCGACAGAGTTTGGTTACATATCAGCAAGGAAAGAATGCAAGGTGAAGGAAGGAAGCTCAAGCCTATCAGGTATGGTCCTTTTGAGATCTTGGAAAAGATTGGTACCAATTTTTTTTGCCTTAATCTTCCTCCATACATGCAAATTTACTCAGTTGTCAATGTTGGGAATCTGAAGTTGTATGAGCCTCCAATGATCTTGGATGAAGACGTTAGTGTTTAGGTTCCATCAGTTGATGACCTTTCACCAGAGTACATGTCAGAATTTCCACAAGATGTCATCCTTGACAAGAATGTCAGAACTTCACGAAGAGGACCAGTTGAATACTTTCGAGTGGGATTGAAGGGGATGCATCCAAGCAAGGCAAGATGGATGGAGATTGGTAAAGTGAGGGAACTATACCCTCACCTTCTTTCTGAGTAATCCAAAGTTTCAGAGGTCTGAAAGCTCTTCAGTGGGGAGGCTTGATCCAAGGGATAAAAATTACTGAAAATAAAAATGTCCCCAATGCTCCAAGAATCAACATCATTCACAATTTTGACTCCAACATAACTCGAACAAGCAAAATTGGAGTTCAAGTGCAAAAATTATGACTGGTCAAAATTTGGTCAAACTAGGACCAGAGGTCATAAAAGGGTGAAAAAGTAATCATCTCAAAAGTATTTAACAATGGATTCCAAATGAAAGAGCTCATCAAAAGCTGTCCAATAGTGTTCATTTCATCAAGAATGAAGATCAAATACAAAAGTTATGATGGTTTCAAATTCCAGTAAAAGTATGGATTTTGATGATGTCAGCATGACATCACAAAATCATAAAGAGAGGGAAAACATTCAAATTCAAATTAAAATAGCTATTTAATTCGAATTAAAGGAATGAGATAATGCGAGTTGAACTCCTAACCATTGGCCTCCTAAAATTAAGGCCAACCAATGGACTATTTATGGTATATAGAATATTAAGGGAAGAATTGTTATCTATCCATAACAAATCCGCCCAATCTTATCTAAATAAGGGTATTTGTTGAAAACAAACCCTTAATTTTGGTGTGAGATCATAACAAAATAATGGTAAAAGGGGTAAATTTGAAATATGTAACCAAAATGGGGGATTATGTTGGTTAATTGTTTTAGCCCATTTTTGGCTAAATTTGATGTATAAAATGGGGGTAATAGGCTTTGGAAAGGCATCCAGGTGATGAGAAGGAGATTATGATCTTGGAGACTTGATGATTATTCCTGCACATTGGAGAGTAATGTTGTAATTATTCTTGAAGGGAAGATCTTGAACACTTGTAATTGATTTTGGAGCAAATCGGATCAGTCCCCCTATTGGAGTTGGACCCAGAGATGTAGTCCTTCTCGGATGAACTCTGTTATCAATCGTGTTTTGTCTTATGTCTCTCTACTCTCTTTCTTTTAGTCATTACATTTTTATGCTTTTTTCATTAAAGCATTTAAGTTGTGTTAATTTTCTAATTAACACTTTGAAATTTTACTTTATGTAATAATGTTAAGAATTCCTCTATAATAGTCCTAGATCCTAATTAGATCACAAACTCTGCCTTTGATATTAGACATAGTTCATGTTGATCTCAGATTGGCTTTGACAAGTGAGTGTCAACACACTCAAGCCATTTAATTAGTTAATGTTGAATGAGTAATACATGTTGAGCACAACATGTAAATATTAGACCATGTCGAGTTGCAATGAATGTCAAGCCACTCATGTGTTGAGTCACTCAAGTGGCAAGTAGGCAAACCATGTTTATTGATTCAAGAGCCAAGTAAACAGTGGATGTTGAGCAGTGCAATTGTCGAGCATCAGTGACTTCATATACTAAGTGACAAAATTTTGACATATTTTTTTGTAATGGCACAAACAACTATGTAAACTATTTTTGAGTCAAATTAAGGATAGATTACAATCTTTTGGAGATAAGAACAAATCTATATTTGGATTTCATATGCAATTACATGTAGCCAATCAGAAAAAGGGAAGGTTTAAGTGGCAAAATAGATGAATTTCGGCCATAGATTCATACCTAACCCTAAGCCACCTAAGTCTTCTTAAGGAGGACGAAGCCCTAAACTCTTTATGGGTGAGTGATCAAATTGGAGGAGCAAAAAAGATAGTTTGTAGAGCATTCAAGGTGACTTAGAAGAAAAGAGTGAATTGTAGAATTAGTTAGAGAAGAACAAAGGATAGAGAAAAGGATACAACATTGAGATCTGATTGTAAAGGATCAATTAAACATTATTTAGAGGTGATCTATCATCTAGTAAGCAAGTGCTAATTGCAAGATCTATGCTAAGACATTTTAAGAGGTGCTTTTAGTCAATTCTCTTAAGTAAAGTAGTCCTAATAGGCTATATGAAATCCTTTAACAAGGTGCTTACTTAGTTGTAAGTTGAAGTCCTCTAACAAGGCACACTTCTAATAAGGTGTTGAATTATCTAACAAGGTGAGACCTAATAGTTTTTGTAAGCCTTTAACAGGGTAGACCTTTCACAGGGTTGATCATGTTTCATGGTCAAAACATTGTAACCTTAATTTGATACACTTTACAACTATGGTAGTGAAGATTTGTGGTTGTTATCCCCACCCTAGTTTTACCTTCTCACTTGGAGGGTTTCTGGGTAATCATATCTAGTGTTATGTGTGTAATTGCTTACATGTTCACATGATTTAGATGCATATGCTTTACATGTTATTTTAGTTTACATATTGAATGTATATGATGAATGAATGGTGAAAGTTTTATGGGTCCAAGTTTAAACTATTGATTCACCCACCCCCCCTTAAAAGTTTACTCTTTCCACTTGTAATTCCAATAATTGGTATGAGAGCCTAGTTTTCTAAAAGAGAAGCTTTGCAACTTTGAGGAAAGATCTTGAAATGGAAGTCTACAAGTAGAGAAAGACTATTGAAAACTAGGAGATTGAAATACATCTCATACTACATCAATTGAATGAGGCAAGAGAGGAACTGAAGAAATCCTTGAAGAGAATGAAAGAAATTGCTATTGTAGAGAATGACACACAATATAAAGAGATAGACATTACTAAGCTATTTGCAAATGGAGAGTTAAATGAATTTGATGAAGTAGTTGTAGATCTAATGGAAAAGAACAATATCCAAGTTGAGGAAATCAAAAATATCAAGTTAGAACAAGAATAACAAGCCATACTAGTATGTGAAGTGGTTAAAAAAAAGAAGAAAGCCATGGAACACAAAGCCATGATTGAAGAAGACAAAAGAGTTTTGGCTAATACACTAGAAGAGAAGTCAATAGAATTGACCAAGATTTCTAACATGCAATTTTCTACTCTAACTCAAATCATGAATGCCAACTATGAATTGAATGTCAAAGACATTGAGATAACTAGATTGAAGTTGTAGAATGAACAATTGTAGAGTGACCTAAAAAGAGAAAAGGAATTTTCTAAAAGTTTAAACAAGCTAGATGAAGCCATCAGATACTTTGACAATTATTGAGATCCCCTAGATCCAACAATGATACAACAGGATTGGGTTACACAAGCATAGAAGAAGGAGAATCATCCAAAGTTGTTAAAGAAAGGGACATCAAAGGTAATAACTCCAAAACTACTTGTCATAATTATGGTAAGAAAGGACATATTGCTAATATGTGCAGGAGAAAGAATAAAAATTAGAATGCCAAGCCTAAGAACATGACTCATTGTCATAAGTGCAACAAGAAATTACATTAGGCACATGAATGCAAAACTAGGACCATGCATAAATAAAGATTTGAAGGATATTTCTACAACTGTCAGAAGTATGGACATGTTCCTAAGAACTTTAACAATTGGGATTATAATACAAGATATAGTTGTCATTATTGTTAAGAATATGGACATGTTCCTAAGAATTGCATTAGGACACACTTTAATGCTAACTATAAAAGGTGGTTGAGTCAAACCACATGTTTTAGCTATTTGAAGACTAGTCACGTCAGTAAGCATTGTCCAACTAGGTCAAAGGCACCAAGTTGTGAATTTGATAAAGGAAAAGGCAAAGTAGATGTTGAACACATCAAAGATGAGATGAAAAAGACATGGAAAATGAAAGATGATTTCAGCACATCAAATGGAGAAGGGATCACTTCACCCAATGGGTCAGGTGATCACACCTCATCAAAGTAGAAAATCAAGAGGTATGTGGGACTAATATTCAAGTGCTATATCATACATCAATTCCAAAGGAGATAGTACTAAAAAGACTACATTAGCATGAATAAAGATGCAATATGTTGTTGAAAATTCAAGATAAATCTTTAAGTTTTTCATGTTGTTGCCAAGCATGAAATGTTTCATATGTATGCCAAGTAGAATGCTAGTTGATGCTAAGCTAGCAGTCTAGCTAGTTGATGTCAAGCTCATAGTAGCTGCTAAGTAATAGAAATATCAATGGATGTTGAGTGATCCTAAAATTGGTTGATGCCAAGCTTATAGTTGTGTAAGAACTCATCATTAAATGTAAAGTTTTTGAAAGGTATATGATCAATTTTTGCTCATTATTCATCATTTAAAATTTGAGCAAGAGCAAGTAGAGTAGAAGGCAATTCAAAAACCTATTTAAGTCATTTGTAGAGATTTAAGCAATGATCTCACACTAGTTTGTTAGATTTTACAAGGTATTTATCACAAGTTGAGCTACACAGTTTAATTTTGCATAAACCCTAGTTTGAAAAAATGGCATCTAGTTTCAAAAATGTTGAAGGGAAGGAGGTTTTGAATGTTCAACTTTTCAGTAATAAAGTTAAGCAACCCATATTTAAAGCCATTCCTAAAATCACCTATAAACAAGATCCTTCTAGCACATTGTCAATGATCTCACCAAACATAATTATGCTACAAGATGTGAGTAAGTGCTACAATTGCAAGGTAAAAAGTATAGGAGACATGGAGATAAGAGATGCATATAATAGATTGTGTGAGAATGGTATTTTGAAAGAGGAATACAAAATTATTAAGAAAAAAAGGTTTAACACAAGCCCTAAATTTTTTGAATGTATTTAAGACTAAGTGGATACAAATTGTGCTAAGTCAAATTCATGATGGTTCTTTATGGCTAGAGGGAGGACCTATCAAGATTACCAAGAGAATAATTCATAGGGTTACTGGCTATCCAACCCTAGATTGGCCAAAGACATTCATAAGTGAATCTAAGGAAGTAACTAAGAATAACACTAGAACAAAATGAAATAATGGAGGCATGACAATAGATACAATTATTGATGCATTGTTGAACTTTGTTGCAAGGGTAATCTCACATAAATTCTACCAATCTAGTAGATTGAATAGTGTACCTTGCATAGTTGTGGATGTTGGCTACAAGATTGTAAAGAAAGATGATACATATGATTTGGTAGAGCTACAATTACAACAACTGATGGAGAATCTTGGAGCTATCAAGAAAACCAAGAGTACACAATGCAAGTTTGGTTCAGTACTGGTTTGCATATTCTTTTATGTAAAAAACTACATTTCCATCTTTTGGTAATGTAGGATGGAAGACCAATAGGTTAGTTGTGGTGTAGATCAATGAGTAAATTGAGCAGATGGGAGAAAACTTTGAAACCTTGATGACAAGTTACTTTGAAGATTTCAAGAAATCAATGAGGAAAAGAATGAGGATACTAGTTTCTTTGGTTGAACAATACTATAATGACATATGTTTTCTTGTTGATGCTAATTAAAATTTTATGCAAGCTACCACACCAAGGATAAGATGGTAAAGACTAGTTGGGTATGAAATTAATATTTATCAAATTAATATTTATGAAGCCTCAGTAGCCATCATTGCAATACTAGCAGAGGAAATAGTAAAAGTGCAAAGATATTTGAGAACTATGAGATGGTAAAGTCAAAGATTACCATGGATTTGAAAACTACATCAGCCATTAAGAAGAAAGATAAGATAGTAAACAAGCTAAAAGTCAAATTTGGAGAAGGTGTTGTAGAGGAAGAAGAAGAAGAAGAAGAAGAAAATGAAGAGGAAGAAGAAACACAAACTCAAGCACCTCTTGCATTGACCTAGGGCATGGGAGAATACAAGGAAGAGGAGGAAACTAAAGGTGTCAAGGGAGAATAATCCAAGGAAGCACCTACTCCTACTAAGCCAAAGAAGAGGAAGGCTAAGGAACAACCAGTGACAAGGACAAAGAAGATTGTCAAACCTAGCCCATCCAAACCCACTGCTCCTACCACTAGAGCTAGCACACATGCTACAACTTAGAAGGCCAAGGAAAACACAAAGATAATAGATCAAGGAGGCAAAGTGCAAAAGAAACAAAGAAGAAAGTATGTGGCTTAACCAAATTCTGATAAAGAGAGGATAGAATCAGATGAAAATAACCAATTGAAAGTGGTAAGCCAAATCCTCTATCTGATCTTGAAAACTTATGTGAAAATGTCAAAAGAAATGTAGATTTATCTAGTTTGAAATGTATTGATTTTAATAAACTTGGAAAAGAAGAGAAAAAGCAAGTGGAAGAGGCATTATATGCCATGATGTCAAAATTTAAGAACACTCCACTAAAATTTTCCAACTCAATACCAAAACGTTTATGTGATATTGTTGAGCGAAAATGGCATTATTGTTTAAATTTGGAAAAACAAATAAGGGAAACAACATTAGCCCAAGTAATGCAATAATTTACAAAGGGATAAATTTCTAAGGCTATCAAGAGATATGTAGTTAGGTTCACACCTAAATATAGAGCCTTCAGCATTCTTCAAAATAACATTGAAGATGTGGTCAAGAAATCAACTCAAATATGGAAACTTATCTATGGGTTGACTACTATGAAACAAGGAGATGCTAACCCTTCAGATGGTAAACATGATGATAAGGAAGATGATGATAAATATAATACAGTTGGGGGAGAGACAAAAAAGCAAGATGATGACAAGGCAACAACTGAGCAACAACAAGATGAAAAGAGTGTGCATGACACACAATTGCCAAATGTAAGTCCTCCTCATGACGCAAGTATAACAACTGAGACTATAATTGTAAAGGATGTTTCTAATGCATTAGCTTAGAAAATCAATCCACTTACTATAGAAGAATTGAAGAAAATTCTAAACCAATATACACTCCAAGCTAAACTCTATGAAAATACAATTTTGGTCAGTGTAGAAGAATTGCAAAAGGTAGTAACTGAGGTCACAAGGGAAAAGGTGAATCCACAAGAATCGCCTTCTATCATTCCTTTAGTTACTAATGTACAACCTTTAGTTCAAACAAAAATACATACATCTACTAAGGTTGATACAAGTGTTAAAGGTGATACTATTGCAAAGAAGCAAGTAGAGGAGAGAGATAGTACTACAGGTCAACAATAAAGAATAGGCCAGATGGAGTCATCTATACCTAAAACACAGAAATAAGGTGCTAGCCAAGCTATAGTAATAGATTAGGGCAAGCCTTAAGAGCATGAGTTAACACCTAAGGTGAAGGAATAGGAAGCCATCCAAGTACTAGTTGCCCTACTAGCATCTGACACTCCTTCTACATAGGCTCTTCAAAAGTGGAGCACAGATGCCATTCCATTACAAATATCAGTGTCAAGCCCTAGTTCATCAAAGGTTGATAAGTTAATTCACTATGGAGAAATTAGCCTTGGTGAAGGCATTTTTATTCCAAAGTATGAATATGAAACTATGATATTGGAACAAATAGGCATATTACAACAAGCTTTAGAAAGGAAAAAGCATCAAGAAATGCTTAGGAGAGAACATAGGTAGAAGAAAGCACTCAAAGATATTAAGGACATCTTTCTAGATGCATTTAGCTTGCCAACTCTTGAAGAGACCGAGACACTGATAGAAAAACTAACAGATATAGTGGAAAAGGTCAATAATGAAGACCTTGATACAACTGCAAAACTTTTAGAATGGTCAAAAAAGAAGTTTCAAGATAAGGTGAATGAGAAAATATCTAGTGAGATAGCACTACAACAATTTTCATTGGCAACAAAGGTTGAGGATGTGAAGAAAGTACTTTGAGAATATATTCTCATTGTACACAAAGCTATGTGATCCTACACTCTTCACTCAAGAGACCAAGAGTCATATTTTGAGTCTAGAGAGAAACCTCACCATATCAGGTACTAAGCTACCTCAGAACCTAGCTCAAAGTGAGAAGCATTTCAAAACATTACTTTAGACACAAAGTTAATTAGCTTTACTAACAGCAAAATGAGGTTAGCATAAGAGCCAAATTGACATGTATATAGGCATATCTCACCCTACACATGGAGATATTTCATAAGGAGCTAGGTTATGTCGAGACTCTACTAAAGAAAGATTCTAATCGTTCTACTTTAGATGGCCTAATACACCTTGCTACCGAACTTGCAATCCAAATCAAGTCATTGGATATTTCATGTAACAATTGGGATGTAGCTCTAAGGATAATAATGGATGTTCACAAATCATTTTTGGACAAACACGTTATAGTGTATAGCCCATTTGACATAAGTGTTAAAAAGGGGGAGACATAATACAAGGGGAGATATTATAATAATATATCATGGGGGAGATATAAAAGAAAGGGAGATATAATATGAGAAATATGATATGGGGGAGTATGAACAAAAGAGAAATAGAAACGAAAAGGGGAGCATAGTAGCAAAATTATATCATTGGGGTGATATGCATTTTTGGAGAGAAAGAAGCAAACAAATATAGATATCAACTAAGACAGAGCATATTAGATGAAAGAGTATCAAATACAATGCATTGAAGTCAAAGGGAGGATAAATTTTGGATAAAAAATAGACACATTAACTCAGGGGGAGTTATCAATTTTGAGGTATATAGGTTATTGAAGCATTTTAAAATTTTGAAGTTTTGTATATAAGCCGAGTCATGGATATGTTATACTCGAGAAGATTGAAGTTGATTATGTATATTCAAGTTTTTTTGACACTCATATCAAAGGGGGAGATTTTTTATCACAAATTGGTGTTGACAAGTGAGTGTCAACACACTTAAGCCACTCACTTAGTTCATTTTGAATGAGTAATACATGCTAAGCACAACATGTAAATATTAGACCATGTCAAGTTGCAATGAGTGTCGAGTTACTCAAGTACTGAGTAGATAGACTATGCTAAATGATTCAAGAGAAAAGTAAATAGTGGATATTGAGTAGTGTAGATGCCAAGTCAAAGTAGAAATATAGTGCATGCTAAGCATCAGAGACTTCATATGCAGAGTGACATAGTTTTGACATATTTGTTTATAATGGCACAAACAACTACGTAAACTCTTTTGGAGCCAACTTAAGGATAGATTATGATCTTTTGGAGATAAGGACAAATTTCTATTTGAATTTCCTATGCAATTACATGTAGCCAATTAGAAAAAGGGAAGGTTTAAGTGGCAAAATGGATGAATCTTAGTCATAGATTTATACCTAACCTTAAGCCACTTAAGTCTTCTTAAGGAGGAAAAAGCCCTAAACTCTTTATGGGTGAGTGATCAAATTTGAGGAGCAAACAATATAGTGTCTAGAGCATTCAAAGTGACTTAGAAGAAAATACTGAATTGCAAAATCAGTTAGAGAAGAACAGAGGATAGAGCAAAGGATACATCATTGAGACATCTGATCATGAAGGATCAATTAGACATTGTTTAGAGGTGATCTATCATTAGGCAAGAAAGTGCTAATCACAGGATCTATGTTGAGACATTTTAACAAGTGATTTTAGTCAAATCTCTTAAGTAGAGTAGTCCTAATAGGCTGTATGAAATCTTTTAATAGGGTGCTTACTTAGTTGTAAGTTGAAGTCCTCTAACAAGGCACACTTCTAACAGGGTGTTGAAATCCTCTACAAAGGTGAGACCTAATAGTAGGGCAGACCTTTCACAAGGTCGATCATGTTTCAAGGTCAAAACATTGTGACCTTAATTGGATACACTTTACAACTATAGTAGTGAAGATTTGTGGATGTCATTCCCACCCTAGTTTTACTTTCTCACCTAGAGGGTTTCTAGGTAATCATATCTGGTGTTATGTGTGTGATTCCTTACATATTTACATGATTTAGATGCATATTCTTTACATGTTATTTTAGTTTACATATTTAATGTGTATGATGAATGAATGGTAAAAGTTTTATGAATCCAAGTTTAAACTATTGATTCACCCCCTACCCCCCTCTCAGAAGTTTACTCTTTCCACTTGTAATTCCAATAGTTCTTTCTTCCTTTTTTTAATCTCTTTACAAAAAATTTATTAAAGCAAACTTCTGCACAAAATTTCTATGATATATGACAAAAAAATTCTCCCTCTTTGATATCTCATGCCAAAGACAATGTTCAATGAATATCAATTTACCTCAAGTACTGATTCATTTGCAATATATGCCCTTGTCAATACTACATCAAGTGATTGATCTTCAACATGCTTTGGTTGATGTGCAACTAAACGTCATTTAGTGGACTTTAGATAGGGGAATGACACCTAGCTTACCTCTTAGATATAGAAATGCATCCTTAGGTAATGGCTTGGTGAATATGTCTACAATCTATTCTTTAGTATTTACATATTCCAATCTTACTTCTTTATCTTGTACCAATTCTCTCAAGAAATGATATTCTATAGTAATGTGTTTAATTTTGGTATGCATCACTAGATTCTTTGATATATTAATTACACTAGTGTTATCATAGTATATAACTATTAGAAAAATTGACTATTGTTGCCACATATTCTACCTCTGTTGTGGACTAAGAGATATAATTGTGTTTCTTGCTTGTCCAAGACACTAGTCTCTTACCAAGAAAGAATGCTCCACCTTTGGTGCACTTTCTGTCATCAATACTTCCTACCCAATCTGTATCTATGAATACTTTTAAATCCAAATTTCCTCCTATGTTTTATCATAAACCATATTCTTCAGTACCTTTTAAATATTTTATGATTTTCTTGATTGCCATCATGTGATTTTCTTTGGGATTTGCTGAGAATCTTACCACCATACTAATTGCTAATGCAATATCAGGCCTTATATGAACTACATACAACAATTTTTGGATCATTGATCTATATGTGCTTGATTTTCCTCTTTGGAATCATCATTTTTGGAAAGTTCATATGTAGTAGACATAGGGATTCCAACTGGACTTGAATCCTCCATTCCAAATTTTTTTAGTAGCTCCTTGATATATTTAGATTGAGTGATGTAGATACCATCTTTCTTCTATTGAATCTACAATCCAACAAAGAATTTTATCTCACCAAACATAGACATCTCAAATTCTTTACTCATTTCTTCTAAAAATGCCTTGCACAAGTCATCATTTCTTGTGAATAAAGTATCATCAACAAATATTTCTACTAATACAATTATTTTTTCTGATCCTCCTTTGATATACAGTCTATTGTTATCATTTGTTCTTTGAAAATGAATCTATATCAAATAGTTATGAAGTCTTTCATACCAAGCTCTAGGAGCTTGCTTGAGAGCATATAATTCCTCGTATAATTTTCAAACCATGTCTCTTTTGTTAAGATCTACAAAAACTTTAGGTTGTTCAATGTAGACTTCCTCATCAAGAATTTCATTAAAGAATGTAGATTTTACATCCATTTGATAAATTTTAAATCCTCTGTGAGTTGCATATGCTAGTAAAGTTCTAACACCTTCTAACCTTGCAATAGGAGAAATTTTTTTACCATGATCAATACCTTCTTCTTGAGAATAGACTTTACATACCAACCTTGCTTTGTTTCTAGAAACTTTTCAATCTTCATTTAGCTTATTCCTAAATACCCACTTTGTGCCAATTACATTTTTATCCTTGGGTCTAGAAATAAGAGTCCAAGTTTTGTTCTTCTCTATCTATTTTATTTCTGCATTCATTGCCTCAATCCAAGTTTCATTATCCAAATAATCTTTAACATTTCTAGGTTCAAATTCAATAAGTAAACATGTACCTTTCAATTTGTTCCTTGTCATTGTTTCATCTGATTTCTCTCCAATGATCTGATCAAGTGCATGATGCCTTCTAACATATCTTGCTAAGACAGGTTCTTTGGATTTGGAATGAGTTTCATTAATTTAATCATGAACTTCAGTATTAAGCTCAAGTCCCACTATCTATGACTCGGGTCCATCAAACTCAATTTTCTCTAGCTCGATAGCCTCTGACTATGACTTGGGTCCTTCAGATTGTGGCTCAGGTCCTTCAAATTGTGACTCAGGTTGCACAATCTACAACTTGGTAGTTGTTAGAGATTTTGGGGACTTAGGAGGATAAGCTTCCTTTCTTTTAGATAGATTTGGTAGGGTACTAGGTTCATAGTAGAAAAATCTTCTGTAATCCTTAGGCTCTTTGTTGTTTTCTTCTTCAATCTTTTTCGCAAAATCATCAATTCTCACATGTGCACTTTCTATGATTTATGAGTAGAAAAATTCAAACACTTGTATTCTTTACTTCTATAGGAGTATCCTAGGAATATGCCTTCATCACCTTTGACATCAAATTTACGTTTCCTAGATTCTTTCAAAATATAAAATTTGCTGCCGAATACTTTCAAGTAACTTACATTAAGTTTGTAGCCATACCATAATTCATAAGGAGTTTGATTTAAGTCTTTCATCAGTTGTACTCTATTCATTGTATGAACTGTAGTGTTGACTACTTCCTTCCAGTATTTGATTGTAACATTTTTTTTCTATCATTAATAAACTTGCACAATCCATGATGGATTTGTTCCTTCTTTCAACTATACCATTCTGCTGAGGTGTACCAGGGGCTGATACTTGTCTTTTAATTCCTTTTTCAATGAAAAAATCATTGAACTCATTGGAGACGAATTCACCACCTCTATCTCATCTCGAACATTTCAATTTATTTCTAGTTTATTTTTCTACTCTTGCTAGATACCAGGGTATGTGTAGGATCATGGTCAACCAAACTATGCTCTTAAGTGGCAATAAAAAATTAGAAAATCAAGGTTATGTCAACTTGACGTGCAATTTTCTACTTGTTATTAAATTTATATTAAAAAGTTGAGAAAAAATAATCTCTAGAAAATTGAATCTAGTTTCTAAACTACTAGGACTTATCTCAAAAAAATAAAAATTGATTGGTCAAAATTTTGAATTTTAATGTAATATTACAAAAATTTCAAAACAAAAATGAAAAATAGATGTATGTCTAACCACGTTAATCAAAATAAAATGATAATATTTTTTAATAATATTCTAGATATAAGTAGTAGACTCATGCCTAGATGTGACACATATTTTTGGGTATTTTTATTCTAAATAATTAATTAATAATTAACTTTTGACTTTAGTATTTTTGGAATTAAAAAGCTCTCATGTCTAACCACCTTAACTAATTCAAAACTTTGCAAAATTCATTTTTTTAATATTTTTTCCTTATAGTAGAAGAAACATAGAATGTGATGCATCTTTTAGATTTAAAAGTTGTTGTACCATTTGAAAGTTATAGTTGTTTTTCAAGTAGTGTGTCGATTAACACTTTATACATAACTCCATTAGAAAATAAGTAATAATTACTTACTAAACTCATAATTTGAAAAACCTTACATTTATTAAAAGATAAGAACATTCTTAAGAAACCCTTTTCATTTCATTAGGTTTTGGTGAAAAAAAAGTCATCAACTACATGCTTGAAGTAAAAATCACATAAAAACAGGCCAAAAGCACATTTTTAGGATGTTTTAAAGGTTGACCATATAGGTTTGGTATCAAAAGATATAGTAGACCTTGTAAAGATATTTTTTTTTTCATTTAGTATTAGGGTTGGTGGGAAAAATGTTGGAATAAATTTTTAAATGGTTTGAGATATTTCAGAACTACAGATTTTTTAGATCGCCACTTTTTGGCACACCATGATCCTACACATACCCACCACTTGAATTTTTGAAAAGCTTATTATTTTTCTTTTAGATACATTATAGTCATCATTCTAGAATAATCATAAACAAAAAGAATGAAAAATTTATCTCCACTATAATTCTTTATTCCAATAGGTCCACATAAGTTTGTATGCACAAGCTCTAAGACTTCTTCAAAATGATAGTTCTTGCTATTTGAAACTAGTATTTTCCATCTTACCAATTTCACAATTCTTGCATAGACCCATATCAGGTTTTCTCAAGATAGGAATACCTTTACTCTTTTGTGTTTTCTTATAATAACTAGATTATCAAAGTTTACATGACATAATCTTTTGTCCCATAACCATCTTTCTTCTACTTGAGAAATAAAACATGAACTTTTGCTGAGATCAAGATAAAATAGGTTGCCTTTTGTTTGTTTTCCCAATCCAACTAGATTTCCTTCTCCATCCAACATTTTGGCCTTCCCATTCATAAATTCCACTTTGAATCCAATGTTTTTGATAAGATAAATAGGTTTTAAGGGATCTTGAAACTGATAAGTTTTACAAAAACAAGGCTGATAATAAGCAAAAGAAGCCCAGCCAAAATAGAGGTCCAACAGCTGAAAAAAAAAAAAAAAAAAAAAAAAAAAGCCCGAAGGAACAACCCAAAACAAAGGCCGATAGAAAGGCCAGAAAAAAAAACAAACTAAAACAAACTATAGAAACCCTATCCAAAAGCCAAAAGCCAGGAAGACGAAAAGACAAAAGACAAGAAAACTAGTATCCGATTATCTTCTCCATTTCCTGCATAGTCTGAGCTGCCTCGACTATCTTTTGTTGCTCCTTTGCCATTTGATCCTAGACCTTCTCCATGCCCTGATCCATACTGGTGAACATACTAATTGTGGCCTTGTCATCATCCGGCCTAGCCTTATCCCTATTCTATCGTCCCTCCTCCACCAACAAGCCCCCGTCCTTAAGTTTACCAACAAGGGATTGGATGTTGTCATTCATCAAACTTAGGAGAGAAATCATCTGACTTGCTAGGTTGTGGTTGTAGTTTTCAAGATTTATTAATCTCCTTTCATTTAGGCTTTCTCTATTATCTTGGTCCTCCTAGCTATCATTACCTATCTTATTCTTAATACTTACCATCTGGGATACCCTTTCTCTAACTTCCTCCAGCTCATGGAAGAGCCATTTGATTGATTTGAAGTTGTCAATCATACTACTGCAGGCATTATTCAAAAGGTTCATACCCATCTCCCTTGCATTGTCTAAGATGGCCAGGATAGCTAGGTCTATGAGCTCATTGAGCCTAAGTTGCTCCAAGTTGTCCACCAGGATCTGAGGGTTCATAACTTCCCTAAAAATCCCCATAATAGCAGTCCTCACATTAAAATTTTTCCAGGCCTTTCTCTTATTTTTGACCTGCACTTCCCCCTTGTTCTCACCAATGATGACATTCACTTTTTCCTCCGAAGGAGGCTGAGACTGGACAAGGGAGAGGGGAAGAGGAATAGCATTCGTCCTCTAATTTCTAGTCTCCTCAACTCTCACTACCTCCCTCTTTCATTTTTTCCTAGGTTTCTCTTCTTCCAACTCCTCCTCTGACACTTTGTCAAAATCTTTCATATCCATTTCCTCCTCCTCCTTGACATAACCCTCTTTTGCTTGAGCTTGGTCGTGATCCCTAGGGCTTTTCCTGCTAGGAGTTGTAGTTGTGGATTGTTTCCTGGCTTGATCTTTTTTCTTCTTTCCTGAGGAAACATTCTCCTCCTCCGAGCTAATGCTCTCAATGTCATCAGAGTCAAAAGAAAAGTTGGAGCTGCCTTTGTCAACATCCTCAACTTGAGGAGGGTTATTGCATATAGACTGAGCTTTGAAATACTCATGGATGAGGAGCAATAATCCCTCATGCAAAGCAGGATTAACAGTGGCTTTCTTCTTGAAACTAGAGATTTCCTTGTTCATAGAAGTGAGAAGGTAAAAGGGAATGGAAATTCTTCTCTTATGGAAAAAATGATTTAAAATCACAAAATGGTGAGTTCTGACCTGATCAAACTTAGGGTCTAGGGTAAGATAATCAATGAGGGCATATAAAACATACCTCTAGAACTTCTTTATAGTCTCCATCACATAGAAAGACTCTTTCTTTTCTAGCTTGTTCATCTCTACAGAATTTTTCACAAACTCCTTGATTGCATTGGACAAAAGTTTCTTGTCCCTGTAGAATTTGAAACCCTCCATAGGGATACCAGTGACCTCCGCAACCACCTCCTCTGTGATTTGGAAAGAAACCCCATTAACCTTGACCTTGCCATCGTTCCATGAGTTCACCATGCTATTGGTGACCTCAGGGTCAAAACCATGGAGTTTCTCGAAAAAATTCGCAACCTCGCCCTTTTCCAATTTTTTCTAGACTTTGCCCATATTCTTCCACTTCTCCACTTCACCCGCCGACTCCTTTCTGCTTCGTTCTCCAGTCATGACATCCATTTTTTCTTCAACAATTCTCATGAGCCCCAATCTCTGCAAATTTTTTCCAGCCAATATTTTGGCTTTGTTTCTATTATTGGGTTCATGATCATTTGCCTCTTTGATACAATAGCAAGTGAAAATGATGACGATCCTCCAAACATGTTGAAAAGATAGAGAAAATCCCTTGAGATTACAAAAACCAAGAAACTTATTATGGCTCATACCAACATCCATTCTTTCTTTATTAAACATGATTACATTTAGATTGACCCATACTTTCGTGGATTTTCTCTAGCTCAATTAGTGACTTAGCCTCCATCAAAATATCTCTTACGGAATGCCAGATCATCTTTTTGTCTACTCCCACCCCTTTGTTAGCGAACTAGTTAGAAACTGGGTTTGCCTCTCTAAACGCATGAGTGACGTGGACCTTCTCAAATTTTGTGAGGGTGGCACGTGTCTCATCAATTATATTTGCAATCGACCATGAGGGATGGGAGATACCATTAATATTGTTAATTATGTTTTTGGAGTCCCCTTCAAGCCAAAGTTTGGAAACACCATTTTCAAAAGCCAAATTTACCACACTGTACGCGGCTCTGGCTTCAACCAAATGGTTGGTCTGGGTTCCAAGCGAAAGAGAAAAGGCCACAATCCCCTCCCCAAAACTGTTTCTTATAATTCCACCACTTCTAGAGGGGCCAGGGTTGCCCTTAGAAGCACCATCGAAGTTTTCTTTTAACCATCCTTCTGGGGGTAGAATCCATCTAGCATCCTGTCTTTTGGGATCCCTGTCTTTTTCTTTAACTGTCTTCCTATCCCCTATATCAACTTCCCCCTCCTTCATCACTTGAAATTTTTCTTTTATGTTTTTCAAAATCTTCCTTCCCAAAATTATTGTCGGCTCCTCTTTATCCCTGAAAATTCTATTGTTCCTTTCCTTCCAGATGCTCCAGCAAAAGTGAGGCAAAAACTAGGCATAATTATCCTGTCGGCCTGCAATTTTACAAAGGCTTTTCCAATGATTAAAAAAGTTGATAACGTTATCCGGCCAGCACTAGAGAATCTCTATTTCCCAATTAAGAGAATTCCACACCTCCCTAGCAAAGTCACATTGAATGAAGATATGATTTCCTGACTCAGACTAGTTTTTACAGAGTGGGCATCTGCTGGGCATAACATGGCCTCTCTTCATGAGATTATCTTGCATTAGGATTTTGTTCTGAAGGGCCAGCCAATAAAATATGTTGATCTTTGGAGTGAGGCCTGTGAGCTAGGCATCCACCCAAGGGGGTTTCTCCTTTAAACCCCAAAGAGAGTTGTAGCCAGAAGCAATAGAATAACTTCCATTGGGATTATCCCTCTAGACTAGCTCATCCTTATTATTACTAGGGATCAAAGAGTTAAGCATAGTCATTATTGGTTTCAAATCCTTGGAAATGAGGGAAAGGTCTCTCCATTCCTGACCAACCCTATAATTGCTTACTTTAAACCCATATAGCTCCATGCATTCTTGCACCCATCTCTCAAAAATTGGGTTGTTAGCAAGTGGGCCTTGACATAACCACCTATCAGACCAAAACTAAATATCCTCCCCATTTCCTAGTTTCCAAGAGACCCTTTCCTTAGCCAGGTCCCTGGCCTTCAGGATACCATTCCAAATAGTCGACCCTTTAGGGATGTCCTCATTGAATAAAGTAAAATGAAGAGAGGGTCTTCTGAGGTATTTATTTTCTAGAATGTCTCTCCATTCACCAATGTTATTGAAGATTCACCAGATTTTTTTTGCAAGAAGCGCCTTATTGAGATGGGTAAGCTTTTTGATGCCCAGACCACCATACCTCTTGGGGGGGCAGATCTTCTCTCAGGCAACAAGAGGGTACCTTTCTTTCCTTCAAGTCCGGTCCATAGGAAGTCTCTTTGGATTTTCTCCATTTTCTCTACAAATTTCACAGGAATTCCAAAAAGGCTCAGGGCATAAATGGGAAGGTTCTGAAGAGAAAATTTGACCAGTAAACATTTCCTAGCCTAGCTAAGAGAGGCACCTTTCCATCCAACCATCTTCTTGTTGAATCTATCTAGAATACCATTCTAGAAAGAGTCAGGGGGAGCCCTAGATAGGATGAAGGGAGAGAGCCCACCCCACAACCAAGGATTCTGGAAATTTTCCTTTGTCTGACTTCAGGGGTGTTAACAAAGAAGGTCGAGCTTTTGTTCCAGTTAATCAGTTGTCCAGTCCCTCTAGAGTAAGTATCGAGAACCTCTTTCAAAGTCTTAGCTTCTTTCACAGAAGCTTCCCCCCCATTATAGTGCCATCCACAAATTGCTAGTGAGTGAAAGGGACATTTCTCAAAGAAGGCTTAATCCCTTTAAGACTTCCATCAGACTTTTTATGTTCAATAAGCCTCCCAATGCATTCAACTAAAATAATGAAGAGGATAGGTGAGAGGGGGTCTCCCTGCCTGAGACCTCTAGAAGGTTTAAAGAAATCAGAGGGGGCTCCATTAATTAGAACAGCAAGAGAGGAGGTAGACACCAATTGAGAAATGAGTTTACACACTTTATTGTCAAAACCAAAGGCCTGAAGGACCTTCCCAAGAAAGGACCAGTCCACTCGATCATAGGCTTTTGAAAGATCCAGTTTGAGCAACATACCTTCCCGTTTGGAAGCTTCTAAAGAATGAATAACCTCATGAACCATCAGGACCGAGTCCAAGATTTGTCTCCTAAGAACAAAGCTAGATTGTTGCTACAAAATGATCGGATGCAGGATTTTAAGCATTCTGGAAGTGAGAACTTTAGAGATGATCTTGTAGAAAGAGTTGCACAAACTGATGGGCCTGAACTTGTCGAAAGAGTCAGCCCTTGGAGATTTAGGGATGAGAACCAAGAAGTTAGAATTTATCTCCTTAAGAATACTTCTAGCTCTGAAGAACTTCTGAACTGCCTTAACCACATCCCCCATGACCATCGGCCAGTACATTTGGAAGAAAAAGGTGGAAAACCCGTCTAGACCAGGTGATTTGTCACCAGGTAGGAGAAAAGGGCCTCTCTAACTTCTAAAGCATTAGGAATAGCATAGAGAAGTTTATTTTGGTGGGGTTGAATAATCTGAGGAATACAAGAGATGATATCCTCTTGGTCCACCTTGGAAAGCAGGGGGTCCTCGAAGAGAAGAGAAGAGAAGAGAAGAAGGAGACCGCTTCAGCCAAGATATCTGGATCTTCAGACAACAACACCTGCCCCTTCCTGATTCCAGAGATCTTGTTGTTAACCCTATGTTTTAGGGTGGAGAGATGAAATAACTTCATGTTTCGATCTCCATCCTTAAGCCATGTGATTCAAGATTTGTTTCTCCAAAACTTTTTCTAGCTATTGATGATGTTATGAAGATTAGATAGGATCAACAGCTCAACCTCCCTGTTACTCTCATTATATCCTCCCTTCTGTATACTATCTTGGATAACAGATAGATTGTTTGACAACTCCTCCTTGTAATGGAAAATATGGCCAAAATCAGACTTGTTCCAAATTTTTACCATCCTCTTCACATTTTTGAGCTTTCTGGTGACTTTGAACATGGCTGAGCCATCAACACCAATCCTCCACCATCTTTTGAGATTATCCAATAGGTCGGGGTGAGTAGTCCACATTTTCTCAAACCTAAAAGAGAAATTTCTCTTGGGCTCAAGAGGGGACACCGAAAGTGAAATGGGGGAGTGGTCGGGACCAACTCTAGGAAGCAGAGATAATCTACAGCTAAAAGAGTGCAACCAATCCAGGGAGATTAAAGCTCTATCCAATTTGACCTGAATGTAGTCTTGACCAGCTCTCTTGTTAGACTAGGTAAAGGTGCCCCCCGTGAGCTCCAAATCCATTAGGGCCAGGTCATTGATGAAATTGGAAAGATCTTGCTTACTTTCCCAATCTAGGGGTAATCCTCCCATCTTCTCCTTGTCCTCCAGCAGAGAGTTGAAGTCTCCTAGAATTATGCCTTTCTTAATGTCACTGGTTTGCACCAACTTTCCAACTTTGACCCAGTAATTTTTTCTATCTCTCTTGTTGTTGGGAGCATAAATGTTCACTAAAAACCAGCAATCATTAGTTTGTAAATGTTGAACTCTACAGAAGAGGATGTTATCCTCATCATACTCGGGCACAATATTGAAATGTATGTTATTGAATAATAGCAGCAGCCCTCCAGATGCTCCTTCTGAGTTTGAGGCAATTCCATTCATGTTGCTATTGAATCTAATATTTTCCAGATTTTCTTTCTTCATTTTTGTTTCCTGAATAAGAAATATATCAGACCTTTGATCCCTTATCATATTCCTTACCACTTCTTGCTTGTGGATTCCATTGAGTCCACAAATATTCCATGAGAGGATCTTCATGCTTTAATTGATGAGCAAGCTTCCTGGATGGTGTGCTGCATTCCATCCATGATGTTTCTTCTTGCTTCCTCCTTCCTGATTTCATTCTTTTTTTTCCTTCCCACCAGGTTGATTTTATGACCAGGATCTGCCTTAGCCTTGCTTCTAGTTGAAGCAGGAGAGGTAGGAGAGGGGTCCCAGCTATTCTTCTTCTTTCTTCTTCTGACTTCTATCCAGGGAGGCTCTTCTTCTTCTTTACATAAATCAAACAAAGCATCTAGCCTGGCTAGTTGTTCTGATGTTGAAGCAGACAACCGTTCTAAGATTCTATTCACTATTACAGGGGGTTCCCTACTAACCGATTTTGTGGAGTTTTGAGACATTGGTTCCCCTTCCTTTTGTTCCTCCATAGAGTTCGGGATAGAGGAACGGTTCAGATCAACCTCCTCCGAACTCTAAGGGATTTGAGACTCCATAATACTTGCCTCTTCGAGATTATCCTTGGTTTCCTTCATTTGGGAAGGGTTGGTTTTGTCCTCAGTTGTCACTTTACCTTCTCCTTCCAATGCTTCCACTACAACTTGGAGGTCCCAGGGTTCAGCTTGGAGATCAGGAACAGAATCATTAGCTTTTCCTTCAGCTTCTCCATTTTTCTTGACTTGCATTTCTTTCTTCTTCCAAATCTTTTTGGGAACATGAGTAGCTTTCTTCCCTCCTTGAGGGCGGGCCTTTCCCCCCATTCTCTTTCCTTTAAATAATGGGTAGAATCCAGCCTTGTGGTCCACCTTCTTACAATGGAAGCATGCAAAAGGTACACTTTCATAGTCAATATTTTGGATTCTGCTTCCCAATCGAGAATGAAATTCTATAACTTGAGGCATATCCTTTCCTTCAGTCACTCCTACACATATCCTTGCATAGGTAAGTCTCTTCTTAGCTGCCGTTACAAGATCAATGGAAAGAAGCTATCCAAAAGACCTGGCAATGCCATCAAAGACATCCTCATGCCAGTATTCCATGGGCAATTTTGAGAGTCTAATCCAAACTGGAGCTTGGGATAGGAAATCATTATTCAAATCCAGATTGGAAGACCATTTCTGCAAGATTAAAGTAGATCTCCCCAGAGACTAGTTCCCTACGCACAGGATTCTGGAAAAGTCTTCTGAGCAAGAAAACTCAAAAGTCATGAAACCTTTAGCCATTGCTGTCACCTCTACATGCCCCTTTAAATCCCATTTGTTTCTGGTAAAAACCCTCACAACATCAATGTTGAGCCTTGGCCCTATATATTTTCCCACCAAAGTATTTGCCATACTATGGATATTATGGTCTATAATTTTTTGAGGAACTTCTAGAGAAAAGAAACCCTTCTCCTTGTCTGATTTATCAATGACTTTCGAGAATGTTGACTTAGCTGATGGTTTGACTCCAAATAGGTTCAACTAGCACCCCCAGGCCCCAAGCGGCCCACCACCCGAGTGAAGGGGAGGAATCTTCTCACCTGGGTGAGGGAGCAACTTTCATGGGTCCCCATCCTTTGAGGCATCTACATCATTCACCTCTGATTCTTGCCCTGTAGCTACAGATTGCCCCCGAATGCCCGTTTTCTCCCAATTCTCGCCTAGCTGCTGCTTCAAAAACCCATTCCTGCCTAGCTATTGATTCAAAAACCCATTCCCGCTCGCTCTGCATGCTCCACTCCCCATTGTCCTTACAATTATACTTTGAATCCAATGTTATTCAATTGTGCTACACTCAATAGATTATGCTTTAGTCCTTCAACCCATAAGCATTATCACATATAAGTTCATTGGTTAAAGAGATACATCCTTTTTCTTTTATGCAACAAGGTTTATTATTTTCAAATCTCACACTACCACCATCATAATATTTCATGTGTTCAAACTATGTTTTGTCTCCAATCATATGATGTGAGTAGCCACTATTAATAATCCATGTATCATTTTTATTAACATGAAAGATAAGTGTCATTTGATCTCCTTTATCATTAGATTCATCTTTTGTAGCAATATATACCATTTCATCTTCACTGTTATCAGAATCTTTAGCCATAAAACAAGAGTTCTTACCTTCTTCCTTAAAGTCCTTGTAGTTTTTGAATTCCTTCTTGCCTTTTTACTTATTACTTTTCTTTTCATCCTTGTTTTCTTTATTTGGGCACCTAGCAGTAATGTGACCAATTTCTTCACAAGAAAAATAGATTAGAGGAATTTTACCTTTGTACTTTCCTCTGCCTTTAGCATATTTCTTTGCAAGTAGGGCTTCAATAGCTTCAAGATCACTGTCAAAACTTTCTTCTATTTCTCCTTCACTTCCTAATTGATTGGCCTTTTATTTCTTACTCTTTTTCTTGAGTGAAATCTTGGCTTCAAATATAGACTCAATACCTTTGGAAATAGGAACATAGTTATCACAGTTATCTAACTCAAAATTTGTCAATCTTCCAACTATAGCATCCAAAGCTATATTGCTATTTGAATCACATCTCATCTCTTGAATAAAAAAAACTCTAATTGCATAAATAGAAACAAGGGTTTAGAGTACCTTTCTTACAACTATTTTGTCATCAATGTCTCCTCCAGATGCTTTGATTGCACTCACACTTGCTTTGATACTTTCCACATATTTTGCAATGTTTTCATCTTCTCTAATTTTCATTTGATCAAATTGACCTCTAAGTCTTTTTGCTTTAGCTCTTCTTAGATTTTCATCTCCTCCATAAATGTCTTTTAGTTTGATCCACATTGGATGAGTTGTAGTAAAGTCTTTTACTTCATTAAATTTAGCATAATTAAGAGTAGATGCAATATCAATCATCATGATGTTATGATTTTTTCTTTTCGGCAATGTCATCAACTGATAATGTTCTAGTGGGAGTTTTGTATTTAGAATCAAGATACTTACAACCTAAATCACTGATAGTTTTTAGATGTAACCTCATAATTCCTTACCATGCTACAAAGTTGTCTCGATTCAACCTGGGAATCTCTCTTCTGTAAGACATCTTGATCTTTAGCTTAGGCCCTCGAAATATTTTTTCCAAGCACCAAAAGCTCTGATACTAATTTTTAGAAATATAAGATGAGTAACTGAGAGGGGAGGGGTGAATCAATTGCCACTAAAATAAATCCCAGTTCCCTTAGATGTCAGTACAAAATAAACTCTAAAAACTAAATTATGTTGATGCTTGAAAAACACACAAAAAATGTTGTAACTCAGTAAACATTGAAAATGCTTGGCAAATACTTAACATGAAAATATTAAGATGTTAACTATGATTAATATCATTTAGTTTCAAACACATAAGAGAAATAGTATGAACACATTTGACACCAAGATTTAACGTGGAGATCCAATTTGGGAAAAACCATCAATTACAACTAGTTACTGATTCTCACTCTTTTGAAGTGAGCCTTGTTAGGAGCCAAACCTATTAAAAGTTACAAAAAAAACTATTAGATCTGACCTTGTTAGAGTATTTAATCACCCTATTAGGAGTGGCCTTATTAGATGATTTTGGACAATTCAATAGAAATGCCACCTTGTTAGAGGATTTACAAATAACTATTAAGCCAACTCTATTAAGAGAATTAGATCACTGCAACAATGGTTAGAGAGTAAGAATGAGATGACCTAATTTTAGATGCAACTGAATTGTTGATTATAGATCTCAATTCTAGCTTGTAGACTTGATCCTTCTTGATCAAATATATCTTTTTAGCTCTACAAAAATATTCTTCTTATCCTTCTGATTCCCTTCCTCTTAGCATCATTCAATTATCTTCCATTCATTCACACATTCTAAATTTCAACTTGATCTTATACTTATATCTTTCATATTGTCAAGTTGGCTAGAATACAACTTAGAATAATTAATATTCATCTTCTCAATTGGGTAGAACCAACAAAAAAATCAATTAAAATCAATATGCCAAAACAAGAAAATCCTTCATTAGCCGACCCTGTTCAGTAGACACTAACTTAGAATGATTTTCTTGTGTTGACCAAGTGAACTCAGTCAACACTGCATATATGCAAAGTTCGTTTGGTAACCAAGTGAGCTTAGTTAACACTAGTTTCATCCAACATTTCCTTCATTAACCAAGTGAGCTTGGTTAGCACTCATCTTCCACAAACTTTCCTTTGGCGCCTGAGTGAACTCAGTAGAAACTTTCTTCTGAACTAGGTAAACTTTGGAACGCTCGATAGACACAAAAACTATCTTCAATGTCCAAGTGAGCTTGACATACACTGACTAGTAATGACATGACATTTTGTGTGACATCAAATACAATACACAATTAATCAATTGTATTCAACAGTTTCTTGGCTAACCTTATTCCTTTTCTTAATTATAGCAATCTCCTAGTTAGAATTATTCCTTTTCCTAATTATAGCTACCTCCTAGCTAGAATTATTCTCTTTTATTTTTCCATTCATATCTCTATCATCCTTCCCCATTTTATTCTTCCCACCCACCCCCTTTTTACTATCCTCTAACTCTATGTCCTCATCTTTAGCTTACATATTTATGTCTAGCCCTACTTTTGGCTATCCTACTTAACCTTCTATAACCACAATCATTCTCTTCTTCTGAATCAACCATGTTAACATCATGTGAAGTTTCCATTTTACGCTTTGTTGTGATATGGCACACCCAAAAACCTTCTTGTGTTTTTTTTTTTTTAAATTACCAGAGGGAATAGAAGAAGGGGATGACTAGGGAGTTAGGGCCACAAAACAACCCTTGCCACTAGTGCCATTATGATTTTGTGGGTACTAGCTATCAATTAAATTAATGCAACAAGGAGGGAAAGGGGCTAGCTAAAAATTGGAAAGGAGATAGATTAGACCCTAGTGTAATGTTTAATGAATACAAGTAAATCTTTTACCTTTTTTCTAAGTTCTATTCCTAGTCTTTATGAAAATGGCTTACAAGTCACATATCAAAAATAATAAAAAGGAGACTTTATCATGATGCCTAAAGTGATTTAAAAGATGAAAATGGTAGCATTAGCAGGCACCAAATCTAGCTTTAAGGGTAAGGCAATTCATAAGCACAAGACACACCTCACTAAGGGCTTAGTGGGATCTTCATAGCTAAACCCACCTCTAAAACTCACAAGCTCTTCATGTTTTTTGAAATATCTGTTGACTATAGAAACCTATAGATTTAACATCATTACTTTTTGTAACCTATAGATTTATACAAACAAGTAAAAGCCTTTTTGTGAATATTAATTTTTCTTTAGTTGAGTTAGCTATACAATTGAAAAATAGCTTCAAGTAACCTTAGGAATAATTTTATTATTCTTTCAAGAGATTTCAAGAGAAAAAATACATCAAATTCATAGTTGTCTTGTGTAATAGTGACACTCAATACTAATAAAAATTATAGACAACAACAATGAACGAAGAGTGTGTGGGGAGGGAGAACAAGAGGAAGTCAATAATTTAAATATGTTTAAATAATAATGCATGACAACCATGAAATAATAATGTTTTGGTGAATGCATTTAAAGAATTTGAAGCTTTGCAACATAAGTAAACAAAAATGAATGTGGGCTCAACTAGGTGTTTTGGGAACACACTTTTAGAAAGAACACATGTTACTTAATGTATATATCCCTACTTGTAACCTTAAACACCTTTATCTTAGAAAGTTTGCAAAATGTCTTCTTAAAAATAATTATTATCTAGCAATAGTAAATGGAAGATTTAATGCTCCATTCTATGAAGGTAGACATGTTTAAGCATATGATGGTACAATATTAACACTATATAGGTTATCCACAACAAAACTATGAACCAAAAGCCTAGTAAAAAATATGAAAGGATCTAGATTTCTTTTAACATTGAACTTTTAAAATAGCCTAAAGATTTCTTATAATGTAAGTTTTAATATATACTCATTAATTATTAATAATAAAATATATAATTTTAACTATATTTAATAAATGATACTAATCATTTGTTAATGAATATGTAATATATTTAAAATATGAGAATATTTAATCTTGTCATTAACATATGACATGTCAATTAATTCATATTTTATATATTTAAACTAATTTATAATTATTAAAGAATATTTGAAAGGGTAATTATTTATGACATAAAATATTTTATATAATACTAAATTACATTCAATTAATATCATATAATAATCTCATAATCTCTAGAGAGCCACAATACAAAAGAGTATGGTGGAGTCAATAAGAAGTATAGAATTATTAGAAAGTTGGTATCCTATTTTGGGAACTTTCTTTTAATTGCATTTCTATCGTTTCTTGAAATTTATACACGCTTGCACCTATTGTATACCATTAACATTCAAATATTTGCTAAGAAGATCTATGATTTCTTTATCATGATTATTAAAGACATTTCCAAACTGTATGAAATGATTCTTTAAGTTGAAGACATAAATGTGGAAGAACACGCTTGCACCTATTGTATACCATTAACATTCAAATATTTGCTAAGAAGATCTATGATTTCTTTACCACGATTATTAAAGACATTTCCAAACTGTATGAAATGATTCTTTAAGTTGAAGACATAAATGTGGAAGAATCAATAGAATGTATGAATTGTGTCATATGTATCTTCTCTTCAAAATGTGATGATTGACCATATAATTTAAGGGGGAGACTTCAATCATGAGTGATTCATTTGCTACACATGAAGTTATTCAAGTTATTCATTTCAGACTTTTTATCTGATAGTTTCACAATCTTCACTTTAAAAAAAAATTTTTTGTGATCATATATAATTTAAATTATCAAATCATTATGTTTAGATGATATTTTAATTTTTTATGATGAAATTTATATAATATGTTATTGATCAAGATTTAGTACAAATTATGTTAATGTAAAATAAAATTTGATACTGTAAGACTAAATAGTTTGTCAATGAGATAATCAATTTAGAAGTAATTTTAAATTTTTATGTAATATAAATAGAATGTATAATTTACTCATTCATTATATAAGTTCATATCATTATTAAGGGTATTTTTTATTTATTACAATCATGTTATCAAAATTATAAATTATTTTTTAATTTTTAATTTCTTTATTTATTATGGAACTATTGTACATAGGTTGTCCTAATAAGAAGTGGGGAATTCATTAATTTGAGAATGTTCTATTCAAGATTTTTAAAAAATGAGATCATAAAGAAAAAATATTGCAAATCACACAACACAATTTTCCCTTAAAAAAAGATTCAATAAGGTTTAGTGAAAAAATGTTCTAGTTACAAGTGTTTCTCTTACAAACATAACTTCTACTTTTCTTAATAAAGAGGATCCAGGGGTCATGTTGAAGTGTGACACCCATAATAGAAACTAATATCATCTCATATTAGGTCTCCAAACTTTTGCCTTAGGTTTCATCTTAGGGGTATAAATGATAAAAGATTCATAATAAATTTTATGAATTCAAATGCCTACTTTAAAGTCCACTAAGAATATGACATGAAGCCTAAAATAGCCTAAAACCCACTTTAACTACCACTAGTTGTCACTTTATCATAATCTATTTCTCTTAAGTTTAATTGGAATCTTTGCTTAAGTTTAAAAATAGTATCTTCCCAAAGCACATGGTTGAGCCCACCTGAATTTTCATGTCCATTTCAGTTTTCTTGCCAAACTTCAAATGATTTAGTTTACTCTCTTTTATAGACACTAAATGTAACATTATATTTACAATATATTTATATATTTAATGGTTATTATCAATATATGATATATATAATTTAAATTATTTATTAAATATTTAAATTGTTAAATAATAACATGAATAAAAAAATTGCTTAGATATTATTAAATATTTAATATAATATTTAATTATATTTATGTAATGTTATAGAATAAAACTTACAATCTATAAACAACTAAAATGAACTAAAAGAGAGTGCGAAGGTAAAGTAAGACCAAATTTATAATTATTAAATAATATTTTAAATCAATTTAAATATAAGATTTAAGTAGTAGTGTATGACAGCTAGTAGGAAGAGAGTCCCAAACACCATCTCTGCTTTGGGTCATTAAAACCAAGCTACATAGAAGCACACTCTAACTCCAGTAGTTAGAGTCCCACCCAAGCAAAACCACAATAGATTTGGAATAACAAAAGTCTGACTAGTAATCTAGAAAAGAAAAGTTTAGATTGGTAATAACAAAAGTCTGACAAGCTATGGGAAATGAAAATTGTGGTGCCTTCATTTGAAATGGTACCCACTAATCAATGCGTAGCATGTGCTAATTTCAGCCCAACCTAATTTTCATAAATATGACCTATCACTTTAACATAAGCTATTTTGGGAAACTAAATATTCAAACTATTGACCAAGATAAGTGCCTAGTCATAAGATGTTATAATATTAAGACTCCAAAGAAAAACTACTAAATTCAATGTCAAATTTTGATTGAAAATAAGGAGGGCTCAAAAAAATTCATGCGAAACTTTTAAAATGCTCAACCATTCATTAGAATATGAGTTTTAATTATGTTTAACCAAAGGGGTTGGTGAGGTGGTCTATTGAAGGTACCTAAAAAAGAGCGGATGACTTCTACGAACGAATCTAAAAATTCAAGGTTCATCCAAGGTATGAAAAGAATGAGAACTAGTTGGAACAACATTATGAGTGAAGAGGGAGAAGGAAATATTAGTAAGAAGCCTTATACTAAGTGGCTCACTCTTGGTATTGGTTCATGTAGAGAGGATGTCTCAAGGCCAAGCAAAGACCTATATGGCAAGGGTAAAGTAATGGATGAAGAGAAGAAAGGTGATTCGAATTGGCTTACACTCAAAATTGACTCTTGCATTGAGGATGAATCAAGGATGATCGTGCATGTCATGGAAAAAGGTGAGGGTTTGTGATATAGAGAAAATGGATCCAACAGAGAGGTAAAAGTCCAAGAAGACTCAACTTTTGTAGGTCAAATTGAAGAGGACATCTTGAACATTATATTTTGCAAGCTTCCTCTTCCTACTCTATTCCAATCTCAAGCTGTTTGTATTTCATGGAGAACTTTTATTTTTATCTTTGTTGAGTTTCACAATATGTGGGAGCAGAGAAATAAGAAAATGTGGTTGGTGATGGCTCTTCATGATGATAGAGTGGAGGCTGCTATAGGGCTTGCTTTCTATGATGTCAGTCAAAGAACTTGGTGCAAAAGGATGCTTAATAATGTGGGAAGAGGTTGGAATTCTAATTGGAATCTCAAAGATGGAGATGGGGGCCTTCTAAATTTTATTAACTAGAAGGGATTCTTTAAAGTGATCAATGCACTCACTATGCAGACCCATTATCTTGAAGATGTTAGACTGACAAGAACAAGAAAGATTCCTCATTATGTGAACAAACATTATGACAAGACTTCTATGCACCTCAAATTTGATCCCTAGAGAAGGACATATTAGGTAATTATTATAATTGCAATTACTGATCTTGGGTATGGTAAGAATTATGTTGCTATCAATTATAAATTTGCAAAAAGGAGATGAATTTTTAAATGGATAGACTGTTGGAATATTTATTGCAATATTCATTTGCCCCTGGAGCCAAACACCCACCTAACACTTGATAGACTATTGAATGTTCAGAAAATTGAATGCGGGTAGGTGAGTTTTTCAAATTTGAAAAGAGGGGGAAAACATTTCTGCCAGTAAGACAAAAGGAATGATTATATTCATTTGACTAGTGAGTGGAGTCAAAGAGAAGTTGCAGAGAAGAATAGAGAAGGAAGAAGAAAGAAAGTGATCAATAGATACAGTTGTGCAGAGTATAGAAGGAAGCTTGTTTCGTGCTTGTAGTTGCATGTGTTTCTTTGTTGGTCATTCTGTAAGTTTGTTGTTTGTTGAATTCATCATGTGAAGTAGTGATTGTTTTAGGAACTATTGTATATAGCCATTAGAGCTGCAAGTTTAAAGTTTGAAGTTTGAAGTTTTACCTATTTGAAGTTTTAGGGTTTTCTGGTTGAAGCCAAATGATCCTAGATTTTGTAATAGTTTTAAATCAAAGTTGAATAGAAAGCAAGTAGGAATACTTGAATCTATTGCTCTTCCTCTATTTGTTGCATTTGAGAATTTTATTGTTGTATACTTCAACCTTTGGCTCCCTAGTTTTAATGGTGCAAACATTCACGCTATAAGTCTATCACTCCATCATGTCTTTGTTTGAAGTTTCTCTCTGTAGTTATTACTGAGCTCACTTAGCATCCACTTCTACTAAGCTCCACTTTGCAGTGGTGACCAAGCTCACTCGGCATGCATTTGTGCCAAGCTACCCTTTGAGTGCCAAGTTTACTCAGCTCCTTCATGTGCCAAGCTCACTCAACACCCTCCTACCACTCGGCTCCTTCACGTGCCAAGTAAGAACTGTCACTTAGCACCTTTATGTGCTGAGTGAAATTTTAAGTTTGTGATTTTTATATTCTTCACATGGTATTAGAGCTTTGAGACCCCACATCCATAGTGAGTTAGGGCATTTTTTTAGGGATATTTCACATGGTAGGGGATGCAGGAAAGATATGGCAACAACCACCATCCTTCAATGGACAAAATTATGATACATGGGCAAAGAAGATGAAAACCATAATGGTTGCAAATGGTTTATGAGAGTTTGTGATTAATGGGTTCAATGATGTGACAGACCCAACTAAATATGCTGCTCTCAAAAATCCATAAAAGACTCAATTGAAAGAGTTAAGAAGAAAGGATGCTAAGGCATTAAGTGTTATTGAAGCAACAATGACAGAGACAATCTTCCCCAAGGTTGCAGCAAAAAAATATGCTAAGGAAGCATGGGATATCCTTGAGATGAACTTCAATGGAACTAATAAGGTTAGAGTAGTGAAGCTATAGATGATCAAAAGAGAGTTTGAGAACCTTTAGATGAGGGACAATGAACCTATTGCAGAGTTTAGTTCATGAATCTCCACTTTGATAAACTAGTTCAAATCAAATGGAGAAGAATATGATGAGCAAAGAATTGTAGAGAAAATATTGAGGAGTTTACTTCAGAAATATAATAATCTTTTCATGACCATTGAGGAAGCAAAGGACCTCACCACATTGACCTTGGATGAGTTGATGGAAACTCTTCAAACCCATGAGCATCAGATAAACAGGTCAACAACTACTTTCCAAGAGCAATCTTTTGAGTCTCAAGAGAATTCAAGAGGTAGGGGGAGAGGTAGAAATGGCTCTGGTAGAGGCTCAAGAAGAAGAGGTCATGGAAGGAATGGTCAAAGGAATGCTAGTGCAAAACATTTAGGAAGAGCAAGCAACCAAGAGGGAGAAAACACCTCTCAAAACAACTCTAGAGGAGGTAACAAGAATTACAACTCCAATAAGAGTAATGTTGAATGCTACTATTGTCATAAGTATGTGCATTATGCAAGTGAATACAAAAAGAAAAAGGGTGTTCAGTCAAAGCAGAATGCTAATGTGTCTAATGTGAATATGGGAAATGTAAATAATCCCACAGCCTTCGTCATGTGTAACATTGGTGAAGAAAGAAGCCCTGAGGTATGGTACCTATACAGCAAATGTACCAACCACATGAGCGGTAATGAAAGTTTATTTTTTTTCATTGATAAGAATTTTAAGTTTGAGATTAAAATGGGAAATAATGAAACCATTCCCATAGTGGGCAAAGGATCTATTATGGTTTGCACCAAACAAAGTGAGAAGGAAGAGATATAAAATGTGTATTTTGCCCCCAATATGAAGCACAATTTGATGAGTGTTGGTCAACTCATTCAAAATGGATACAAGGTACTGATGGAAAATGACAAGTGTGTCATTTATGAGAAGGATGGGAGTAATAGATTACTTGTAGCAATCCAAATGACAAAGAACCAGATGTTTCCATTGAGGATAGAGACATGTTTCTCTTCTCAAGTTAGTGTTGCACCTCCCAAGCATGCATGTACAATAGTACACTAGCAATTAGCTCTTAGGAGCGTGATTGAAGACCCCTCCAAGATTTGGCATCTTAAGTATGGACATCTTGGCTTTTCTGGTTTAAATTTTTTGTCCAAAAAAAGAATGGTAGATGGTTTTCCAATCATTGTAAATTCATATGACAAGTGTGAGGCTTGCATATTTGGTAAGCAACATAGGCTTCCCTTTAATTTTGGAAATTCTAGAAGGGCTAGAGCACCATTAGAGTTATTGCATTCTAATTTGGTAGGCCCCATGCAAACTACTTCTATCAGGGGGAGTACTTATTTTATGAAATTCATAGATGATTTCAGTTATAGGACATGGGTGTATTTTTTGAAGAATAAATTTGAAGCTTTTGATAAATTTGTAGAATTTAAAGCCCTAGCCGAAAAAGAAACACTATATTAAGGTCCTTAGATCAAATAGAGTAGGGGAGTATACCTCCAATATGTTTTTAAATTTTTCTAAGAAAAATGGCATTAAGAAAGAGCTTATAGCCAGCTATACACCACAGCAAAATGGAGTGGTTGAGTGAAAGAACAGGATCATTGTTGAAATGACAAGAAGTATGATGAAAGAAAAAGGGCTCTCAACTAAATATTGGGGAGAAGTTTTAGCAATAGTAGTATATTTGATCAACATGTGTCCTAAAAAATCAATTCATGACAAGATACCTCTTGAGGCTTGGTCAAGGGGTAGATGGATAGTTGAGCACTTGAGAGTGTTTAGATGTGTAGCATATGCACATGTGCCTAAGGAACAAATGCAAAAACTAGATGATAAAGGTGTGAAGTGCATCTTCATAGGGTGTAGCTTGGAATCAAAAGTTTATAGATTGTATGATCTAATTGAGAAGAAGATCATTATTTCAAGAGATGTGGAGTTTCTTGAAAATAAGTCATGGGATGGCTCGGTAGATGAATCCTCAAGCACTTCAAGCAAAGTGCCTACTATTGAAGAGGAAGAAGATGACATTGGTGATCAACATGAAGATGGAGTAGTATATATAAATTGTAGAAAAAGGCAAAAAGGGAAGCAACACTTAACGTGCCAAGAAACAACTCAAGGCACATCAAGATAATCCCAAGCTAGTGTCTGAAATGGTAGTAACAGCAATACTAAAAATTTAAATCCCACTCTCACCTCCCTATTACCAAGAAAGACCAAAATTATAAGGGAGATATACCGAGAAGAAAGGTATGAAGAAGATTATGATGAGAGTTTAAATTTTACACTATTTTCTCATAGTGACCCAATATATTTTGAGGAAGCTATGAAAGAGGAGAAATGATATAATGCTAGGGATGAGAAAATAGATGCTATTGAAAGAAATGAGACATGAGAGTTAACTACATTGTCTCCCAAGAAACAAGTAATTAGAGAGAAATGGGTTTATAAGACCAAGTGCAATGTTGAAGGAAAAATAGATAGGTATAAGGCATGTTTGGTGTTCAAGGGGTACAAGAAGCAATATGGAAAAGATTATAATGAGACATATGCCCCAGTTGCAAGAATGGAAACCATGTGTGCTTTCATAGCAATTATAGCCTAGCACAAATGGAAGGTTTATCAAATGAATGTGAAATATGTCTTCCTAAATGGTGTATTGAAAGAAGAAGTGTATGTGAAGCAGCCACTTGGTTATGAAGTTGTAGGTGAAGAAAAAAAAGTGTATAGATTGAAGAGAACTCTTTATGGGCTCAAGCAAGCTCCACAGGCATGGTATAGCAGGATTGACTCATATTTTATGAGCAATGGTTTTAGCAAAAGTGATGGTGAGCCCACATTTTACATCAAGGCAAAAAATGGTAATGTGTTGATTATTGTCTTGTATGTAGATGATATAATTTTCATTGGAAATGATAATTTCCTAATTAGTGAGTTCAAGGAGGCCATGAAAAATGAATTTGAAATGATAGACCTAGGTCTCTTAAAATATTTTCTAGGCATAGAAGTAAAACAAATGCATGATGGTATCTTTATCTCTCAAGAAAAATATGCAAGATAAATCTTGGAGAGATTCAAAATGCAAAACAATAAGGTAGCCCCAACACCAATAGTAGTAGGTTTGAAGTTGAGCAAGGAAGATTGTAGCAAAAGTTTCAATCCAACATATACAAGAGCATAGTTGGAAGTTGAATGTATTTGATAGCAACTCGGCCAGACATAATGCATGCAATAAGTTTGATTTCCAATTTTTATGAAAACACCAAAAGATTTCCATTAGCAAATGGGAAAGAGGATCCTAAGTTATGTGAATGGTAGCAAGGGATTTGAAATTTTGTATACTATAGTAAATGATTTGAGGTTGGTAGGTTATACAGATAGTGATTGGAATGGAAGTTTAGATGATAGGAAGAGCACTTTCAGATACATGATTCATATGAGATCGGGTGCAATTTTATGGGCATCCAAGAAGCAACCTATTGTTGCTCAATCTATAGTAGAGGCTAAATATATAGCAGGAAATGTAGTAGCATGTCAAGCTATTTGGTTAAGAAAGATCTTGATAGATTTGAATGAAAGGCAAGAGGATGGAACCAAAATTTATTGTGACAACATCTCCTCAATTGCATTGTCCAAGAATCCAATCTTCCATGGTAGAAGCAAGCATATAGAGATCAGATATCACTTCATTAGAGAGTTGGTGAAGAATGAAGATATCAAAATAGAATTTTGCAAATCTGAGCAACAACTAGCAGACATTTTTACAAAGCCATTAAGCATTGGAAGTTTTTACAAAGGGGGAGTGTTGGAATATTTATTGTAGTAGTCATTTGCCCATAGAGCCAAATGCCCACCTACCACCTGACAGATTGCAAAACATTCATAAAATCGAATGTGGGTAGGTGAGTTTTTCAAATTTGGAAAATAAGGGGAAAATATTTCTGCCAATAAGACAAAAGGAATGATCAGATTCATTTGACTAGTGAATGGTGTCAGAGAGAAGTTGCATAGAAGAACAAAGAAGGAAGAAGAAAGAAAGTGATCAGTAGATCCAGTCATGCAGAGGACAGAAGAAAGTTTGTTTTGTGTCTGCAATTGCATGTGTTTCTTTCCTGGTCATTATGTAAGTTTGTTGTTTGTTAAATTCATCCTATGATGTAGTGATTGCTTTAGGCACTATTGTATGCAACCATTAGAGCTACAAGTTTAAAGTTTGAAGTTTGAAATTTTACCCGTTTGAAGTTTTAGGGTTATTTTAGGATTTTCCAGGTTAAGCCAAATGCTCCCAAATTTTGTAATAGTTTTAAATCAAAGTTGAATAGAAAGCAAGTAGGCATACTTGAATCTATTGCTCTTCCTCTATTTGTTGCATTTGAGAAGTTTATTGTTGTATACTTCAAGATTTGGCTCTCTGGTTTTAATGGTGGAAACATTCACGCTTTAAGTTTGTCACTCAATCTTGTCTTTGCTTGAAGTTTTCTCTTTGTAGTTATTGTTGAGCTCACTTGGTATCCATTTGTGTCGAGCAGCCGTTTGAGTGCTGAGTTCACTTGACTCCTTCATGTGCTGAGCTTACTCGGCACCCTCCTGCCACTTGGCTCCTTCACATGCCGAGTAAGAACTATCACTCGACACCTTTATGTGCCGAGCAAAATTTTAAGTTTGTAATTTTTATATTCTTCACATTGATATGGGAATGAAAATGAGCTTTTCTCCTAGAATTTTATTGAAGAACCAAATAATGTACTTGTTTTTGGGAGATGGGGAAAAGGTTGGTATGTATGATCTGAATGGAAATGGAAAGTTTCATTACCTATCAGGGATGCAATCTGTAATGGAAGGCTTCTTGGGTATTGTTTTGTTCAAAGGAAGAATTATAATGCTTTGTAGAAGTGGGAAAATGGAACTCCCACCATATACGCTTACTTGAATTTTTATGAGTTTGATGAGCGTGGGAAGCAGCGGGCATCTAATATGAAGCTATTGTATCGCCCGAACCTTTGGAAGATGAATTGACTTGTTGCATTCGGGGGTTATATATGGATAAATGAACATGACCGAGATGGTTATATCATATCTATCATTCGTGTAGATTTAATAAATGGGGAGGCAAATCCTTTGCCAGGAGTATTCGACTATGATGGGAAAAACTGTGTATCCATGGGACTAAGCTTTTTCCCATGCTCTAATTAGGTTAGGTTTTGCTCTTCTCTCATTGCATTTCCATTGTTTCCTGAACTCTTAAGTGTTGTTGCATCAGTAAAGGGTTTCAAATATTAGACAATTTTGTTACATTTTTGAAGTTCTTTTACTTTGAAAAATGTAGTCAGTATTACTTCAGATTGCAGTTGGATTTATCAAGTTCTGTTACTTTGCAAGATACATATTATATATTCATCTTCTATTATGTTTCTCGTATATGTTATTTTTTGATTTTAGGCTTGTGGAATCTGATCTTTATTTTAATATCCGAACGCGCCGAAATAGTCAGAAATGTTTTATAGTTTATATTTTTGCTAAAAATGATAGATTATTTATCATAAAATAATGCTAATTTTAGACTGCATATCGGATAATGTATGTAGAATTTCACAGTGTTGCTAGGTCATTATCTGTGATGGAGAAAAGAATTGCATGGTTTAAATATTTGAATTATGTTTATCTATATTTTATTTTGGGAACAATGCTGTCTTATATCTCTATTTTAGAATGTAGGAACTTCAAATCTTTGACTTTATTTAATTTAAATATGACTTTCTCTTTCTTTGACATTTATTTACAAAATAATAAATATAATAAAATATGAAGTATTTTAGTCTCTGATCTCTAATCTCTATGTTTGGATCCTTAATCAGTTGTTTCCATAGAAGAGGAGGCACATGTGGAAAAGCACTGATCAAAATGCAAGGTTTTCTGCCTTGATTGAATTCCTCCTTTTTTTTTTTTTTCCATTAATGCTACTACACTTTTAGCCTCACAAGTCTTGGCAAGTATGTTGACCTTGGATCTTCTATCACTTTTTGTCAACTTTATCCATTCTACCATATCCTTAAGGGTGCCTTCAAATGACCCCAGTGCATCAGCATTTACTTCAAACTGTATACCTTCATCCTTTAGCACTTTTGTGCATTCACTAGTTATCCTCAGTGCTTGTCTTGCTTTTACTTTGTAGCTGATGGTAACCTGCATACAGATTTTATACGTAATGAGTGTCTATAGAGACTCAATAAGGATTCTACTCTTATCTTTAAATATATCATATTCTTAATAAGCCAAATAGACCAAAGCAAATGAGAAGAGAAAATAGAGCAGAAACTAATTGCATGATTGAAATATTTTTATTATGTTTTTCAAATAATAAGAAATACCACCAAATATAAGTTTAAATGATTAGAACTTAAGTTAAATGATCCAAGGTCCGTATGAATCAACATCTAAACATGGGACCATCTAATCATCATAGCCTCAGTTCCTCATCTGTGATCTCTATGTTTGGATCCTTCGTCAGTTTTTCTATGGAAGAGGAGGTGCATGTGAAAAAACACTAATCAAAATGCAAGGTTTTTTACCTTCATTGAATTCTCCCTTATTTTTAGTGAACACTACTAGACTTTAGCCTCACAAGTATTGGCAAGTAAGTTGACCATTCTGCCTAACCTAGTGTTGGGCCTTTATACCATGGCACTAGTGCTAGCTTGGCCACTTACATCAATTTTCTTTTTCAGGTCTTCTATCTATTTTGTCAACTTTATCTGTTCCACCATATCCTTAAGGATGGCTTCAAACAACCCTAGTGGATCAACCTTTACTTTAAATTGTATACATTCATCCATTAGCACTTTTGCACATTCACTTGTTATCCTCAATGCTTGTCTTACTTTTACTTTGTAGTTGAAGGCATCATGCATATAGATTTTATGCATAATAAGTCTCTTCAGAGGTTCAGTAAGGATTCTTGTTAGATAATTTATTTTGAGAACAATGTTATCTTATATCTCTGTTTCAGAATGTAGGAACTTCAGATCATTGATACCATTTCAAACTTTGGCTAGTTTCACTTTATTTTAATATAAATTTGACTTTCTCTACCCATTATTTACCAAATTAAAAATGAATGTAAAATATGAAGTATATTTGTCTCTAGAATCTATGGTTAAATTAGAAATATTAATATTCAAATTAAAGTAGTCAAAGGGATAACTCTATGCACTCATTATCAAAGATGTTTTGAAAATGTTTAAGTGATTTTTCTTAGAAGTTGAAGACATGAGTGTAAATAATAGATATTTTAAAAGGTATACAAAATTACAAGAAAATGTTATTAAGGGTTGTAATCTTTATCAATGCTTACCTCAGCTTGTACTATCATGATAATGAAAATATATAAGATATGAGAGGATAGATAATGTATGTCAATCATTTGAAATTTTTTTCTATTAATTATAATGAAAAGTCCATGCCAAGAAACACCACAAAATATAGGTTTAAAAGATTAGAAATATGTAGTCTGTAAACATTGGACCATCTACTCAAAAACCAAACTAGAGAAACAAAAAGGAAATAAACTGTATCCTCAGCTTTCCATCGATGTTGTCCAAGGCAAGGGACCATATGACCACCACAACCTTAGTTCCTCATCTCTGATCCTTTTATTCGGAGCCTTAACTAGCTTTTTCCATGGAAGCCGAGGGCGTGTGTGGAAATGCACTGATCAAAATGCAAGGTGTTCTACCTTCTTTGAATCCCTTCTTGTTTCCCATGAACACTAGTATGCTTTTAGCCTCACAAGTCTAGACAAGTACACCATTCTACCCAACCCAGTGTTGCTAGCCTTGGTCCTATATGTCATGGCACTGGTGCTAGCTTGGCCACTTGCATCATTTTGTTTGTTTAGGTCTTCTATCTATTTTGGCAACTTTATCTATTCTACCATATCCTTAAGGGTGCCTCCAAACAACCCTAGTGCATCAACATTCACTTCAAACTATATACCTTTATCCTTAAGAACTTTTGTGCATTCACCTTTTATCTTCAATGCTTGTCCTTATTTTACTTTGTAGCTCATGGTAACCGGCATACAAATTTTACGCATAATGAGTCTCTTTAAAGACTCGATAAGGATTCTACTTGTATCTTTAAATATATCATCATTCCTAATAAGCCAAATAGACCAAGAAAATGAGAAGAGAAAATGACCCAGGAAAAAATTGCATGATTGAAATGTTTTGATTATGTTTGTCCTATACTTTAGTTTGGGAACAATGTTGTCTTATATGGCTGTTTCAGAATGTAGGAGCTTCATATCTTTGATACTATTGCAAACTTTGAATAGTTTCACTTTATTTTAATATAAATATGACTTTTTCTGCAAGTGCCCTTTATTAAATTGAATGTAAAATGTGAAGTATTTTAGTCTTGTAGAATCTTTGGTTAAAATATATATGCTGAAACTATTGAAAAGGCTCTATAAAACCAAGGCGGAAATATTAATATTCAAATTAAAGTAGTCAAGGGGATCTATGACCTCTTTGTAATCATTGCCAAAGATGTTTTGAAAATATTTTGGTATTTTTTCTTAAAAATTGTACACGTAAGTGTAAATAGATATTTTGAAAGATATCAGAAATAATAAGAAAATGCCATTAGGGATTGTAATCTTTGTGAGTGTTTACCTCAGCTTGTAAGATATTAGAGGATAGACAATATATGTCAATCATTTGACAATTGTTTTAAGATAATGGAAATTATATAGGTAAAATGTTTGATCAAATGTATGTTTTTATTGAAAAGTGTGTCTACAAATGTGATCATTGTATTTTATTATTTAAGTTTTTCTTTAATGAATTGGAAGAGGTTTAACCATTTGAAATTTAATCTTGAAAATTTTTCATTTCATAATTTAATTATGTTCATATTTTCTACACCATCATATTATTTTATTCAACAATTTGTTGATGCTATGTTCTAGACAAAAGCATACCAAAAACACTTCATAAAGATTTGTAAAGGCAAAAAAGAAAATTTCGAAGTTGCGCGAAATCAAAAGAACAGTTTGACTTTCATGGGTAGTTGGAAAGTTCAACTTCACTGTGGTATTCCATGTTTTGCTCATCTTGTTCCAGCATGTACAGTGTGGTATTTTTTTTTTTGCAGTGGTTATATTATTTCATGTTTTTAATTCATTTTTGATTCATAGCTGACCTATTTATAGTTGGTGGGCAATCTTTACAGAGTTAATCATTTCAATTATTTGGTTCAGGGCTCTGTGGTTCTCTGCCTCTTTTAGAGTTGGTTCTTTTGATTTTGTGATTTCCCATGTCTTCGTGTGATTTTTTGTGCCGCTGTTGCTGGTGCTGTTCGTTTCATTATAGCAGCAATTTGTATAATCGTGGCTGCTCTCATTTTTCAATCTTTTAAAATGAGGGTACGTTTTCTTCTGTTATCACGCTGTTGCTGGGTCATCATCTGTGATGGGGAAAGAATTGCGTGATTAAAATCATCATCTGTTGATTATGCTAATCTCAGACTGAATAATGGATAATGTATGTACAACTTCACGCTGTTTCTGGGTCATCATCTGTGATGGAGAAAGAATTGCGTGATTAAACTATTTTGATTATGTTTGCGACACATGTATTCAAATAAACTTTATTTTGAATCGGTGTTTTGTAGCATTGTTTTGGCAATAATGCTAGCTTATATCTCTGCTGATTAGTCTTTCATACTGTTGTAAACTTTGGTTAGATTCATTTTATATTAATATGAATATGACTTTCTCCACTGGACCCTTTATTTACTAAATAAATTGTATGTAAAATGTGAAAAAAATTATTATTGATGAAATATTTCAAAGTATTTAAGTCTGGCAGAATCTATGGGTGCAAACTATATACATCTGAAACTATTGAAGCCGCTGCATAAATCTGAATGGAAACATTAACAGTCAAATCAATGTATGTAAATGTATAATTGATTGTTTTAGAAGTTGAAGACATGTCTGCAAGATAAATATAACATAGATATTTTGAAAAGGATATAAGAAATTATTAGTAAATAGAAATAGTGATAATCTTTATCAATGCTACCACTGTTTATTTCAGTTTGTGCTACAGTAATAATGAAAATATGTAAATATGGAATGATAGATAATATATGTGTATAATCTGACAATTGTCTTAAGAAAATGGGAATTATACAAGTGTTTGATGAAATGTTCTATTGAGATAAATATTTGAAAATGTGATAATCCTATTCTATGATTGAAATTTGTATTTAATGAATTGAAATTGATTCAATAATTTGAAAATCAGAGAAGAGATTTCCACAATCTATGATACTTATCCATAAGAATTTCTAAATCACATCAAATAACAGGTATAAAGCCAATTGGCCCATTCATCAGGTTTTGATCTTTGTTTTGTATTGCCATGTGTTTTCCCACCACTCGGGAGACTCCTAGGAACTTTTTTGTTATTGAGGAAATAATGTCCAAATATGACCTAGATATTCCTCCGGCTTGCGACTGGTGAAACTAGTAATCCCAAGGAAAAATCCAAAAATCTTAAATGGAAAACCCAAACCCTTGAAGAATCCTTGTTGTTTGAAACTCCAACTGAACGCAAAAATGTATCTTTCAAAACTAGTCCTATCGGCACTCCAAAGAAAATAAAAATTCTTAAGGAAATAATTGAGGTGGATAATCAAGACTAAGAAGGGTTAGATGGTGAAGGAGGAGAGAAGAAAACTAGGGCTCTGGGTTATAGAATTTAACAAGTTCAGGGAAAGGGGATCTGAAAGGCTAAGGGTTAAAAAAGAAAAGAATTACAAAGAAGCTAGCAAAGATGATTCTTAGGATAAACAAGATTAGAGACCTATGAAATCAAGGATGAAGAAAAGCTAATAAGAGTGCCAATGGAGAGGAATTTGAAGAAGGAGGACCAAGAAGCTCAAATTGAGGTTTTTATTGGGCCTAATGTTGATATCTCCATTTCATAAAACCCCATGGCTAACCAAATTAAAGTTTTGATCAATCAAGTTCCCTCCAAGGACATAATATCGAAAAGATTAAAAAATATCTAGAAGAACAAATCAAGGTCCTAAATGAACAAGTGTTATCTCTTAACAATAAGTTTGACAATGCCATAACTTGCATTTAGTTGGGTGTGGCCATTTGGACTATATGTAGGGTCCAGAAAGAAATCATGAGGAAGGTCATCTTTGGCACTATCATGGGTAACATCAAACTTAAGAAATTTGTCATGTAGAAGGACACTATATGTGTGGAGATGAAGAGTGCATGGAGGATATATACAACTAGATTGAGGATCCCAAGGACTTGGTGGAAAAGAACATCAATCAAGCCTAGTTTTTCATTTTGTGTGTTTCAATGTTCAATACTTTTGATTACTTTCTTTTAATGGTTATTGTGCTCATGCTTGTAGTTTGGGACATAGTTTAAATACTATTATGTTAAATCTAGCTCTAAAACTGAGTTGTTTTTTTTTTTTATCAAAAATGTTTTGATTGATAAATTACACTTTGATAGTAGTAGTACTTTACTTGATTTTTTTATTAAGTTTTTCTTTAATAAAAATAGTTGTAAAGAAAAAAACTAAAAAGATATAGAAAATCAAAAGAAACAATAATTGAAGCAGTAATAGAAAAAAATAGTATAATTTAAATTCAACAAAAGAGAATCGATTAGATTCAATAATCATCTAAATGGATGATAGTATAGGGGTGCATGGGAATCTTTAAAATGCAAAACCTTAACAAAGAAAAATATCAGTCACACAATCATTAGGAAACCATAATCAATTATCAATGACTTCAATTTGGATGGTGTACAAAAGAGTGAGAAAGCAAACCAAAGATGGCCAAATGGGAGCTATTGGAGTTTAAAGAGGGGATGCAAAGATTTTATGGCTCAATCTAACATATAAATGATTGTTGAAGTTGTATTATAAGAGATTTAGTATTTTAATGTTATGATTTAGATAAAAATAGTTGTAAAGATTTAAAATATATGTATAAGTTACACAAAAGAAGAAAGATTTTATTGGAATCCTTTAGAATAACTAAAAGGGGGGGTGAATTAGTTATCCAAGGTCCAAATGTACATATAAAAATTTTCACAACATAGTCAACCCATATCCATAAAACATTTTCATCATGCATGCATCCATTAGATCATACAATCATTTAATCTTCTAGGTTACTATTAAATCAACTTTGTAGAAATGTAAGAATAAAAAATAACATATGTAATAACACATTTGACACAATGATTTAATGTGGAAACCCAATTTGGAAAAAACCACCAGTAGCATGCTACTCATTCTCACTCTTCTGAAGTGATGCCCTATGAAAGGTCAACCTTGTTAAAGGTTACAATGCACACTTTTAAATGTGACCTAGTTAAAGCATTTCAATCACCCTATTAGGACTGAACCTTGTTAGAGGATATTAGATCATTCACTTAGAATGTCACTCAGTTAAAAGATTTACAAATGACTATTAGGTCAACCTTAATCTAAAGGATTTACCCTAGATTGGTACAATGATTAGAAAGTAATAGTAAGGCTTGATCTGATAACAACTTATAACTCATTTGTATATTAGAGATCTATATTTATAGTCCTCCATTTTCCTTGGCTTTCACACACTTCAACTTTGATAGCATGTTCACCCTTTAAGCATCTATACCCTTAAGCCTTCTTTCTTTGCTTGCCAATAGTAGTCTCTTCTCTTAGGTCACTAAATGAAGCAATACACTAGACTCTTTGTCTTCCTTGGGTTCTTGCACATGAAAATCTTTACTTCTGATCAACCATCTCTATACATAGAAAATTAAGATCTTTTGTCATTCAACCTTCATCATCCATTTTAAGGTTAGGTTGGATTAGCTAGGATTCAATAAATCTATCCACCTTTGAATTTTATTCCCTTAGAAACTTTTCCTTCAATCCTCTTTGAATTCACCTCAAAATGGTTCATCTTGATTTTTGTACCACCAGCTCACCAAGCTTATCTTCCATGCAGTTCACAATCCAACAGATCAAACCCTTCAACTTAGATTCATCAAATACATGATCTTTCTTATAATATTAACACTTGGTATTAACTTGATTTTGATGTTCAACACATACTGTGTTACTCGACATCCACTATGAAGACACTCAGCACAAACTAAAGTTTACTGGTGCTCAGCATCAACTAAACTTTACTTAGCTTACACTGTATCACTTGGCGTGTAATGGATTTTGACTTTGCTTGGCTCCAACTAATTTTTTTCTCAAGTTACACTAAATTTTCTAGGCACCTACTATGTAGATTGTTAAGCTTGGTAAACACAATTCATTTTACTTGATCTTCTAAACTTAATCAGTGTATCCATCCTTTGCAACCTTAAGTAGATAATTAATGCACTATATTATCACTGTCTTAACTGATCTTTGTAGTCATTTTCCATATCATAACTCAAGTTTTCCTCTAGCTTCTACTGTTACCTCACTTGATCAAATCTTCTTCATCAATCAAACAAATGATAGTACTCAAATCATATAAGTAATTATCTTACTAGCAAGTAGCAGGTTTGACTTTAGTGACAAAATAATGATTATAACACATTTTCATACTTGTATCAATCTATTTTCAACAATTTCCCTCTTTGGCATTAATAAAAAATCAAACTTAATCAGTACAACAAAAAATAATATAAAAAAGAAAATAATTTCTTGTACTGAAATCTCTCCCTCTATCAACAACTTTCATCTTTTGAATACATTAGAAAATTTTATTCTAACTTTCATCTTTTCAATAGGTTACAAAATTCTATTATGATTAATAGATAATCAATCAATTCATCCTTATGGCTTCTTTTGGATCACTTCTTATATCTCCCTTGACATTAGCTCCCTCTGACTAGGTATTCCATGTTTCTTCTATATCTTCTTTCTGCCTTTCTTTCTACTTTTCTCTCTTAGGATTTCTCCCTCTTTGACAAAAATTCCAAAGACTTGTCATCTTAATATGAAAATATGAACATTTTCATGTTCTCCCTCTATCACCTAGCTTGTGATAGATTTGTAGCTCTAATTCTTTGATTAGTTTAGGCAGCTCCAAAAGTAAGATCCACTGCATCAATGTGTAACATATGTCAATCATCTTGTTTGATTTAGGAAACTTGTCATATTTTTTTCATAGCCTTTGATAGGGGTATCACCCCTATTTTACCTCTTAAATACTCATAAGCATCCTTAGGTAATGCTTTTGTGAAGATTTCAGATATTTTCTCTTTTGTGTTAACATATTCCATCTTCACTTCTTTATCTTGAACTAATCTCTGAAGTAATGATACTTGATTTAAATGCCCTTAGTCTTTGTATGCATCACAAGATTCTTTGATATATTTATAGCACTTGTATTATCACAATAAAGTATCATAGGTTCAGTGATTTCTTCCTCCATACCTTTGAGTAGCTATTTGATCCGTACAATATTTGTACAATTTATTGTAGTAGAAACATATTCAACCTCAGTAGTAGATTGAGATATGTAGTTCTATTTCTTGCTAGTCTATGTAACCAATCATTTTCCTAAGAAAAATACTCCTCCATTAATTCTCTTTCTGTCATCAATATTTCTAGCCCAATTAGCATCATTGTAGGCTCTTAGTTCAAATTTCTCATTTTTTTTGTAGCATAGACTATAGTCTTCTATTCCTTTTAGATATCTCATTATTCTCTTAACATCCATCAAATGATTCTCCTTGATATTAGTAGAGAATATTACAACTATCTCAATAGATAATGCAATATCAGGTCAATTGTGTGCTAAATATTATAATTTTCCAATCATAGGCCTGTATAATGATTATTAACCTCAGTTGAATCATCATTCTTTGACAATTTATGTGTTGTCACCATAGGTGTGCTTATTGGCTTGGTATCTTCCAATCAAAAAAATTTCAGTATCTCCTTTACATATTTTGATTGAGTGATGTATATACCATATTTCATCCAATGTACTTGCAAACTCACAAAGAACTTGATCACTTCAAACATAGACATCTCAAATTCTTTCTTCATTTCATTTGTAAAAATTTTACATAAAGTATCTTGACCTCCAAATATGATATCGTCAGCAAAAAAATTAGATAGTAAAATACTTTTTCCTTTCTCTATCTTCAAGTACAGACTACTATTATCATCAGTCCTCTCAATTCCAATTTTCACAAAATAATTATAAAGCGTTTCATACCATGCTCTTGGTGCTTGCTTCAAACCATATAAAGCTTTGTGTAGTCTATATACTATATTTTTGTTGTTAGCATCCAAAAATCCTTTTGGATGTTCTATATAAACCTCTTCCTCCAATATACCATTCAAAAATGAAAACTTAACATCCATTTGATAAAATTTGAAATATTTGTATGTAGAGTTCCTACTCCTTCCAATCATGCAATAGGAGTGAATGTTTCTCCATACTTTATCCCTTCTTCTTGTGCATAACTTTTATAAACTAATCTTGCCTTATTTCTTGTGACTTCGCCATTTTCATCTAACTCTCATTTCCATACACTAATTGGTGCCAATCATATTTTTATCTTTTGGTGTAGGAACTGGAGTCCACGTCTTATTTTTCTCAATTTTTTCAATCTCTTCTTTCATGGATTTACTCTAGCTCACATCTTCTAAGGCATCTTTAACTATTTTAGGTTCTTGCATGCTAAGAAAACATGTATCATTTCTCAACTTGTTCCTTTTCATTAGTCTATCATCTTTATCTCCAATGGTTTGTGTTGCAGAGTGATGTCCCTTGACATACTTAGACAGTCTTGGTCCTACTCTATTTTCCTCATTTGGTCTCTTAACTTTTGAATCACTATGTACATCTCTATCAGGTAGTTCTAAATCTCTTTCATGTACACTAAACTCAAAATTAAAAGGTGCCTCAAATTCATTCTATAACTCAGTACCTAAACGTAGCTTGGTTCCTGAATGTAACTTTGCATTCCTAGTATGTGACTCAGCAGTCACTGAAACTTGTTGATTTGTAATTTAATTTACATCATCTTCATTAGCATGCATACCTTCATAAAAGTATACAAATGATTTGTATTCTTTTGGCTCCTTCATAGGTTCAGCCTCATGTACTTCTGTATGTTCATCAAATTTCACATTTGCATTTTCTACAAATTACTTAGTGTTAGTATTTAAACACTTATAAGCTTTACTTCTTGTGGAAATGCCAAAGAATAGACCTTCTTCACTTTTTGCATTTAATTTACCATTCCTAAAATCTTTGAGAATATAACACTTGCTTCTAGATACCTTAAAATATTTTACATTGGGTGAGTATCCATACCATAGTTCAAAAGGTGTTGAATGAGTATGTTTCTTGACTTGCACACAGTCCAAGGTATAGAAAGTTCTACTTACAATTTCTTACTAGTATTTCAAAGCAACACTTTTCTCCATCATGAGTTTCCTAGCACAATCCATTATAGATATGTTTCTCCTTTCAACAATTCTATTTTGTGGAGAGCTCTTAGGGGTAGATGTTTGTCTTTTGATTCCTTTGTCATTATAAAATATCTCAAACTCATTTAATGTAAATTCTCCTCCTCTTTAAGATCTCAAAATTTTTATATGTTTACCTGTTTCCTTCTCAAATCTTGCTAAGTACTACCAAAACATTTGGAAAACATTAGATTTCTATTTTAGAAATATAATTGTCATAATTCTAGAATAATCATCAACAAATAGCATAATATACTTATCTCCTTTGTATCTTTGTACATTAATTGGTCCACACAATTCAGTATGAACAATCTCTAGTATTGCTTTAGATGTATGAGTCTTACTCTTAGAACTTGACTTTGTCATTTTGCATAACTAATATTGTTTGTAAATTATATTGTCAAGTTTCTTCAACTTAGACAAACATATGACTCTTCTCATGTTACTAATGCTAACCAAGTTATCAAAATTAACATGATATAACCTCTTGTGCTATAACCACACATCATCAAATTCTAAAACTAAACAAGTAGCATCCTACATATCAAGGTAAAATATATTACCTCTAGTTTGATCACTTTTTCCAATTAGTTTTCCATCAGTATCATATATCTTAGCAATCTTGTTCTCAAACTCAACCTTACAACCTGAACTATTTAATTGTGACACACTCAAGAAATTATAGTTATGTCATTCAACATAATAAGCATTGTCACACAAAATCTTTTCTATGAGTTTGGTAGAACCTTTTCCTTTTATCAAATAGGGTGCATCATTACCAAACTTTACACTATTTACATCATAATAGTTCAAGGTATTCAACTCACTTTTATCTCCAGTCATGTGATGTGAACACCCACTATCAATGATCCATTTCTCATTCTTGTTTACACAAGACACTAGTGTAGTTTCCTTATCCTCATTAGAATCATCCTACATTGCAACATACACCACTTCATCATCATGATCGTCAGATCTATCTTTAGTTTCCTCTTCAGCAATGTACCAAAACTTTTTGTTTTTCTCTTTGTAATATTTGTTGTCTTCATCTCTTCTACTTTTGTACTTGTCTCCACCTTTGTAATTCTTCTTCTCTAGACATCTAGCAACAATATGACCAACCTCATTGAAAATGAAACAAATAATAGGTAACTTACCTTTTAAATTGCCTTTACCTCTGTGAGATCTCCTTGCTAGTAGTGCTTCAAGTTGTTCTACATCCTCCTCATCTCTATCACTATAAATGGAAACATTTTCTACCTTTTTCTCCTTCTTCTCATTAGGTTCCTTCAATGATAGTTTAGCTTTGAAAGTAGATTCAACATTTTCATATTTGAAGTTATCAAAATTAGATAGCTCAAAAGTAATGAGCCTACCTACTAGACCTTTAAGAGGTAGATTAGAACCCGGTATACATCTCAATTCTTGTATTGTAGAATCTTTAATAGCATAGATGGGTAGTAGTGTTCTCAAAACTTTTCTTAGCATAGTCTCATAATCTATTTTACTAGTAGATCCTCTTATTGCATTAACAACATCTTTTATCCTAGAGCAATATTGAGCAACATTCTCACCTTCTTGCATTCTCATATCATTGAACTTGCCTCTAAGACTTTTAGATTGGCTCTTATATCATTTTTGTCTCCTCTATAAATCATTTGAAGAGCATCCCATATTTTCTTTTCATTGTCACAACCCTTGATATCATCAAACTCGCCATAGCTTAGGGAAGAGGCAATCTCCAACATTGTCTAGTTGTGTTCTTTCTTCTTTTTCAGATCTTTAGCAGTTAAGGCTCTAGTAGGATAAGTAGGCTCTATGATGATGGTAGATTTTGCATGATCTCCAAGACCTCCTAGGTGTAGCTTCATTAGACTTTGTGATGCAGGGAAGTTCTCTCTATTAAGCTTGGGTACCTCTCTTTTTGACATCTTGGTCTTTTGCTTCTAGTACCTTCAAACTAGTTCTCTTAAGAAAATGGCTCTGATAAGAATTATTGGAATTCTTTAGAAAAACTTAGAGGGGGGGAAAATTAGTTATCCAAGGTCCATATGCATAAATAGAACTTTTCACAACTTAATGAACCCATACCCATAAAATATTTTCATCATGCATGCATCCATTAGATCATACAATCACTTAAACTAGTAGGTTACTATCAAATCAACTTTACAGAAATGTAAGCATGAAACATAACATATTCAATAACACATTTGAGACAATGATTTAATGTGGAAATCTAATTTGGCAAAAAGCACCAATAACATGCTACTCATTCTCACTCTTTTGAGTGATGTCCTGTGAAAGGCCAACTCTATTAAAGGTTACAATGCACATCGTAAAATGTGACTTGGTTAAAGGATTTCAATCACCCTAGTAGGAATGAGCCTTATCAGAGGGCTTTAGATCATTCACTTGGAATGTTACCTAGTTAAAGGATTTACAAATGACTCTTAGGTCATCCTTAATCTAAAAGATTTACCCTAGACTGATACAATAATTAGAAAGTAACAATAAGGCTTGATCTGATAATAACTTACAACACATTTGAAGATTACAGATCTTTGTTTTCTATCCTCCATTATGCTTGGCTTTCAGACACTTCAGCTCTGATAGCTCGTTCACCCTTCAAGCATCTATACCCTTAAGCCTTCTTTCTTTTATTTCCAATATTAGTCTCTTCTCTTAGGTCACTGAATGAAGCAATACCCTAGACTCCTTGTCTTCCTTAGGTTCTTGCACATGATAATCTTTGCTTTTGATGAGCCATCTCTATAAACTAAAAAATATGATCTTTTTTGTTCAACCTCCATCGTACATTTTAGGGTTAGGTTGGATTAGGTAGGATTCAATGAATCTACCCATCTTTGCATTCTATTCCCGTCTAGAAACTTCTTCAATCCTCTTTGAATTTGCCTCAAAATGGTTCATCTTGAATTCTATGCCACCAACTCATCAATCTTTTCTTCCACACAATTCACACAATCCAACAAATTAAACTTGTCAGCTCAAATTTATCAAATTCATGATCTTTCTCATAATGTTAACACTCGACATTAACTTGTTTCCAATGCTCAACATATTCTACATTTCTTGACATCCACTATCAAAACACTTAGAACAAACTAAATTTTAATGCAGATTGGCATCAACTAAACTTTACTCAACTTACACTATATCACTCAGCATACATTGAATTTTGACTTTGTTTGGCTCTACTTAATTTTCTGCTTGGCTTACACTAAATTTTCTCAGCACCTACTATGCAGATTATTAAGCTTGGCAGACACAATTCATTTTTACTTGTTCTTTTGAACTTAATCAATTTATCCATCCTTTGCAACCTTAAGTAAATAATCAATGCACTATAATACCACTATCTTAATTGATCCTTTAACTCCTTTTCCATATCATAAGTCAATATTTCCTATTGGTGTTATTGTTATCTCATTTGATCAAATCCTCTTCATCAATCAAACAAATGATAGTACTCAACTCATATAAGCAATTGTCTTACTAGCTAGTAGGTTTGACATAACTGACAAAACAATGATTGAAACATATTTTGATTCTTGTATCAATCTATTTTCAATAGATTTAGCTTTCATAAAATATGTAACTTATATAAAATACAACTTATATTTTTCTATCATAAAATATGATATCTTTTAATTATAAGTTTTTTTTCTTACTAGTAATATAAAAAAAGTTCTAAGATAATTAAAATATTTTTATAGCTTATATTTTTGTAAAAAAATGATACATATTTTTTAATAAAATAATGTTAGATTTAAAATAAATATTGTAAGTAGAATGCATATTGTTTTGATAAAATATATTAAAAGTATTTTGGTTTTATATATTTAGTGGTTGCAAAAATTTTGCACCTAAATCTATTGAGGAGTCTCCATAAAATCAAAGTGGAAACGTTAATAGCCAAATAAAAGTAGTGAAGAAGATCTATGAACAATTTACAATCATTTTAAAAGATGTTTTAAAATTCATTTAAGTGATTTTCTCAGAACTTAAGGAATACATGCAAATGTAAGAGAACCGATAGAAGGCATTAAGTCCTCTTAAAAATTATGTGTATATGATTAACAATCTATAAATTTTGTTTCTAGAGTCTGTATAGAGACAAGATCAACAAAGGAAGAATAGGTAGATAGGGAACTAGGGTTTCTAAGAACATTGGTGATGAAGGAGATTCAAGGAAGATTACAGTTACCGAATTTTCATTTGGGTGGAATCACCTTCTAGAGGCTCTCTATTGGCCATTATAACTTTGGTTTTGGTGTAGGAACCATCTCTTTTGTGTATTTCCTAGCCAAATGTTAGATTATATGGTTATATCGTGTGTCAAATTTTTTAATGACATGAGATCTTTCTAGATTTAACTTATCTATTTGTATTGCTCTAAATTGTGTCTAGATAAGGGATGGAGTGAAAGTGCTTTGTGAGATTTTTCATCCACATCATGGACTAGTTTATGTTTTGGACATGTGTGTGGGGTAGGAAACTAGGTCAAATGGTTAGATGGGTAGCTATGTCCCATCTTAGCTTGGAATATCATTTCCATTATGTGTAATTATAGTGGCATGGGAGGAATTTTTGAGATGAGAATGTCTTTTTTTGTTTAGTTTGTTCTTGTCCAAACTTGTAACGTGTGTTAGTTGAAAAAGTTTGGTGATGTAGCTTAAAATAGGAAGTCATCTATGTTCCTTGTCTCCTCCTTGGTTTGTCCCCACTCTTTACAAGTTATAAGTGTGGTGATATTTGGAATGAAGCTAAGGTTGTTTTCTCTTGTTTCCTCTACTTGGCTCCACAACCTTTTGAAGAAGCATATTAATAATTGGTCATGGAGGTATCTTATTCTAGTAAATTGGTGGAAGTTTCTAATCTTTATTTTTATTTTGAAGTTTATGAAAGGAATCATTACTCTTTTATATATTTTTAGGAGGCTCTAGAGTATGTATTACATGATGTGGATAAGGGAAAGTATATTAAAAGATGTAAGTTGATTTTGGAGTCCAAACAATCCTATTTGAGTTGTGGATATCAACTAAACTTCTAAATGTTACTTTTGGGTTGTAGATGTCTTCTACTATCATGGTTGGGCTGAGACAATTAGATAAGGATTTGATTGACCACTTTGGTTTGTGGGAACACATTGGGTGGATAAGGGAGCTTCTCTCCATGGAGAGCATATAGAGAGTGTTCTATTATGCATGCCTTCTTTTCATTCATTCCTAGTGGGCTATTGCTACTGGATAATTATTTTTGTAGGGATTCTATGGTAGTCTTGGAAGGTAGGGTTGGAAATTTTTATGTGTATTCATTTCATATGTGTCATTTCTTTAGTAGGATTTGAAGGTTTAGGATACTTTGGAAAATCCTTGAATTTTTGGAGTCCTTTTGAAAATCCTCAAAGTTTTGGGTTCCTTTCATAGACCCATTGAACTTGGATTTAAAGACTTCTATTCTTAGGTATGTTCATTTTTTTTTGTGCTATATTGTTAACAATATTCTTAGTGCAATAAGCCTCAAGGACCTGTCAATAACACTACCTCTTTCATCAAAAATAATGTGGCTGAACTAGATGATTCCATAAAATTCTTTTATGACTCCATCTGACCAAAGACTTGATGTAATTTCTTATTGCAAGTGATCAAGATGATTGTTGAGTTTGAATTGTAAGAGATTCAATAACTTAAGAATGTTAGTATTTAGATAAAAATAGTTATAGAAACAAAAATATAAGTGATAAAAAGGGATAAATATTTAGTTAAGAACAATGAAAACAATCGCTAAAATAAAATTTAGAACAATTCAAATTCAAATTTGCATTATTGTTACCTTCTAATCCTAACATAATATCAAAAAATTTTGAAATAGTTAGAATTTTTTTCATTGTTCATATTTTTGTTTTTTGGATTAAGTTAAAAATATCTTTTAGAAGGGGATTCAAAATCCCAATTAAAATATTACATAAAGTTATTAGAAAACGTACCAAAGATTTGAAACATTGTTAACACATAGATAAACCATCAACTTGCCTAGCAATCAAAAGAAAAATAAAAGACACTACAATTAAAATGCAAAAATTACAAACCAAAAATTGACCCACCTAGGATCTGAACAAGATCCTTGAAATATTTAACAGTTGCAAGGCCTCACCCTGATCCATCATAGCACATCTGATACATTTTATTTTGACACATTATGACTCAATATGTTTGAGACATTATTTAGTGGACTGGACATTATCTATATATTATTTATTTCATGTGATGCTTTACTTTAAAATGCTTAATTGTGTTATTTGATGTTTTATGTATAGGCATGCAGTAGATGATCTAGGCTTGTGAATATGTCAATGCTTTAATTATGCAATTAATTATCTTAAATCTATGTTCAGAAATGAGAAAAGTTTATTTAAATGAAAGTTATAATGTTTGGATCAATTTGATTATGTAAACTTGGTATGTGTGTGTGTGTGTGTGATTTTATCGAACTACTAATGTTCACATTAAGTGTGTAGGAAATTTTAACAATGGAATTAATCAAAGAAATAGTAACCAACCCTATGTGGAAACTATAAGACCAAGGTTGAATTTAATAAATTGATTTGAACCTCATTATCAAGTGTTTAATTTGTATCATAACTAAATGTGTTTGTATCAAGTGACATGTCAAATGTTATGTAAAAGTAAATCTTATGGTGTCACTCAACACTCGTTATATGCATATGTGTACTAACATGTCAATTAGGGTTGTTAATGTAAGCCATTAACCTAAGATTGATTTAATTAGTAACCTAAATTTTTTTCCCTTGATTAGGGTTTAGTGGAAAGGTTACATCCTGAGGATTTTGGAGATCAAATATTTCAAACCACTTGTATGGGTTATTGTTGGCCAAATTTTCCTTCCTACCAAAATTGTCATATTTGAATTCAAATGTTAAACGATCACATCCCACCTTTAATATTAAATAATGTCATAGAAATATGAAATAAATTAAATAAAACCTTATAATATTTTTTTGTTTTCCTAAGTTTATTTTTCCATCCCCCACAGCTTTCTCTCCAACTAATAGATTTTCCACAAATCTATGGTAGTCGCTTTCTCACATTTTGGAATTGCCCAGTGTTTGACACATGTAGGGAAGTGACCTTTTACCATGTGTCTAGGGTGGGGCCTTGCTTCTTATTTATGGGTCATCTTTTGACTATGCTGACATGTCAATGTGAGTTAAAATATGGCTAGAATTCTATTGGTTGTCACTTTCTCGCATTTTCTATTTTGTCATCATTTTTGACAATATCGGGAAGTGATGTTATGACATGCAGATTGGTGGGTCCGTTCTTCTATGTGGGCCACCAAGGCTAAAAGGTAGTGCCAGAAAGGATGCCAAGTTGTGTTGAGCTGAATCTCATTCCAATTGCTTTATGCCAATTCACCAGAAAGGGTGATATTTTGTCATATTAGATGTTGAGTAGTCTATGGACCCAAAAATGTAAAGGGGAAGGCATAGTAATAACAAAGGTTTTCCATGATCATTGATCTTTTGTAGATTGATGATTAGAGCTTTCCCACTCTATAAAATTTCAAGGACTTTAAACATTACAGGTGAGCAACAAATGGCCATGTGTCCTAGCAAGCCTAGTTAAGGAAATAAAAATTACATATTGCAATGGTGGTTAAGTTGGTAGTTTCATAAAATTGCCAAAGTCAAGTTTAGAAGGTAGCATGGTTAGTTAGTTAATAGGGTAGTCAAACCTATGAAGATCTTGTGAGCTGGCAAAAAGAAATAATGGTATTGGTCCACGTGGCTCATCTTGGTTGTAGGACTTTGTTTAACTGGTGACCTTGCTGATTTGTAAGCTAGAAATAAAAGAAAATTGGGTTTTTTTGTACAAGCCAATCTTTCTAATTGATCCCAACCACTCCAAGTTAATGTTAGGTTATAAAAAATGCAAAGGAGACTCTTCCCACCATCCAATCATCCATTTTGAGGATTTTTAGCATTGATTGGCATCATTTCCATCACTTTAGGGTTTTCTCTAGTCAATGTTTCCATGATTTTCATGCCTCTTCAAGTGTGCCAAATGAAATCTATTGTTTGGATCATCTTCATTGTTTTCTAACCACTTAATAGTAGTGTTTATGGAGTAACTTTAGTTAGAAATATCTCAGCTATGCCTAAGCCATAAAGGAAAATTTTATAATTCTTGTAAGTGTTGATCTTTCTCTAATTCTCTAGTATTTCCTTTATGCATACTACTATAATTTCCCATGCCTCTAAGCCATTTTAAACCTTTACTAAGTCTCTTTTAGCTATTATTAACACACTATGCAAGATTTATTTGCCTTTGGTTAATGTTCTTGGCTATATTCTACAATTTGTATGATTATATCTACTTTTGGCATTTGAATGATATTAATTTTCATCCTATAACATTCTTTTTTTATATGATCTACATGTGGTTGTTGAATTAAGAAACATTTGAATCTATATTCTTTGAGGTTATATCCAGTTAACTATGCATTTATGTGAAAAGATAAGATCAAACACTCTATTTTGGTGCATCACCCCTTAGGTTAGAGTATGTAGATTTTCTTTCATGCATTCCTTCTCCCTTTTCCTCTCTAAGTGTAGTCAGGTGCACCCTAATAGTAAAGGAAGCTGCACCCTAATAGTAAAGAAAGCTAGGCTTCTTCAAAGACTCAACCTCATAGTTCAAGTCCCATAGCTTGGAGGTTATTTCCATGTTTCACAAGGTTTTCCTTAGGTAAAAAATTTGGAATAGGGTTCAAATTTTTTTGATAATAGTCATTAATTGATCCTAAAAGCCAAATTTACAATAATTCAAGTGCCCAAGTGGTATGGGTATTGGTTAAAAACCTGTTCCATACTTCTAGAACTTTCTAGCAACATTTATGACCCTTAAAATATCCAAATTTCCCTTTGTTGCAAAAATGGATAATTTCCATGAGGTTACCCAAGTTTACACTCTTTCTAAGAGGTTGTATTTATGATAGGAGCAAGTGAGGATACCAAAGGAGGCTTATAGTCAAGATTGGAGTTATTGCTATTTTGGGTGGGTGAGTTTAGAAGTATTTAGAGTCTCTTAGAATAGTTGAAGGGTGCTCACCCACTCTCTATTTTTAGAGAATTAAAGCTTTAGAATTCCAAGGAGGAAATGATTAAGCTCATCTCAAAACTCATTCTTTCTATAACATTTGTGAAGGCAGGTTTCTCCATTGCCATGGGTATGTTTATTATGTTCATTGTATAAGTGTGTGTGTAAATCTCTTGCATGTTTGGAGTTGTTTTTTTTATGTTATCATGTGAGGGATGGGTATGATGGTTTTTAATTTTTTCCTTTCATGTTCTCTTCCTTGATTTTTTGGAAAAAATGTGAAGGGGGTGTTGGCATTACTCACCCTCAGATAGGGCAAAAGTGACCATGTATGATGGAAGGGGTTAGTTGGACACCAAGATTGGTAGAGTCTCTTCTCATGATGATGAGAGGGAAGAAATGAAAGGTGTATGGGCCCTTGCATGCCAATGAATTTGATTTTACTTTTGGGGGGATAAGGAGGAGACGATATGAAATTTTATGTGAATTTCTAGCCTGAACAAGGCATATATATTATATGTTTTACATTGAGATATATTCTACTTGGTAGTCCACCTTCACCCCTATGTTATGGGTTCAATGTGAACCCAATTTTATAAGCTTTGGAAGCATGTTCATATGTGGTGTTTTAGATTTGAGTTTGATTTGGTTGTCAGCTGGTCAGTTACCATTTGTCCTAGCTCAATGGGTGGCCTTTCAAAGCCTAGGATGGGAGGTGAGCTCTCCATGATTGTTCTAAGTGTTTTACATAATTATTGGGTAGGTTCTTATGATGGAGACACCCAGTTTTGGAGCCATGTTAGTGTTCTTGATATCATTGTATTGAAGGTTTCTCCATTGTAATACCACCTATTGTATTGTACATTCGTGAACATGAAAAAAATGGATAAAATGTTGTAAGTCCAATGTTGATAATATAAATGTAGTTATTGTATGAAATAAGAAATTTATGTGATCGAGTATTAGTGTATTAAAAATCATATCTTATGTTCAAGTTTATTACTTTGCAAAAAGTTCAAGTTGAATACTCTTTGTTTTCTCTTGAAATCTTGGATTTAAATGTATTGTATTCAAAATTTCAAGTTATATGATGTCGATGTATGAATTATTTAATTTATAGATTCAATAACTCATCTTTGAGATCATGAGATATAATCAATGTTCAATTAAGACATGTTCATCCTACTTGCACCTTAAAACCTTAGCTAGTATAAATTTTGATAAATCAATGAAGTATACCCTATGATGCTATGTATGTAAAATACCTAAAATCACTCCGCACTTGGATATAAAATTAATATCAATAGTGTATTTACAAATCCACTCAATAAAATGAACAAAATATTAATACACTATGCCATAATAAAATGCCTAGGAAGGAAACACCTTGTGAAAGAAGGAGCAAATAAATAAAACTACCACCCTTGTATTTGAGAGTGAAAAAAGACTCTCTCAAAATTGTATGAGAAAAAAAAGACAAATTTTTGTTTAAAATTATAATAGGTAATATTCTCTAAAAGATACTTCATTAATTTCTTACATAAATTAATTTAAAAAAATTGTAAAAATCTATTGAAACGCACTCCTCCCCACAAAACTTTCACCTATAAAACTTTAAGAAATAACTCCCACCCCATCCCAACTCTTTCTCCCCACTCCAAAATCTCCACATCACCCTCCCTCCTTTTCATGTGTTCTTGGGAATCCATCATGGCTTTTGACTTGGGAGGAAGTAAGATTGGTTTTAAAATAACATGTAAAGTTATCTAAACCTTTTCCCTTATCTCTATTACTCCACCACATACCTTTTTTCCTTGACATGCACTCAAAATTTGTTGAGGTCTTTATCCACTCAGCTCCATCACATCCACCAAGGAAGGTATGCATGCATGTGGAGTTGGGAAAGGAGAAGTAAATTTTGTCATACCTTGAAAAAAAATTGGTTTAAAAACATTGCTTGCAACATCACCCATGCCTTTTGCATCAAACCATGCAAAATTGATTAGAAGGGCTAAGTAGGCTTAGTTAAGAGGTAATAAAGTGAGAAAATTTTAAGTGTAATTTAGGGAATTATAATAAGGTTTAGTATTATAAATTTATATTTGTTATATTAATTAAGTAGGAGTGGTTAGGAGTTAATAAAGGTAGAATTTTAAATGGGTTTTTTAATAGGTAGTATTTAGGAGATAGTTAGGAATTAATAAATTGAGTTTAGATATGGGATTAAATATTTTTATGGGACATTGTAATTTTATTTTTATATTTAGAATATACTAGATTTAATGATGTTTCTAAAATAATTGTGGGATATTAGCCTATAGGTGTAATAATAGAGTTAAATAGAGATAGTGTTATTGTGGGGTAAACTAATTTTTTTGATGTATGGGTATAGGTATATATAGATTTAACACAATGAATGAATCTAAACATCATATTATTTCTATAAAATATTTAATTAGTTATAAATCTAATGATTATAAATGTTTTCTTATAAGGTTTCATTGGGTTGTAAGAGTTCATGTAATGTTCGAAGGTGTTGTAAGTCAAGTTGACTAGACATCTTGATTTAGTATATTGGATTATGTTTTTAAATGAAATGAATAATGTATAAGGATGAATGAGGAAAATTTAATGATTAAATTAGTTTTATTAGAGTATAATTTTAATCGTAACTAAGTACTAAGGTCATAGGTAAACTTTTGAAAGGATATATACTAGTTCACCTAGGAGTTTGAACTGACATGCTGAAATAAATAGAAGATAACATAGTAACCTAATGTAACTTATGACACATGTTATCCAGTTTACTCTTCTACAATGTAATCATTAATGGATCGCATTTTTATATGTTCACTTAGTTGAATACCCTTTTTTTTTAAATGTTAGTGTATTTTTGCCCTAATTTTAGGGCATGACAATAGCCTTAATCCTAATCACATTTACCTCCTCCATATTATTGAACTCCTTTATGTCTTTAAAGGAAGAAACCACTTTCCTAATGAGGCTCTCACTTGTTCTTTTAGTAACTCCATCCTTGACATCTATCTCCTTTTCCTTAATATTGTGATTCACCTTTAGTGTGATGTCATCGAAATAGTCATCACTATCCTTTGGGATATTTTTGAGCTTGTCCTCATACAACCTAAAATACTATGGGTTTTTATTGCATTTACTCTCCCAAATCTTCCTTTCTTTACCCTCTTACACAAGCTTCTTCTCAAGACTTCCAATCTTGTTTCTAAAAAGTGAATTTCATTACACACCCAATTTTCTAGGGAAACACATTGTTTATATTTTCCAAGGAAATACATTGTTTATATTTTTATTAAAACTGATAGATATTAGGTAATCAAATAATGTTAACTTTAGAATGAATAATATATTTTGAAATTTAAATTATTTTGAAAAAATGTATCAAAATTAATTTGGTTTCATAGAATTTAACAATTGTGCATTTTAATCTCCAGCACAAGTTCACTTATCTTATGATATTGTTTATATTTGGATAAAATCTTCTTGGAAAATAATTTTTCGTATGACTATTTTTATAGCATTTCTTTCTAGGTTCATTAATAACATTATATTCATGAATGCTACTACAAATTTTAATATTATTTTCTTTTTCATACCTTCCACCCAATATTTTCCATAATGCCTCTTCTATATTCTCTCCAATTCTCATAATATTAGACAAAACCATAATTTGTATCTACTTGTAGTAGCTCGAAACCTACTAAATTTTGGGGGATAACTTTTTAGTCCCTCTAGATCCAATCAGAGAATGGAAAGCACGAGAAGTGGTCAGGAAGGCTTTCAAAATTTGAATTCTGAAAAGGGCTGGATACCTTTGGATTGTTAGAATCAAATCCTTGAACTGGAGCATAGGTCACAGACCGAGGATGGTCAGGGTTTGTATATAAGGGATCCATCAAAAAATGTTGATGGCGACCCAAATGCTCCCCCCAAGGAAGTGGACAAGATTCCTTTTGCTCCCAAAGGTGGTTAGCCAACTCAATGGTCTTCTCTTTTTGGAGTCAAGCCCTTAGGTAAGTCTTCTTTCCCACCTGTTAAGATTCTTCCAGAGTCAAAGAAAGGTTCTTGTGCTATTGCCATCTTAGATGAAATCATGGATCATAGCACTCGATCCATGGCTTCTACCTTGATTGGCAAATTTGTGGGGCCTAGGCCAAATATTGATGTTGTGAGGAATTTTGTTAAGAAGAAATGGGCTCTTAAAGGTTAGGTTTCAATCACTACCATGGCCAAGGGTTTTTTTGTCTTTTGAGTTCACTTTCATGGAAGATATTTCTTCCATTCTCAATGAAGGTTAATGGGCTATTGGTCACTCCACTTTGGTCCTCTAGAAGTGGTCTTCCAAGCTGAATTTGAACAACTCTTTTTTTGTTCAAGCCCTTGTTTGGGTTAGATTTCCCAAATTGCCTCCAGAATACTAGAACGAAGATGTGTTTGTGGGGCTAGCAAAGTCCTTTGGGAACTTCTATCTATTGATCCTATCACTGCCTCCAAAAGTTGCCTCAACTATGTATGCATTTGCATAGGGGTTAGAGAAGGAACGAAAATGCCAGAAACTATGTCTTTCCACTCAAAACTTGGGGTGCATGTTCAAAAATTGATCTATGAAACTATGTCTTTTTCATGCTTCCTTTTTTTGAAGGCTGGTCATAAAGCTAATTAGTGCCCAAAGGCTGTGAAGTAGAATAGTCAGAAAAGTTAGGATCCTGCTAACTTGGCCAAAACAAAGAAAAACTCTAAATCCACTAGAACCTCTATTAAGAGAAGGAAGAAATAGATCTAGAGATGCAAATCTATTAAGAAGCCTAAGAACTAGGATGGCAAGGAGGCTAAGAGTAACTCATCTAGGTAGAACGGAGCACAATGTGATAAAAGTGGTAACTGCCCTTCCCACCCTATCTTAGTTTCTCAAGTTAGCCTTCATGGTAATGCTCCAAATGTGCCTTTGAAGGATGTCCCAATTGTTATGGCCATAGCTATGGTAGAAGATAATGTATTACTTGAGATGGAGCAAATTTTTGGAATGTAGGAGATCTCCCATATGGAGAATCCAAGGATCTCTACCCTAGATCCCTCGAATGAAATTTTTAGTAAATGGCCTGATTAGGTGGGAAGACTTGGGATTTTGATGAATGGGGATATATCCAAAGACTTGGGGACAAAGATCATTGAGTTTATAAACAACTCTTCCCCAAAGAAGATATCCCAATGGGAAGAGTGGATTGATAGTTGTTCTTAAGATAGTAACAATGAGTGGAGTTTGGTTAAGAAAAAGAAGAAAAATTGTGATCATCATCCTCTATCACCAGAGAAAACCAAAATTAGGGTTAAGGCTAATGTTGGGAGCTTAATCAAATCTCCAGGAACAAAAAAAATGAATCAGTTACTGTAGGAAGAGACCAGAAGGAACTTGGCAGACGGAAGCCAGAGAACCATCAAGGAATACTCTGGTAAGAAATGAAGATCATCTCTTGGAATATAATGTTCCTAAATGGGGCTCACAAATAGGATTTAGTTAGGAATATGGTCAAAGACCAAAGATCAAACCTTTTACTGATTCAAGAAATTAAAATGAGTAAAGAAGTGGTAGGTAAGATTTCTTTTAACAAAAACATGAGTTGTGAGGCCACAGACTCAAAGAGAGCTGCAGGTGGGGTGATGACCCTCTATAATAGAAAGGCTTATTGAGTTTCTACTATCTATAATGGCAGTAATGCCCTCCTATGTAAGATGTCTTACATACATAGTAATGAATCCTAGTTTATTTTAAACCTTTATGCTCCCAATTCCAAAAGGAAGAGAAAGGGTTTTTGGGCTAAGCTCATAGAGGTTATCAACTCCAACAACATAAAATAATGAATTATAATGGGGGATTTCAAATCCCCCCAACTAATGATGAAAAAAGCAAAGGGATTACATTGGATCAAGAGAGTAAGTTAGACTTTTCAAACTTCATTAACAATTTGGCCTTAATGGATGTTGATCTAACGGGGGGTAGATTCACTTGGTCCAACAAGAGAGTTGGGAGGGATTATATTTAGGTCTATCTTGATAAAGATCTTATTTACCCTACTTGGCTACAAACTCACACTTGCAAGCTTTCTCTTCTCCCTAGATTGGGGAGAGAAAGTTTTTTTGGGCTAAGCTCACAGAGGTTGTCAACTCTAACAACATAAACAAAGGAATTATAATGGGGGATTTCAACTCCCCCCTAACTAATGATGACAAAAGTAGAGCAATTACCCCAGATTATGAGAGTAAGTTAGACTTTTCAAACTTCATTAACAATTTGTCCTTAATGGATGTTGATCTAATGGGGGGTAGATTCACTTGGTCCAACAAGAGAGTTGGGAGGGATTGTATTTAGGTTTGTCTTGATAGAGCTCTTATTTACCCTACTTGGTTGCAAACTCACACTTGCAAGCTTTCTCTTCTCCCTAGATTGGGATCAGAACACACTCCCATCTCTCTCTTAGTTTGTCCCCTTTCTTTCAAAGGGTCCTTCCCTTTCCATTTTGAGAAAATGTTGATTTCTCATCCAAAACTAGAAGCCAAGGTTTCTTCAGAGTGGAACATCAAGGTGGAGGGTACTGCAATATTCAAGGTGGCCCAAAAATTGAAGAATGTGAAAAGAAATATCAAAATATGGAACAAAACAAACTTTGGCCACATTTTTCAAGAAAAGGATGAGATGTTTGATCAACTTTGCACTCTCTAGGAAGTGATACAAAAAGATGGATATAATGATCAAAACTAGTTGGAGGAAAGGGCTATTCTCTCTGACCTTCATAACATCATTACCAGGGAAAAACACTTCTGGAAGCAAACATCAAGAGTAAATTGGCTTTAAAAAGGAGATAGGAACACTAGGTTTTTCCACTTAACCACCTTAAAACATAGGGCTATTAATAGGATTTCTAGCATCAAGAAAGGGCAGGCTTTGTTATCTAAGGACAATGAGATAGCGAATGAAGAAGTGCAGTTTTTCTCTACTCTCCTCTCTAAGGATCACACTCTCTCGAGGCTCGATGAGGAGGATATTCTATTTGCCATTTCTACTATTCTACAAGCCCATCATAACTCAATATTGAAAGTTATTCCTACCTCAGAGGAAATTTTCAAGCTGTCAGTTCTCTTCCAAGTGATAAGGCCCCGAGCTTAGATGGTTTCCCAACTTTCTTCTTCCAAGTCTACTGGGAAGTGATCAAAGAGGACATTGTGAAGGCTATGTAGGAATTCTTTGGGGCCAAAAACTTTCTGAAAGAAATCAATACTACTTTTCTTGTCCTCATTCCAAAATCCTTAGGGTAGATTTGATGGACAAGTTTAGGCCCATCAGCCTTTGTAAATCTTTCTACAAAATCATTTCCAAGGTTTTAACTACTAGCCTTCTCAGATTTCTTCACCTGATTAGCTCCACTTAGCAAATTGGCTTTGTTCCAAGGAGACAAATTTTAGGTTCTATTATCACAGTGCACAAGGTGATTCACTCTCTTAAATCTGAGAAGAGGGGAGGTTTCCTACTCAAGCTTGATATCTCCAAAGCTCTTAAAGCTGAGAAGAGGGAAGGTTTCCTACTCAAGCTTGATATGTCCAAAGCTTATGACATGGTGGATTGGAATTTCTTGATGGCAGTCCTGCAAGCTTTTGGCTTTGACTCTTAGGTTTGTAAACTCATCTCATAGCTCATTTCTTCCCCTTCCTTATCTATTTTGATTAATGGCTCCCCTTCAAATTTCTTTTTCCCTTCAAGAGGGTTGAGACAGGGTGATCCCCTATCCCCTATTCTCTTCATCATTTTGGCTAATTTTCTAGGAAGACTTATTTTAAGAAAAAGATAGGACTAGAGCCTACAAGGTCTCAAGCCTTCATCTCGTCATCTTTCTTTCACCCACCAACAATTTTTGGATGATACTATTCTAGGGAGCGAGGCCACAATCCAGGAGGCTAGAGAGTTTAAGGGCTTGCTCAATACTTATACTAGGGGATTTGGCTAGGCTATCAACTTGGACAAGAGTTCTATTTACTTCATCAACACTCCACTAGAGAGACAAAGGAAAATTTCTCATATATTAGGAAGTGGTATTGGCACTCCTCCTGCAAGTTATCTTGGTATGCCTCTAGGTTCCAAACCCCCAAAATATTTTTGGAATAGCATCATAGATAGATTCAACAAGAAAATTGTGGGCTAGAAAGGTGTGTCTCTCAACCAAGTAGGCAAATGCACCTTGCTGAAATCTATTTTCGAAAACCTCTCCACTTATGCATTAAGTCTCTTTGGGATCCTAGCAAAGAAAGCTGATAGAATGAAGAAGATTCAAAGGGACTTTCTTTGGACAGGGGTTGAACAGCATAAAAGATATCATTTAGTTGCCTGGGACCATGTTTTCCTTCCCAAATGTTATGGATGCCTTGGTATTAGAAAAATCAGACATCTTAACAATGCCCTTCTAGTGAAACAAATCTAGTGTATCATTTAGAGTACAGGAGAATGGAAGGAAATCATGATTAAAAGTATCTAAGAAGGCAGTCACTTAGCCTTTTGCTTCATAAGGCTGATATCCCTCAAGGACCTTACTAAGAAGGCAGTCACTTAGCCTTTTGCTTCATAAGGCTGATATCCCTCAAGGATCTTACATATGGAATGGGATCCTAAAGGCTATGACATTGGCTAAGTCCAAGGAAAAATGGAAAGTTGCTAAAGGCAAGAAAATCTTATTTTGGTAGGATGACTAGACCAGCTAGGGACCTCTCATTGACCACCCTAATTATGGTAGATGGGCAGAGCAATGCATAAGAAGATATGGTCTGAAAGTCAGTGATTATAGAATAGGTAATGGATGATAGGACTTGTCTTTGATATCCCTAGGTCTTAATCCCTTGATGATTACTCTAAATGCTATTCCAATAAATAATAAGGAGGATGAATTCATTTGGGGAGGTAACTCAAATGGCCATTACTCTATCGCCTCTGGATAATTTTCTTTGTGGGATAGAATGGAGAAACCCATCTAGGAAAAAGCATGGATCCCTGGTCTTACCCCTAAAATATTTTTTTTTATTTTGGCTTCTACTCCAAGACAAGATCCTTACTCTAGACAATCTTGTTAAGCATGGTTAGATTATCCGCAATAGATGCAGTTTATGTAAGAAGGCTTTGGAAATGGTCAATCATTAATTTATCCAATGTCCCTATTCCTCTAATGTTTGGAACCTCCTTAGCAAGGACTTTGGGATCAGCTAGTGTCCTCCAGCCAACATTCAAGATTTCTTCAACCAATGGAGGAGTTCACATAATGGCTTAATCTCTCATTTAATTGGCTCTTGGTCCCTTCTACATTTTTATTTAGGTATTTGGAAAGAGCAAAATAACTAAATCTTCAGAGATAGGGAAGCCCCTGAGTTTGTCATTGCTAAGAAAATTGAAGTTCTAATGAAGGGGAACTTCACCACCACCAAGGAAGGCAACATTTAGGAAGGAGGGAATAGTAGATAGAGGAAAATGGAAAGGGATAGGAAAAGACAAGAGGCTAGGTGGTATTTTCCCCCTAAAAATTGGTTCAAGGCTAATTTTGATGGGGCTACTAAAGGGAACCTAGGACCTGCAAGCAATGGAGGCATCATCAAGAACAACCATGGGGGAGGAGTTGCAACTTTTTCCTACCAGCTCAAACATTAGACAAATCATTTCACTGAAGCCAGTGCTATTAGTCACATTGTCAAGCTGGCCCTAGCTTCTGGGATTGAGAACCTCTAGCTAGAGGGGGACTCATTAAACATCATTAATTATCTCAATGGTCATACTAAGCCCTCATGGAACATTGAAAATATAATAGAGGAATTAAAGTTTTACCTAAACAAGCTCAACAAGACCTATATCAGTCACGTGTACAGGAAGGCTAATTCAACTGCTAACTAGTTTACCAATGAAGTAGTCACCAATAATGCTAAGATGACATGGCATGTTAGTGACATCTTTTTGGCAGCAATTAATAATTTCCTATTGCAAGATCACATTCAAGGAAGTACCAAAAATATCCAAAATAAATGATGGAAAGATTTGCAAGATTGCATGTAGGAGGGGGAGTCATTGAAAATTATGCAAAACTCTTTTATCATAATAGTGTGTACGTATGGCACATTTTATGGGCTATTTTGAATACTACCATTAATACTGGTATTTTAAAAAACATTTTAGAGTTTCACAATATAAAGAAGGTTGAGGTCTATAATAAATCAATGAGTAGGTCGGGGCTTTTAGTATCTGAGGAAACCATGGTGGTAGAGAGAAACAAGAGGGATCCATTAGGAGAGGTGGGGAACTGGAAGGAGAAATTTAAGGTTTGGCACAAACTAGAAATGGGTAGGATTTCTTGATTCCTAGAGAAGCTCCATGGTTTTGATGTAGGGATAACCAAGGTTATGATGGATTCTTAGAAAATTAAGAGAGTCAAAATTGATGGGGTCTCCCACCAAATCAATGTAGAATTGATAGCCTGGGTTGTCGAAATCCCTCTAGAAGGGACTAATTTTTTTAGAGATAAGAAAATTTTGAAAAATGCTATCAAATTTTTTGCAAAGGATGAAAAGGGGCTAAATAAGCTTGTCAAGGTGGAGATGTACTATGAGATGGATTCAAATAAAAATCTATGTCTATATGTTCTCAGGATCATCATTCAGTATATTTCCCTAGACCTCAAATTTGACAGGGCAAGAATGCATCATTTCATCTTGCTTAATCACTTTAGGCATAAAATAAAAATTTCTTTTCCTTTCTACCTTTTCACCTCCATGAGCAAGGGTATCAAGGGTTTCAAGAGAAAACCCACCACTAATATAGCCCTTCATGAGGGGTTACTGCTCCTAGTCTATGAGTATCTAAAGGCTCAAACCAGGTGAAAATCCATTGGTGATGTTGGGTGTGCTTCTGAGGCTCAAACTTTGAGGAAGTGTAGAGCATAAAATTGGAGGAACAAGAGTCCAAATCCAAAGAAGAAAGGAAACCCTCTACTTGCATCCCATACAAAAAGAGCCCAAGAGGTTTATCCCTCATTCCCCCAAAGCCTAAGCCTCAAGAGGTGGAGGAGGATAGTGATGTTGAAGAGGACACTAACTCAGGGGAAGAGGAGAAGGAAGAGGGTGATGAGAAGGAGGAAAAGGGGAGGGATAGTGAAACGGAGTAGGAGGATTCTGCCAACTTTTTGGGGAATCCTAAGAAAAAGAAAGCAAAAGAGGCCTTTGACACTAAAGACCAACTTCTTGAGATTCCTAGCCTTGGCTCGACTTCTTCCTAGACTATAGACATTCTGGGAAAAGAGAGTGGGGAGGTGATAAAAAAAAATAGGTAGAGGTCTTGGAGGAATATTGATTTGAATAAAGCCAAATTGGAGATTGTCAGGGAGCCTTTGAATATTCAAGTGATGGAGTATATTGATGGTAAAACCCATTATGATGATCTCATTGATCCTGGTTTGTTTGTGATTTTAGATAACCCTAGGGAAACTAGGCTTAACCTTTTAAACAACACTAGGAATAGCATGATAGACAATTTCAGGTCTATTAAGTGGTTGCTCCATGAAATTGAAGAACTCAAGGGGAGAAAAAACCAAGAAGGTGACCAAAATAGAGACAGTGACCAGGGGAACAACGAAGAGGACAGAAGCCAAGATGTAAGCCAACCGCATATCAACATCCAAGATCACAGGGCCAACTATGAGGACAAAATCAAAAAGGTTGAAAAAAAAGTCCAAAGGATGGATTTCTTCCACTAGAACCTAGAAAATTAGGTGATCACCACCTTGAATACCCTGAATGAAAATATTAAGAGCCTGGGTGAATCAGTGATTAGAGCTAGATTTGGTGAGGAAATTTTGGGGAAGGCTAACCTGGACAATGGGTAGGCTAAGGATTATCTGAAAGAGACCAGGGACTAGGTGGATGCTCAAAACCAAGACCAAATGGATGCTCAGAGCCAGGACCAGGAGGACACAAACAATAGGAAGACCATAGAAGCTATAGAATTCTTGCAAGTTCTTAATAAAGAGAATTGATAGTTAGGTTGTGGTTCTTTTATAGTGTAGCTAGTTCTTTTTTGATCTAGCTTTACTAGTTTTTTGTTCCTGACCACGAGCCAGTTTCACAGTTGGCTTTTGTTAAGTTGCTCTGTTTACACTAGACTTTACTAAATTCTTCTATTTTTGATATGTTGTAGTACTTTCAAGTTTTAAGATCCCTATTAAACCTATTTTACTTAATCAAAAACTTTTTAGTTCCTCTAGAAGGTGGTAATTACTTCCTTAACAACCTTCATGATCATCAATTACATCATTAGTAAATAAATCACAATAGAAAACTAGAATTTCTAAATATAAACCATTAGATGGAATAACATTAACCTAATGATCAAATAATTCTAAAAAAATGGCACCTACATCTGTTTTGCCACCCAAGTCTACATCCACGACCTTCTCCACTTTTTGGCTTGATCTTAATCTGGCTTCTACCTCTACATCTGTAGCCACACTAGTACATTTGACCCCAAATTTTGACCATCTAATAAATTGGGGTCAATTTGGTCGAAATGTGAAAGGCAACATATACTTTTTGTTAAATACAAGCCCGTGTTGGTCAAAATTTTGACCAACACGGTCTCACACTATGTCAAAATTGAAAAAAAACACTATTTGTTGCCCTAATTTCATTGTTACATGACCCAAAAGATAGCTCGTGCAGTCAACCATTTTCTACACTGCATTTTGTGGCTAGGAGTATGCGCCAAAAGGGTTTTATAGCTTCAGTACCAATAGGGTTTGACATCTTAGGTTCTTTGGTGCTTGATTGTAGCAGACGAGAGCTCGTGAATGCTTCAAAGTTGACACTGAAAGAGATTTCAGAAAGAAGGTGACGTGAAAGGATTAAATAACACCTAGAAATGTTGAAGAGTCTCCTTCCCAGTCTTACAAAGGTGAGTTGAAGTTTTTTTTTATAGATTGACATTTGATTAATCACTCTCTGCTATTTTGAATCTATTTGACCTCTCTATTTAGGCGAAAATGTTTGTTGAATTTTTAGCTATCCTAGTTACTGCTTAACTTTCTTCTATCATATAATTTTTGTTTGAAAGCCCCTCATATTGCTTTTAAACTTGTGTATCTGTACCTTACATTTGTATACTTTTGAGAACATTAAGGCCTACTTTCATGTTAACTAGTTAAATTTTGTTTAGTATTCATATGATTTTTTAAATCCATACCTTGGTTGTAGCATCAAGATGGCGCCACAACTCTTCATCATGTGTCTTCAAAATTTTTGTCATTCTTACCATTGTAGAATGGATGCCTATAGTAGTATTGTCTAGTTTCTAGGAAAAATGGTCCAAAAAATTACTCAGCAACTCTACAAAACAAGAAAAAGCATCTACTCCCTCATGCAATTTATTGATAGTCATAACCTAAACTTTATATGTATTGCAACTTGTAGACCACTTTTCAAACTATCATGGTGGGTGAGGTAGGGAAGACTACAACAGTGATGCTGTTGATTAGGATTATGTTGTACTTAAATCAAAAAAAAAATTATATGTATTCTACACCTTTCGTCCTTAGTTTTAACCAATGATAGTGATGCAGGAGCATCTTGCATGGGGAAATTAAATTATTAGAAAAAAAAAAAAAATTTGTGGAGGAGAGAGAAAATGACGAAAATAGAAGAAAAAAGAATAATAAAATAAAATAAGGGAAAAAGGAGAAAAGGAGAATAAAAAAAGGAATCTCTATTTTCAAGGTGCATAGGTGGCGTAAATAGAAAAATAATAAAAATAGTTGTTATTCCATTAATCGAGGTGTGTATGTGGCATCTTAAGAAGTTTGTGGAAAGTTCCTTATATCATGCATTAAATATTTTTTGTGATCCATAAAGAAAATTTAATTTTGTAATTGGGCCACATGGTGGTGCTTAGTTGTATTTAGGTGGAAATTCTAGAAGGTTGTGGATATTGTAGAAGGTTGTGGATATTCTAGAATGTTGTGGATAAATCGTGCCTTGGGTGGTAAGTGCCTATTTAAGCAACGCTTATTATCATTTGTAATCAAGTTCGAGAAATAGAAGCTCTTCAAGTGTAAGCTCCTCAAGTAGAAGCTCTTCAAGTGTAAGCTCTTCAAATAGAAGCTCTTCGGATGTAATTTCTTGTAGAAGCCTTCAAGTAGAAGCTCTTCAAGACAAGCTCTTCTAGTTGGAAGTCCTTGTGAGGAAGCTCTCTTATATTATAAGAATTTGGAGTCCTTTCATTTGGAGAATATTGTAATGAATTTTCAAGTATTAATGGAAGCTTTATGAAGCATTTTGTCATCTCTCTTGTCTCCATCTTGTTACATTTTTGGTTGTGAGTTGGTACGGGTGGTTGGCCCTTCATCAGTGGTATCAAAGCAGGAGTTCCTGAGTGTGTGGATAGATTTCTAAACATGAGGAAATTTGCACTAGGACCTTGAGTTGGGTGAAGTTTGTGAAGAAGTTCTTGATTGTGTAGATAGATTGCCGACTGTTAGGCAGTTTGCACGAGGTTCTTGTTTTGGATGAGATTTTTCTTCTGAAGACTTGATTATGGAGAAGAGAAAGAAGAAGATGACTTTTTTGATTGGATGGATTCTAAGGATTCCTCAACTAGTGAAAATTAGGGCAAGAAATCAAGAGGCATTGATAGTTGAATTGCAAAAGCAAGTGAATGAATTAGAAGTTGAGTTGCAAAAATGAAGAGTGCATCACCAGAAAAGGGATGTTGATAATTCCTTAGATGCAAAAAAGAAAGAAGATCCAGTGGAGTATCAGACATGTGGTACAAAAGAAGAGCAAGAGGATGAAGAGGAAATTATTTGTGAACCTAAAGTTGAAGAAGATGAACGAGAAGAGGAAGAGCATGAAGATGACAAGATTTATGAACCTGAAATAGATCAAGAAGATTTGAAGATTGCAGCAATGGAGGAAAAGTATAGTGCCTTCTTTGGAGATCAAGCAAGTGGAGTAGTTACGTGCATTGTTGAAAACATAAGAGAGGCAAGCAAAGATGAAGATTTCAAAGAGGTAAATTTCTATGACTCGTGGGATGTTACCTTTGAGGTGTGTTTGAAAGATATTGATGATGGTTTGCATGAGGATCTTGTTAGTGATGTGTGGTATGCAAAGAAAGATTGGTATGGTGTTGCCAAGTTGATTACAGGTGTGATTAATTCAACAAGATTGGATGAGGATGAGAGTTATACTTGGATAGAGTTCATTGCGAAGGAGCATTTTCAGTAGCAAACAATTGTTCCAGCTAGGTGTTGGAAAAGAAGAAAGAAGGAAATATATCAGCATCAGATACTTGTTCCAGCTATGTGTTGGAGGAAGAGAAAAAAAAAAATGTCAACATTGGTCAAAATAATAACAATAACTAGAATAGACTATCTATGTTTACATCACAATATACATTAGATTTTTTTGTACAAAACTAGATATTGTAAATTCAACTTAACTCATAATACATGCAATATGCCTGAAATCCAAGGTGCAACTCAGATCTGATCCAGTATTTATTCTGCAAGATTAACATCTATTGTTGGAAGAATATTGAAACTACTACCATACATCAACCTACAAGTTAAGGTTGCCCATATCTTAACCTACTACACATGCTTTTAGAGCTACTAAGTTCAACTGCTTGAGTTTGTTATGTTAGCAATACTAAAGAAAATCCAACTAACATTGAAATGAGTAAGACTCATATAGTCATCAATCTGTTGTTGTTATGGTTTAAGACCAACTAAAAAAGTCAAATAGCTACTGCTTAAATGAATTGACTATTTCCAAACTAATTAAGTGCTTTTGAATAGTGACCCTCATGAGTTGGCAAGGTGATTTGGGGGTCTCAATTAGGGTCTCAAAACTTCTTAATGTCAAAATTCTAAACTTAAAAACAAAATGAAAATGTCATCATTAACTCTACAATCAAGGAATGAGCATTAAATACTTCTGATCCACAAATAATAATAATTTGGCAAAGAGAAATTTGGTGATTCTTACCAATACATCGAAAGTGATCATAGTGAGGATGAATCAAATTATGAAATGACTCTTCAATAACAAAAAGCATAAAAATGACTTAGAATCAATTGAAAAACAACACACGATAATCTGATCAACTACATAAGAACTTCATTCAAATTAGGTCAAGTGACTTACACAAAGATTTTGCATGATTTTTTTCTATTGTTGAGAATGTTGATACAAAAAATGACCACAGGTTGCTAGATGAATATTATGACCCAACTAAAGAAGAAATATTTTTATAATGAAATGAACCAAGACTATTCTTCTAAAATTGTTTTTGCAATCCATAAATGCCTATTCATAAACAGGTAGCATTTATAAAATGTATAATCTATGTTTGAAATGGTGATTGATAAGATACAATCCATAAGTAGGAGATATTTTAACATAGCAAGTCAAATTGTGATATTACTATCAGGATTTAACTGTTTGATTTTTGAGTCAAACTTGTTGATACATATTTCATGAAATGAATGGAACCCATCTCTCATGAGAATGAATGGAACAATTAGCATGACTCATCGATACATATTTCATGAAATGAATGGAACCCATCTCTCATGAGAATGAATGGAACAATTAGCACTCATTGGATCTAGGTGATGCTAACAGAGGTGAAGCACCAAGACTTCTCAGGAGGTCACCCATCCTAGTACTACTCCAACTCTAGCATGCTTAACTACATAGTTTCCTCCATGGCTAAACCCACTCTGCTTGCAACTCCATTTGTAAAACCTTCACCAAGTGTTGTGCCTTATGAACCATATATTAGAAAGCCCCTTAAGCTCATCAATTGATAAGTAGGAGATATTTTTCCACAGCAAGTCACATTGTGATATTGCTATTAGTATTTAACTATGTGATTTTTGAGTCAAACTCATTGACCCATATTTCATGAGTAGTGGCTCACTGAACCCATCTATCATAAGAATGATTGGAACACTTAGCACTCATTAGATCTAGGTGATGCTTACAGAGGTGGAGCATTGGGATTTCATGGTAGGTCACCCATCCTAGTACTACAGCTTGAGCACACTTACTACAAAGTTTCCTGATAGCAATATCATAATTTTTATAAAAAATATTTAACCCTTATATTTTTTCACAATAGCTTTCTAGTTCTTCTACACTTGTGAGGAATTGGATCACACACTCCTGGATCTTCTTAGTAAAGTGCAATTGGCTACACTCAAAAAAGGAAAAGGACTTAGTTTACGTGCATTCAAATCTACTACTCCTTAAACAAAGTGGCTAAGAGGGGACACAAGGGACTAAGATAATAAGCCCATAACATATTGACTTGGATCTTCCACTTCCCACTTTGCTACACTTGATGTTAATGATGACTATGGGAAAATTTTTGGGCATTGGAGTGCTAGTTCCAATGCCAATTCTAGTGGAGCCCTATTTGTGGTTCTTCTAATTTACCACTACCTATATCATCTAATATACATGGTGATGATATTTTGTAAGTCCCATATTATTATTTTTTAAATGATGACTCACTATTGACAATTGACATTATTATTATTTAATTTTAATATATATTATAACATTTGAGTTTCACTAATATACCATTAGTATTTTGAACTAAAATACTGCTGCAAATATACATATTTTTTATTTTATATGTTTTTGTATTGATGAACTCAACACCAGATTCTTTTTGATAAACTCCTCAAACCAGACCTATGAACCTGAACCCAAACCACTACAAAGGCCAGTAACTTAGATTTTAAGTAAACAATCTTTGAGATATTATTTCTTTATGTTATGGCCCCATCTTGAGCATTGTTTGCTCTTGTGGGTTTATGCATACATTTTAGGAGTATCTTGCCTTTGTTTGACTTGTTGTAGAAAATTATCTCCTACTCATCAATTGATGAGCTTAAGTAGCTTTCTAATGAATGGTTCATAAGGCACAATATTTGGTGAAGATTTTGCAAATGGGGTTGCAAGAAAAGTGTGTTTAACTAGAGGAAACTCCATAGTTAAGCGTGCTCGAGCTGCAGTAGTACTGGGATAGGTGACCTCCTACGAAGTCCCAGTGCTTCACCTCTATGAGCATCACCTAGATTCAATGAGTGCTAAGTGTTCCATTTATTCTCATGAGAGATGGGTTTGGTGAACCACTACTCATCAAATATGGGTCAATGAGTTTGACTCAAAACTCACACAGTTAAATCCTGATAGTGATATCACAATTTCACTTGTTGTTGAAAAATATCTCCTACTTATCAATTGATGAGCTTAAGGGGATTTATAATGAATAGTTCATAAGGCACAACACTTGGTGAAGGTTTTACAAATGGGGTCACAAGCAGAGTGGGTTTAACCATGGAGGAAACTCCATAGCTAAGTGTGCTAGAGCTAGAGTAATACTAGGATGGGTGACCTCCTGGGAAGTCTTGGTGCTTCACCTCTATGAGCATCACCTAGATCCATTGAGTTCTAAGTGTTCCATTCATTCTCATGAGAGATGGGTTTAATGAACCACTACTCATGAAATATGGGTCAATGATTTTGACTCAAAAACACAGTTAAATCCTGATATCAATATCACAATTTGACTTGTTGTGGAAAAATATCTCCTACTTATCAATTGATGAGCTTAAGGGGATTTCTAATGAATGGTTCATAAGTCATGACACTTGGTGAAGGTTTTACAAATAGGGTTCCAAGCAGAGTGGGTTTAACCATAGAGTAAACTCGGTAGTTCGAATCATTTATTAGGAATTGGAAAAGATATATTCTTAGAGTATATATTGTTGTGTCAATAGTTAGGAATTCAAACAAGCTATTAAGGGGACCATAGTACTCTTAGAGGGAGTCTGGTTCATCAAAAAGGAGTGCTCTCAATTGGTCATTATTGTGGAAGAAGGGAATAGCGGTAAGGGACCCTTGCTAGTAGATTTTGTTGTATGCTCTAATTCCCATATGTTTGTTTCTATTAAACATGAGTAAATCAAACTATGTAATTGTGCTCTATTATTTTATGTTGATGATGTCTCCTCCTTTCCATCCCATAGTTCTTAACTAATTGGTTGAATAGAATATGAGAAGGAAAATTTGGACTCTTTTTTTCATACACTAGGATGACACAAAATAGTTTATTTATCATCTTTTTTTGTGATGCCAAATCCCAAAAACTGATCACAAAGAGATGCTTCTAGAAAGTGGGCAACTATAATTTTAGGTCAATTCCTTGGTTAAAGGAGACTACTAGTAAAGACAATATTTTGATTACTTCCCTAGATGGATTACAATTAATAATCTCCCACTCTTCCTATGGAACTTTATCCTGCAATCCCTCACGCCTCTTGGAAAAGTTTTGAAGCTTGATAGATCTAAAATGATGGTTCCTAACACTGATGCCTAGGTCTTGATAGCTCTAAATGCTAATTCACCTATGCCACAAAATATTGAGTTTGACCTTGATGAGTCCGCAATTTGATGCCCTATCAATTCCCTAGGAGGCCCTCATGCATGTTTTTTGTGCATGAGGGAGGATCACCAATGCTGAAATTGGCCTATGATTAAAAATGATTTTGGCCCTTCCCCTTCTATGAATCCTAAAGAGGTAATTATTTTTAACCCTTTTGTTAAGCCTAGAATTTTTGTGGACAGGATCAAGAATCATGTTCATATAATTGCACCCCCAAGGACTCATCTGGAATCTAATCAAAACATCAAAAAACCTCTGGACTAGTTCAAAGGTGCTTTTGATAAAATGACAGCTCCCCTTAAGATTGGAGACCTCACCCCAAGATATTTGATTCCTTACCTAACATTCAAAGTATTGGTTTTGGTCTCCCTAGAAATAAGGAAAAACCTAGGCATGGAAGGATAAATGCCCAACAAATTGTGATAGAGAAAAAAAAAAAAGATGAGGCCATTAAAATAAAACCCTACATGAGGAGAAAGCACTCTATTCTAGACTCTAGGTGAGACACCCCTATTAACTCTAACCTTGATTCTACCTCTCCCTCACCCTCCTTAGTAGAGAAGGTGGAGATGATGCTACCCTATGATATAGAGAAAGTGGAGGGAGGGAAGAATTTTAGTCTAGATCAGCCTAATGGGATAAAAGTTATCTACGATACTTAACAAGATAACAAACTCTCAAGCTTTGAAGTCACTTTTATTCTAGCTCCTCCACCCTTACCTCTCTACCTTACATTTTAGAATATCTACCTAAGAGGGGCCCTACACTAACTCCCCCTTTTGTAATGAAGATGATTGAGGAAGAGGCAATGATTGTAGTAAATGAGGAGAGAGTGTCTATGGATAGAGGGACAATGTCTCTAATATGCAGATGGAAGGATCTGGGGTGAGGTTGAAGGTTTTGTTTTTCTTGCATAGAGTAGTCCTCATAAGAGGAGATCTAGGGGATCTAGCAAGCCTAAGGATTACATTGAAAATGAAGATCCATTTATTAAAAAAAAGAGGGGAAGTCCCCCTAGTGGGAACCCCCCAAAACAAAGATCAAACCCTGTGAGGTTTACCTGCCTAACTTCTTGAAGATCAGTCAAGCATTGTTGGATGTTAGATAAAGGGTTAATCAATGAGCTACATGAAATGTATTTCATGGAATCTAAGTGGTATTGACTCCCATCAAAATAATTATATAGTTAAGAGACTATTGAGATCCACAAAAGAGGTTGATTTTCTTATGATTCAAGAGGTGAAGGTAGTTGGCTTCTATCTAGACCTTGCCCTAAAATAATTTTAGGTTGGTCGGAATGTTAAAGGAAAAAATATCTTTTTTTTTACACGTAGGCCCCATGTTGGTCAAAATTTTGACCAACCATTAAAAATGAGAAACATTTCTTATAACTTCTATGATTTTGGCACACGCGGGTTCATTTGAAGATGCACTGATTGGGAGCATTTGATTGGAATTCTATTTCCATGCTTCATTCTTTTTGATTTAGAGTAGTAGATTGAATTGGTAGCCCATGTTTGATTCTGGGGTTTTTGCTCTTTCAATGAATTAGGGCTAAAAAAAATTTAGCTGGAGGCAGGGGTTACTTCTCCTCACAGGATGCAATTAATGACAAGATCAGCTGGGTCACTGAATAGTGCAGAGCAATTCTAGCATGGTGGGGTGGATAGAGGGGTGAAGAAGTATATGCAACATTTCATACAAAATTCACACATTGGGATGATATCGCAGCTTTTAGCAGGAGGGGTGCTTGGTGCTGTGAGCAAAACCTGTACTGCTCCATTGGCTCCACTCACCATTCTCTTTCAGGTTTGTAAATAAATGTCATTATAATTGTTTAGTTTTTTTATGGTAAAATGAAAAGATTAATTGTTTATATGGACCCCAATTTAGCAAATGGAGGTTTCAAGGGGATTTCTTTCCATTTAGCTCATATATTATTCACATCTTATTCTTTTTTGTTTTGTGGCATGACCAAACGATTGTTTTTATTAAGGTAAAAATGTAAGATATTACTAATCTGATAGGTAGAAGTCTAAAGGGGAAATGTTCCTATCTTACAATTTTTTTATACTCCTAGATTTTGTCATCATGATCATGCTCAAGAATAAATTCTAGCTTGGTAATCCATGTGTACTCTAAATAGCATTTAAAAGGTCCAATGGTTTTGATATGTTCAACTAATTTAGAATTAATATCCTTTTTCTACCTTGAGGATCTGCCATCTCTTTTAGTGGTTAACCTTATGATGAGTATATTCATTAATAACATTTTTCTTTTGGTTGATAAGTCATATTCATATGCACAACATTATTACTTATTAGGTTTCATTCTCACTAATTCTTAATAGCGTAACCCACTAGCTGGCGCGTTCAAACTGAGACATGTGTGAGACATGTGCTAATAACTCACATTGTAGGCCAATGCCTAGCTAAAAATTTTTTTTACTCATTTTTGAAGAATCCATATCCAGCAACTCCTTGTTATTTTAAATTTATTTATTGGTCATTGATAGCCATAATGTAAGATTTATCTATTCATTTATGTTAAAGTTCAACATATGGTATGTAGATTGTGCACTCTAGGGTTTGACATAAATTGTCTAACTTAACCTTTGATTAGACATGAAATTAAAAAAAAATTGAATTAGAAGGAAATAGTTGATTGAAAACCAAATTAGAGTAAAGCTTGCTTTTAGAATATTCTAGTTTTTTGAATTTTGGTTCTACATTTCTAATGCAAATGAGAGATGCATTGGATTATAAGTAGTCTAGGAACATTATAAAGCATCAAAGTTCTGATATTTTTATGTGTTTTGTGAAAATTACTTTTACTAATTTAGTTTTGGTATGTTGGGGCTTGTTTATCTAATTCTTTATAGAAGTATAAATTTATGTACAATTGTATGAATCAAAAGAAATTGCCCATCACTGTGGTAATCTACTCTTGAATTTTATATGAGCTTTTAAATAAGATTGATTGATGATGTCAGGGTATTTGCTAAAGAAAAGTGCAAAAACAAATGGTTGGAGTCGGCAGGTGTTTGTTTTCAATGAGAAATCTGGAAAGATTTGTTGCATTTGATGTGTATAATAGAATTGTAATTTTTTCAATTGAAGTTATACATCTTAATGAATCGGGCTTGATGTTCTTGCAGCTTGGTTACACTAGAAAACTAGAAGAAAGACATTGTAGAGGAGTCATTAATTTGGAGGCATAAGTTGTTGATGAATCTTTTATTGTTACTTTGTTTGATAGTCAAAAATTTTGTTTCAAATTTCTCCATTTTTTAATGTACTACCAATCTGGAGTCCAAAATATCCTATGCATTTAACTATTTTCTATATTGGGAATTGAAAGAGTAGAATAAGTGATATGAAATGTGTCTAAAAAGCTCCCAATCTACTTTTGAAAGTCAAAATATGTTTTAACTTCTTTGTGTGTGTTATAATTGATGTACTAATTTGCATTATTCTTCATTTACCAAATTAGTTTTGATTTCATTCTAGTGGTGTTTGGTACAACTATACTACACTATTCCTATATGTAATTGATTTTTTCCAAATGTACATTGAAATAGCTCATGACTATTGTTTTGAATGCAAATTTGAGAGTGATATGTAAAATCTCTATCATATGTATATATCTAGTTTGGCTAAGCAATACATGTGGCTTTTTGATTGAATTTTACTCTCTTCACTTGCAAACAGCAAGTGGAGTATCTATTGAAAGCATTTCAAGTCATCACCAAAGCCTTCATTGATCTTCTGTTCAATTTCTTCCATACATAAATTTTGTCCACCATTATTTCTTAGCTTAATTCTAGCTACAACAACCATTGACATAAATCTTTAAATACAATATCTCTATCATCTTTTATTAACTAGGAGAAATTTATAATCAGTCACCTTAATCATACTTTATAATGTTGTGTAATCTTTTGGACATGCTTTGCCTTATCCTTCCTACTTGCAAAATTTATGAACTCAAAAATAGATGGTATTTTGTTTTTGTTTTCTTTGGATAGCCAAGATTCTGGTGTTCAATCCAAACAACATTTAGCCTATCTTTACTAATATAAATACCATTCCATTAGAATTATAATGTTCCCAATAGATTAAAGTAGGATCATTTTGTCATTGTTGTAATTTGTAATAGAACTTTGGATACATCTTTTCTGAAGATTTATGTTTACCATATGTTTCAGATATGATTAAGTTCTTAAACCATAGCTTTCAAACATGAAGATTTGGAACTAAAGATAGGGTTTGGGAGTGGGAGGCCTACTCTAAAAGTGGATCTCTCCTCTTTAAGAATGGTCTTAGTCAATAATTCCATATGAATATATTTTATTTGATTGAATTCATTTACCATTAGTATCAACATGATACCTTCATATCATTTGACTTCTTAATATGATTCCTTATCTTCTAATTCCTCATATTGGTGTACCTCAAACTACAATATTCACCAATATCTTTCAAAAAATAGTAATGGATGACTAAGATCCCAGATATCAATGAATGTCCAAGTTGTTATAGCGAGTATCTACCAATTAGTGCCAAGACTTTCGAGTTCTCTTAAAGGAGTTTGACGTGCCTTGTTCTTGTTGACTTGCTATGCCTAATTCAGGCAATATGATTGACATAAGAAAGTAATGCCTAGCTTTAGATGGCTAGAAGTATGAACTGCATAGCTATTTATACCATCAACTAAACATGTGGACTATGAAGTTATTAGTAGCCCAACTCTTCAAGGAAAAGATTCTCACATGAAGATTTATTGCAAACTTTACTAATATATTTCCAGCTACTCTAATAAGGTTTTGATGAGCATACCTTCTTCCTTCACAACAATATACTTTAATTCACCATAGCCTCTCTAACCAATAGAAATGGTTAAGTTTATCATAGTGCCTATGTGGCAATACCATGGTGCCTAAGTGGCATAGTAATTATAATGTGCGCTAGTCACTTCCAGGAAACTTTACAATGCAGATCTTTACTAACATTTAAGTATACTATAAGTTGATCTCTTGTGATTGTAAAGGCTTTTGGTATTTTTCAAAATTTCCTTGAAGGATACAAATTTTTTTTGTAATTGGAACCTTTAAACTTCTAAATCAAGCAACAGAAAAATGAGATTGATTGTTTCTGCCTGTTCAACCATTGTGTAATTTTGTATGAAGTATTTGGCTTTCTTGATTACCTAGCATGCACCACAAAACTTTTTAATGAATTAATTTCTTTGCTAAGCTTGTTGATAATTTTTACTGAATGAATGTTTCATGTTACAAGACTGTATTATTGAGGAGGTATCAAATGATGGTACTTCTGATTCTCTAGCTTCAGCTAAATCAAGTTCTAAAAACTGAAAAAAGGAAAATGGTCCTAATGCTGTAGCTATAAGTCTTACATTCAAAATCAACAACAAGGTTTCATACAAAATAGTACTAAAAGGTGTGTCTTTTTGGGGTTCAGGTTTCAAACTGCAAGTGCACATATTTGTATATTAAATTGGCACCTTCTATGCTCAAATGGTTGCTGATCTTTGTTTCATGGCTTTCTATTCCAGCACATAGTGCAATTGTGTTGAAAGCAGAAAGTATAGAAGATAAAATAGAGTGGGTTAGTAAAATTAGGACCTTATTCAACCTTCAAAAGGTGTATCAAGAGAAGGACCAATATTATTGTTGTCTTGATCTTATCCATTATTGTATGCTAGGTGTGTTTTTTTGGTAGAAGGGTGGTACTACAACTGTGTTTCTTTTTCTCTACTTCATTTTAAAAAACATTCCCTATCAACAAAATATTGATTGTGTTTCAATAATAAAATGTATGAGGTTATGTGAAGACTTTGCCTATTATCCACAGAAACTATTTGAGAAGCACATGAAGTTTTGACAACTCATGCACCCTTGCCTCCTCAACTGATTTTATTTTCAAGTAATAGGTAATAGAATTTCTCTCATTCTCATTGTGCTTTATATCCATGGTATAGGTGTATTTCAGTAGTCGAGCACAAATTGGATGCAGCATAAATGCTTTGTCTTTTATTCTATACAAAGTGGGCTGCATGATGGCAACTCACATTGGTTCCTATAAGGGCACTAACTCTATCTTCACAAAAAATTACAAGATATCCAAATTTAGGAAAGGATACTAATTTAGAAAGGAAAAATTGTGTTTTTTTCATTAATGAAAGAAAACCCTGTGATTCAATGTGGTAGTAATTGGTGAACATTATCTTCAGCAATTAGTAGTTGATAGTTGTTATTTAACTCACTTCTATTTTATCTTTTCCTTTAAAAATTAACCTACTTTTTGTATGTACAGACCTAATCTATGACCTATTTTTCCTTCAAACTACCATTTTAGACAACCTAAGATCTAGTTTTATGTGTAGCACTGGAGTATTCCTTATTAAAATCTCATATTGTTTTAAAGTGTAGTGGTTCTACCACTATATACGGTTTCCTTCCTTTGTTAATCTATCATGACCTTTTTTTTTGTAAGACAGGCATGAAACCTCTCTTGACTATCACTACTTTCTAGCACAGAAGCTTTGTAGTGATCCTTGGATATATTTAAAATCTTATGGATAAAAGATGAATCATTTCTTAAAAAACTTTCTCCTTCTACAGAAGAAGCTACTTTTGAATTATAGATATCAACCAAGTTATTAACAAGCTCCTACCATTCTTAGCTTCATGGAACTCATAAAAAATTGAATCCTTAAAATTAAGTAGCTTACTATGTTTATACCCGAAATATCTTCAGGTTATAACCAACACCTTGGATACGATTATAAACTCTAGCAACACCAAGCAGTTTAGTTAAATAAATGTTTGTCATGAGCTATGGCTAATTGGCCACATTCTAAATAACTATAGATTCAATCATAGGGATCTAATAAATGCTAAAATCTATTTTTCCTTTTTGAATTGATAGAAGAGCATTTTAAACATAAAACAATATCAACGTGTTTGGTTCAATAAGAAGTTTCTTGGGTCACTTTGAATTAGAAATGATTTGAATTTCAAGATTGAAAATGAAACACTTATTACATTTTAGCTATTTTTCCAATTCATATGGTCATCTGTTGACCAAGGGAAGGCTAAATCAAGAGAGCTTTTAGTAGCGTATAGAATCAGAATGTCATGGCTTAACATGAATATAGTCATAATTATAAGATGTTGAACTCAATTCTATAGATCAAATATATCTTAATACATCTGCTGAGCAAGTTCCATTTTTTCTCTTTTATTTGATCCTCATTGCAAGTCTGTAAAGTGATGTTGCACATAACATATTTGGATTCTAGATAGCTACATAACTTTCAACTATTGAAACATCAGTATTCTCTCTTTACATGAATTGGTATGGTGGAAACAAAGCTACATTTTGTTCTATTTAGGTTTCATATGCCCATTTGATTTTGTTCTATTCAAGATTCACAATGTGCTTCATTCCTCAGTTTATGGAATTTTCAAAGATGTGAGATCTCAATCCGAAACAAATTTGTAGAGAGATCTTGGTAAAATTTTTGCATTCTATGTGTAATATATTAATTGTTAAAACAACCCAATAAGGGTCAAAGGAGAACCCAAAATTTGAAGGAAGATACATCTAAGCCTCTCAGATTAGTTAAAAACTAAAAGTATTACTAAAATATCTTACGTAGATTGCCTTCTTTTATGACCTAACTTTTGATAAATTTCATATATAATAATGACTATTGCATGCCTTAAGTATTCAATCAATGCAATTAGACTAGATTTATCTTCATAAAATCACATCAGTTTATTTTCTAAGCATCATGCTATATGGAAACTGGATAATTGAACCTTGATGAGTAAAATGCCTGATCTATGATCCTTTTCAGTGATGAGACTTGAGAAAAGAAATTTCTTTGCCATTTGGTAAAGAAAAAAAAAATTATTCATTAACCAATCATATGATTTTTCTATTAGATCATATTTTTGTTCTAGATTGGGCTATTCTTTCTATAAAAAGAATCTCAGACCTATTTGACAACTCTGATTAATAGAAGATTCTCTCTTTCAGATGGAAGATAGAAACATATCATAGGCCCATAAGGATTTCTTAGAAGTGAGTCCCAAATCCTTAGAACATTAGGGAATCTAAACTTTTGTGTGAAAAGTACAGTAATCCACCTGAATCCATAAAATTGAGGGTTAATATACACAATACAAGGAAGAAGAAGCACTAATATGTTTCGATCTTTTAGTCATCTTTATTAGTTGATGCATCAATCACATTACTCATTGATATCAAGATTAGTCAAGACATGCTACTATTAGCACCTAAGTAACTTTCAACTTGTGACTTCTCTTTGAGGCATTTTGCAAATAATTAACATACATTGTCTATAAATCCACATTTTGCAAACATCTATGCCTTCTAGAAATTATAGGATCATTTTAGTTACATTTGAAAACATTAATCAAGAAAAACCATATGTGCAAATATAAACATTAATCACAACATGTCCAATTTATTTGCAAATATATTTTTCTATGAAGAAGGACCACACCTGACAATATGAATGCTGAACAAAATAATGAGACAATGGTTGCATTGTAGGCTCAGTTTCGAAGGAAACCTAATAAATGTTATTATCCTTGAAAAAAGTGTAAAGGCTTAAAGACTCAAAGAATTATAATCACAACAGCCTAGAGTCATTGTAGGCAACATGGTCATGTTGAAGGGGGCCATGATTTTCGTCCATTACTAAATGTGGATTTCCTACTGGAGGAAGATGGAGGTGTGAATATCCAAGCTAAGGATAACACTCTCATGGAAGAAGATGATAATGTGCCATAGGACATGATTGAAGAAGATGGTATTGGGGCAGGTGATGAAGAGGCTCACAATGATGGTACTAGCAAATCTAATAATGATGATGAAGATGGTCTTGATATACCTTTACTTGAGAAGGCACACAAGCCCTTATACGAAGGCTCCCAAATGACTCTACTCTCGGCTATAGTGTTGTTGGTGAACTTAAAAGTTATGAATGGTATATCCAACGTAGCAATGTCACGTATGCTAAGGTATGTCATTTTTGTCATCTTCAATGTTAGCATACAATTACTATTCATTATATTAACGATGCATTTTTGTTGTTGTAGGTTGATTAGTGAGTTTTTGTTACCACCATCAAACATCTTGCCTCATTCATACCAAGAATTATCTAACATTATGGATTAGATTGGAATGAAGTATCAAACAATACATGCATGTCCCAATGATCACATTCTATATCATAAACAACATGAATTTGGAACAGAATGCCCTGATTGTCATAGTAGTAGATATCAGTCAGATCAAATAACAAAAAAAGTGTCTCACAAGGTTCTTTGGTACATTCCCATTATTCCACATCTTCAACGGTTATTCAGGTGCACTAGCTTCACACAATTTATGGATTACCATGCACACAATAGAAGTCAGGATGACATTATGTGAATGCCTACAAATGGTTCTACATTTAAAGAGATAGAAGAAACATGGTCACACTTCAAAGAAGAACCTCGTAATTTGAAGCTTTCATTGGCAGCAGATGGTGTCAATCCATATGGAGATATGAGATCTGTTTACTCAGTGTGGTGTATTTTTGTTATTAACAATAACATTCCTCCTTGGATGTCCATAAAGAGGGAGCACATAATGTTGTCAATGATTGTGCTAGATATTTTTTTCATTTTATAGTTATCTAAATTAATTTATAAATAGTGCATGAAAATGGTCATAATAATAATGTAGTATTTATGTTCATTCAATTGCTAGGTAAATACCAAGTTAAAGATATGAGTGTGTATATTGAAGCCCTAATTGATGAGTTGTTGAAGTTATGGAATGGCATCACTATGTATGACATCTCTAGAGTGATAGGACATTAACAATTTCAATTCCATGCAATGCTTGTATGGACAAGACATGATGCCCCTGGGCTAACTCATTTTTGCAATATATTATATTGTTAATATCACATATTTTTGGTCTATTGTAGTGCTTACACATTACTATCAAATGTTTAAGTTGCGCATGATAATTGTACATGATCCACTTCTACATGATCTTTTGGGTCTTCAGACAAAGGGAAAATTTGCATGTCCAGTTTGTGATCTGAAGATGAAATCTTGTCATTCGAGAACTTTAAGAAAGCAGGTCTTTGATGAGTTTGGACACTTTCTCCACAATAATCATAGGTATCAAATGGCCAAAAAACATCTTTTCAATGGGAAAGAAGAGACATCATCAAGGCCACGAAGAATGACACCTCATTTATGGAAGTTGGAATATGATCGACTAAATTGTTGAGGTAATATTCAATTTGTTGTCCAAAGTTTAAAATTTATATTTTGATATTGTCTTATATTTACTAATATTGTAATTGATGCTTGTGAAGGTCGTCAAGGCATCAATGACCAACTTCTTAGAGAAATGAAAAGTTATCCTACTCAATTTAGTAGGTTATTGTACTACAAGGATCTCCCAATTGCGCATTTGTTTGATGCTATGCATATTGGAAAGAATGTAACAGAGACACTATGGAAAATGCTGGATGGAAGGTGTGATAGAGAATAAATTGCCAAAATCTATACTGACATTCATGAATCCAATCATTCACTAAAAGCTTCCATTGAATCAAATAGCAATGGAGACTGCATAAATACAAGTGCCCTTCCTTGGTTATTAATGGAGCAACAAAGTGATGCATTAAAATAAGTCATAAGAAAACAAAATTTCCAATAGGATTTGCTTTAAATATAAACACTCTTCTATCAAAAAAATGTGATTTTGGGCTAGGGTTGAAAACACATGATTGGCATACCTTTGTCAAGGTAATTCATGTTCTCTATTTATAGTATATTTGTAAGATTGAATGTACTACCTATTGCATTATTTAATAATATATTGAAATGATCATTTTTAATGATTGCAGTTTGTCCTACCTCTATCCCTTCCACAATAGTTTGACAACAGTATTAAATAAGTTATATATGATTTTGGAAAATACACAAGGTTAGAAGTATTTTTTCTTAGATTTGTAGCTTTTTATCTGAAATCTATTGTATAATTTTATTTAAAATCTTGTTTATGTGGTTTTGCGTGTTGAATCTCTTTTAGGTGGTTATCATCTAAAGAAATTGACAAAAAAAATATAAAATATTGGAAGAGAAAAATTCCATAGCTTATGTGTGAAATGCAAAAGTGTTTAGCTCCAACCTTTTTCAATGCTCAAGAACACTACCTCATACATCAAGTTGAGGAGATTGAATTATGTGGACCTGTACAAAGTAGATCAATGTGGATGGTTGAGAGACACTTGAAATTTATGAAGGGCTTGGTTCGACAAAGAGCATTTCCTGGGGGTTCTATGATAGAGGGATATATGATATACTAGACCATGGTGTACATTACTGAATATCTTCCAAAGTTTACAACAGATATCCATGTAGATCGCATTTGGGATCCCAACTCTAATGAAAAATTCAAAGGGGAGTACCTGAAGGGGAAAGGTAGATTGAGGAGGGTGAGAGGTAATTATAAGTTTTTTTTTTTTTTTTTTAGTTTAATAATTATTATCCATCATCAATATAGTTAAGTTGTTTCTAACTGGTGTAATTGTCTTCTTTATAGTTGGTCATGAGTGGAATGCACTACACTTGTATATTGAAAATAATTTTGATTGGATGATGATATGGATTGAATAGTCTCAAGAAAATGGTCTCTCATTAACATAGGATGGTGTTGTATCATTGGTTAAAGAAGCTCATCGTAATGGAGATCCCAATGTTACACAAATGGTACTTGATCTAATATATGGCTTAAGAGATACAAAGGTACGCATAAGATTACTAATCATCACACATAAGTTTAATATCAACTCACAGATCAATGCAAATAATCTTGATATGTTTGAATAATTGCAGGTCAAAAATGACAAAGCTATGTACTACCATGGCTATAAATTCTGCACAAAAAAGTTAGATGAAATGAAGAAAACATGTGATTCTGAGATAAGTGTTGTCTTTGCGATCACCAATATTTCATCTAGAACTGACATACATCCTCAATGATCTAAAAATTGATACTATGGAATTTTGGATGATATACTTGAGTGTGGCTTTAATCATTCAAAATAGTTCTATTTGTTGTCAAATGGTTCAGGTTACAACTGAATCAAAATGATCCTTATAGGACTGTTATTGAACATGATAATGGATCTACTATGATTAATACAAGGTCATTTGAGCCAGTCGGAGATGAGCCCTATGTTGTTCCAAGCCAATGTGAGTAAGTGTTTTATTTTGGTGTTCCACACAAACCACGTTGGTCATTTTTTGTTAGACATGACCCAAGAGGAAGGCTGGTAAAGTATAATGTGATTGAAGAAGAAGAAATTGAAGAAGCAAAAGAGGAAGTAAATGATTATTAGGAAAAATAGTTACCCAATGATGAAGATGAAGAAGATGGTGATGATTTTGGTCATGCTAATGATAATGGTGATAATGATGATGATGATGCTGATGATGATCATGATCATGGTGATAATCATGGTGATGATGGTCATGATGATGATGGTGATGAAGATGATGATGATGGCGATGAAGATGGTGGTGGTGACGATGATGATCAAAGTGACAAGTACGATGATGGTGATGATGATGATGATGATGACATGGATGAAGATCATGATGATCAATGAAATGTCTAGGTAGGATCAATGTCAACTATGATGGGATCTTGTACGACCAAACTTTTCTTTCTAAACCATATGTGCACATATAAACATTAAGTAGAACATGTCAAATATTTTTTAGATATACACATTAGTTACACTAAATTTTTAACTTAAGACAAATGATTTACATATACAATCTACTTTATTATTAATATTTTTTTTTGGTAAGTCTATTACTTTAATTTTGCTACTAATTTCTAAGACATACTAATTTTTTTCATAGGGTGATATGGATGCACCATCTCAGACACCTTCAATAGAGGTAAACATTAATTATTGTAAATTTTAATGTTAACATAGAAACAAATTTCATATTATTATGTTCTTTTCTTTATGGCTTTGGAGTTATTTTGATGAAATTTTATTGATATTTGATGTCACAAATGATAGGAAAAAGCTAGAATGACTGCTGATCAAATGTGATCTAAGATACGGGCTTCATATCTACATAACATCTCCCTTAGTACTAACCATGTGTTCATCACCCAACAAATCAAGCAAAGATATACTGATGAACTCATTAACATTATCATAGAGGGTGACAAAAGTGAGGAGAAAGAGGCACTAAGAATAGAATCGAGCCGTAGAATCCAATCTTTGCAGGTAAGTGTTGGGCATTTGTTTTGGGTAAAAGCACATATCTGTGTCACTATTTGTGATACTAAAACCTATTTTGGTCAAATATCATTTCTCTATCAAAACTTAGTTTTTTTCAAAAACTAAAAATACCCTTTTATAAATCTTAGATTCAATATCATCATTATATAAACTTTTGAGTGTTTTGATTAATTATAATATGTTATAATCTCAAAATATTATAAGTCAATATTTCAACATTTCAGAAGATGCTCCCTCAAAAAAGGAAAAAAAATAGTAAATCATATCAAAAAAATTAAAAAATTATATTTATCTCTAGAGGAGAGAATCCTCTTCATGAATATATTATTTTTTTTCAAGAAGGTATAGATTTGATAGGGAAGTTTTGACGGGAGGAAAAAAATGTTGGATTCTAATAAGGTCGAACTTGAGTACTTATAACAAAGAAAATATACATCAAAAACAATTATTTCTTTTTTTGTGCATTGGCTATACATGTCATCTATAAGATATTTTCAAATTAGAAAAAAAAAATGATTTGCATATACTTGTTTGACGGGAACTACACCCTATATTTATTTATAGTTAAAAAAGGAACTTCAAAATAAAATAAAATAAATAAATTTTTACTAAAAAAATTATAAAAATTGTAGGCAAAAAATTCATCCAATTCTACACATTTAATCAATTTACATCATCTTCATATTTTAAACGCAAATATCATTTTTCTTGTCATTAATGTTGAACTGTCACATTCTGATATCATGTTTGTTTATAAAAGGTGACACAAGTTTTTGCTTTTACCCTTTTGCATGAGGTCAATGGCAGGAATCCATAGTGTAATTCCTCTCTTGAAAAGAAAATCTTTTTAAGTGTCCACTCCAAGGTTCAGTGTTTTTCTTGCGACGTACCAAAATTCGCTCAGTAGAAGATAAATGTGAATGTTCACAAGGAGGCCTTTTCTGGTTCCAAAAACTCTTTTAGCTTGGAATCAAGTAAAATCTATTTTCTATCTCAAAGTATCACACCAAAAGAACAATGATTTTCTATTTTCTATTTTTCAATGAATGCAACTACTATGAGGTCCTATTCTAACAGGCGGGTTAGCAAAGCAAATAACAAAACTGTAAGAAAATAACATGAAATTAAATAACTTGAAAGTGAAATTCCTAAATGAACATAAGCTACAGAACACAACACGCTATGAGTTAAACCTTCGAAGAAATCAGTAGGAAACCAATGAAAATAGGAGCAGCGCTTCCTAGAATCCACTGATGCAATCGTCGGTGAGAATATTTAACAAATAGAATCATATTTCACTCTTCATCAAATTGCAAGGCCATGGAAAGTGCGCTCATGCAAGACAAAAAGCTATGTAGACACAATTGGGTGATCTCTTCTCAAGCTCGTTATGTCAACAGAATTCATATATCTGTAGCAAACACTAGAACTAAAAGATCACACAACCAAAAAGAATGCAATAAACCTTTGGCTTAATCACAATCTCATGAACAAAATTCACAAAAAAATGACACATCTAGGAAAGAATAACTACACTCTGAATTCTAGCACCAAAAGCATAACTTTATTGCAAAATAACAGTGGCCCTTTTTACATTTTACAATGGGGTATTTATAGGAAATCATCTCCTCAATTTGTGTTTAGAGTGAGAGATATCTTAATGCAATAAAATGATTTTAAAAATAGAAGTTGGCCCTTCATTTGATGTGTGTCAAAGTTAACTTGCCTCAAAATGCGTTTCCAATGCATGGAAAGTGTTATTTTTGGAACTGGCAGTCAACTATCGGTGCTCCTCTAAATTGCAAAGCTGTGGAGCTGCGGAGCTGTGGACCTATAGAGTTGCAGAGCTACGGACCTCAACTGGGTCAAAAATCTCAAAAAAATTTAAGTGTCAAAATTGAAATTCTGGCATCTGGTTTTTGCTCATCTTCATCCTAAAGATATGTTTGGATGTTTGCCTTTGAATTTCTCTATAATCTTAGTAATCTTAGCAGCATCAGGAAGATCCAAAGCCTCATACTTATCTTTGACCTTCTATCTGTAGTTGTCCACCTCAATTCGAGTTTTTGCAAAATTTTTGAGTTTGGTATCCAACTCTAACAATGCTTCTTCTATCGTGAAGGCTTGTCTGATGTCTTCATCACTGGATGCTTCCTCTAAAGTCTTTCTGAAGTTTTCCACAACTACCTCAACTAGTAAAAGCTTTTCTCATTCTTCATCTTCAAAACTATCCAAGCATGCATCACTATATAATTTTTCTACTTCCAAAATTCACTCTCGGGCTTGGTCCTTGAGCCTATGAATCTCATCATGCAATGTTTCCATCACCTTATTTTCCTCTGCAATCTTTTCTATCCAATCATCTATCATGTCTAGCTCTTCTCTGGTATATACATCAATTAGAATGCAGTACCTTTGTCCTTTTATGGCCTATAAAATTTGCAAATCCTTGCTCCAAACCCATACCTCATCCATAATACTGAAGTCTTATCTCAAAATTGCTATGATGTTATCAACATTGTCTTGTGTAGCATGTAATAATTTCAAACTTCCTGTAATTATAGTGACACCCATATCCTCAAGGTTGTCTCACCAATCTTGACAAGCTCTCAAAAATGGACTAAGTTGTACACCTTCCCCTTCTTTAAGAATGGTAGTCAAAGTCTCCTCAGGGTGTTCAGAATCAAGAGGACCAATAACTTTAGCTAAATATCCTTTCAATATCTCAACTTGCCTTCGAAGTGTTCTAATTTCAATCTCATTGCGTTCTATATGGTTAAGAACCTCTTTGACTCCCATAGTCATCATCTGTCGAGCAGTATCCTGTGTAGGCTTCCCTAACATTATATCCTTCACTTCATAGTTCTAAAGGCTAATAGCTTCTTCATCTGTACCTTTCAAAGGGTGAGCCACTTGTGAAAATAAGTCCTGGTTTTGAGTAGTGGTAATGAATTCAAATGGTGTTGCATCCTGTAGTGGAGAGTCAGGCTTGTTCAAAATCTCTGTAATGTCACAAATATCATCCTCTGAAGCAAGGAATTGATGCTTAGAAATTCTCATTATTTCCTTTTGGAACCATCTCAAGATATGTCTTTCTGTAACCTTGGCTCTAGATGATGAAGGGATGTGTTCAACTACCTCCTTCCCTCTATCGCTCTTGCTTGGAGTCTCCTATTGTGAGGGTTCTTCTTCTATAGTCTCAATTTCTGTAGATCCCATAGTTTGATCCTCAACTTCCTGGGAAGGTTGTTGTATACATTCCATTACCTGTGCCTCTTTTGAGGACTCATCAATAACCCTTGGTTCTGGTTCTCCTTGTAATGATGATTCCTTATGAACATGTTCCTCTAAACTTGGAGGTGGAGGTGTCACTAAAACCTTATCTACCATCACAACCTGATGTGAAGATGGGGAAGTTGGATGAGGACCTTGTGTCTCAGGTAGCATCTATGTCCAATCTTGCTATTGAAATTCACCTATAGAAGTATCTCTAATCTTATCTCCAACCAATTCTGTACCTACTGGCATGAAATCAAAATCTAGAATGGAGAGAATATCATGATCACCTAACTCCCTTTGCTCATTCACCCATCATTGTATTTCTTCTGAAGAAGAAGAGAACTCTACTATTTCAGCTTGGGTGGATGGTGGGGTATTTGTGACATTCTTCTTTCTTTCCAATTCTATGGCTTTGGCCAGTCAAGTTCTCCCTTGTAGAGGCACTTGTTCTTCCTCCCCATCTAACTCTATTTCATCCTCATCTAATTCTTCGTCAGGAATGGTTTTAGGAATAGATGGATTAGGCACTAATCTTTTACGAACTCTTTGCCTCTTGTTCATTCTAACCTTAACCCTCCTTTTCTTCTGTGGAACCATAGGAGCAGCAGGCTCTTCATGCATCAGATGAATGGATGTCTTTGGAATCTCTCCCTCTTCTTGTTGGCTTGACAAAATAGGATGCAATGGAAAATCAACCTAGATATGAGAAATTCTAGGGTCTCAGAGGTCCTGGAGAGTATATTCATGTTGCTGCAAAGGGGCCTATTCTTCAACGTGCTCTATCTAGATCGTCTAAGGAGAGGCTCTCTTCCTCTTTTCCTTCTTCTTCTCTGATGGATGGTAGTATCCCACTGGATGATCAAGCTAGTCAACTATTTTTGGCTTGATAGGAGATTAGAGTGCAAAGATAGGAACTGTGACCTTCCTCCCCTTTACCCTTTCTGGGTGAGCATATGCATGGAATATCACTATGTCTAAAATTGGATCAAGTGGAAAGGGTTTCTTGATCCAACTCTTTTTCATTCTGATGACATGTCTTGCTCAATGATTAATATCATCTCCTTCCTCCATATCAACTTTTGCATTCAAAATGGGCCTCTTGCCAAATTTATTTGTATTAAATAAGGGATCCAGTATCTCCTATGAATCTTGTAGCCTTATCTCCTCTAGGATGGTCAAATGGAGAGCCTTTTCTGCTAAATACAAAGTCATTCTACAATAGTCCTTGATCGAACATCATATTCATTTGTGGCATTCATCCAATGATCTTCAATGGAATCCTCACGGTAGAACTCTTTTCTTGCCAGATTTTTCCACTTTACCAAAATTGTCGAAGAATGGCCGAGGAGAGTTATATTGTTCGAGAGGATAGTTCTCCCATTCCCACTTGAAAGTCAGGATATCCTACTTTCTCTTTACCTAGTATGCTCCTATTACAAATAGCCAATCCCAACAAGGCCTTTGTTGTTTCTTGATCCTCTCATAAGCTGACTCAATCTGCCTAGAAATTTCCATTAGAACTAACTTGTCACTTGGATACCTTGGGAGCTTCTTTGGATGAATGGATGCACCACCAACCTAAATGTATGTGAATATCCAAAATTGGATGAAATATGCACCAAGAGCTATGATCTATGCCTTGGCTTCATCAGACAATCTCTTTCCATAATCTCCTTCAATGAATTGAATGATGGCAAAGATGAAGGCATCATTCACAATCTTGTACTCTTTTCTTTGCAGAGAGAGCTTCTTCTTAACTAGCTAAGGATAAACTATATACGGCCATGCATTAGGATCCTATATATTGCCCTTTTTGTACAACCTAGGATAGTTGGTGGCTCTTGCTGCAAGTAGATATACCACATAAGAAGTCATATAGAACTTCTTCTTGTCCTTTACTATATGCAACTGATCACACACGTTCTCACTAAGTGTGGTGGCCCAATCTAGTGGCATCTTTGCATGTTTGATGGTTTCAATGAAGTTAACCATCAATGGAGCAAGATGACCCGCTATAGGGAATCCCATAACTCTACTCAGGAGAATGATTTAATATCCAATGTCATCCTTCATGTATCCTCAAGCCATATCTACTTTACTGATTGTCTTTCCTCGAGATGGCTTCTCAATGAAGTATGAGGAATATATGATGTTGATGGCCTCCTGGTAATGATCCTTATGCCACCTCTCAGTTGCTTCATATGAAAACCTAATAAACTGATCAGCTCTAGGTAAGTGAAAAACTCTATTGATATTATCAAGTCATAGATCTAAGACCACTTCCCCAGTGACGCTCTTTACCACACTTTCCTTAAGAAAAAAATGTCGAGATAAGGTCATAATCAATTCAGCTGACTGAACGGTCCTAGGATGTGATGATGTATTTACCAATCCGGACCAGATTAAGGTGGATCTCAAAGAAGATCTTTCAATTGGGTTGTTACAAACCCTCAAAAACTCTCCCAAGTCTGTGTGTCCAAGTTCTGTGTCTTTGATCTCAGAGTGTTCATTATGCAATCATGACTTCAGAGTTACACCTTGGAACTTGTACACAACTAGTTTTCTTATTGATCTGGATGTGGACACCATTTGATTATATTACCTGCACGTCACAAAGAAAAAAAAATGATTAATTACTAGATACATATAAAACATTTAAAATAAAATGATTATTCTAGAACTTATTTTATTTGTTGTGATTTTTTTTTTTTTTTTTTTTTTTGGGTTTTTAACTTTTCATAAAAAAATTCAAAATTAATTTTTTTTTTTTAAATGATAAAGGGGGGGGGGGGGAATGCGATGGCAGTGGCCCAAAGGGCATGGTGGTGGCACACGTGCCCAAAAGGGCGAGGAAGCAGCCACGCGTGCATGTCTAGAAGGGCATGTGCAGCAGTGGTCACATGCGGCCTAGAGGGGCACACTGCGGCTGCATCATTGTGCGTCCAAAAGGGCGCGCGGGGGTGGCTGCGCATGGCCCAGAGGGGCGCACCACAGCCACGCTGCCACATGTCCAAAAGGGCATGCGCGGGTGGTCGCGTGTGGCCCAGAAGGGCACAGTGGCAGCACATGTGCGTGCCAAAAGACCGCAGCGGTGGCACTGTGTCACAAGCATCTCAAGGCATGGCAACAGTACCACGCACGCCCCTAGAAGGGCGCGCACTTCTTCTCCTGCATGCACAAGCGTGAAAACTTCATGGGGATGGAGGGGGGAGGTTTCATATCTTCCTCTCAACACTGTCAAAATGAAGTGAAAAAATAAAAATAAAAAGGGGGAAGGGGGGGTTTTATAACCCCCCTTCCTTTCTTGTTTTTGCAAAGTGCACGCACCTCGATATGCGTGCGTGCACGAGATTTTTTTTTGTTTAAATTTTTTTTTTTACTCTAACTTATTTAACCAAGATTTCTTTTCCTGACTCCTAAACTATGAGTCTAAGAGTCGAAAAAAAGTAGGGGTCCCCATTCCTAATGAGGAATGGGGCGTGTGTTGTGGATACCACAATAGTAAGCAGTAACTCGACTAAAGCAATAATAGAAGTTCAATAGATATGAATATTTTATACTATCTTATGGATCATGATCTCTAATTTTATGTGTACTTGTATAGACATATGTGCCATTTGTGACATCACATGGTCAACAGGGTGATGGTTGTTGCACACAACCTTTGTATTAGTAGCACTTTGTTTGTTTTCATCAACATTATAACACTTACTTTTTTTTTGTGGACATTTCTAGCTAGTATCCCATTTGATCTTTATCCATTGCAAATGTCTTTGCTAACAATATTATATTCTTCAACTCATGATGAAGTGTGAACTCCTCCTTCGGTTGCCAATCCACTATTGGCTAGTGCATTGTCGGCAACAAGGGCCATGCAAACATCCTCATCTATGCCCTCTCGAACTAGTAAAACCTTGTTTTTCTATATTTTGTAATGTATTTGTAGAATTTGATATCCATGTGCTACAATAGGTCCTTGAACTATTCATTGTTTCCATGTCAAATATTCTTATTCATGTGTCATTTCCATCTGTTAACAACCTACTAGAGATTTTAATTGATGCATACTTGAATATTTATGTGATCATTGTTCCTTAATTTTAATCTCTTCCCATCATCATGCGTTCATTTCCATGCTACCATCCATGTTATTTGTACACACTGTCATATATGACTTCTTACGCAGAGCCATTATCACTATTGTTATTTATTCATGAAGTCGCTTCTTAAAACTTTACTAGTTATCACTTTTCTTATCGAGAGATTCTTTAGTTATTTCCTTTTTCTATGTTTCCACTGTTTGTCTTCCTTGTATTCATATGTCTCCACTCAAACTATAGTCACTGTCCATATTTCAGAACTCTTGATAGTCTGGGCTGAAACTTACATAAATGTAATTAAATATTCTCCATCTAAACTGCTCAAAACAATTCCACTAGAGATTATTGAATAGCATGGAGAAGAAGAATACTTCTCAATGATTATTGAAGTGCTATGCAGATCTCAATTTTGATTATCAGATTTATTTCTCTTGTATTCATCTCTAATCCTTTGGAATAAACTAAATCACAACCTCCTTTCACTTGTTGGAATAATGATACATTTTTCATTAGTTACAACACTTATTTGATTTTGAATGCTTACCGAGTTCACCACTCAGTTTACAGTTCATACTGAGCATTCGTTGGTTACCAAGTATGTTCAACAGTGTTTACCGAGTCAGAAAGGTAAACAAAGGTTTTAGTGTTTACCGAGTCAAGAAGGTAAATGAAGGTTTTAATGTTTACTGAGTCAAAAAGATAAACGAAGGATTTAGTGTTTACCGAGTCAGGAAGGTAAATGAAGGATTTAGTATTTACCGAGTTAGGAAGGTAAATGAAGGTTTCAGTGATTACCAAGATAGAAAGGTAAAAGAAGTATTCAGTGCTTACCAAGTGAATCGAAGGAGTTAGTTTCTACCGAGTCACCAGTGGTTACCAAGCTCCAAGCTACTTAGAGTGATTACTATGGACCGAGCCCCTACCTCTACCAAGTGCATGATGATGCTGTGTAATGTAGTGGATGCCGAGTGTCAGAAGGTCACCAAGTGAGTTTGAGGAACCTGAGTTTTCTACTATCTGGCCGACTCAGTAATGTTTTGTCCACTTGTGTTTGGCCGACCTTGTTGCTATAAATATTGAAATGGTATATATGTAATGTATTGTGCCATTTGCAATATAGAAATAGATGAAGAGAAGTAACAGTGAAGTAAGAGCGAATTGAAAGAGAATCAACAGCGCAGTATTCAACAAGGTTATCAAGGAACAACAAAGATATATCCATCACATCAAGTGATCAGTACATAAGATCTAATCAGAAAACCAGTTGCAAGAAGATCCACTGCTTCATCCTAACAGGTGAATCAGTTTTGTAAATCCTTTAATAGGGTAGACTTAACAGTCTTTTGTAAATATCCTAACAGAGTGCATACTTCATTGTATGTTTGTAAATGCTCTAACAAGGTGGATCTAGCAGTCCTACTTGCTCCTAACAGGGCAGATCACCAGAAGTGATCATTGTAAGCCTTAACCGGCCAACTTTATACTACAGTATTGAAGTTTTGTGGGCATCATCCCCACCCCAATTTTACTTTCAATTTGAAAGGTTTCTGGGTCACCAAATCAGTGTGTTAATCTTTTCATGCATTCAGTAAAGTAGATGAATGAATGGTGAATTTGTTATTATGCTGAATTGGTTTAAATTTTAAAGCTTACTTATTCACCCCTCCCCTCTCAGTAACATTGTTAGATCTAAATATTTCCAACAATTGGTATCAGAGCTTTGTGGTTCTCAGGACAGAGCTTGACAGCTTGAGCAAATATCAAGGACAATGGAGATATTCAGACTTGACAAAACAATTGAGAATGAGAAGCTAGATTTGGAGATGGCCATGGTTCAACTCCAAGAAGCAAAGGAACATCTTTCTCAATCCCTAAAAAGAAGAAAGGAACTTGCAAGACAAATAAATGACCATTTTTATGTTGAAGAAAGGATTGAAGATTTGTTACCATCAAGTAATTCAGAAGAAGCTGACAAAGCAATCAAATAACTTTTAGAAAATAATGGATCTCTGCAAGAAGAGGTAAGAAAACTTAAAAGAGAGCAAAAAATACAGTCAATCAGGCTATGTGAAGTTTTAGAAGAAAGAAACAAAGCACAAGAAGAATTGGAAGATAGAAATCATGAAGCTCAAAATCAATCCCTTGAACATGAAGATCTAGCAGATCAACTATCCAATGCAAATGAAGAAATCAGGATTCTCAGAGCACAAAATGAAAGTCTACAGAATGACTTAAGAACTGAGAGACAAACCAATGAAAGCTTGGAAAATGATCTAAAAATTGAAAAAAAAATCAATGAAAGGATGATGAAATCTCAAGCAGACATGAATCAATTGAATCAGCAAAATGAGCAGAATTTCTATAAGAAAAAAGGTAAAGCTAGTCTTGGATACAAGGAAGAAGGTGACTCTTCTGAACAATGTACTCAAAGGAATCAAAGACCCACTTGTAATCATTGTGGCAAGATAGGTCATACAACTAACAAATGTTGGAGTAATGGTAAAGGTAAATTCAATGGAAAATGTTTCAATTGCAATCAGCATGGTCACAAAGCCAATGAATGCAAGGAGAAACCAAAGTTTGAAGGCAAGTGTCACAAATGCAAGAAACAAGGACATGAGGCATCTAAATGTAGATCAAAATCACTCAATCCAGCAGAACAAATTGTCAAAGCAATATTTGGTTGGAATTACAATACTTGGTGTAGATGTCACTATTGTGGAGAATATGGACACATAGGAACAAACTGTAGAAGGCATCAACCTAAGGAAGAAAGATACAACCATAAGATGCTATACTTGTACTAAAATTGGTCATATAGTCAAGAATTGCATGAATATAGGAAAGGTTGAAGATGAAAAGAAAACTAGAGCTGATAATATTTGAAAGCAAATGAAACAACAGTGGATTCCTAAGTCTACCGAGCAAGAAAATTCAAATGATGGAAATGTCACTTTAAGAATGGGTGACTCCACCGTTCCTAATTAGACTTATCAAGAAGGATAAGGGACTACATCTTCAAGCCATATCCTAGGCAGTTCCAGAAAGAAGAAGTGGAAATGAAAAATTAGTATTGCAGATACAAGTCATAATTCACAATGTTGCATCTACCGAGTAAGGTTGGTTTTCAGACTTTACCGAGCATGATCAGGAAGATAAGAAAGGTTTTGTGTGTTCACCGAGCTGCAAGGTTTATCAAGTAAGTTGGTGACTATTTATAAAACCCTAATTCTCAGCTACCTATGTACCTGAGCATTAATGATAGGATTTCGATCAAAAAGGCAGAATTTGATCTCATTTTTCACCACAAATTCAGAGTTCATAGAGCAAATATATTTTCAAGTGCATCCAAGCGAGTTCAAGTGATTTGAGGCAATTTTTTAGCAAAGAATTTGTGTTACAAAATCGTTCTCTCACCGAGCAGCAATGGCATCCGCAAGCACTAGTGGCAGTAAGGCAAAGAGAGGTTCTGAAATGCTTGTGAAGTGAGTCGAATGGGAGGCGCCCAATTTCAAAATTGTTCCTACCATCGCTGAATCACTTGACCTACATGGAGCTCAATCACAGATCCCTCCAAAGGTACTTCTTATCAATGATATTCGTACTCATTTCAAGTGTATTGTGCAAGAAATAGGGACACTAGATATGGATAGTACTCTAGCTGAGTTATGTGTGGATGGAACCCTAAAACCTAAGTTTAAACATTTGGAAACCAAAGGTTTAACCCATATCTCGCATCTGCCAAGAAGTTTCCAAGTGAAATGGGTGAGGTATATCTTAAGCCGTGTGTATAATGGACAATTGTGGTTAGAACAACCCATCCTCATAACAAAGAAGATGATCCACAAGATCACGGGTTTACCAATGTTGACCAAAGCCAAAACCACCAAAACCCTAGGTCGAGATGAACTTCAGAAATTAACCCAAGCCGAATGGGATGGCAGAGGATTAAAGCTCAACAATGTTTCAGATATAGAACTGAAATTTGGTATTTGTGTTATTGCATACAAACTGTATAGTTCCAGCAGGTTGAATAGTGTACCCTGTGAGGCTGTAGATTTGGCATATAAGATTGTAAAGAAAAATATGGAGTTTGACCTAGCTGATGTGCTATTAAAACAATTGAATAAACACATGGATAGCATAAGGACTGCAAAGACAAACCCTTGTAAATTTGGCTCTTTGCTAGTTTGTTTATTTTTCTATGTACAAAATTTTTTTCCATCTAAGGGTGCAGTTGTATGGAGGAAAGATACTCCAATTTTGTATCAAATAAATGAATTCATAGCAGAAATGGGTATGAATTTTGATAAGATAATGGATAATTATTTTGAAGATTTCAAGGAAAGGATGAACAACAGGTTCAGGATACCTCCAAAACTTGTTGAAGAGTATAAGGATGATGTCTATTTCATGGTTGACTATGATAGAGTCTACATCCAGGCACTCAAACCCCAAGTGGCATGGGTAAAACCATTTCCCTATGAACTAAATATTGATGATGCTAGAGACATCATTGAGGGACTAGTAAATGAACCAATGGATCCCAAGTTGCCTGCATTTGGAACCTATGAAGAGGCAAATGTTAGAATAGAGCTTGAAATCAAGCTTCCTCAAGCAATCTCTAAAGGCAGGAGAAAGATAGAAAATCTAAAAGCTGATACTGGACCTCTCATGATAACAGAAGGGAGAGGAGAAGAAGAAAAGGAAGAAGAAGAAGAAGAGCCTCAATGAAAGAAAGGTAAGGTGACTATCACCAAACCTACAAAGCAAACCACTGCAGTATTCTCAAGTAGAAAAAGACAGGGAAAGAAGGAACTTGTATTTGTTAAGCCTCCACTCACCTTTGAAGCAAGACTAAAGCAATTAGATGAAGGAGGTAGCTTCACAAACTTCAAAGCATTAAAGTTCGAAACCAGAATAGAACAGGAGAAAATGCAGATTGAGGATCTGGTACTGAACAAAATGGGTAAATGGAAATACTCCTCAGACCAGATAGCCTCTCAGATCTCTAAAGAGCTATTGGAAAGATTGCAAGCAAGATGGGAAGCTACAACCAAGACTGTCAAAGACATTTATGAGCAGACCCTGAGGAATCTCCTGCCAAGTCTCTCTAATGCTGAAGTGAAGAAATCACTGAAAGATCACGAAGGTAATATGATGATTAGATTCCACACTTGTTTGATACTTGTCAAATACATTGAGCATGTAGTAAATGATGCAACAAACATGTGGAAAAATATCTATCATCTACACAAACCCAGTAAGGATACTATTGAAATCACGGACAATGATAGCAGTGATGATAATGATTATGATGATGAGGGTGATGACATTGAAGACATACCAGAAGACCTGCAATCATTAATGTTAGAAATTGAGGAAGAAGATGAAAGAGAAATGGAGGAAGAAGCAGCCTCTACTGGTGAGATTGTGAGCTCAATAGCCTCATCAATTGATCAATCTCCACCTGTCTCCTCTCAGCTCCAAGTTTCTGCAATGCAAGTGCCAAGCACTTCATCTACCGAGCTAGCAGTCACTTCTTCAGTTACCGAGCTTCCAAGCACATAATTAGCCACCAAGTCATCCACTGCAGTAGCTACTTCATCGAGTATATCTCTCCCACCTGCAGCTTGTACAGTAAGTCTTCCAAGTTTCTTACCAATTTTGTCTTCCTCGGCCACATTGGCCCCAATTTTTGCTCCAGTCAGTTCTCCAACTGTAAATATACCAGTATGTACATCATTTTTGAGTAGTACATCATTTTTGGGAAGTATATCAAGTTTTGATACAGCCAACACTTCTCTTAGTTTACCTTTAGTTGGTCCCATTCCAGTTTTGACAGCCAGTCCAGCTTCATCAACTATTGTTTCAATTTCAAAGGGCAAAGGTGCAGTCACTGTAGATAAACCAAAGAAACCTTTGAGACTATTGCTTACAGATAGTAATATAGATTTGGATGAAGAAATTGTCATTCCACAGATAAATCTAGAAACTACTACAGTTAATGAACTGAGATTGGCTAGTCAGCGTCTAGAGCAAAAGGCACAGCAAATGTAGCTAAGGAATGAAAGGGACAGAGAATTCAACATCATTGAGAGTGCTAAGAACATAATAATTGAGGCTATAAGTGTTGATGTGGATTCATCTCAACACATTTTGTTACAGCTAGAAGAAGCAGTGAATAAATTTAATGAGGATATCTCAGGACAAGAAAAGTTAATAGAGAAAGCAGAAAAGAAATTTGAATATAAGGTGCTTGAGCACATTGCTCAGCACTTAGCAATAAAATAGGTTGAATTAACCTCAATTTTTTCTGACATTGAAAATTCTTTTAATAATATAACCTCACTTTTTGCAAAACTTTGTGATATTATCGAGTATACAAAGGAAATAAAAGAAAAGTTGAATAAAATTGATGAGGATATAAAGGTCAGTGCCCAAATGCTGCAATCTGACCACAGTGCAAGTTCATCCCATCATCTGAGAATCAAATTTTTGTCAGAGAAATAGGCAGAATTACTAAGAGAGGAAGCAAGGATCAGGTCTACTCTGATTGACATACAGAATATGATCCTTCCTGTCATGAACACAATGCAGAAGCACATTTCATATTCAAAAACATTGATCCATGACAAAAACTTCTCTGTTGCAGACCATGTGATTGAACTTTCTGTAGAAGTTCAAGTAGCTCTCTCCACATGTAAAATCCTACAAGACAATTGGGATAAAACTCTACAACTAATTCTTCAGGTACATTCTGAGTTTATCACACATTTTGGTGTCTCCATGTAAATACACTCTTTATTCTTTGGCATTATTGTCAAAAAGGGGGAGAAAGTAATATATAGAGGAAAATCAGACACAAAAGGGGAGAAGATAATAAAGTAATAAAGAATAAAGTCATATAACTCATGTAAAAACCTTGTGTATATTTTATGCGGGAGTTATATGTAAGGTAGCCCATGTATATTCAGTATAGCAGAACCAAATCAGTTTTGTCAGATCTTGTATATAAATTTTGGCTCATAAGTGTTTTTGTCACTAATGCCAAAGGGGGAGATTGTTGGAATAATGATACATTTGTTATTAGTTACAACACTTATTTGATTTTGAATGCTTACTGACTTCATCACTCAGTTTACAGTTCATACCGAGCATTCGTTGGTTACCAAGTATGTTCAGTAGTGTTTACCGAGTCAGAAAGGTAAAGAAAGGTTTTAGTGTTTACCGAGTCAAGAAGGTAAATGAAGGTTTTAATGTTTACCGAGTCAGAAAGGTAAACAAAGGATTTAGTGTTTACCAAGTTAGGAAGGTAAATGAAGGATTTAGTATTTATCAAGTCAGGAAGGTAAATGAAGGTTTCAGTGATTACCAAGACAGAAAGGTAAAAGAAGTATTCAGTGCTTACCAAGTGAATCGAAGGAGTTAGTTTCTACCGAGTGACACAATGTTTACTGAGTCACCAGTGGTTACCAAGTTCCGAGCTACTCAGAGTGATTAGTATGGACCGAGCCCCTACCTCTACCAAGTGCATGATGATGTCATGTAATGTAGTGGATGCCGAGTGTCAGAAGGTCACCGAGTGAGTTTGAGGAACCTAAATTTTCTACTATCTGGCCGACTCAGTAATGTTTTGTCCACTTGTGTTTGGCTGACCTTGTTGTTGTAAATATTGGAATGGTATATATGTAATGTATTGTGCCATTTGCAATATAGAAATAGATGAAGAGAAGTACCAGTGAAGTAAGAGCAAATTGAAAGAGAATCAACAGCGGAGTATTCAACAAGGTTATTAAGGAGCAGCAAAGATATATCCATCACATCAAGTGATCAGTACATAAGATCTAATCAGCAAACCAGTTGCAAGAAGATCCACTACTTCATCTTAATAGGTGAATCAGTTTTGTAAATCCTTTAACAGGGTAGACTTAACAGCCTTTTGTAAATCTCCTAACAGAGTGCATACTTCATTGTATGTTTGTAAATCCTCTCACAAGGTGGATCTAGCAGTCCTACTTGCTCCTAATAGGGCAGATCACCAGAAGTGATCATTGTAAGCCTTAACCGGCCAACTTTATACTGCAGTATTGAAGTTTCATGGGCATCATCCCCACCCTAGTTTTACTTTCAATTTGAAAGGTTTCTGGGTCACCAAATCAGTGTGTTAATCTTTTCATGTGTTCAGTAAATTAGATGAATGAATGGTGAATTTGTTATTATGCTGAATTGGTTTAAATTTTAAAGCTTATTGATTCACCCCTCCCCTCTCAGTAACATTGTTAGATCTGAATATTTCCAACATCACTGTCTTTGATTAGTCTTCCAGCATAGGTGCTAAACTGATTGCTTTAGCATTCATCTTATAATTATTGTCGTTACTTATGAAAGTGTTTTTATCAATGACCTTGCATTTCTCTTTCTTTAGGATGATTTGTCTCCACTATTACATGCTCTATTCATAAATATTGATTAAACTCCATATAGCAGTTGCATCATATCTCCATCCGCTCCAATTATTGACCATTGGCATTAATGACAATATCAAACAATTAATGGTAGATATTCTTTTCTTTAATATCAATGACAATACCTCATCATATGGGACTGATACTAGACTACCAAGAATGAAAGCCAAAAACATTGGTCTACAAAAAAGCATGGGGTCCCCATTTGCAATGAGGCAATGTGTGAACAGGTCACAATAGGATCATAACATCCTTCAATATGTAAGGCAAAAAAGTTCCCCTTCATCCTTTTGATGTACCTATTGGAGCAAGAGTGTTCAGAATCAACAGTTTAATAATATTTTTGAAAGATTTGGCATGCATCACAATTTTTCATTAACCTATTACACTATGATTTTTTCAAGTCTTGTGAACCATGGGACATAGCTAGAAGACTTGTTTGAACCTTTTCTTATCTAGACAACAACCAGGTAAACTTACTTGTCTACGAAGTACTTGTCATGAAAACATGAAAGGGATTCTTTCAAATGGCAGTAATTATGGAATGAAGACCAGAACACTTGGAAACAACTATAGGACATTGAATCATAGCCAAATAATTACAAGAGAAAATATGACCATTTATTGAGAACCCTACAAGGCTAGTCAACACAAATGTTTATTTTAAATGCATGCATAGACTTTAGAGCTATTTTAAGTTGTTGTACCAAATCTTTCCACTGATAACTAAAAGCATTTCAATAATAGAGGCATAAATCTTAAATGTTCTCTTGCCAAACATTGAAACACCCAATAATCTTAGGAGCCATAGTTGCATAGGTGTGACAATTTATATGTGAGATGAGAGCTTCATTTGTACAATTTGATATCCATGCACTACAATAGGTCCTTGAACTATTCATTCTTTCCATGTCAAATATTCTTATTCATGTGGCACTCATTTCCATCTGTTAACAACCTACCAAAGATTTTAATTGATGCATACTTGAATATTTATGTGATCATTGTTCCTTAATTTTAATCTCTTCCTGTCATCATGCGTTCGTTTCCATGCTACCATCCATGTTATTTGTACACACTACCATCCATGAAGGTACATTGTCTAGAATGAATGTTTTTCCAAAAATGTGATCTTATTAATAAGATAAATGGAAAGAAAATCCTAAATCAAATTCTTAATGGAATGCGAGGAAAAAAAAAATTTTCTCATCAATTTCTTCAATTTGATTATATCCATAAGTATGCTTTAATTCATTTGGTGTCTGCTTTAATTGTCATGATGTTTCAGTTGATAGACCAATAGAGAGCAGTACTACTGAAGCTGATCCATTTCTTGGAGCAATTTGCGTGATTAGTACTGGTTCATATGAAGGGATATTATTTCTGAATAAGAAAACTATGTTTCCGTCAAAATAATGAAAGCTTCTAGGTTCCTATAGTTTTAGCATGAATTTTGAGTAATGCCTCTCTCTAGATTGCCTCAAAAGTGGCTGGAAGAAGCTTGCACGAGTCTGAGACTATGAACTCTCCCTACCTTGGCCAAGAAGAATTTGCCAACTATCTAGTATTAGGGAAAACTAAAGAGTAGTGTGGCTGGTTTGCAACCAACCAATGAGTTCACAATTAAAGGAATGGGCCTTCCTTCACCAAGGATTGCCAAGCAATAATCTCAAGTGTACCAATTTAGTCAATGCTCCAATCCTTATTGAGAATCTTGTCCCAATCAACCTTCATTCTTCCTTTGTGAATCATCTCCTCATGGCCTTTCCACCATGTTCCATCCATCCATTCATTTTGGAAAACTAATCTCTCACCAAACATTCATATCTAGCCTTAAAGCTAATAGCCCTCACCAGTCATTAATTTGGATTTCTCTCCAATAGTTCCCAAACAACTAGGGAAACTAAAACCTAATTAAGATACCCTTTTGGGATCTATACATCCTCCCTAATTTTCAATATCAACTCTTTTGGACCATACCCAAGATCCGATACCCCTAGCCTATCCACACTAGGCCTAATTCTCCAATTTTACATAGCAACCCACAACTCCACTCAACCCTATGATTAGAAAGGGTGAAACAGTCCTTCTAGGGGTTGAGAAACAATAGATTTTCAAGATTTTAATGTTCTACCCTTTACACAACACATTTTCCACCAAACCTTTGGTTTTGGGGTCACTAATCTAGGGCCTGTTCAATAGAACCTCTAACCTTATCACCAAAACAAACTAATAGCATAAACACTTCATAACTGATCCCCCCATATGCATTTGATCACCAAAAATCTTCAATCCCAAAGTAAATTACTTTTAATATGACTGGTGTAAATTACTATTGTTTGCTATTTTCAATGCATAATTGAATTTCAATCTTTTCTTGAGCATGCCAAGCTTCATTTTGGTTGTGTTTTTGACCTCTTGATCTCTATCTCATGTTCATAGTTAGTTGTCAATTGGTTAAAAGAAGATCTAAACATCTCTTATAATATGCCAATTAGGTATTTTGCATTTACATTTTTACATGCTATGAACTTGGTAGACTTTTTTATTAGCCTTATTTCAAGTTGCAGTATTCTAATTCAATTTGCATGCGCATTAAATATTTAGAGTATGGAAAGTGGGAACTAATAGATATGGTGTTGTTTTAAGTTTTTGGAAGACTAAATTCTTGGAGTGCCTTTATGTTTTGGTGAGAACCAGAGTTGGCCTAGAGGATTTGATTTTGTTTTGTATGATTTACATTTTCTTAGTTAGCATTGAAAGTGCTAGGTTTTTTTGCAACCTGACCTTGCATGTGTGCATATTTATTTAAGCTGATTAAATGACTGAATAATAAGGACTAAGGACTTGATGTAGTCATGTATAATAATCTGATCACTGAATCTTGTTTTAGAATCTCCTTCAAATATAATCTTCTAGTCTTACTAAAAGATTAGACTCTTTATAATGTTTTATGGAAAGAATTGTTCAGATATCTATGGATGGAACTATTAGTTACTAACTCTTCCTTTGATATTTACTTGTATACTTGTAGTGGTGGTAGTTTATACCTATAATGTCCTTGCTCTATATATATTTGAAGAATAAGGGACTATTCACTCATGATTTTATTATAAGAGAATACTTCTAATTCAAAACTCTACTATACCATGGTATCAATTGGTAGTTGATGACACTTATTGGGGAAATGTTGATCTTGATTAATATATTATATCCACTTGAGAATGAATGTCTTGATACTCATACTCAATGTGAGGTATTCATCTTTTTTTTTGATACCTTGATAAATAATATTTTACAAGTCTTTCCAATACTATGGGGTAGCTGGTCCTAATGAAATTGTCCCAATCTTTCAAATATGAATATGAAGCAAAATAAATCTTTTATATTCTTTGTTATTTATATAGATTATGAGAGATAATACATAGGCTGCACTATCAACTATGATTTTTTATTATTATTATTGATGCCCTCTTAACCTTCCCTTCATCCTATAGGATGGGACTTGGATTTGAAAATAAAGATATAACTTTCATTCATTTCTAGGTGATATCAAATCTCAAAAAGTTTTGGTTATGGACTTAATTCTTCTTAATGTTCTTAGGATTATTGATACAGAAGTGGTGGTTTCACACAAAAGCTTATTCAATTTCACAAGGTTTCCCACTAATTTCTAAGGCACTCCAAAGCCAGATACCCACAAAACACTAACTCTTGCATCTAAATCTTCAAGATGGATGAAAAATATGTAAACAAGGTTAATCAAATAGGTTTCAATCACTTTTCACTTTTCAAGCAACTCCCAACAAGTAAATTCAACAAAACTACCAATTAGGCCTTTTAGCCCCAATTAGCCCTCCAGTGGTTGTTTTTTCAACTTTAATCAAAACTTCTTCAAATGAATTCACAAAAAAAATAACTTTCCAAATACCCTTTTCTGAGTTCTATAACATACTCAAAAATCAATACTATCTTCTTTGAAAAATGTGCCCACAATCTTGACTGTCTCAATTTTTAAGGGGTAAAACATGAGGTTTTACAAAGAAACTATGAAAAATACATCTCCAAATTTCACCAAATTCATTGAATCATCATATTTCATGCCCAATTAGACAAATCACTCATCAATTTTACTCTATGAGGTGTTTAGATACAAAACCCCCAATTTTATGCTTCAAAACCCTCAAATCCTAGGGTATCACCAATCTAGGTCAATCACTCACTTCCAAAACTCCAAATTCAGGATTCAACGTGAATTCATCATTTCTACAAAGAATATCAAATAAAATATATAGCTCATTTAGCCAGATGTATGGCTGTGTAACAGTTAGCACTCATTTGGGTACCCAAATCAATCCTTCCACCACTCAACCTTGCATATTCTTCATATTAGCCTAAAAATATTCATTCTTCTTGCATATTAAAGGTTAGTTAGACATGTTAGCACTATAGGTTCCATCCTATGGATCAGTTGTACACAAATAGGATGGAACTCTCATTTCTCCATGGAAAACAATGCAAACTGTGTATTTCAACATGACAGCAGTAATAAAGTCTGAGATTTGTTATTCAATGCACTAGAATTGATGAAAAACTTTACAAATATAGCTTACCAACATAAATGAAGGATTTTCACATTCAAAAGCCTTCAAAATTGCAAGAAAACTTCATATTTTCAATCAAACATTGCTTGTCTGTACAGATTTTTTAGTTTTTCCGGACCTTCATTGTGATTGTATGTGCTTGTAACATATTTTTAAATATATTTTAATTATGTAGGAACAGTTTTTATCATGCCAATTACATGTCTATCTGCAAATGTGGGTCATGTTATGCAACATAAATAACTTTGGATGAAAGTTTAATGTTTTTACTAGGATCAAGAGAAAAGAAGAAAATTTGTCATTGTAATATTTATAAGATTCTTTTCTATTACAAATTTGTATTGCTATTATGTTTCTTCTAGATAAAATAGCTAGGCTGTATTACATATATTAGAAGAGAAAAGAAAAAACTCAACACATATGTAGTCTACTGGAGTGTGAACTCAATGCACAAGTCTTCCTATCTTTTCTTAGCTCAATTTCACATAGGTCATGAGATGATATACTGGTTAGTCAAGTAAAGAAGCATTCATGAACAATACAATACACCTATGGTATTTGAGAATCACACATAAAAGTGAACAATGTGGACTATACTGCCTTCAAATGGGGATCAGTTAAGGGAAACTACACCATGGTTGAATGGGGAATCAATAAAGGGAAACTAATTTTTTCTTCACAAGAATTTAAAATTATGCACGGCTTACTCTAGCAGCAGGGTAAAGTGCATGAACTATTTAACGTTCTTAGTTATTGTATGAGATAAAATATTTATCTAGGAGATCGTGGCCTATAAATGATCATATCTTGGAAAATGTTTAAAGGTTTTTAACATTCATATATTTTAGATTATGAAATGAAGTATAACACACAAAATGGCCATATAAAATAGTAATGTACAAGGATATGTGATAATTTCTCTCTGATATTCAGCAACCTATAGTCGAGCATCCCCCATGAATGCAAAGATCATGTCCAATGGGGTTCCATTATTATAGTTTTAATTTTTAAGTATCCCACATTTAGGTTTAAGTTTTAATTATCTTGTAAACTATTTTTCTCCCATCAGGTACAAAGTCTTTTAGGACTGTGCAGAACACCTCGAGAAGGATGAAAGTCATTAGGCACCAATTGTAATTGGAATTGCATTAGTTGCAATGGCTGAAGAACTAGGACTTGAAATGGCCATTCATTCTTCGGAGCATCTCCTATAGTATGGAGAGAAGAATATTAGAAGTACAGTCCCATTGGCTCTAGGCCTATTGTCAATATCAAATCCAAAAGTAATGTTCATTGTTTTGTCCTTCTGTTTGCTTAAATACTCAATTCTTGGCCCCTTAATTTGCTTGATTATTTATGTGATAGAAGTTTATTGTTGAAATCTGACATGTAAACATCTATATTAGGTCAATGTGATGGATACTTTGGGTAGGCTTAGTCATGATACCAATTCAAAAGTTGCTATGGTGAGTGGTATTTGTTATAATATTTCTTTGTAATCTTTCCAATTTCCACTAGAAAGGTTTTTCTTATGAATTTTCTCAAAATTTGACAATCTAAATAATAATGTGTATTTATAGGTTGGAAGAGTGGTTGTATGATTAATTGGTGCTAGAAAAAATAATACCCAAATAGCTAGCATGCTATGAAATTTATCGAGCTATTATTACAAAGATCCTAGCCTTCTATTATGTGTATGCTATATTGCCAATTATTAATGTTGATGCTGCAATTTTATTTTCTAGGTTTAACAATGTCTAACAAATCTTAATTCAGGAAATCTGACATAAATAGATATATTGTAGGCAGCATTGGTCAAGGTTTGGTTCATTTAGGAAAAGGGTTGTTAACACTGAGTCCATATCATTCAGACCGCTTTTTGTTGTCATAGTAAGTACCTACATATTGCATTCCTGAAGCAACATTTTAAAATTGCAAACTTTTGAACCCATCTACTTGTATTTAATTTGCTTCACTCTTTGCACTTGTTTTATATTGATTTGGATATGTTGGGACTTTAGTAGCTTGTTATCTATATAATTGGCCTACCAAGTTCTTTGCACTCTTTTTCTATTTATTTGTTTCGTGTCTTGCTAATCAAAAACCTAAATTGATTTGCAGCTCTGCAATAGCTGGAATTATAACTTTGCTTCATGTGTGTTTGGACATGAAGTCGATTATCTTGGGAAAATATCATTATGTTCTTTATTTCCTTGTATTGGCCATGCAAGTTTGTATCATGTGTTGGATGCATGTATCATGTATTGGCCATGCAGGTTTGTATCATGTGTTGGATGCATGTATCATGTATTGGATGCATGTTTTTTATAATTTTAACTTGACATATAAACAAATTCTTAAAATAGAATTTTCTTATATTTTCATTGACACAATATTGGCAATGAAATCATTGATTAACGTATGAAATTTTCTAAGTTAGATGAAGTTTTTGCAATGAAATCATAAGCATATTGGCTATATTCTTTACACTGGTGTTGAAGCATTGTGGTTTGTGTGATAAGACCTAGTGAAATCCATGAATAACACTAACAATAATAGCTAGCTTGAATTCTCCCTCTCACCCCATTTAGGGGGTAGGGATCCTCTTTCAAGTATAACTCATGACGGCTACGGACAAGGTGGAGGGGGGCCATTCTATACTACTATGCCCTTGAGGTCTAATGGTTCTCTCTCTATCATGGATGTTCTCAACAAGTCCCAAACTAAAGGTAAAGAAATGGTAGCCAACAAGTCCATGACCAAAACCTATGGGTTGTCTTCATGAATGTCTAAGGCTCTTGAAAAAGCTAGTAGGAATGAATAGTTCTTTTAAACATTAACTTGGATTAGTTTTAGGTTATAGAGTGATGATTTGGAGTTGGTTTTGTAAATAGTATGTATTGCCAAAACCATATTTTTTTCCTTTCTTTTGGTTTTGTAGATTGGAATGATTTGAAGCCCCCTAGACTACAACCAACAAGCCTTTAGTTGAAAAACATGGTGGACAAGAGGCTTTCAAGAGTACAAGCTACACAATATGATGCAGAGGCAGTGCTTTGGAAGCACCAAACAAGTCTAAGCACCTTGGAGGTATCAAGAAAAATCAAGTTGCTACTCCAAATTTCCTTAACACCATAGGGTTATACAGTGTTTGGCTCACATCAAAAGGGACTATATTATTGTTTACCACTGTCCAACAGGTTTCACAACCTAATACTCCACATTAGGTTGAACCCCAACTTCTTCTCCCTTGCACCAAGCAAGACTCCCTCCACACTCAACTTTAAAAAAAGTGGTTTCAAACCCCTCAAACCTTCTAACAATATTAGGGGCCTAGAAAACATCTAGCACAAGAAAACTATGTCAAACAATGATCATATTTATGAGTAGCTTGACTGTTGTCAGCACCCAAATAAGAATGCAGCATTTAGGCTTGTTTCACAAAGTAGCAAAAGTGGGATTTTGAGACTTCATGACTTCCAAACACTAGAGATGGTTTAAGACACATTCATAATGATCCAAACAAGGAATACCACTTATTAGAATCTCTGCAGCTAGCAAATAATGAACATTGATACCATAGACCTAGTAGGCAATTAGGTCTCTCAACACTGTTTTTCACCAACCACTTAATTTTTTTACAAAGGAATTGGTAATCTAAGACCAGTTTCAAATACCCTTTTCAAAGTGCTAAAAGACTCCAAAGTTTGGAACCCTGACTCCACTCCAGCATGCATTAACCCAACCATGCACTCAGGCCTAATTAATAAGTTTAGGCTTGGTATACAAGGAAAATGGCCATGATATGGGTTCATGGATCAAACTCCCAACTTTAGAGTGTGATTCTAGTCCAAATAAAGGTTCTTTTTCTTCACACCAAGTCCCAACTTCCCTCTTTCATACGGATTCATCAAATTGCATCAAATAAGGTCTAATACATGGGCATATTAGACCTAGGGCTTGCTCCCATAAATCCTTGCTGCAACCTCCTACCTCCAAACCTTCAAAATATGGAAGTTCATTGCCCTAGCTTGCCCCATACAAATTTGGAAGGATTTCCAATGTTGGGAGTTCAAACTAGGGCCATTTCTTTGGCCAAACCCTTGTTTTGAGGGTTTCATAGGCAGTGAGGAAGAAAAATGTGTAACTTTCAAATGGAGATTGATCTTCCCTCCAAACCAATGCCAAAATTCTCTAAAATACAACCTCCAACTAAACAATGCAAAATAGCAACCTTACAACCATTAAAAATCCATACAGTACAGAAAAATAGAGTGAAAATGTTGTAAAAGCAGGTTCTCTATTAGATTTTGGAAGCAAAATACATTTGAAAACTTCTCTTGCCCTCTCATTTAAGTGTATAGGGCCTATAAAGGAATTTTCCAACAATTTTAACTGACCAATGACAGTTTTATGGTTATTTGCAAAAAGTTGTTAATTTGTTGCAAAAATTGCTAATGCAATTTTGCAATTTTTATGCATTTTTGGAATCCAACTAACCTCCAACCTAAATGGGTTCTAACCATTCCAAGTGATCATTCTAAGAATCAAAACTACTAAACCAACCTAGAAAAAAAAATCTAAATCAAATTCCACCTTTGGACCAATCGATGCCCAAGTTCATATTGTCACCTTGGGGTCTTGTGTCCATCACAAATGGTGGATGGCCTTGAGGACATTTTTGTCAATCCTAAGGCCTTATTACATTGCATAAAATTTTAAATAAAAATTGATTAGGTGCTCTGCACCACAATATGGCATGTCTCAAAAGAATTCAGGAGGGCATGTGAGCCCTAAACTGGAGGACTTCTTAGGATAGTACTCCACCAATAGGGATTCAGTGCCTCTGAGCATGGAGGGCATGTATTATGAGAAACATAATAACAATACCACTCCTAATTTTGATAGGGATTCATGCAACTCAAGGATCAATTGTACTGATATGTTTCTGGACTCGATTGTGTTAAGATTTTAACCATCAATGTTTTGAATCACACTGCGTGATCCATCATCAGGATGAATAGCAAGAGATGCAAAAAACAATATTTATCTCTTGCTATTCATCTTGATGATGGATCACATAGTGTGAATCGATTTGTTGATGGTAAAAATCTTAACACAATCGAATCCAAAAACATATCAGTACAATAGAATGGATAGTGGAAATTTGTTCTCTTTAATCAAGGATCAATGTTAACAAGCTTCCACTTTCTAGGCCCATGGACATCCCAACTACTTGGAACAACACCACAACCACCTATGAAACTCAGCCTAATATGTTATTTTAGGCTACATTGGAGCATGATGAGGATGACTCATCCAAGGAGAGTATGTTTACAGATTGTAGTCTTTAGTTCAATCTTGAAATCTGCAAGTAGCAAGTCAAAAGAGCAATGCAAGTGAGCAATCTACAGGATTTTTTATAATCATCATAAAATACTCGAATTGGAAATTAATGGGAAGGATTACTTTTCTTATAATACTTATTATATAGATATGATCTTAGTTACTAGATGCTTTCTTGGACCTCCCAGATGTAGATGAGTGTAGATGTTGGTGTTCTCTTAGTGTGCACAGGAAGCGCATCCCAAAAAAAATGCCCAAAAGAAATTTTTTTTTGTCATTTGTCATTTAAAATGTTTATGAAGAGGTTTTCCCTTTACAAGCTACTACCTACTAAACTTCAACATACTTAGACTATCTCTAGATGAATCATCCACCCTCTAGTGATCAGGTGTTGCTGGAACCATAGGGACATAGAAATCTGCCACAGAGAGTTCCATTTATGGTGTATTAATATGCATACCCAGAACTGTAGGTGACATTCATTTGTAGAACCTAAGATGGCCTCATGAAAAACATTTTCAGCTATTTACTTTGCTAGATTCGATTCATCAGGGTTGCAAATGTATGGGGGGGAAGAATGCATTTTGAAATCCTCCTTTCCAAGGTTAGTTAGGTGGTCACTGGTGCATACTTAATCATTGATAGCAATTTAGATTTTTACTGCCAATGTCATATTTTTAACCATTGACATTAACTATTTGATCATGAGAATCAAGGATTGATAGAGTCTTTTGAAGCTAAATAAATTTCTTTAAGTTCCCCGAGCTTGGTCACTCCTATAGTTTAGAAGTACTTGGGCATTTTACTCAGCAAATCCCTTGCACCGTTAGCACTTTCTCACTCTTTACAAATACTTTATTTACTACTAGGAAAATTAATTACTGTTAATTGGTGTTTGCCATGCAGTGTGTTTACTTGACCCAAATATAAATTGGTATATTTCTTTGCATATGTAAATATATAATAATGAATACAATTATGTTACTTAGGGAACATACACATAGGTCCTATAGGGAAGATTTATATCCACTATCCTCTCTACATCACTACTTAGATTGCTGTGAGGAAGATTGTCCTACTTGAAGGAGGAAATCAATCATTTTCTCCTATAGTATCTTTAGTAAGCATGAGTAGCTTTTGCATGTCATAGCTCTCAAAAAAAAATTCAAATCTTCTCAATTTTTGACAACATTCTTAAGTATTGGTGTTTATATATTTACTTTGCAAACTAAAAAATTATATGACCAACATATAAGGGAAAAACTAAGTGATTTATTTATTTAGAACTATTTTTGGTATTTCCTTTTACAAGATAGATTTCTTACATGCAAAATTAGATAAAGGAGAATAACTATTATTCTGAGCTTTCTGAGGCATCTTGTCAAATAGTTCACATAACTTATCTATGCTTCCATTTTGCAAGCATTTCTCCCAAGACATATGCTACTACTTCATCTACACTATCTGACAAAATCTTTTATGCTTTGATGGATGCCTATAGCTTATCCTAAAGCTCTCATTCAACAATTATGAGATGATCAATCAAGAGGAAATAGTTGAGGGCTTAAAGTGACCCAATTTTTAGAAGATCATATGAAATAAAATGGGCGTGCGAGTAGAAAGAAACTAGAAAGACATTGTGTATAGATGAAGGCATGAAATGGATGGTTTTCAAGCACTCAACACAAACACTTAGCATTCAGTACATATCATTCGAGATCAAATGGGTGTGTGGGATTATATGCACAGTAAATAATAAAGTAGGGAATTGAACCCTCCCTGAGGCTTGCACTTGTTGAGGTCCACTTCAGTAATGGCCCTTCCTATGAAATTGTTGTCTAAAAATTTTCTAATGAGATAATGTGTTATGAGCTCTTCATTAATGGGATGGACCGTGAATCCAGGAGGCAGTTGTGCATTACCCATATCATGACTATATATAACTAAAGTTAAAAGCCTCTATTATTGAATTCTCTTCTCTATCACCCATATTCATTTCCTTTTCTATTCATGCTTCACATGGGAGTCTTTTTATATGATGATTTATTGTCAATCATGTCCATTTGCTACCAAAAAATTCTTATTCTACAAATTTGAGATGCTGGAACTTTTGTGGATGTGCAGGCCATCAAAACATACTGTAGGGAGGATGACGAACTTATTCTCAACTATTAGACTCAAGAAAGTGATACAAATTGAAGAATCTTAACTTATGGTTGTTCAAATTTTGTATTTCCTAAATGATTTCCTTTTGGCATATAACTTTTTGTGCATAGTTGCCAAGTTTACTTATTGTATCGAGCATATTAATGAAGAAGCATATTAGTTTTTATCAGTGTTTACAACAGTTTGATTAGTTATTGTCGATATTTTTCAGGCATTCTATAAAACAATTCACATGCCTTGCCTATGATATGACATTTTGCATGCATCCTGCACTCTCTCATCTAGTTGATGATCGATTACGGAGAGTGATTTGAAATGATGACCCTAAAAAACACACAATCAAATCCAAAATGAACTTGCATTACAAATGGATTGTGGAAATCTGATATTGTTGATTTTGCATGCATGTCTACCAAGACAATCACAACTTAAACATATATAAATATCAAATTTATATATTTTATAATGCAAGTTTAAGTTGTGATTGTCTTGGTAGACATGCATGCAAAATCAACAATATCAAATTTCCAAAAGATCCATTTGTAATGCAAGTTCATTTTGGATTTGATTGTGTGTTTTTTAGCATCATCATTTCAAATCACTCTCTGTAATCCATCATTAGTTGGATGAGAGAGTGCAGGATGCATGCAAAATGTCATATCATACTCAAAGCATGTGAACTATTTTATATAATGCTTGAAAAAAAATTTACACTCAAGTGTTGGTAGAAATTTCTACCTTCATTGGTCAAAATTTCTACCTTCATTGGTCAAAATTTTTGACCTTCATTGGTCAAAATTTCTACCTTTCTTGGTCAACATTTTCTAGCATCATTGGTCAAAATTTCTACCTTTCTTGGTCAACATTATCTACCTTCAATGGTCAAAATTTCTACCTTTATTGGTCAAAATTTCCACCTTTCTTGGTCAATTTTTTACCTACATTGGTCAAACTTTCTACTTTTATTGGTTGAAATTTATATCTTTATTGGTCAAAATTTTGACCTATTCTAGGGAAAACTTGCACTATGGCTATGGGAGTTTTTTTACCAAAGTATTGGTCAAAATTTTGACCAACTAGTAGGTTGGTCAAAATTTTGATTGAAAACTTTCCAAAAGTTGGTCGAAGTTTGGTCAAAAACTGGATCAAAATTTTGACCAATAATGGTCAAAAAATGGCCTCAGATGTAGTAGTGCCATAGCTATTCACAATGGGGGACCTAAGTTATTTTTTCCATTAGTTGCCCCTAACTCTAATTTTCATGGCTCTACCCTAGAGGCCATTTGGTGATATCTCCATGGTGTCTCCACCTCATGGTGCTGGTAGATCTGCAATATCTTACACTGATGTAGTTGCTTATGAGGTAGGCATTAGAGGGTAGCCTATGTGTTCAGGGTTCCAATAGGCTATGCCAGTCATAGTTAGTATCCCAATAATGATTGGTTTAGAGCTAGATATTGTTGATGAGGTCTCTGTTTATGTGAATGATCTCTCCTCTAATGTGGTTATCTTTCATTTTAAAGGTTTATGACCCTCTCTACTAGAGCTACATGCCTAGATCACTCATGTTTGGAAGCCATTCATTTCAAGTATAGATTAGATATACCTTGTTACAAGGGGGTTTTCATTTTCAAATTTGAATCTACTAAAGACAAGAATGCCATCCTACACCATGGTTTCTCATTGGAGAGAAGTTTCTCTTGATGGCTAAACCTTGGTATAAGGAGTTTGACCCATTGACAAAATTGTTTAACAAGATCCCTATGTGGGTTAGGTTGTCAAATCTCCCCCTTCACCTTTGGGTGGATTTTGTCTTGGAGGCAGTGGGGGAAGCCTTCGAGGACTTCTTGTTCGTAGATATTGCATCTTCAAATGTGTTTAGGATGACATATTTCCATATTTGGGTTAAGATTGACATTTCTAAGAGACTCCCTAAAATTATTAAGTTGAAATCACTACACAGTTTAGAAATATTCCTCTATTGGGAATGGTGACTCACTCTTCTTAGGACACTTTGGTGGAAAACTCAACTACTATTTCTAATGGCATGACTATCCCTATAGAGAAGACCTCTTCTAATCACCCTCATCTAGATTCTATCTTTGGTGATTCAACTATTGTCTCACTTATGACTTTGTCTCTGGATATTGTTGCCCCATCTCTAGATGTTATTGATCATTCCTCTATTGTGATCTATTCCGCGGCTATGGTTTTTTTAGGGGATGTTTGTGGTGTTGTTGACTTTTCTTAGTAGAAGGCAGCTAGTTTGGTGGAGGATGGTTGGACCAAAGTTAAACAAAAAAGGTTAAGCCCTCCACTCTTTTTGATATGGATTTACATTCTCAAAATTTGGGAGGGAAATGGAAAGCTTGAGTTGTGGTTATCCCTTTCATTGGCTTTCCTGGCTCTTTTGGCTATTGTTTATTTGTTGTCTAATATGGTAAGTGACTTATTCTCTATTCCTCTTTTTTTACCATGAGGCTTTAGGTGCCCATTCAAAACCTATTTATGTGGCTAATGAGTATTGTATTATCTATGATGCCACCCTAATCACTGTGTCTTCTTGGGTGACCTATTTCACCTTTGGTCTATAGTTTTGTTTGGTTTGGTCTTCATTGAAAATTTCATGATTTGTAAAGGGTTTTAGGTTTCCTGCAAAACATGTTTTCCTTATCAAAAATATTAACCAAATGATTAATTCTCTTCTATTCAAACTTCAACATGTGTGTCATTCTGTGTGACTTTTATGGACTTTCTTCTTTTCCATTTAAAATATTTTTGTGCTTATGATTTCAGTGGAGGAAGTGCCTATACTCATCAAAAATCTACTTTCCTAAACTTTTTACATGATTAAATATCATCTTTGGACCACAAACTATACATTGAAAATTTACCTTTGTTTGAAGACCTACAAAATTACATATAGTTGGATTAAATATGCTAAATTTTATAATTATAATTATCATGCTCAACTTGATCACTATAACATACCACAAAAATCTATTATCCCTAGGGCATCATGTATTTTTCATATAAGTATTTCCTAGAATTGAAATTATCTTTGTCTTATTAGTTTAGAGATATCATACATACTGACATAATTCTATAAGTCCAATGACTGATTGATAGAGGCTCAATATACACATTGATATCTTCAACTTAGTACTTACTGTTGGAATTTCTTAATGGAAAGAATGCTTCTGAGGGGGGGGTGTGGGGCAGGGGTTGAATCAGAAGTACTAGCTTTTGACCTATTTTTTAAACCCTTAATAACATATTATTGAAATGAACATGCATGCATATAAACATTAAGAAATCATAAGAAACATATATGCATCACCACATAACACTTGAGATTTTGGCAACCCAGAAACCCTCCAGGAATAAGAAGGTAAAACTGGGGTGGGGATGATACTCACAAAATCACTGCAGTAATAATGTTTGACCACTTCTAAGGGTCTGCCCTGTTAAAGGCTTTACACTGTGTCAATAGTGACCTAGTTAAAGGATTTACAAACACTTTACATGAAGTGCTACCCTATCAAAGGATTTAATCACCTCTTTAAAGGATCTACAACCTAGCTGTTAAGCTAACCTATTAACATAGGATTTTCTTTTCTAATAAAATTGGTAGAGAGTATTAGGTATAATAAACCTGATAGCTTACAATCTTTGATTGCTGAATTTAGGCACTTGATCTGCTTTCTCTGATCTTGATTCTATGAAATCTGATATCTGTTCATATTCTTTGCTTAGTTCTAATCAACTGAATATCTATTTATTTCTCTTTTCCTCTAATTCTTTTTACTCTTCACTCTGAACTCCACTATAGTTTTTCCATACACTTCTTCATCCTCTACAATACAATGATATTTTGTCTTCCTTATAAAGACATTCAAAGACTTAGGGTTAGATATGGATCTACGATCCATATTGAATCTTTGTTTACCACTCATTCCTTGCACTTTTATTATTGGTTGCATGCCTTCTCCATTTTTCTTATTGGCTGCATGTAGATTGCATAGGAAATATAAAATATTTGATCTTATCTATTTGATCCTTCGAGATTCATTATATGTCAACCATAAAATGGTTTACATATAAGTTTGTGCCTTTTCAAACTCATTTACACATTCTTTGTTACTCAACACTTACTGATTCCTAATGCTCGGCACATATAATAGAACTATCTCACTCGACTCCTGTTGTGTTCCTATTTTACTCAGCATGGTCTATGACTCGGCACCTAAATATTACTCAGCACTTGTATCATGCACGGCACCTGAAGTCACTCTTCACTTGATCTTCACTTAGCACCTAAAGACTGCTCGGCTCTAATGTAGAAAGTGGTTAAGTGTGTTGGCACTCAAATGTCAAAACCATTCTGAGACTAACACTTACTTAGAAGAATGACAAAAAATATTACATAATTATTATGACAATTTTACTAAAATATTTATAATTAAAGGTAGATGGGTATTAAATGATAAAATACTTTTAAAATTATTTCTTAAATTATGTGAACCCTCTTTATTGACATCCAAGGATGAAGGGGTTATTTTTTATAATAATAAAAATAGGTCACACTGAGTAAAATAATCTCAATTCTCAAAACATATTGATATAGATCACTACTTATGAAAGCCTTAAATTTTGAGGTTCTTCCTTAAAGTGTGGACACTTTTTCTCTATGTTTTTATCTATTAAATAATTAAAATTTATCCAAATAATTTCATCTCAACTTCTATTCCAAGCATGGTAATTCATTGATTTTTCCAAGCTAGTGGACCTAAATAATCATTGCATACATGGAATAATGAAAATATAACAAAGAAGCTTGTGAAACATTTTTTTTCAAAATTTGATCTATTTGATATTTACTCATTCAAAATTTAGGGCATTTTGTTGTACATTTTTTTAATGATATGTAATATGATCATTGGGAAAAGAATCCATTGCTTGATACCTCATTAAAAACTATTTCATAATGACAGGTATTTCTTGGTATGAGCATGGTAGAATATTTGATGGTGGTAACCAAAACTAACCTATCAATCTGTAACAAAAATATAATTTTCTAATATAAATAATATTAATTTCATACATGTGATTCACCCTTTATGAACTATAATATCAATAAATATTATATACCTTAACATACATGGCATTGTTGTTTTGATGATGGAAAATTTTAAACTAGTTTGGACAAGAATTCAAGGTGAGATAGGTCAATTCTCTAGATCTGGTGTTATGAAAGTTTCCCTTGCCATATGTTTTGTAGACTAAAGGTGTCATTCCTAGTGATGATAAGAAAGCCAAAGGTGAAGAGAATGCAAAAAAGGTGTCAAAAGAGGTGAGAATAGATAAGGGGCCCTTCTCTCATGAATCCTAGGGCTCTAAAAATTGGTGAATCATGGATCTAGTTGGATGTCATTTCTCCGAATAGGGCCCAGCTTGGACCCTAATAATGGTCTTCCCTTTTTGGGGTCAAACCCAAAGCTAAATCTTATTTCCCCCAAGTTACATGGAAAGTGGATGTTCAAAAAGGTGAGTTTGAAGATCTTTTCCTAGATTATTTGGTTGATTATTTTATATCTTCAATGGGACTTATGCTTGTGGGAATTATTTTGGGTCTTAGACCAAATATCAAAGTGATGCAAGGCATGTGCTAGATCATGATGGGCCAAAAAGTGGTGATATGAAAAAAAAACTTTTCATCTAAATTTGATGAAATGAAAAGGTTTTCTTAAGGATATTATTATATCTCCAATGATATAATTATTGTTAGATTGTGAGTTCAGTAAGTAATTATTAATTATTTTCTAATGGACTTACCTATAAAGTATTGATTTACATACTGATTGAAAAAATTTTATAACTTTAAAATGGTATAACCTTTTGAAATCCAAAAGATGCATCACATTATATGTTTTTCCTACTATGAGGAAAATAAAATAAAATGTATAGTTTTGAATGAGTTAAGGTGGTCAAACAAAAGTATTTTTTTAATTCCAAAAAAGTTGTACTTTAATATTCAAAACTAATTATTAACTTAAAATAAAATTACAAAAAAAATATGTATCACATCAAGGTATGTGTCTACTTCTTATATCTAGAATCTTAAAAAATAATATTATCATTTCATTGTTATTAAGGTGGTCAAACATACACCTACTTCTTATTTTTCCTAAATTTTTCATAATTTTGCATTCAAATTTTAAATTTTGACCAATTAAATTAATCTTTTATCAAAAAATGGATAGTATTTTAGAAACTAAATTCAATTTTCTATATATTTTATTCTTACAAATTTTTGATATAAGGTCCTTAACTAGCTCAAGATTTCACATCAAGTTTACTAACATTGATGCCCTAAATTTTTATTGCCACTTAAGGCCATTGTAGTTTGGCCCACAAAAATCTTACACATACCCTATACATGATGATAAAAGGTAAGTGCACCATTAAATGATAGGTAGATATTTCCTCTCTCACCTCTGGGTTTCTTTTTTTAGCTTTACAAATAAGGAAGATCTAGAGTTTTCTCTTTGTGGGGGTGGGGTGGGGGGTGGCTGGATATTAAGTAAGAACTCCTTCACTCTCAAAAAATAGGAATGTAATATAGAAATTTATGAATAATTTTAAAATTCATCTTCCATTTGGGTTATATTTTCAATACTTCCTTTACAATATTTTCATGAATATGTTTTCAAAGCATTAGCTTCAACTTCTTGAGAGCTACTATCAATTGACCCCATGACTCCATCAAAATCCAAACTGGTAGTTTCTAGGGTCTATGTAAATATTCATCAACTAACCAATCTACTAGATAAGATTTACATAGCCTCAAAGATGGGAAAATGGGCACAAGAAGTAGTTTATGAAGATTTTCCTTCGCATGCTTTATTCACAACAAACTTGGGCATTGAGAGAAGATTTTGCCAAAGAAACAAAAGAAAGAACATAAAGAGTGTGAAATGGTAGAGTAGAAGAATAAGTAAGATGAAAGGAAGACCTAGAGGAAAAAGAACACTAAAGAGACTTCTTGTACTAAGGATGACTCTTTGAGGATTACAAATGACAAAAACTAGCAAGGAGAGGCCAAAAATGCCCAAAATATTCTTGAGGATTCAAATTAGCGAAATGAATCTAATGAGATTCAGATGGAAGAAGAAAAAATTCATCTCCCAAGGTTGGAATAGATGGAGAATAAAGGGATGATGTGGGGTCTATGTTGAAGGATAATTTGGGTACTTTGCCCCAAAATGTCATGCTCAATGGCATGCAAGATGAGAAATAAAAATTTGATGGTAACTCAAGTGTGAGATGTCACCCGAAAATTCTTCTCTAGATTTTTTTTTTTTCTAGAGGAAGGAGAGATAAAAGAGAGCCAGGATGACTAACCATCAAGAGAGGAGGACTCAAGTCCAAGATAAATAGTTGAGCTCCTTTGCCTTCTTTTCAAGATGCTTAGTACTACCCTATATCAAGGGAAAAGGATATCAAATTTTCTATTGAATTAGATGAGGTGGATTTTGTTAGATCATCTTTTCGAAGAGTCATCTCCTCATCTAATAATAATAAGGATAATAAAAAGGAGAATATTTCAAGATTCTTATAGAATACCTCTCAAAGTACTAGAAAGAAGGTGGAGAAAGATACTTGATCATTCTCTCTAGGGGTGCTAACTTGTAGCAAAAATATAGTGGATGTATGGTCCCCAAAAGAATTCAAAGGAAGACAAAAAATAAGGCTAACCAAAGAAACAAAGAGTTTACATAAGATAGAGGATTGTAAATAGGCCATCATCCAAGATTTTACTCCTAACAAATGAAAATCCGTTCATGAAATATTAGAGGGCTTAATATCTCTCATAATAAAGATGTCCTCAAGAATATAGTCAAAGATCATAAACCAAAAATGGTGGTTTTAGAAACCAAAATGCCCAAGGAGCGGGTGGAGAAAATCAAGATTTTCAAGAATGTTTGTGTTTTGGGAAAAAATTTTGAAGGTTCATCTGAGGGCACTATTATTTCCTAGAATGAGAATATTATTTTAGGTATCATTCTCTATTCTTAATGTAATATTATTTACCTAAAATATCATCATACAAGAGACAACTTATCTTGGTTTATATCTAACACATATGCCCCCAATAACAAAGTCGTGAGGAATGATTTTCGGGATAGAATTGTTGATAAAAGGAAATATTTAAAAAACTCTAGTTGATTTGTTATTGGAGGCCTCAATATCCCCTTAAAAGATGGGAAAAAATTGGGGGTAATTTAAATCTTGAAGATGAAAGATTTTACCTATTGGATTTTCTCTACCATGAAACTTTAATGGACATTGATCTCATAGACACAAAAAATACATGGTCTAATAAGAGGTTGGGAGAGGGCATTATTCAAGTTAATATGGATAGAGCCTTAATTTCTTATGATTTTATAGTGAAGTATTATTATTACATCACTTCTTTCTCTAAGGTTGGTTTAAATGACTTCCCTATTATTTTTTCCATTGATACAATATCTGGGGAGAAGAAATTCCTTTTTATCTTTTAGAAAATGTGGATCTCTATTCTAAGTTTGAGAACTTTTTGAAATCATTCTTTGGTATTAAATTTGATGGTTTTTCTATATTTAGTATGGTCAAAAAGATTTACAATTTTTAAGAAGTGCTTAAAATTTGGAACAAGACAAGTTTTGTAGACATTTATCCTTCTAATAATGATATCCAAATTAAGATAAAATATTTCCAAGACAAGATTCATGTGGAAAGATGTACTAATAAAATTTATGATATGGAAAATGACATTTATGTTAAGAATTGTGATATTATTTCCAAGGAAGAGGTATTTTAAAGGAAAATCTAATTGGTTGGATAAAGGGGATAAAGATACCAAGTATTCTCATATTTCCACTCTTAGACATAGGGATTGCAATCAACTTTCTCATATCAACACTAGAAGAGGTGGAATCACTAGTGAGGAGGAGATAACTATGGAAATTATGAATCACTTTTCTTCTCTTCTTAGTGTTTAGAAATTTACAAATATTCAAGATGGAGAGAAACTTCTCACTACCTTTCCAAGCTTGATTTTTTACATCAAAAAAAAAAAACCTTGTGTCTATTCCTTCATCCTATAAAATTAAATATGTTTTCATGTCTTTTCATGGAAATAAAGCCCCAAGGCTAGATTGATTTACCATGTTTAATTTTCAGGAGATGTGGAGTATCATTTATAAGGGTGCATCTAATGTTGTAAAGGATTCTTTGGTACTATAACTGTTTTGAGAGAAATTAATTCTAATATATTTGTTTTGAATCCTAAAAAGCTTGATGTTGATCCTATTGAATATTTTAGACCAATTAGTCTCTATAACTCTTTATATAAGAAAATATCAAAAGTTCTCGCTAGTGTGATATTGAAGATTCTCCCTAATTTAATATTTGTGTAGCAGAATGATTTTTGTTTTAGGGAGGAATATATTGGATTTTGATAAATTTTTGTGCATGAGAATGTGTATTCATTATCAAAATATCAAAAAATGGTTTTCTCGTGAAACTTAATTTATCAAATGCCTAAGGTAGTGTGGATTGCGATTTCCTTTCAAAGGTCCATAAGCTTTTTGGGTTTGGTGGTCATTATATCTAGATCATTTACCAATTGATCTCCACTCATTTTTTTGGTTGTTAATGGTTAGATTCCCCTAAATTCTTCAAGTTGTCAAGGAGATTAAGGAAAGGAGACCCAATATTTCCTATTCTTTTTTTCCATTCTTGCAAACTTATTGGGAATAGTTTTCTCTAAGTTAGGTTTTAAAGGATCTATCTATGGTCTTAATCCTTCATCCCATCCTTTTTATTCAACTCATGAAGAAATTGTGGATGAAGGCATTCTTATGGGGGCACCTGCAATCCCTAATTCAAGAGTCATGAAACTTTCTCTCAATTTCTATTTTTTTGCAATGGGTCAATTGATCAATTGGAATAAGTATTATCTCTTTTTCCTAAATACTCCTATAGATAATTAGTAGAGGATCTCTAGAATACTTGGTTGTCCTATGTTTATGTTACTGGGTTCCTACTTGTGTCTTCTTCTATGTCTTAAGCCCCCAAAATCCTGTTAGAGTTACATTCTATAAAAATTCAATCAAAAGTTAGAGGGATAGAAAAATAATCTTCTTAACCAAGCTAGAGAAAGAACCCTTCCTAAAATTTATCTCCAAAACTTGCATACCTATGCTTTAAGTCTTTTCAAAATTTTGGGAAAATATGCTAAACTACTAGAAGGGTCTCAAAAGAATTTCATATGGTTAGGTGTGAAAGAAAAGAAAAGGTTGGATCTCATTACTTGGGACCAAATCTATACAAAAAAAAATGTCTTCAAGGATTGGTATTATACAAATTAAAAGGATGATCAAGGCCCTCCTTATGAAGAAGACTTGAAGAATTTATTTTGAGGAAAGTGAGTGAAATCAGAGTTGGAAAATAGAATACTTTATGATCATTCTACCATTTGGGATTTTCTAGTTGCTCCAAATGTGGAAGGTGGCTATTAAAGTTGGAGATCTATTTAGGATTGCAAAGATGTGAAAAATAAGGGTGCTACATGGAAACTAGGAAACTACAGATAGATCAAATTCTAGGAGGATAACTAGATGATGGATGGTCCTCTTAGGAATAAGGTTTAGGATTTGGAGACAATAGATCAATGTTAAAGTATATTGATTTCTTTTGTTGGTTAATCACACATTGAGGAACATCCAATTGATATTTAACTCTTGGAATGTCAACGAGGAAATGATAGACACAATTATCTGAAGCAATATCCCAAATGGCTTCTATTCTATTGCTTCAAGGTTGCTTTCCCACACTCCTAAGGAAGATCCTCCTTTTGGGATTCTTGTTTTATTATAAGCATCACTCCTAAAGTGGACATATTCTATTGAATAATGATTCAAAACAAGATTATCTCTTTGGATAACCTTTGTAAAAAAGTCTTTAATATGGTTAATATATGTTTTCTTTGAAAAATGGAATATGAATCTATATATTTTTTTTAAATTATTGTTCCTATGCACATAAAGTACAAAGATTGATAGATCACTATTAACATGTATATGTACATATGCATGTGTATGGATATATGTATTTCTACACACATACATACACATAAAAAAATTTTTCATATTTAGAAGTGTGGTATTTTTTTTTCAAGTAGTCATCTCTCTTCCTTTTGAAAAGTGTCATTCCAATATGGGTCTTGTTTCTTGTACCAATATGAATCTAATATATAAAATACAATGGTTCCCCTTTTGACAATGATAATGACAACAACGATGATGTGAGTTGACTAGATACATGAAATATGATGATAATGACCCTTTTCTTTTTTCTATCACTGTTAATTTTGGTGTTAGTCATTTTTTAGGAAATTGTGTTCTTCAAAGTCTTTTAAGGAGAATAGTGAAACTAGTTTAACTTTAACTAGGAACATTTTTTTTGGTGAATGATACTCAACTTTTCATCCTCTAAATAAGGATGGTCAAGTCAAAGGTTCTAATTCAACTTTCTCCATAAAGTGACTTGTTGATGAAGACAATGATTGTAGACTTTCAATATTCCAAAGATTTTATGGATATTCAAATTCCAATAAATCAGGTTTTTTTTATGAATAAGGATGGTCAAGTCAAAGGTTCTAATTCAACTTTCTCCATAAAGTGACTTGTTGATGAAGACAACAATTTTAGACTTTCAATATTCCAAAGATTTCATGGGTATTCAAGTTTCAATAGATTAGGTTTGTTTTATGAATAAGGATGGTCAAGTCAAAGGTTCCAATTCAACTTTCTCCATAAGTGACTTGTTGATGAAGACAATGATTGTAGACTTTCAATATTCCAAAGATTTTATGGATGTACAAGTTTAAATAGATCAAGTTTGTAGGAAAAAGAAAGACAAGATTACCTTTTTAAATATTTCTTATAATATCCAAAATGGAAAGCAAAATATCAAATCAAATTGTAGATAGTTTGTTAAGTATAGAGGAAAATGAAAGAGATAGTTGGAATTGGGGATAGGTTGTAATAACCATTGATGCACACTTTTCTTATTACGAAAGAAGTTTTTCATCAATTTATGCGTGATTTTATTAGTCAATCTTGAAAGAATTGTAGACATATTTAGGAAATTCTTTATTAGCATACAAATAATTTCTTAGTCTCCCTTGGAAGAGTTGTATAATTTAATTGGAGCCTCTATTGAAACTTTTTTATATGCACAAAGATAAGGGATGATAAAAATTCAATGTTGAAGATTTCTTTTAAAATTCCTATGTTTGGGTGTCTTTTCTCTCTTTTTAAACTGAATCCATTTTTCAAATCTATTAATTATACTTCAATTTTGGTTTTGATCCTAATAGATTCCCTCATTGAAAAAAAATAGTGACCTTGTACTTCAATTTAAAAATTGAAATAAATACATTAATATCTAACCATCAATAAGAAAGATGTACCATTTTCTAAAAAGAATTCAAATGAATAAAATCAGTATATTCCTTTATACTTATAAAAACTAATATGTTCTTGAGGCTCTTCTCTTAATATCCCAAAGATTTTGCACATCTTCATCATATAAATTTTATTTCTTGTTTGGTTTAGATAATATGATTAATACATTTGCTTAGACACCATCCTCCTTGGTGATTTCATTACTTTTCTTTTTACAATTTCATTATTTAGGTACATTTTTGAGATGTAGTTTCATTCAAATTTAAATAGATGCCATTTTTATAATTTTTTATATTTTTGCAAGCTAATCATTTAGTCACACTAACATATTATAAGTACTTCTAGTTTAACGAGTAATTTTATGAAAATAATCCTCATCAACCTTATTGTAGGGAATGAAAAATAATTTTAAAAGTGGATTAATTTTCTATAATTTTAGGGATTGTTTTTAGTTCTCTTCCTCTCATTAAAGGCTCTCCCCACATTGAGATGAATGAGACTTGTCATTATGCAATAAAAATTAGTGTTTTTGTTTTATTATAGAAACTCAAGCAGAATTAGCTTGGAGCTTATATCCTCACCCTTGTTGTACTTTTTTTAGACTCATGGATATGTCTTCATACATGAAGATATTTCTTATAATGTTTTTCTTTATACATTTCTCGGAAGCAGTTCTTGAAAATTACAAAATGTATTTTTAAAAGTTTTTTAGAGATATACAAATTACATTGAGCTTTTTTCAAATGGTGATGTTTGGTTTACAAGAGCTTAAAGAACTAAATAAATACATTTTTAGAAATATATTTAATTTTAAATATAAAAATTATTTTGAAACACCAAAGAGTTATTAGTATATAATGAAATAATAATCCCTAAGGTTTCATTGATAGATCACTATTAACATGTATATGTACATATGCATGTGAATGGATATATGTATTTCTACACACATACATACACATAAAAAATACATTCATATTAAAGAGTGTGTTATTTTTTTTTCAAGTAGTTCTCTCTCTTCCTTTTGAAAAGTGCCATTCCAATATGCGTCTTGTTTCTTGTACCAATATGGATCTGATATATAAAATACAATGGTTTCCCTTTTGACAATGATAATGACAACAATGATGATGTGAGTTATCTAAATACATGAAATATGACGATAATGAACCTTTTCTTTTTCTGTCATTGTTAATTTTGGTGTTAGTCCTTTTTTAGGAAATTGTGTTCTTCAAAGTCTTTTAAGGAGAATAGTGAAACTAGTTTAACTTTAACTAGGAACATTTTTTTTGTGAATGATACTCAATTTTCCATCCTCTAAATTTATCGTAAAAAGTAATTTTACAAATTGTCTTAGAAAAAATTTCGCTTTGACATATGGGGTATTTATAGAATTATGTATTAGTGGTAAAAAGGCCTTGATGTAATATATGTCTATCACATGTTCTCATTAATATTATGAATTCTTCTACTTGGTGGTTGTTGGAAAGGGGGAAAACTAAGTGGAGGAGGTGAATCAATGTTCCATCTCAAATTTATTCAACCAATTCAACATATAATTAACTTATACTAAGAAGAAATATGCATGAACACCAAGTAAATAGAGCTCAACCATAACTCACCAATTTTTATCATGGAAAATATATTAGGGGAAGAATAATGGTGTGGATGACACCCATAATACAACATGCTAATGAAATTTTGTCTTTGGCATATGTAGGGAATAGACTTGCATTCATGCACATTGCCTAGAGAGTAATGCTCAATATAATTTTCCTTAGACACCTAGGAAGTCAAACTTACTTACAATGATCACTATAATGATCTAAATATAGTGAACTATGTATATTAGCTTCATATCGCACCTAATTATAATTCCATGTAAATGCAATCAAAGATTTGATACCTTAGGTTCTCCAATCTCCTTTAAACACTTATGTAATGCCCCGCCTAGAGATCCTTGGAAACAAGGATGGAGAATAAGCCAAAATAATTTTTTTTTGACAAGTGTAAGTGCACATGACAACAACATAGATGAATCTTACAGATCACAATGGAAGACTTAATGACCATCCTAAAACCCAACGGATCTCCAAACATAACCACTAACCAAAACAAAAACAAGAAAACATAAGAGATCAACCAAGCTAAAAGATCAAAATAGACTTCTGAAAATTGTCTAAGTCTGAATTCTAAAGCCCTAAAATTTCCTTGAATCTTTATCTTAGCCCGTAGAGTTCTGAAACCCATCTCAAATGAATCGTCACATATATTAAAATATATCTTAAGTATAAGAAATTATTCTTATACTTAAACGATAAATTTTAAACCCCGAAGGACTATAACAGAAACTAGAAAATTGGATTTCAAGAGAAACCATCAAAAATCAAAATGCAACAACATAGGGTCGAAGAACACCCAAAAGGGTATCTAGATCAACTCTTAAAAAGTTTGGATCATGAAAAAAAGTGCCCATTGTCTGCCTACACAAGTTTTTTACAAAAACTATGCGATACTTTAATGTAGCATAGAAAAGTGTTGCATGACATTACTCAAGAAGGAGTGTGACACTTTCAGGGACTGGGTGATACTTTTCCTTAAGGTGTGTGACACTTTAATAGTGTCGTATGATGTTTCTCAAAGAGGCATATGATACTAAAAAGTGTCGAGCGACACTTCTCTAAAAGGTGTGCAATACTCTTCCAGTGTCGCATGACATTTCTCAAGAAGGCATGTGATACTTTATAGTATCATATGATATAGTTTTGTATAGGCATGCAATACATTTTAAATGTCGCACAATGCTGAACAAATGTCGCCCATAGAAAGCAAAAATATTTCAAGAACTCAGAAAGGGGAAAAATAGACAAATGAACCTCCACACCGAGGAGTACTGGATCCACACTTTGAGGCTAGAACACTCGAACCAAAACTGAGTAACTAAAATACAAAAAATGGGAATCTAACCATCTAACAAACAATAAAGGAATAGTACAAAAAGGAAACATCACAACAACTAAAATAACATCGCAATGAACAAAATAATCAAATAAGTACATGGTTCCTCCCAACCATCAATGGTATCATAAGACCATCGTGGGCTCTAGCCATCCCCCGTGTGTAACATCCCAAGCCACTGATCAGATCATCGGTGTTGTCGTGAGAGGGACATCACTACTAAACATGCTACAATATAAGTAAATGAAATCTAACATGCTAGTAGAAAGCATAAGATAACCCTTTAATTAGATAACATCATCTACTATATGCTAAACATCATAATAAGGAATGTGTAAAACCAACATCATGTAAACATGAAAAACAACATCCCAATGAAAGCATAAATCACTAGAAAGCATACTACGTAAATCGAAGTACCAAGTGACACATCCAGAAACAATCATGCTAGAACAATAGACCATCTCTGTACATTGATCCCTAGCAATGGTGAAGGTAGCTACGCCTCCCAACCATGTGGCACCTATAGGTCCACACCCATCGTGCTGATGGAGATAATGATCCAACCACACACACACAAAACAACAACCATGGCTAACACACACGCCAAGTAGTATGATGATTGAATCCAATACATAGACAATGCATAAACTATAGGTCCTAGTCAGACATCTCAATGGGCTACTACGTAGGGACTGACATCATGGAGAGTTGCTTGGCATCGACAAGCCCAAGCTAGTATAGGTAGCTACTCTTCTCAATGGAAGGTGCACAACCTAGGGAAGCTACTCTTCATGAAAGAAGGCACACAACCCACACATTTTATTATCTTGTATTTATTACCACCCAATGTTTTAATTTAATTATCATGTATATAAAACTTCCTCTACCAATCGAGAAATAGTCACCAAGTTGCAAGATAGAAGCCCCTCCATATGCTACCCTACCCTACCCATTCTCATCCAACAATGAGTGCCTGTAGGCATGCAAACTCCTGACTCAACCCAAATGATCACAACTTCTGGAAGGACCATGGAAGATCAAGCCCCGTAGGTCACTCGACAGATGTACATGTGTGTGGTGCACCACCATCACAGAGATCATACACAAGGACAGGATGAGAATGCAAACAGAAGTCAGTTGATCGAAAGCATAATCAGGATGATAGATGCTACATGCATCCCAATGCAATAAAAGATGGAAAAGTGTTTTGACTAGTATCCAAACGAATCATCCAGGTCTACGAACCACAATGTGTCGAGAAAACTTGAGAAAATAGGGTGGCATGCAAAATGAGATAAAAACCTCAAATTTTGGAAAAATTCCAAATTAAAACCCATTTGGCCTTTGGGTTCAAAAACCCCAAATATTCAAAAATAAAAAGAATTGGACACCATATGCAAAAATAGCCAGCATAACGGCCCAAAAACCCAAATCCCCACTCCAAAAATAGGGAAAACGTTCATACCCGACCAACTAGGCAGAACTAGCAAATAGTAACAGAGGGGAACACTAGTTCTCAGCCTCCTAACATATTGCTACAAGAAATAGAAGGAGAAACAGAGCAAAAACATTAAAACAGGAAGGCCCTACCTGACAGAAAAAGGGTCCAAAATAGAAACCCACAAAGTAAAATAACCAATCTGCCAAAACTGGTAAAACAGATGGCAAAGAAAGAACTCCTTGAGCTGAATCCAATGAGACCAACCTCACAAAGATCTCGTGCTCACAGCTCCCACAACGAATAAAACAATAATCCTTCAGAAGAGTATTTCCAAATTTGCTCTCCAATTCTATTTTCAAATTGTGAGAAGTGAATAATGAATTCACTTTTCCAATACTTACTCATTTTGAATGAATAGTTGATTATGGAAAATAGCTAGCTGGAGTAGTTAAACTCCAAATCGACCCAAATGAAAATGGGTTATTATCCATAATGGAAATTCACCTAAGGCAAAGCTACCAGAAGTTAAATCCAAAAAGATTTAAAACTCAAAAACCCAAAATGACAAAAAATCACTAAATAGTTTTGTGACAAAAGTGACTTCTAAAAGCACAAACACACTTACTAGTCTAGTCGCATAATTCAAATGATTTTACATTTACTAATCATCGAAAGGCTTTAATTAAAACAACTAAATAAGGATACGTCGACCATACAGGAGCAATATTGGCAAAATATGAATAGTTGGGTCACTAACTCCATAGGCCACTACCAGGGATATAATTCTTGCACACTAAAACACACGATCAAGTGCAATTGCATATAACATAATAGCCAAAGCAATTAAAGCATTAAATAACTCATTAATCCATTTACACCACTCACATTAGCATTAATCATAAAAGACGAGAATGAAGTAAATATCTATATTATAAAATCCATCTCAAAATAGCATCAACATGCAAAATGATAAACTGAATAGCATAGCAACAAAGTATCTATGGAATGGAAGTCAAAGTAGAACATTTGATCCTCAGGTCATCTCAAGGTACAATATCAATAAGAGTATCAAGTATCTCTCAAATCAAAAATAGACAAGGTACAGACTACAAACACGTGAGGCACTACAACTTCTCTACATCAAATAGAGGTCTAAGATCTAAAATTATTACACAAAATTTATAGGTCACAAATCAATTAAGAATTCAATAAAACTAAAAATCTTTGGCCACACTATTTCCTAGTCTCCTCCATAAATTATATAGTAGTGCAATCCACAATTCAATTTACAAAGTTTACCTAAAAACATTCTTCGGATATGTAAACCATTTTTTGTTTCACCACCAAAAATTGATTCCAAATCATCATCCAAATAGAGATAACCATTGTTATACCTTTTAGCATGTTGGCTTAATTGATTTGACCATTGAAAATGTTTTACCAAATTATGAAATAAGTTTTTCTCAACATGCTAGCTTTTTCTAGCTTTTCTTCACACAAATTGCCTGTTAGAATGCTTTAACTCTTACACACTAAAGATATGCCAATGAACCTTTGGGATCATCAATAATTCACCTTAAAAAAAATTCCTTTGATGAACACTAAAAAATACTTAGCTAGTAGCTTGTACAAATCCAAAATTTGACTTCTTTGTATGTCATGTTCCATATACATCAAAAAATTGTCCTATCACTTATTTGATCTCGTCATTGATTGCACTTTTGGGGATGATGTATTTACATGATGTTTCAATAAATGGAAACACTCTAATCATTAGATTGTGTATCATTCCATTTTTCCAAAATTTTCATATTTTGATACTTCTTAATCATGGTCCATTATAAATGTTAAGATGTTTCCAACTATTGATTATCCTTGGACATTGGTCTAAACACTATATGGAGACAAGGGGTTGTTTTGTTGGCTTGGTTTTTCACATTTAATTTTTTGCAAAATTATAGTGAAAAATCCCATTATCTTGTTATAATTAGGGATTGTGTGTCTTTGAATTGACTTTACCCTAGAAAAAATCCTTAATTTGTCCTACCCTAATGTTGGTTGTCCCCTAGGTTCCTAAAAAATGGGTTTACATTGTTTGCATCTTAAAGAAATGCACAAAAATTTCCAAAAAACCTTTGATTTTCTTTTGAAGCCTTCTTTTTGTAAGGTTTTTCCTACTTGCTTTATATATATATATATATATATATATTTTTTTTTCCCTACCCTAAGTTCTAATGTTTTATTAACCCAAGGTCTTATTATAATCTTTTTTATTTTACACAGGTTACCTTTTATGGTTGAGTAATGATCAGTTCATGAAAACCCTTGATCTTCCTTAAGATCAAGGGTCGTTGTTATGTCATTATGGCATGAAGATGATGTTTTAATTCATGTGACATAGTGATAGAGTGACACCTATTTGTGAAACCTAGCTATGGTGAAACTTTAGAACAATTCGTCACAACTGATTAGACTTGAGATCAATGAGCATCATTATGTCACTAATAGAAGTTTCTTGACCTTTATCTTTAGCAACATAGCAACAAGAAGACACATGGAAGTGGTGGTCCATTTCCTTTTGTAGCTAGTGGGGTTGTTAGATGAGGCAATAATTATCTAGTTTTGATTTGTTGCTTTGTGAAGTAGGCTAGGTTCCTAGCTTATTTTTATCCACTATTGATCTTAAGATGAATCTAGGGTTGTCGCTATGTCATTATGAGGAGTTGCATGATTTTGAACTAAGGCTACATAATGACATCTTGACACATGGAAATGATAGGGCCATCCCATACAAGGAGTTGTTAAAGGTTTCTATCAGTACAAGGCTCTAACTGTGTAGTTTTTATTCGTTGCAAATGAGAAACATAAGGAAAGAATGTACATGGTCATAACATCTGATCTTGGAAGGATTAGTGGTTGTCACTTTGTTGCTAACATAAGTTACACAAAAAATACTCATAGAGAGATAATTCCAAGGCAACACATGTACTAGTGGGCCTGTTGTAGTTCATAATATGGTTTCTAGTTTTCTATCAAATTGAAGATTGATCAAAGGTTGTCACTATGTCGCTAGCCAAAAGTGTAAGGTTGTTAACTATAGAGACATGGTGATAAGTTGACACATAGCATGGGTGACCCACTTTCAAGTAAGGCTGAAGTATTATCCTTGATCGTCAAATGCATGAAAGATCTAAGGTTGTCATTATGTCACTAGTAGGAACTCCTTGACCTTTAACCATAGTGACATAATGATAGGCCAATGTGTGTCTTATGACATGTAATTGTTACATGGGGAGTGCCAAAAAGGTAGTAAGGTTTCCATGTGTCAAGATTCAATTGCTTTGGCTTCCAGAATAGAGAGTTGAAGCTAACAAAGTGCAAATTGTATCTTGATCATTAGATTTTTGTGAATCAACCACCCTATTTCAAATTCAAAAAATGATATTCTATTCTCTATAACATATTTATGGGAATTAAAAGCTTCTCGTGTGAATTGATATGAATATTACAAAAGAAAAAAATGAAATTTTCATTCTATGAAGAGATTGTTGAGAAATTGGAACGTGGTACCTACGAAAAAATTGTTACTGTGCTATATTGAGTCATAAGTTTTTCTATATCAACATCTACTACAACAATCAAAGATGAATTGAAAAAGCCAAGTAAGTATTTCCTCCACCTACAAGTAGAATTATGGTATCCTATGATTTTTATTCATAATGACTCAAAAAAAGGAGTTTTCTAGGAAAAATTATTCAACTAATAAAAATACTCATGATGATTTTCTGGAACAATTGAACAAATCCACTAATGATGTTGCACAAATAAAAAAGTTAATCCCTATAAGACCTAGGTTAAAAGTAGTAGATGGTTTTTATGATAGGGGGAATTGTACCTAAGATGCGGTGACATCTAAGACTAGGTTACAATTGTTCAAGAAGTGGTTCTCTAAAAGAAAATTATTTGCTCCTCATGGAAAAATTTATAATTTTGACCTAGGAAAACTAGTAGCCTAGTAGTTTTTATGGACTCAGACCTCCTTACTACTATAGCCCAAAATTATGACCCTATAACCCAAATGGTAAAAGGAGTAAATAGGAAGTGCCTAGTAGAGACCATTGCTAAAGAAATCCAAGGAGATTGTGGAATGGATCCCACTTCAAAGTATCACAAGGTTATTGATTTTTAGGGTTTGGAGAAGGAGTACTTATCCCACAAAGTTCAGTTCAGGCAGGGGGCATTGAGAGGACTTTTGGCCATAATTAGAAATTTGACGTTTGTCACAACCTTAACTAAGGAACCTTTTAAAAGGAAATTCTTTAATTCTAGAGCCATAGACATATACATGTCTCTATGTGGGATTTTTAGTTAAGATGAGCAAGATTTTATGCCCATAACATTTATGTATATGATGGTACAAATTTCATCCTTTGGAGTTGATATTATATTTTATTTTGCATCTTTTCTAGCTAAAGGAATCCATGTGGGTTTGATAGGGATTTATAAAGGAAAAATTGAGAAAACTTTTGGTTTCTACTCTATGTTGATGCATATGTTTCTATTCAAAGGAGTCAATTTTTTGAGAAGGAAATAACATAATGGGGAGCCTATGCCAGCCCAATTATGGAGTGTAGACATGACTTGGGATGCAAAAGAGGCAAGTTTTGTAAGATTTGATAGATATTTTGCATCTAGATTGAGGAACCTTTTGCTAAAAGATAATCCTAGGATACTTAAGGAATTTTTGGATTTCATTAGGCCTATGGATTGGCCTAATAATTTGAAAGTCTCCCATAGTTGGGCAGATATTATTCCATATCCAATGTCTACTATTTTTAGAGTGTATAGATTCTATGGAACTCCACATGTACTACCCTACCAAGTACCTCTTAGGGTAGGGTTAGCTAAAATTCTATGGAAAATAGGGGGATTGGAAGAGGAAAAACTAATTGGTAGATCAAGGGGTTCCATTTTCCCATCTTTCACTGTGGCTCATTAGTTTATAATTACAAAGGATGGTTGGATTTTTCTATATAAAGTGTTAAACCCATATAAAATGGGAGTCTCTCATCCTAGGTAAAATGATAATGAGGGATTATTTGAAATTTTTAGACAAAGGGCTAAGGCCAAGGCTCACCAACATGAATTCTATTTTCCATAAGATATAATAAGAAATTAATTCTCCCTCCAAGAACAAGAAATAAAGAAAGAAAAGTGGAGCGTTTATTCTAGGGTATTGGAATTCATTAATTCTTTTGAAAAGGAATATAGTCCATTAAAATATGCCAAGACATGAGCTAGTAAAGTAAAGAAGTTACTAATAACTTTTGTAGAAATTATGGTCACAATGAATGAAAAGAAAGCCTTCCTTATCAGTGCATATCCTGATAGAGAAAGGGAGGTAATGAAGAGATTATCTTTCACCCCTACAATAGGTTCAAGACAATTGGTTATTCAAAGGAAACTTGGTTACAACATAGTCAGAACTAAGTAGTAGATAACTGCCAAGGGGAAGGAAATGGTTGAGTCAACAAATATTGTTTTAACAAGAGGACTCTAATTGGAAGAAAGGCCTATAAAGCCAATGCCTAAGAGGAAGAAAATTGAAGAGAGGAAGGTGTCACAAGGGGAAGATTACACACCATCCCAATCTCCCTTACGTATAGGGGAAGAACAACTCAATGGAGAAAAAATTGAGCAACTTGGATCTCAACGTAGAGTGTTCATCACCACTACACAAAATTGGAAGAAGAAAATTTCATAGAACCTCCTATGCCCAACCTAGAATTGACTATGGCTGATCTCAAAGGAAAAGAGCTAGATCCTATAATAGAACAAGCTAGCGATGAATTTTTATGAAATGAAAACTTTGTGAAGTCAAGGGATTTCTACCAATTTTCCTGGAGAACAAATATTGAAAATTTTGAGGAAAGATGTCATAAAAGGAAAGATGAGACACTAGAGAAAGAGGATTCAATTATACAAGATGAGATTAAGGGGGAAATGATGCAATATTTTGGTAGTATGACTCTTAAAGAAGGAAGAAGAATAATAAGATTATCTAGAGTTCTACTTTTACAAATTGGGACATTGCAGATGCAATGATGTTTAATATTATTACAAAGAATTTGAGTACTAAGTAGAAAAAGTGAAGGGAACTTAGTGTTGCTAAATATAGTGAAGACCATGTTGCTACTCTTTAAAAAGAGCATCTAGAGCTAGCTATTCTAAAACTAGTGACTTTGAAGTAATGGACAACTTGATTGTCAAAAGAGTAGAGGATACTCCAAATGAAGAGGCAACAAAATTAAATTTTGAAACAACCATTGCTAGGAAAGAGAAAAAGTATGTGCAATAGTTATACAAAAAATATGAACAAGTCCTAGATGCCTATAATAGGGAAGTCCAGAAAAGGATTAACCTTGAAATAACAATGGCATGACATCAAGGACAATCTAGCAGGCTTAGGATTTCTTATCCTCCTCCTCTAGTACCATCTTTCAATACCATCCCAATTGTGAAAATTCCTAGTACTCCCCAAGAGCCACAAATGTATACTATCGAGGAATTGGAGGAAGAGAAGGAAAAAATATGGTCATTGAATGTGGAATTGGGCATTAAGCATGAAAATAGAATCTGAGATACAATTTAGGTCGGCCCTCATTTTATTTAGAATTATCAAAATTAATAGAGATATGGATGAGCTGATAAACAATGAGGCAACTTTAAGGCCAATTTTAAATAAATGGATTAGTAGGGGTGTTACCATTATAGCTCTTTGTTGTCATGTCATAGATTTTTCTGATGAAAAAATTGAAAAGACTTTTGACAAAGCTAATGATCTATTAGATTTTGATCATAAGAGAAATTTTTTGCAAAGAAGAATAAGAAATTGTTTCCTGAGGTACCTTGGTAAAAATTTTAATCTTTTCCACATGTACTTGAAGGTATGGGTCTGATAAGAGAAAAGGAAGAATGAGCAAAAGAATTAAATGAATTAACGAGCATTAGGCTTAATATAGTTGTAAATGATAAAAAGTATATTTGGTTTGCTAGAACTATAGAGGAAGTGGTACAAGTACAATCATTTTTTTATTCTTTTAAGCAAGGTTTTGATGAAATAAGGAAAATAGGAAGAGAGGTTTTGTAGTGCCTCTCCCATTTGACTTCTGTAAGTTATCTTGATGGATGCAACCTTGCTAATCTTTTGTTGTGATGGGATCATGATTGTGACCCTGAGTGGTCTACACGATCGAGGTGTTTGGATTTATGTTTCTGTATTAGTTGCTTTGTTTATGCTTTTGATTGATCCATGAGATTATGATGTGATTTTGGTTCACTGAGGTTTGTGCTAGTGGTTACCAAGATCGATGTGGTATCATGAGGTCATTTCGTGATTACCCTAAGATGTGTGCAAAGATTGCACTATGTACTATTACCATGCTACATTGGACTAGTTTCCTATAGCAGTGGTTAGTCATGTTTATGATTGTGTTTTCTTATGTGTTTTAAGTGCCTTTTTAATGCAGAGTAATAAATCATTATTAAATGTGTAAGTAATTAAATGGATTGTTCATGTGAGATTATTTGGTTATGTGTTGCGGACATTTACCTTGTTACATTTCTAATTAGAGAGATATTTGTTACTCATGTTATGTTTACATTTGAGATAACCTGAGGGTCAGATGTTACTCCTTGATTTGAGTATCATAGATATTAGACTACTATGTTGGTCAGTTAATCATATTGCATGATGATGCCATTTTGAGATGACAGTGTGTTTTATGATGATATTTGGTATTTGGACATACCTCTAATTATGTTATGTGATGGATTTAATGCTATGGTTATTTACTTCATTCCTGCGTTGTTATGCTTTATGTGAACATGAGTGATGTAAATAGATTATTTTAATATAATTAAATAAATGGTTAAATTAGGTGATTTAACTCATTATTGCTTCGGCTATGTTAATATATGCAATTGCACTTGATCGTGTTGTTTAGGGTGCAAAATTTATATCCCTGGCAGTGGCACATGGAGTTAGTGATTAATCCTTTTATATTTTACCAATGTCATCCTGGTATGGTCGACATATCCTTTATTAAGTGTTTAAATTAAACCTTTCGGTGATTATTAAATCCAAACTCATTTGCATTATGTGATTAGACTAGTAAGTGTGTCTGTGCATTTAGAGGTTCGCATTGTCACGAAAGTTATTAAGGAGATTTATGTGTTTTTGAGTTTTTGAGCTTTTTAATTGATTTATTTTATTTTCTGGTAGCTTTTCCATAGATGAATTCCTATTTATAGGAATAGCCTATTTTTGTTTGGGTCGATTTGAGGTTTAACTAGGTTGGCTAGTTATTTTCCCTAATTGATTATTCACTCGAAAAGTGAATAAGTATCCAAAGAGGAATTTAATTCCTCACTTCTCACTTTGAAATTGAAAAGTTGGAGAGTAAAACCCAAAATCCTCTTCATAAGGATTTATTGTTTTGTTCGTTGTGGGAGCTACAGGCATGGGATTGTCATGAGGTTGGGCTCATTAGATCTAACTAGGGGAAACCTTGGATTGCCGCAATTTTTAGCTACTTCTGCGAGATATTTATTTTATGGTTCAGATTCCCATTTTTCTCTTTTGGCTGTAAGGTAGGGCTTTCCTATTTTATTGCTTCTGCTATGTTTCTACTTTTGTTTTTGGTATTCATTTGTTTGGAGGTTGAGAACTAGTGTTCCCCTCCATTTTTGTATGTTAGTTCTACCCGGTTGGGCAGGTATGAACATTTCCCTATTTTTCGGGATGAGGGTTTGGAGTTTTGCACCATTATGCTGGCCATTTTTGCATACGGTGTCTGATTCCATTTATTTTTGGATTTTTGAGATTTTTGAACCCAAATGTCAAATGGGTTTTAATTTTGAAAGTTTTTCAAAATTTGAGGTTTTCACCTCATTTTGCATGCCGCCTTGTTTTCTCAAGTTTTCTTGGCACATTGTGGGTCGTAGACTTGCATGATCTGTTTGGATATTAGTTAGACCACTTTTGCACTTCTATGTTGCATTGGGATGCGTGTTGCATCCGTACTCTCGACATTGTGTTCAGTTGAGTGATTTTATACCTGTTATGGTTTCTTTTAGACCTTTACTTTTGTTTCATGAACACTAGGATTCATGTAGAATCCATACTCTCGGATTGAGGCCGGTTGAGTAAGTTCATGACTTTTGGTCTTGTTACATCATCAGGATTCGTGTAGAAACCATACTTTCAGATTGAGGCCGGTTGAGTGATTTTTTGATGTATGGTTTTATTGGCTTTGGGATTTGTGTAGAATCTGTCCTCTTGAGTTGCTTTCGGTTGGGTGTTTTGTTTTGCATTGTGTTCTCATTCTTATCCTGGTGTTATGATCTTCATGATGGTGGTGTGACACAAATGAGTACATACGCGTACATTTGTTGGGTGACTTGCGAGGCTCGATCTTTCATGGATTTGTCGAAAGTTATGATCATTGGGGTTGGGATGGGAGTATGCATGCCCACTGGCACTTGTCATAGGATGAGCATGGGTAGGGTAGGGTAGCATATGGAGGGGGATTCTATCTCATAGCGTGGTGACCTTAGTCCCATAGGGTTGGCAGAAGAAGTTTTAAATAAGTGATAATTAAAGAAAATGTGTGACTGGTAATAAAAACTTGAGATAATAAAATGTGTGTGCGGGGCCCTCCATTGAGGAGTTGAAACGCACGATCTGAGCTTGGGCTTGTTGATGCCAAGTGACTCTCTATGATGTCAACCCCTACTTAGTAGCCTTTTGAGTGTCTAACTAGGACCTATACTCCTTGCATTGTCTTAGGTTCTTGGTTGCAGCCATCATACTGTCTAGCATGAGTGTTAGCCATGGATGTTGTTTTGTTTGTTTGTGGTTGGATCTTTATCTCCATCAATATGGTGGGTGTGGACCTACGAGTTCCATGTGGTTGGGAGGCGTAGCTACCTTCACCACTACTAGGGACTGGTGTACAGAGACAGTCTCTTATCCTAGTGCGACTGTTGTCGGATGTTTTCACTTGGTACTTTGGGTTTCGAAGTATGCTTTCTTGTGATTTATGCTTTCATTGGGATGCTTGTATATCATGTTTAGATGATGTTAGTTTATTTGATGCATTCCCTTATCATGATGTTATTTGATTTAGTAGTATATCTGTTTCTTACTATTGTTTAGCATGTGATAGGTGATGTTATCTTCTATAGGATTATCTTATGCGTTATCACTAGCATGTTAGATTTCCTTATGTTGTTATTGTGCATATTTTTAGTAGTAATGTCCCTATTACAATACTACTGATGATCTGGTTGATGGCTTGGGATGTTACACGTAGGGGATGGCTAGGACCCACGATGGTCTTATGATGCTATTGACGATTGGGAGGAACCATGCACTTATTTTGGTTGTTTAGTTTCTTCTGGTATTTCTATTTACTGCGATGTTTATTTTAGTATGTTCCTTACTATTATGGTTCAGATGGATAGATGTTCTTCTTTTTGTGTTGTTCTTGCACTCGAGTGTTCATTCCTCGAGCCTTTGTGGATCTGGTACTCCCTAGTGTGGAGGTTCTTTGCTCTATTTTTGGTCTTTTTTACTTCAAGGAGTGTTTTCGTGTTTCTATGGGTGACATTTTGTCAGCATTGTGCAACAAAGAAATGTATCGCACGCCCATACAAATTGTGTCGTACGATACTGTAAAGTATCGCATGCCTTCTTGAGAAATGTCGTATGACACTAGAAGAGTTTCGCATCCCTTCTTGAGAAGTGTCATACGATCCTGTAAAGTATCACATTCCTTCTTGAGAAATGTCATACGACACTAGAAGGGTTTCACACGCCTTAAGGAGAACTATTGCCCTCCCTTAGTAAAAAGTGTCACACGATTTTTGTAAAAAAACCTTTGCGTGCCATCAGCGGGCACTTTTCTTCATGATCCAAACTTTCTGAGAGTTCTTTTGGATACCCTTTTGGGCATTCTTCGACCCTATGTTGTTGCATTTTGAATTCTATTAGTTTCTCTTGAAATCCAATTTTTTTGTTTTTGTTTTAGTCTCTTGGGGTTTAAAATATATCGTTTAAGTATAAGTTGATATTTAATTTCTTATACTTAAGATATATTTTAATATATGCAATGAATCTTTTGAGATAGGTTTCAGACCTCTCAGAGATAAGTTATAGATTTTAGGAAATTTTAGGGCTTCAGAAATCCAGACTTAGCCAATTTTTAGGGCTTAAGGATTTCAGGCTTAGCCAAGTTTCAGGATTCTGCATTTTACCCCAGCTTGGTTTTTTGTTGATGAATGGTTGTTTCTTGTGCCCTCATCATGTGCGTTTTCATTGTTGGCTTTGTTTGGGCGTGTCAGTTTGGTAGTGGCGTTTGGAGATTTGTTGGTTGTCGAGATTGTGGTGAAGTCTTCTGTTGCGATCATTGTGATCCCTATATGATATTGTCATGTGCATTCATACTTGTAAATAAAAATTCTTGGCTTATATTTCATCCTTGTTTCCAAGGATCTACGGGTAGGGCATTACAGGTTTTGAATAAAGAGTGGTAAGTATTAATTTTCAATTGGATTGATGATGTACTATTCAAAAAATGGATAACTGATTATTCACCAGCAACATAATTATTGCAGATGCCAATTGAAACACAGAGTCAGGAAAAAGTAGTTGCCACTAAAAGAGTGCAAATTCTTGATAAGGTAGTTCAAATAGATGAGAGAGAAATACAACAACTAATTGTAATCATGGGTATGGTAGTTCAAATTGATGATCTGGCAAAGGATCAACCAATTATAATTAATATCCAGATATCAAAACATGACACATCATGTGAAAACCAAGTGGTCCCACAATTCAAATAACAAAAAATACAACTTGGCCAATCGTCAAATGAAGCAGATTAATAAGAGGTTACAAAAGAATTGGTCCTACCACAAGAAGATCAATAATAAATCTATTCTATTGTAAATATGCAAGCAAGTGTCAAATTTTTTCATTTTGTAATAGTGACAACTTTTGTCCATTTTTGTAAATCTTTTTGTATTAAGGACAATTGTCCTTTTCCCTCTATGCTTGTAGCTTTTTGCATCTCACACTGTATAGGTGAGTTCCTAAGGCTAGAGGAGGTTGTGAAGTTTATATAACTTTTAGTGTCTACACTATTTTCTATAGTCAGTCCAATTTTCTTTGTGTCAATTACATAATGTATTCAATTTTGCAAGTTTAAGAATACAAATGGATCTTAGATGGCAAGTCTATCATAGCTTGAGCTTGTATCAGTAATGTATTAGTTTCAAAGAATATTGATATAAGGAGGGAGTTTTGAATATCTGTGTCTCTAAATTCTATCTCCATTTTCATATGCTTGTTATTCTGGGATTGAGTGAGCAAAGTTTATGCAAATTAATGTAGCTTGGATAGGTTGTATGTCAATTTATTGTTTCTTTTAATTCAAGGAATTAAGTAATTACTTCCATAAATTGATAGGGTTTCTAACCACCTAAGATGGATATCATAAGAACGGGGTTTAGGGTTAACAACTAATATTTTTAATTGCAAGGCAATTAAATAGATCAAGTATTTACTAGTGTGACTCTATATAAAAAATGGATAAGGCATTGATCATAAGTTGTGATGCAAATTGATACAATTATTTGGTTACACAAAGCGCATATAAATCAAATCAATTTTACTTTTTTATAATGAAGAATCAAACTACTAGTCATCACTTATTTGTAGTAGTTTTTCTTTAAATTATAGCTAGCTACTGTAATCATGGAGTTTATTGAAAATCTAAGAATAGTGACCAATTATATTCTATAGAGGATAGATCTGAAGAGAAGAGTGTGAATGAATGAATTGTGAATAATAATATCAAATAACTAGTCATTTCCATCCCTAAGGTGCACCCACCTAGACCTTGTAGAGCTTGAAGTTTAGAAAGTCCTTTGTGATTCTATTGAAGTTAGTCTAGATCTAAAGAAAATTTAGTTGATTATAGGAGGTAGCTAACCCTTGGACTAAATCTTGTCTTCTACATCCTGGTATTAGGTTTTAAATTAGCTTGGTAGTTTTCAAACACTAACACCTTTTTGTTAGAAATACATTAGGGAAGTAATCTCTAAGTGGGGGGGGAGGGGGGGCTACGAATCAGTCCTTAAAAATTTAACCATAAAATCATTCACCATACATCCATCTCACAATTTGTATGTAAACAGAAATAGCTAGGTAAACATATTCATCCACAACATGAAAGAAAATAAAATTCAACACATATATGACACAAGATATTTGGTTACCTAGAAACCCTCCAATGAGAAGATAAAACTAGGGTAGGGATGACACCCAAAAATATTCACTAATACAGTTGTAAAGTGTATCTAATGAAGGTTACAATGTTTGGTCATAAACTATGATCTACCCTATAAAAGATCTTCCCTATTAAAGACTTACAAGATTGTTAGATCTTACCCCATTAAAGGATTTCAAAACCTTGTTAGAAGTATGCCTAATTAAAGGACTTAAAACTTACAATGAAGTAAGCACCCTATTAAAGGATTTACAATAGTCTGTTAGGACTACTCTATTAAGAGATTTAACTGATTCACCTACTAGAATGTCTCAGCAATGATCCTCTGGTTAGCACTCTACTACTAGATAATAGATCACCTCTTTCTTGATGTGTACTTGATCCTCTCTTATCATATGTATCACTTCTATCCTCTAACTCCTTTCCTCTATTCTCCTCTAACTAATTTCACAATGTATCTCAATTCACAACTCCTTAGTCACCATGAATGCTCTATTTGTGCATGCAAACTTCTCTCTCTGTGTATTCAACACTATCTTTCTTTTAGGGTTTGTCTTCCTTAAGAAGACCTAGGTGACTTAAGGTTAGGTATGAATCAATGATTGTGATTCACCTATTTTGCCACTTAAAATATCCCTTCAACTAATTGGTTGGATGTTCTACATAGGGATCCTCAATATAGATTTGTCCTTATCATCTAGAATCACAAACCAATCCTTAAGTCAACTAAAAAATAGTTTACATAGATTTTTGTGTCATTAAACATAGCTATGTCCAAAAATCTTTACTCGACACTTGAAGTGTCTGATCCTTGGCATCCAATGTATTTTTAATGCTGCAACTTAGCCTCTAAATGACTTGAAATCCATTGATCACTTGACATCTAAATCACTTAGCATAATTTTTTTTCTCGAAACTTAAGTGACTCAATATTTTCTAGTTACTCGATACATACTATATATCTCACTCAACATATACTATCTAACAACTTATGCTCAACATATATTACTTGTTCGACATGAACTAAGAAAATGACTTAAATGTATGTCAAAACCAATCTAAGATTAACAATCTCCCCCTTTGACATCAGTGGAAAAATCACTTTGTCATGCATGAATATCCTTAACTTATAAGCATAACTCAAATAATATCCATTTAGTACTTGGCTTACATATGAAATTTTAGAACTTCAAACTTTTGTAAGAACCTGTGACTTATCAGTCATACCTAAATATTCTATAACTCCCCCTAAGTTAATTGTCTATTTTGAATCTGAAACTGAATAGTCCTACTATGCTGACTCTATTTCTATAGTCTCCCCCTTTTTTTCATCCTCCTCCTTTTGACACTTATGTCATGGGTGGTACACAAATTGTGTGTTTTTCCAAGAATGATTTATGGACCTCCATCATAACCTTTAGTGATGCATCCTAGTTCTCACATGCTACCTCCATAGATTTGATCTGAATGTTCAACTCGACAAAAAGGGTGACTTGGCCTTCATGAGTAGAAAGATGGGGATCTTTCTTCATCAATGTCTCTACATATGCTAGTTCTTTATGTAACACCTCCATGAGAGTGGTTAACATGGGATGGATGATGATCAGTGTAGCCCTAATATTTGCATCTTGAGCTTGTAAAGTTGCTAACTTACCTTGTGTTGAAAACAATTTTTTGAAATGAGACTGACTTTGACTAGGAGATTGTTGTAGGATGGTACCTATTTTCTTCAAATTTACCTTCAAATTTACTTCTTATGTGAACAGAGAATATCACACAACCTAGTGTAAAGAGATAAAATTTTCTACAACATCTTCTTTACACCATCAATTTTGGTTGCTAACTCAACCTGGTGTAGTGTAATGGCATTATATATTTGTTCATTCACCTTTTTTTGAAATTTCTTCTTAGACCATTCCCATAATTTGACATTAGTATCCAGGTCTTTATCATTGATCTTCCCCACAATATTTGCCAATTGCTCAATGATTGGCTTTGTTTCATCAAGTGCAGGTATGATGAATGCATCAAGAAATATGTCATTGATGTCATGAAGTGTGTGTTTCTTCCTATGTTCCCTTTTTAGTAGCTCTTGGTGTTTCTTCCTTGCTAGAGCATCCTGCAATATGCTCATTTTCTCTATTGTGGTTGATGCAAGATCAAACTTTGGCAATTCAATCACCTCATCTAAGTTGATATCACAATAGGATGTCACCTCATCAACCTTATATGTGCTTGGACTAGGCCTTGATGATTACAATGGTGTAGGTTCTATACTCGGCCTATGAAGTGCTTGTCTAGGAATAGGAGTAGGAGTGTCTAGTAAGGTAACCAATTTATGAATTGCTATCACTTCCTCTAGTTTTGTAGTTAAGATTGAATCTTCAGTCCTAACCTTCTTTTTTTCTTTAGTTTTTTCTCCTCCTTGTGCTTGTGGTGTAGATGCAGGATTGGCTTCCTAACCTATTTTGACTGGTGTCCCTTCTTGCTTAATTATTGTAACTACTAGTACTCAAACATTTTGTACCATAGTGTTGATATGTGAACTTATAGTGTCCTTCCTTTGTTCTACTACAATAGAGATTGTAGCTTGCACTTCTATAGATTGAGAGGGAGCAATGAATAATGCTTGTGTTTTCTCCCCTATAGATGCCAATTCTTCATTCTTAATCTTGCCCACACTCACCAAAATAGGAATCCATCAATATCTTTTGCATATCTTCATCTATTAGAGGATTGATGTTCTGAATGGATTTTTTAGATAGATCCTTAATCTGTACTATATCTACTTGTGGAGTGACACTTCACATATGTACTTTTGGTACATTCTAGTCTTGTTGTTGCTCTTCCTCAACTTTTTCCTCTGTAGTGCCTTCCCCATGTACTTCCCTTATAGACTCAACATTTTTTATCTCAAAAACCTCTTGTTCTACTTTGTTTATTCAATTGACTCGTCTATTGCCAACCAATATATCACTTTCCATAGCTGGGTGGTCTTTTGGACAACATCCTTAATATTGTTCTGTAAAATATTAAAGGCTCGATATTTTGGATCAAATCTCTCCTTATACTTGTCAATAGCCTTTTTCATTTCAAACTTTTCCAAGTCTAGCATCTCTCTTGCAATTTTAGTCTTTCTAACATTTCTTTTAGTTGTGAGACTAAGTTGCCACCTTTTCTCAACTCTATCATATAGGCTCTTGGGTAAAGAGGTGGCAATCTCAATTGGAATCTTCTTAAAAGTTTCCATCATGGCATATACAAATTCTTCTACTTTATTCATTTCTATCTTCCCAATTTTATCAAATTCAACATGTGTAAATCCACTTAAATAAACATTATTCTTGATATTTTCACACAAGTTGTCCAAATCAAAAGAGGATTGTGACCTACCACTTTGAATTGGCCATTTTCATCTAACTTAGTCCTTTCCTCATTTGATTCAGCTAGGTCAATATATTTCCTTCTTTTTTTCTACTCAAGTTCATCTTCTTTTGTAGTTGTGCTAGCTCTCTTGCCTTTAGGCTTTTGAACTTCCTGAATCTTCTTAGCAATAGCTCTTGTGCTAGCCCTAGTGATAGGAACTATAGGATTTTGTTGTTTATGTTCCACAACCTTTTTGTGTTTTCTTGTTGCTGGCTTCTTTTATTTTCTCTTATTTTCCTCTATGGCAATAGGTGCATTTGCTTCTTCTCCCTTGACACCTTCTCAAATGCTACTTCTTCTTCTTCTTGGTCCTCTCCTTGACCCTATGTAAGAGCCAATGGTGCTTGGTTAGGTGTATCTTCTTTGTCATCTTCATTATCCTTTTCTTCTTCATCTCTTTCTACCTCTTCACCAAATTGTTCCTTGAGATTCTTTGCAATCTTGTTCTTCATTCTCAAGAAAGATGTTGTCTTCAAATCCATGGTGATCTTTGACTTTGATACATCATAATTTCCAAATTAAATAGCATTCTTATCTACTTCCTCTACTAGTAAAGAAGTGATGGCTATAGATGCCTCATCCACATTAGTCTCATAAGGCAATGGATTGAGCCATCTCACCCTTGGAACAAAAACTTGGACATAAGTGAAATCAACATCAAATAGAAAAAAAATCATTGAAATGATTCTCTACTAGTGACATCATAATTCTTAGTTTTTGTTTCATTGACTTCTTAAAGTCTTCAAAATAACTAGTTATCACAATCTCAAAATGATCTCCAAGTTGCTCTATGAATTCACCAATCTGCACTACAACTAACTTGTTAGTCTTCCAAGCTACCTTTTCCAATGAGGGAAAAGTGTTTTGCACAAAGAAATATATACAAACAAGTATTGAACCAAATTTGTATTGTGCACTTTATGTCTTTCTTATAGCTCCCAAGTTTTCTGATAACTGCTAAAGTTGTAACTCAGCATAGTCATAAGAGTGGTCTTTCTTTAGTATCTTGTAACCCAAATCCATAGCCATACATGGTACACTATTCAACCTACTAGATTGAAATAATTCATGAGAAATAACTCTCATTGCAAATACAATTAGGGGATTAGTAATTGTGTTTATGGTTATCCCTATCTTGTTCCATAGTGCCCTTGTATTCTTCTCAATTGTCTCTTTTGCATCACTCCTCATAGTCTTTGGTCTATCTAGGGTTGTATATCCTATCACTCTATGAATAATACTCTTTATGATTTTGATAGGGCCATCCTGCAACCATACAAAGTTTTCATGTATTCTACTAAGCACAATCTTAATCCACTTTGTCTTGAATATGTTAGGAAAATCTAGGGCACAAGTTAACCCTTTTCTCTTTACAACCTTGTTTTCCTCTTTCAATAATATATTTTCACACAATTTTTCATATGTCTCTTATTTCCATGTCTCCAATGCTTCCTACCTTACAAGTGTAGCAACACCTTATATCTTGTATCAATAAAACTTGTGGTGGTATTATAGATAAAGTACCTGATGAGAATCCTTTATATGCAATATTAGGAATTATCTAAAAATGTGGTTGTTTGATCTCATTACTAATCAATTAAACATTTAAAACTTTCTTTCTTTCCTTAACCATAGTAGTAGAAGATCTAGATGTCATAACAACTATCTAAGGTTTGTGTCAATTCAAACAATGTAGCTCAAAACATAGTAAATACCTTAGAAAATATGATGTTTGGTGTCAAGTAATAGTTAAATTTAGTATGAAAACACTTGAATCAATTTATCTAATTCACCTTATGCTCTTTGTCCTCTCTTCAATCTTGAATAACTGCAAATGAGTCAAAAATCAACCATATAGCCCTTGAAACTTCACAATAAATACTTAGTGCTTACACAACTATAAGCTTTGCTCCAATAGAAATTTTGACTCATTTGACTTCGATATAATTCCAACCATGCTTGACAACCACAATGAGCTCGACTAACACTATCACCTTCTATAGCTCGACAACAACTAAACTTTCACTTGACAACAATAGTGGAACTTATAGATATCTTCATAGTTCTAACCAATACTTTGCATGTTACTTCATGCATAGATGATATTTTTATAACTAAATCCTTGGAACTAATGTATAATTGAACTTTGAAATATCATTCCCACACATACCTTTTGATTTCCTAGTTGGGGGATGTGTTATCACGTGATCCATTGGATGAAGTGATCCCATCTGAACTTGATGTACTACAATCTTCCTTTTTCTTCCATGTCTTGTTCATCTACATTTTGAATTCTTCAGCATCAACCTTTCCTTTTCCTTATTGAATTCACTATTAGGTGCTTTTGACCTTGTTGGATAATTTATGCTTATGTGACCAATCTTCAAACAACTAAAACATGTAATTTGACTCAACCATCTACTATAGGCACTTCTAAAATGTGTTCTAATGCAATTCTCAGAAACATCTCCATACTCTTGACAATAGTGACAACTATATCTTGTATTGTAATCCCAATTATAGGATTTGTCAATATGGTTTATTGTGGCTTGCTTGTTTGATGACCAGTTAGGCTTTGATCTGCACTCATATACTCCATGTTCATATTTCTTGTAGTTATAGTAGTATCCTTCAAATCTTTGTGTGCTTGATGTCTTAGTCTTGCATTCATGTGCCTAATGTTCTTGATTGTTGCACTTATGATAGTTACCCATGAATTTCTTCTTAGGGTTCTAATTTGAATTGTTGCTCCTAAAAACATTTTCTGTATGACCTATCTTTCCACAATTATGACATGTAGGTTTGTAGTTCTTACCTTTGTTTCTTTTTTGTTTAGCACTTTTAGATGATTCTCCTTCTTCAATGCTAGTATAGCACAATCCAATGGTATCACTATTATATCCAGGAGATGTTATGAATTTCTTAAAATACTTGATGGCTTTACCAGGTCTATTGAAAGTTTCAATAAGCTCTTTTTCTCTTTTTAGATAATTTCTTAGTTGTTGATTCTACAACTTTAGTGTTGTGATATCAATATCCTTTCCATTCAATTTATGATTGGCAATCATCAATTGATTGATTTTTTCTAGTTGCATGTGAGAAATCCTATTCACCTCTGATGTCTTCTCTTCCAATCTATTGGTCAATATCCTTTTTTCATCTTCAACCATGACTTTGTCTTCTTCAACTTTCTTTTTTTCTTAGTCACTACATAGAGTAATACTGATTGGACTTCTTGTTCTATCTTAAGATTTATGATCTCTTCAGTTAGGGCATCATTATTTTCCATCAGATATACAATTGTTGCATCAAATTCACTTGAATTTCCATCTATAAACAATTTAGTAGTGTTAATCTCTTGGTAATGTGTTTTAGTCTCTTCAATAGTTATCTCTTTCCTTCTCTTTATTGAGAACTTCAACTCATCTCTTGCTTCATTCAATTGATGTAGGCCATGCTAGATTTCAATCTTCTATCTCTCAATAGTCTTTCCCAACTTGTAGACTTCCATCTTCAAGATCTTTTCTTCAAAAATTAAACCATAAAATTATTCACCACACATCCATCTCACAATTTGAATTTAAACTGAAATAGCTAGCTAAACACATTCATCCATATAATGAAAGAAAATAAAATTCAACACATATATGATACAAGATATTTGGTTACCTAGAAACCCTCCAATGAGAAGGTAAATTTGGGGTGGGGATGGCACCCAAAAATCTTCACTACTATAGTTGTAAAGTGTATCCAATGAAGGTTACAATATTTGATCATAAACTATGATCTATCCTATGCAAGGTCTATTGTATTAAAGGCTTATAAGATTATTAGATCTTACCCTGTTAAAGGATTTCAACACCTTGTTAGAAGTGTGCCTGATTAAAGGACTTAAAACTTATAATGAAGTAAGCACCCTGTTAAAGGATTTACAACAACCTATTAGGACTACTCTATTAAGATATTTAATTGATTCACCTGCTAGAATGTCTCATCAATGATCCCACGGTTAGCACTTTGCTACTAGATAATAGATCAACTCTTTCCTAAGTGTACTTGATCCTCTCTAATCACATGTATAACTTCTATCCTCTAACTCCTTTCCTCTATTCTCCTCTAATTGATTCTGTAATGTATCTCAATTCACAACTCCTTAGCCACCATGAATACTCTATTTTCACATGAAAACTTCTCTCTCTACGCATTCCACACTATCTTTCTTTTAGGGTTTTTCTTCCTTAAGACCTAGGTGACTTAGGGTTAGGCATGAATCAATGATTATGATTCACCCATTTTTCACTTAAAAATATCCCTTCAACTAATTGGTTTCATGTACTACATAGGGATCCTCAATATAGATTTATCGTTATCATCTACAATCACAAAACAATCCTTAAGTCTGCTAAAAAATGGTTTACATAGAAGTTTGTACCATTACAAACAACTATTTCCAAAATAGTTTACTTTGCACTTGAAGTGTCTGATCCTCAATATCCACTATATCTTCAATGATGTAACTCAACCTCTAAATAATTCTACATCCATTGATCACTCAGCATTTGAATCACTTGGCATAAATTGTTTTCTCGACACTTGAGTGACTTGACACTTACTAGTTACTCAATACATATTATATATCTTGCTCAACATATACTATCTAACAACTTATGCTCGACATAAATTAATTGTTCGACATGAACTAAGGAAATGGCTTAAGTGTGTTGTCACTCATATGTCAAAATCAATGTTAGATTAACATTTTTAGAGGTTCTTTTGAAGGTATAAATGTTTTGAAAGTCCAATTTGTAAAATTGTAAGTCATTTCTGTATAATTATGATCATACATTTTGTTGGAATTATAGATGGAGTAACTGAGAGGGGGGGTGAATCAGTTCCCACAAAACAAATCCAAATCCCTTAGATATCTTAAATAACTAGTTACTACTGATACTCGGTAAACACTGACAAAAATGTTGTAACTCAGTAGATTAACTTGTTACTGATCTTTAAGCATTCATAATTATTAACATGCACACAAAAGTAAATAACATGAGCACAAGAGACACCAAATTTAATGTGGAAACCCAATATGGGAAAAACCACCAAGTAACTAGCTACCAATTTTCACTCTTTTGAAGTGAGCCCTGTTAGGAGCCAACCCTATTAAAGGTTACAAAACACATTGTTAGGTGTGACCCTATTAGAGGATTTAATCACCTTGTTAAGAGTGGCTTTGCTAGAGGTCTTTAGAACAATTCAACTGAACTGTCACCTTGTTAGAGGATTTACAAAATGGTTGCTAAACCAACTCTATTAAGAGATTTTGGAATCATTACTACAATGGTTAGAAAGTAACAATGAATTGACCTGAATAAGATGCAACTAAATTTTTTGATTATAGATCTCTATTCTACACCATTAGATCCTCCTTGATCAAATATAGCTTTGCTCCTCCTCAATGATCTTTAATCATCCTTCAAGATTCGCTCTCACAATAATCAGTCCTCCTTCACATTCATATCACATCAAATCCATCACACTTAGAATTTGCAACTTGACCTCTTATATATACCATTAAAATCATCAAGTCAGCACATTCACAAGTTACATTTACCAATAAACCATACATCAGTCGGCTACAAATTTTGCATTAAACAAATAAAATTTATTTCCCAAAACAATGAAATCCTTCATTGGACAACCTTTCTCAATAAACATTGCTCCAAAAATAATTTCCTGAGTTAACCATCTCAACTCAGTTAACACTACAAATTTTGTGAAATCCTTTGGCTATCAAGTTAACTCGGTAAGAATTGAATTTTCATGAAAGCTCAGTAAGAATTTTTCTCTACCATATTTTCCTTTGATGACTGAGTGAGCTCGATAGACACTAAATTTCCTTGCTAACCTTGAAAGCTCGGTAACAACTATCTACATAAGGTAAAGTCTGAGAACACTCAATAGACATTGTAAACCTTCTTTGCTAACCTTCTAAGTTTGGTGGACTCTATCTTTTTCCTTGCTGACCAATTGAGCTCGGTAGACTCTAAATAATAACTGATATGACATTTGTGTAACATCAAAAACAACACACAATTGAAGAATTGTATCCAACAATCTCCCTCTTTGGCATTGATGGCAACACATCATGTCATAGCAACTGTAAACCTTCTTTGCTAACCTTCTAAGCTTGGTGGACTCTGTCTTTTGCCTTGCTGACCAACTGAGCTCGGTAGACTCTAATTGATAACTGATATGACATTTGTGTAACATCAAAGACAACACACAATTGAATAGTTATATCCAACAATCTACCTCTTTGGCATTGATGGTAACACAACTTGTCATAGTAGAATAAAATTTGAAAACAAGTCTTTTCTGACAGAATGCTTTACATTTCATTCCACAAGAGTCCTTAAATATATTAATCTCCCTCTTTCATAGTAATCTCTCCCTCTTGCATGAACTCTCTTTTTCTTGCAAATTTTAGAAAGATATGACAGTAAACTCTCCCTCTTTGATAACACATGCCAAATACAACACAACTCAAATGAAATTCAATGTACCTTAAGTACTGATTCATATGTAATGTCTTCATTACTTTGCTACATCAACTAATAGATCTTCAATTTTGTTCCTATTGATGCATCAATAAAACTATATTTTAGTGAGCTTCAGATAGGGGAATGACCCCTAACTTACCTCTTAGATATAAGAATGCATCCTTAGGTAAAGGATTTGTGAATATGTCAGCAATTTGTGACTTTCTATGGACATATTCCAATCTGATCTCCTTATCCTACACCAATTCTCTAGCAAAGTGATACTTTATAGTAATATGCTTAGTTTTTGAATGCATCATTGGATTCTTGGATATGTTAATTGCACTTGTATTGTCACAAAACATAACAATAGGTTCTTTGATTTCTTCCTTCATACCTTCCAATAACTGTTTGAACCAAACAATATTTGAATAGTTTACTGCTGGTACAACATATTCTACCTCTACTATGGACTGGGATGTACAATTTTGGTTTTTACTTATCCAAAAAACCAACCTCTTTCCAAGAAAGAAAGCTTGTCTACTTGTACTCTTTTTTTCATCAACATTTCCTTCCCAATCTGCATCAGTAAACACTTTTAAATTTAGATTTCCTCCAAGTTTATACCATAATCCATAATCTTCAGTTCCTTTCAAATATCTCATGATCCTTTTGATTGCCATGATGTAATTTTTTTGTGGTTTTGGTAAAAACTTTGCTACAATACCAACTGCAAGGGCAATATTAGGTCTTGTATGCACTACAAAATACAATTTTCCAATCATAGATCTATATAATGTCTGATCCACTTCCTTTGATTTATCATCTTTGGTAAGTTTTAATCTAGTACACATAGGAGTCCCAACTAGTTTGCAGTCTTCCATACCAAAAAAATTTTAGTATCTCCTTGATGTATTTAGATTGAGTGATGTAGATGTCATTCTTATTCTACTAAATTTGAAGACCAACAAAGAATTTGATCTCACCAAACATTAACATTTCAAATTCCTTATTCATTTGTTTTGAAAATTCTTTGCAATGATCATTATTTCCTATGAACAAAGTATCATCTACAAATATTTCTATGAAAAAAATCTTATTATCTAGTCCTTCCTTGATATACAAGCTACTATTATCATTAGTTCTTTGAAAACCAATCTGAATAAGATAGTTATGCAGTCTTTCATACCATGCTCTAGGGGCTTGCTTCATACCATACATGCTTTATGTAATTTGCAGACCATGTCCTTTTTGTCTAGATCAAAAAAACCTTCAAGTTGTTCAATGTAAACCTCTTCATCCAGTATACCATTGAGAAATGCTGACTTGACATCCATTTGATAAATTTTGAATCCTTTGTATGCAACATATGCAAGTAAAGTTCTGACACCTTCCAATCTTACAACATGAGAAAAAGTCTTTCCATAGTCTACACCTTCTTCTTGAGAGTATCCTTTGCATACTAGTCTAGCTTTGTTCCTTGACACCTTACCATCTTCATTTAACTTGTTTCTAAATACCCACTTAGTTCCAATCACATTTTTGTCTTTAGGCCTAGGTACAAGAGTCCATGTTTTGTTTTTTTCTATCTACTCTATCTCTTCATTCATAGGTTCAATCCAACTCTCATTTTCTAATGCATTTTTGACATTTCAATGTTCAAAATCAATAAGTAAACAAGTGCCTTTCAACTTACTTCTTGTCATAGTTCCTTCAAATTTATCTCCAATGATCTAATTTGGTGCATGATGTCTCTTGACATACTTAGATAATATGGGTTCCTTTCCTTTTGAATGCTTTGCATTTTCATCTTCTTGCACTTTAGCTTCAAGTTCTAACTATCTTGTCCGCAGCTTGGGTCCTTCAAAATCGGTAGGCATTAGCTCGGTAGCATCAAAATGTGACTTGGGTTCTTGTAGCTTGGTTTGAACTTCTTGCAACTCAGTTACTAAAGACTCGGTAGTAGAAGATTCTTGATTGACAGGAAACCTCAATGACTGCTTTCCAACTGATTTTGCAACTCAATCATGAATTTTGCTCATTTCTCTAAAAATGCTTTGGAAAACAAAAATCTACCTATAGCATGTACTACTAAATACTTGTGTAGATTTTGACTATAAATCTAGAAAGTTCATCTTTTTTCAATTCCAATGATATATCGCATTGCATATTTTCGACAAAAATTGCCCCTCTAGCATGTGTTTGAAAATTAGGCCCCCATTGCAAGTTCAGAACATTCTAATGAAATTTTTGAAAATTCTATAGTTTATACTATAGAAAAACTATAAATTCATTAAATTTTTCATTCCAGGCCTTGAATGCTCAAAATTTTGTAGATATATACTACAATACTAATTTTTCCATTTTTTATATTTTTCTACCTTTTCTCCATCTAAGTTAACCCTTGTTGACCACTTGAGTGCCACGTGGTGACCTCCTATTGGCCAGCTCCTACCATCTCTATTAGAAATAGATAATACTGAGGGGGAGGGGGGTTGAATCGGTATTTTCTATCTTTTTGCCCACAACTAGATATTATTAATTACTTTACCACATGCATAAGAAAGTAAACCAATAATATTGATCAGTATAAATAATCATACACAAAGAGAGATCATAACACCATATTTTGTTAACTAGGAAAACCCTGGCCAAGTGAAAACCACAGTGGGGATGAAACCCAATAAATGATTCACTATATAAAGAATCTAGTTAAGGATATTGACCTTATTAGGATTCTATGAAGAATATGTAGTGTCTCGAGTTCTTGTTAGGAGACTAAGCCTTGTTAGAAGTCTCAACCCTATTAGGAGTTGCTTCAACCCTATTAGGAGTTGGTGGATCATATACAAACATTTGCAAGAAGAGTCTGCTACCCTAACATGCAACTATACAATAAGATCTCTAAGAAAATAAGTATACATACAATACTAAGATACTTGTTGTGCTTTGTAAATATTCTGATTGATAGTTCTTCATACAAGATTGACTACACACTTATCAATCTGCATCATATTTTGCATAATCATGCTTTACATCATATGCCATAATATTGCATTCACTTATTACTCTTATTTCACAAGATCATATCAAGTTCACAATCACTGATTAGTCCTTTCTCACTTCTTGTCTTCACACTAATTTAGCAAATAAAGTTCTTTATTTATACAAAACATATTGGTAAATTCTTCCTTAGTTAGCTCACATAGCATCATTAGAGTTGTCTCATTAAGAAATGGTAATTCAAAATAATAGATCAATCCGTTTAACACATTCTACTGATATGCTCTATTTTGTGTTGTATCATTACTACATTACAAATTCCTTCATAACTTAGACTCATTTGATCGTATGGACATGCGCACTAGTATACATCATTAGTATGATGTCATGCATCTCTGGTTAATTGTGCAAGAAAATATTCTGCTATCATCAAATCTATCATGTTGTTGTAATGCTATCTGATACTTAGATAGATTTTCCTTCACTAATGAACATGACTAATCTGCAAAACAAATATGTTTCCATAAATGAAAACCATGTTACTTACCTTATTTGATTGATTGGACATATTTCCAAAAATCTTCCCCTTTGGCATTGATGACAATATTTTGGAAAAATTGGCTAAGTCCCAAACATGTTGTCATACCAAACAAAACAAATAACTATAACATAGTAAAGAAAACATTATATTCATGTTTTAAGAAGATTACATCCCTCATAACTTTGATTACAACTTATTACTCCTCCTTACAAATTACAATAATAGCTTACTACTATATATATATATATATATATATATATATATATATATATATATATATATATATATATTTTCTTTTACAATTTTCCATATATCTCCCCCTTTGACATCAATGAAAAAGGTGTCACAAAAGTCTGTCAAATTTTGGTAGTTGCATAAAAACTTGGAGAAAAAATCACTAAAATTGGTCTTAAACTACACAAAGTGTTTCTTCCAACTATCTTTCAATGCATTAGATACACTAACTAGCACACATAAGGCATATGCAACTAACTTTGTTGCGTTCAGATCTGTTGCCACAAATTTTCCATATGAGAAATTTGCTACCAAGCATTCCTCTAGCTAAATTTCTAGCAATGTTATCTATGGAGATAAGTGATCTCTTAAAAGAGTAAATATTTTTAGAGCTTTCTCCTTTTCTGCTTGTAAATCCATGATGCTATCATGAATAGCTTGCATTGCATGCTCAATGTTTTTTAACCTCTGATCCTATCTCAAAAAGTTTTTAGTGAGTTTTTGAAGCTCTATTACCTTCTCTTTGATTTGTTCATCAAAACTTTGAAGATTAATGTATACCAAGTTGCAGTATTGCCACAAATTTTTCATATGAGGACTTTTTTGCCAAGCATTCCTCCAACTAATTTTCTAGCAATGTTATCTATGGAGATAAGTGATCTCTTAAAAGAGTAAATATTTTTAGAGCTTTCTCCTTTTCCATTTGTAAATCCATGATGCTATCATGAATAGCGTGCATTGCATGCTCAACGTTTACTAACTTCTGATTCTATCTCAAAAATTTGTTAGTGAGCATCTAAATCTTAGTTACCTTCTCTTTGATTTGTTCATCAAAACTTTTAAGATTGATGTATGCCAAGTTGCACTTACCATAAACTTGTTTTCCTTCTTGAATACTCTGTCTCAATGCCTTAATGCATATATTCAAAGTTTCTATATCATTCCTTATATTTGCACACATGGTATTAAGCAATTTACCATCATGCTCAATTTGTGCTTGAATTGTAGCCACATTAGTTAGTGTTGTGAACTCATCATCAAAAGTTTTGCATAGGATTGTTGCGCACTGTTGAATGTCTATAGATGTTTCAACAGGGCTCACTATCTTTCCCATTCTATCTAGTACTAAAATCAATTTATTCTCAATAGACTTAACTAATTTCTTCTTTTCAATAAATTTCTTCAAAGAAGATTATAGATTTTGTGCTTCATCTTCTTCATCTAAATAAATTGATATTGCTATGACCACTGCTGCTTGAGTAGGTGGTGTGGATGGTGTTACTAGTGCTAGTATCAAGGGTACATTTGAAGTAGTTGCTTCACTGCTAAGCTCAATTTTCTTCACAGAAGGTGCATCTTCTTCCTTTGGCTCATGATATTCTTCTTCATCAAATAAGATGCTATAATCCATAATATTGCCAACAATGCTAGCACCAAAATCCTTGAATGGATCCTCAATTCTATCAACTGTCACATTGGTGATATCTACTTGCATAGATTCACTACTAATGGTGATATGTGGTGAATTACTAGAAGTAGGTGTTCTATTTGGTTGCTCAAAACTATGGGATGGGCTCTCTCTAGTAGGACGTGCTTCCTTTGTCTGTGCACACTCCTTAGGTGTCTAGCTTTCCTTCTTTGACTACACACTTTCCTTAGGCATCTCACTTGCTTCCTTTGGCTACGCACTTTCTTTAGGCATAGTAGACATAAATGTGACTATAGCCTCTTGTGTTTCCTTATTAACTTCTTCATAATTTCCTCCCATGAGGAGAATGGATCTCTTTATATTCCTTAAAAAAGGTGCTATACCTTTCAGAATAACTACTATTTCTTCCTCATTATTTATAGAACATAACTTTTTCACCATATTAATTCTTTTTTTTTTATCTTCCTCTACAAGTCTACTTTTTCTATTTAGCAATCTATTGTACAAATCTTTAGGTATCCAACCTCTTATACTATCAAACTTTTTATCTTTTAGGATCATATTCCTAACTACTACATTTTCTAACTATCTTCTATCCATATTATTATACAAATCACAATACTTATTCAACTGTACAATATTATTGCCATTAATGATTTTCATGTTAACATTTTCTACCTTTGGCTTCCATGCTTTTTTCCTGGTTGAGGTCTTTGCTTCTTGTTCAACTAGTTCAACTAGTCTATTACCAGTTTCTTCCTCAAACCCAGAAGAACTAATCGACAAGGTTCTTCTTTTCTTTCTTGGACCACTTGTAGCTTGCTTCACTATCTTCCTAGGAGGAGTTTTGGTCCTTTAAGGCCTCGTAGACTTCCTTGTGGCTGATGCTTCTTCATTCTTCACTAGATTCCTTGGAGGTTGCTATTGTGCAACTATTGCATAAGGTACAGAAGGTATCTACACACTTGTTTGAGCAACTATGACCTCTTCAGTAGGTCCTACAACTGCAATGGGTGCAAGGGTCAAAAGCTCAAATTGACCACTAGCCTTCATTTCCATGGCTATCCCTTTCACCTCATCAAATTATTTCCTAGTCATCCCAGATTCTTTCAAAATGGAATCAATTACTTTCTCCACCTTTTTCTTGGTATCCTTCATTATTTGACTGGTTTTAACTTTTTCCATTTTCTCAGAATATGTCCCCCATTAGTACATTTAGAATCAACTTCATAATGAAGGATTATCTATGCATACCCTTCAATTAATTATTCACTCATCTCAAATCCCATAGGTTCAATGAACTTTACTTGAGGGACTACTATTTCCATACAAGCGAAATCTATTTCAACCGTAAAACATAGTTCATCCTTATAATTTTCTACCAACACCGAAGGTATCCTATACCTTTGCTTCATTTCAGCTTGGAAAGACTTCATTATTTTGTCAATATCATTGTCTCTGACTATTTTAGGTCTTGACCTATATGCTCGAGTGATTAACTACATTGTGCACTCATTTTCATTCCAATTTCTAATTCCGAGGAACTTTTTAGTAGCATAGAAAAATATGTGTCAATAGGGATTCAAACCTAAAGATTGCAATTATTGATTTCTTGATTCTAGATATGTTATCCAACAACTATGTTTAGTTAATGTCACACATATTAACCTCTTCACCTCTTACTGCCAAGTAAGCTACATGAACATATCTTGTAAGGATTAAATCTATCCTAGATCCATGATTGCACTTATATCCCAAAATCTTAAAAACGAGTCTCACTCTCTCATATTGAATGATGTTGACTTTCATGTTTCTACCATCAAAATATGTTTTGAGATTTGCCTCAACTATCTTGCACACATTTTTAATGTTTACTAGATTGCATCCTTCATTACTCAAACCTGTGACCTTGTGAATTAGATCATTGTCAATACATATGATAGAATCTCCCAACCATAGAAAATCATCTTGTAATCTACTCAAGATTATTCTTGTCCATTCATTATTTTTTAAATCTATGTATAACATATGCTTAACTAGGTTAAGTCGTTCTTGATATCTATGTTTAGGTTTCAATGACAAGTCATTGCTGCACAATTTTGTTCTTTAATCTTATCACTATTGGAATATAATTTCTCAAGTTGATTTTTGGCTTGTACTAACTCACCTTTCACAATAGTGTTTTACTTCTCTAACTTTGCATGCTCTAACTTAATAGATTCCAATTTGGATGTTACCTTGCTTAACTAGGATCTCAGATCTGCATTTTTAGCTTTAATATTAGAGTCATGTTTTCCTCTATTTTTCTTAAGACTCAGCCTAAGTTCAACTATCTTTAACTCATGTTTTAGAATCTCATTCTCTTTCTTTAGATCTTCAATATCATCATCACTGGTTTGCTTACTAGATTCTTTTTGCTTCAAATCATCTATTTTGTCATTTAATTCACCAATGTAGGCTTTTGCATCCTTGTATGTCTTTAAGGCCATCTCTTTCATTAGTAAGGAGATCAATCTATTCAAGTGCTTCTTCAAGATTCTTCTTCAATTGTTCCATATCCATAGGGATCTTATTCAAGCTATTAAGCTGAATTAATATTTTCAATCTTTTTGCCCACAACTAGATATCATTAATTGCTTTACTAAATGCATAAGAAAGTAAACCAATAATGCTGAACAATATAAACAACCATACAAAAAGAAAGATCATAAAACCATATTATGTTAACTAAAGAAACCTTGGCCAAGGGAAAACCCTGGTGGGGATGAAACCCACTAGATGATTCACTATATAAAGAATTTGGTTAAGGATATTGACCCTGTTAGGAGTCTATGAAGAATGTATAGTGTTTTGAGTCCCTATTAGGAGACTAGGCCTTGTTAGAAGCCTCAACCCTATTAGGAGTTGCTTCAACCCTCTTAGGAGTTGGTGCATCATATAAAAATGTGTGCAAGAAGAGCCCACTTCCCTAACATGCAACTATACAACAAGATCTTTAAGAAAGTAAGTATACATACAACACTAAGATACTTGTTGTGCTTTGTAAATCTTTTGACTGATAATTCTTCATACAAGAGCGATTGCGTACATATCAATTTTCATCATATTTTGCATAACAATGCTTCACATCATATGTCATAATATTGCATTCACTTGTTACTCTTACTTCACAAGATCATATCAAGTTCACAATCACTAATTATTCCTTTCTCACTTCTCCTCTTCACAATAACTTCACAAATGAAGCTTTTTACTTATACCAAACATATTGGTAAATTCTTCCTTAGTTTGCTCATGTAACATCATTAGAGTCGTCTAATTAAGAAATGGTAATTCAAAATAATAAATCAATGTGAGGCCTCACCCTAACCCATTATAGCATAGGTATTGTATCTCCATTTTGTTATTTAGGAATGGATATCTCGATATATAATTTGATACTTGATGGATATTAAATTTTTCTACTTACCCAATGATAATTACCTTTTGGTTCTCCATTATGATATGTATTGGTACTTATTTGCATAGTTGATGGACTAATGAATATTTATTCAGTATTTCATTATTATGATAAGAAATGGAACTATGATGTGATTCAATGCAACTCCCTAGCAGAGTCGCCATTGTGTTGGTGTTTGAAAATGTTACCAATTTCTAATTACCCCAATGAGAATATGACACATCTAGGGGCAGCTAACTCCCATCTTTAACACAACATTTCAAACACCAAGCCAACTATAAGGCTAGACCCTTCTTCTACTTCAGGCTTTGCAAAACCTAGGCGAGTAAAGCTCATATCCAATTAATATGGTACCAGTGCAAAACATATCCCTGGATCTAAAAAATTAGATAAAAAACCTTATATCTCCTAATAACTCATGTAATAACACATATCTACAGTATCTAAATGAGAATCTATGAAATTCATAAGCTCAGTGAGGGCATTCTATTGTAGCTCTTCAACATGAAAGGGAAAAATGTTTGATTAATAATGTTGAATTCAACAAAAACCCCTAATATGTAGCAGCATAAAATAATGATCTTGTAGCTAACAAATGCATAATCCATTGGGAAATTTCATGAATCAATCACATAAATTGAGATACCTAATACTTATTCATATATTTAGATATATGATCTATCAATTCACCTTGTAAATAGACATCCACATTCAATCTAAACCTCATTTTTACATGATATCCTTCTCAATAAATTTACAACCCTATTGATTCCCTGAAGCATTTACATAATTCTTTGAATTACAAGAAACAATGAAACAACATATAGCCTTAAGGGACTACAACTATGACCTAGGCTCTTTGTTCAAAGATCATAAAACATTTTCGAAGATCATTGATAAAGGAGATAAGATTCTAGATGAAACTCAACCTGTTGTTATTTGTATTTATTTCCTTGAAACAATACATTCAAATGCATGAAATAAAAACACAAAACACCTAAATACATTTGAGCTTATTCTATAATCTGCACTACTACTATTCAGATAAGAGAATTATGCTGAAGAATATGGTGTCATAGCAATGAGAATATATCAAAATACTAGAACCAATGGCCTCACAGTGAAAAATTGGAACACCTAATGGTATCACAGTAATGAAACTTTTTCTTCTCAAATACTAGAACCTCTACAATGAGAAAGAATGAGAGTGATATAGGAAGAAGGAATTCCTAGATCTGCTCTGCATCTGGCATTTGTCCACTTGAAATTCCCTCTCTTTGCCATGAAAAGACTCTCTCTAGTCTCTCTCTTCAATGGGTGAGTCAAATCCTTGATCATTTTTCATTTAGAGGCATCAAATATCTCAAAACTTGATGATGAAAGAACATAACTAATTTTGATGTTAAAATGTACTCAACTAATTTTGATGTTAAAATGTACTCAAGGTAAAAAGTGAAAATTAGTTAAAATGGCTTGTAGAATGCAAGAAAACCACTTAAAGTCTATTTTATTCACTTTCACATTTCACCAAGCCTTTATATCTGCCTCATGACCAATTTTGATGATCAATGACAATTTTTTTCTATTTCACTCAGAATGTCCTAGAAATCTCAAATTGGCCTATAGTGTGAACTGGTGAGCACCTGTGCAAAAATTGACCTCAAAAATGGAAAATTCAGATCTTCCTAGTTTCGATGGTATATTGGAGCACCTATTTTGGATTAAAATAGCCACTATTATGCCCATTTGAAAATTGGGCTCCCATTCATGGCTCTATAATTAAAAGAATAAATTTTTTTAAAAAATTTAAAAGTCCATATTTCAAACTATAGGAATTTATTATTTGAAATCAAATTTTACAATTTTGAATGAACGTGCAAGCAAAGATTTTTTTTAATTTTAAACTTCTTTATACCCCCTCCACTTCTCCAATGGTGCCACATGTCATCATGTTATTGGTCTGATCTCAGGCAGGACCCACATGTCTTCTCACACATTTCGCCAGATTTTTGGATTTTTTGACAAGTCGCCATGTCACTTGTCAAAAATTTTCCCATTTTCAGGTGGCAATATGGTGACCACTAGATTCTAGTCACATTTTCTAGTGACCTCATCCCTGACTACCACATTGTCACCACCTATGAACCCATTCACTGCCATCTCAACACCACCTCAGTGCCACATGTCATTGCTACCTAGTGGCCACTATGTCATTGTAGTTAACTAGTGAGCAACTCTGCTTGGTGACACAGAATTGGTTGTTATATTGTACACATGGCATCATCTTGTGAGTTTGGCCACATTAGCATGTTCCCATTCTGGTTCAAAAAATTTCTTAGACAACTTACCAGCTGGCCAACCATGGGCCCCACATTACATCAAGTGGCTTCCAAAAACCTTTGTCCTTGGACATTATGCATTGTGTGAAGAATTGTATTTAAAGTATATGAGACCTATCACATCCCCAATGTGGGACTAAAACTTTTACTGGTTTTTCCCTTGCATCTCATTTGTTGTTGGCACTTCTCATATGCACTAGAGAGTTCTTTATACACTACGGCTTTGACCCTACTACATGGTATGCTCTCCACATGTAGGCTTGTTGCCTTAATTGCCCTTGCCCTTTGTCCTTTGACTGCGTGAGGTTCCTCTTAACTGGTGGTGTAGATGGTGCTGGGTGGATTCTTCCCCATTTTAAATTGCTTTACCTCCTTCATATGGCATGAATCATTGGCTTTTGACTGCGCTTATTCTTGATCATTCATTTCTTTTGTGCATCTTCATCTTTTCTTTGATTGGCATGAGAAATAGTGAGATGTCTCTTCTATTCAAAAAGAATCTTCTTTTATTGAATCAAATGCTCTTCATGCAGGCTTCCAAGGTGGCTCCCTCTCTACTCTCTGCATGAGTTCTTCTCCTTTTTGCATGCATGGGCTACATCTTTTCATTGACATGGGCATCTTCTTGCCCATGTTGTGGGCCTGGCTCCCCTCTTAATTTTAATATGTGCCTTTTGCTAATGTATTCCCATGTCAAAACATGGGTTCTCTGCCTCTAGCCATGGCTTTTCCTTGGCATGCATGCTTCTCCATTTTTAGCCCCTTTGACTTCCTTTTTTTTGCCAGGTTTCTCCATGCTAGCTAGCAGCTTAATCTTCTAGTCCAATGTGAGCTCTTCATCTAGCATCCTCCCTTCACCCTCTAAGCTAACTCTATGCTGCGAGTTGATTTCTAGTTAGCTCCCCTATTTTTTTTGTGTGACCTCCCCTGCTAGTAATTGGTAGCTTCTTAGATGTAGATTCACATAGCTCCTCAATATTTTGCTCACTTGTGAAACTCTTAAGAGATGCATCTGTCATCTCATAGTACAATCAGATGTGTGTTGACTTGATGGTGGAAAATTTCCCATGGTCAACATGAGCAATGACAGACATATTTCATATATTATGTTTCAAATCCATAATCCTATGCAATTCTTCAGCTATGAATTTCACCATTTTTGTCGACTCTTATATCCACCGAAAGGTAAAGAGAATGTCTTAAATCTATAAAGAAAAGGTGGTGCAAAAACAAACCATTAAGAGTCCCTAGCTCTCACACATAAAAAAAAGTCAATAGTTTTAAATGAAAGAAAATGACTTGTTAAAAAGGCCTTTGAGATTTTGGAACAAATGCAACTGGTAGCTGTAAAACTAGAGTAAACAATTTTGACAACATTTATGAAGATAGCTTTCATCTAGATTCATATGAACAACAAATACTCAAGTTGCCATCAAAGAAAAATCTTTCAATTTACTTCGCAAGTCACCTTTAGTGGTTCTTGAAGGTATTGAATGTTTATGAAGAAAAATATCACCATTATTTCCAAATGCATCACCAAGTGCATTTATTCCTTTTCTCTTGTCAGCTTCCATAGCTATGATTTATTTTATGCAACCTTTACTTGTGTTCTTCTTTTTCTTAGCCCAATGCACGAATAGCCCTTTACTTTGTGTGAATTCACAATGTCATATGTATATTTTGAAATTTAAAATGACTTAAAATATTATAAAATTTCTCTTTAAAAAAAAAATACCCTTAATGCCCTTGAGTTCTATCAATCTGGTGCAAATTAGTCGGGCCCCAAATTGGGTTTAGCTAAAAAAAAATTGTTTCCAAACAACTGAACTGCAAAACTGATCCATTAACCATCTCATATTGATTAGAAACAAGTTCAATGACCAAACCATTAGTTAAAGATCATTTTACCATTAATTTGCAACTTGTCAACTTTTTGCTAGGAGATCCTTTGGCAGGCCTTGAAAACTGACCAAAACACTTGATCGGGCTCTTAAAACTAGCACATTGATTCTTTTTTCTGCATACTTTCACCCTCTCAAATCTCATCTCATGATGAATTTGGGGTCAAAAGATATTGATCATAAAAGTTTCCTTCTTAAATTACCTATAAACAAACATGTTAGAAAACCATAAATCATGTTTGGATTTGGCTTTGAAAACTGGGCAAATTGACACTTGGGGAAAACAAATCTGGGATGTTGGTTCACTGTTACAAGGATATTATGAATCTATGATTTGGGCTCATGATGAATAACTGGGCACAAATGGAAAGTAGTCAAAGTGGGTTACTTGGATTTTGCAGATTGAAACAATGACAAAAACAATTTTTACAAATGTAATTAACCTAGGAAAGTGTGCAAATGGATTCGTCAAGATGTGAAAACTGGCACACTTATAGTATTTTTAGAGTACAACATATTAGTATAATCCATTTGATCTCACCTATCATGAATTAGGAGTTATAACGTCATGAATAGGGGTTCTAACAAATTTGCAAATGCTGACACTAGTAAAAAGCTAGAAATTGCATGTGGAATCGCATTTGAAAACTGATCAAATGGATTTTTCATAAGCTCAAACTTGAAACATAAAAATTCTTTGAACTCTAAAATGTAGCACAAAAGGAAATTTAGCATTTCCATCAACTGGGTCAAAATTACAACTCGTCAAACAGGGCTTCCTACAATTATGTGCAATGTGCATCAGCATGAAAACAATAAACTACCAACTTTGAGGGATTCGAAACCTAGTTAAATGGATTCAAAATAACTCAAAATCTAAAACATAGGTTCTCTGGTATGGACACTAAATACTCCAAAAATGGCCAGTCATGAAACATCACTGGGTGTGAGATATTCACTTGCAAATATAGCCTCCTATCACTGTTTGACACGGGCGAAAATGCAGATTTGACAATTACTCAAAATAGGACTTCACGAAATGGCTCAGAATGGAATTTTAACTTCATGAAACACATAGACATACTAAATGAAAGGTGCTAGAAACATTAAACACCTCATGGGGCTCAAAGGTATAGTTGGGTACAATCTCATCAAAAAGCACTTATAGGGCTTGATTTTCTCAACAGTGCTCAAAATCAAGCCTTCAATTTTGAGTGCCAAAAATGGCTCTATCTGGGGATGCATGTCACTTTTGGGCATGGAAAGGATTCAAATCTCTGGAAGAAGTAGACCATTCCCAAAAACTTCTTTCGAATAGCTTTTATTGAAAACAAAAACAACTACCCCTACTATATACAAGTGATGGCCCCGAGCCACTGAAAAGTTTTCAAAACTCCTTACCTCTATCATAAATCTGATTTTCATTCCTTTAATCATGAGGTTAATTGAAACTTTCATCTATATTTTCTCCACCACACACATCAACATTCACAATCAGCTCATTAGGCAAAACAAAACTATCATCATCACTTTCATAGTGTGTATGAAAACTCGGCAAAACTTCAACCTCTTTCTCAATATGAAAGATAAAACCAACATGCTCATGAATGCCAACATCAAACTAAAACTCATCCCTACTAACTAGTTCATGCATGTTGTCTAGTAGAAACACAAATTCTCGTATTCAACTTCTTTCAACAAGTTACATGAATCAGATGGTAACACACCTTGTGCATCCGGATATGAAGAAAATGTAAAATCTGATTTCTCCTCATTTGCAATATCAATACTCTATAAATCAAATTGAACATACACTGCATTTTCTTCATATTCCAAAAAATGATTGGATATTAAATCACAAGAATCATCATGAAATTGCCTATTCTTAAAATGCTGATCCATATCAATGTTTTCCTCAAATAACTCACTAGAATGAACTAATTCATTACTATTTCTTTCCTCATCACATGAGAAATCTAAATATATCTTGTCCTCATGAAAACAAGAAAACCATGAACTAGTAATAGACCTTATCCCTATACCTTTCTTTTCAACATGGAAGTCGTCATGTGTATTAATGTATGAACTACCATCACATACACCTTCGAAACTTGACATAGCATATTCTAAAACTATATCTTCTTCAACATCAAATTTAGGGGAAATGACTTCATCATATAGAAATGAAAAACATGGAAAAACAAAAGCATACTTAGATAGATTAGCATACCTTTCAAAATCATGAGCCAACAAATCAAAAATCTCATCAACACTTAACAAGACTTAACTACTAATTTATTTTACTTGGTTGTGATCATTATCTAGATAGCTTGACACATTTGTAACAGTGGACTTGTTAGTAATACATTGTGAAAAAATAGAATTATTATCATCCCTTACATCTTCTTCTTTAGACAATACCTCAATAACCGACATCGTAACACATTCACATTCATCACTAGAAGGAAGACTATTACTACTATTACACTTTTCCTCTTCTTTATACTCATCATCATAAAAAGAAGAATCCACATGATGCACATCATCAAATTGCTGATTACTATCCTTTGATTCATAAAACTGAGACTCTTCATATTCAATATCACTTTCAATGGACTCATTTCATTCACTATCATTTGAAGCATATTCATTTCTACTACCATTAGATTCATTAGCATTCAAAACACTTTCAATTTCTATGATAAAATCTTGAAATTCAATAATCTTTTCTGACCTTGATTTGGCTAACCAATCAACTAAATGCAGCATAAAAACTTCTTAGAGCACCATTGGCCATGAAGACTTCTCAGGTCTAAAGGATTCATCAAGACTCATAACTATTGATTTAAACTTCATGTAATTTTGACATCCATTAAGACCCTTAATATTACCAATTGCATTTCTTATGCCAATGACAATCTTATTATGAATTTCTCTTTTCATCCAAGCAATATTTGCATTAATACTTTCAAGAGTTGGTACATCATTTTCAGACCTAGACTTAGAATCCATCTCTTGAAATTTTAAAAACTCCTACCTCTATTTTCTTAGAGCTGAAACACTGATGGAGGCAACTATTTTGTTCATTCAATTTTCATGAAAAATAGATATATGAAAACTGAAAATACCTTTATGTGTTGTTGTTTGAAACCTCAGATCTTTTGATTGGCATAGGGGCAAATATGAAATCCTTCACACCAGTAATAGGATCTTGGTAGAGCCACCACCTCCTTGAAGAGAAAAATGAAATCACAATAGTGACTCACCCTTTGAAATCTATTACTTCAGCAGATACAATCAACCACATAAACCATTAATCAAGAAACCTATACTTCCTTCCAAAAACACTAGATCTACCCACAAATACTAAAAGCCTCTAATATTCAAAATAAACCATGCCTTAGCATAGAGATTCATACTAGATTTTCCACTCACACCTCATGAGAAAAGACTTGAAACAATTTACCACTAATAAATCTCAGATTCATAACTTGTAGCAGATCTATACAACCTCCTACCAATTTCAACTTTAAACATACTTTGAAATATAAAAAACACTTTTACTAAATCTACCTCTCACAAGGTATGTTGGAATGTACCAAACCAATCTCCTATTTAGTGCTAGAAAATTCACTTGATGGAGAAACCTTGTAAAGCTTACTTTCATGGAAATAAAATCACATGAAAATGTAAGTGCCTTTCAATATTGATGCCTACAACTTCTTCAATGCTACAAATAATAGCAGATTTAGATCTTATCTAGATTTAGTAAAACTTGCATTGCATCTCACCTAATTCTTTCACCCATTGTCAAGAACTTGAGATGAATTCTTCAAATCTTCTTTTCGACTATTACATCCTTTAGAATACCTTTACATTTCTTAAGCACTAGTGCAGAGATATAACTTTGAGTTTCCACTCACTTAGTGAGAAAAGATTTACCAAACTTTCAAAACATAACAAGCTGGTCTAGAATTTACAACACATATTTGCAAACTGTATACAGCAACGTGGGAATTTCACACTCTTGGAAAAGTGAAAGAATATAACATTAACTCTGAATTCTAATAGCAACTTATCAATATGGAAAATGACTTTGATATTACAAATTATTCAATTCAATCAAACTATTGTTGTCAATGAATAAGGACACTAGGGAACATGAAACTTTAGCAAGGAAATAAGAAACACACCGCTTGCTATATATATGCTATATCCAATCTATTTCATGCTAGAGATTTTGGTTTTTTCTCTATGCAACTCCCCAGTAGAGTCTTCATTTTGTTGGTGTTTGAAAATGTTACCAGTTTCCAATTACCCTGATGAGACTATGACACATCTAGGGGCAGCTAACTCCCAGCTTTAACACATCATTTCAAACACTGGGCCAACTATAGGGCTAGACCTTTCTTCTACCTCAAGCTCTGCAAAACCTAGGTGGGTGAACCTTAGATCTAATTAATATGGTACCAGTGCAAAACATATCCCTAGATCTAACAAAGTATATTACAACCCTTATATCTCCTAATAACTCATGTAGTAACATAGATCTATAGTAGTTAAATGTGAATCTATGAAATTCATAAGCTGAGTGAGGGCATTCTATTGTAACTCTTCAACATGAAAGGGAAAAATGTTTGATTAATAATTTTGAATTCAACATAAACCCTTAATATGCACCAGCATGAAATAATGATCATGTAGTTGACCAGTGCCTAATCCATTGGGAAATTTCATGAATCAATCACATACATTTAGATACCTGATACTTAGTCATATATTTAGATATACGATCTATCCATTCACCTTGTAAGTAGACATCCATGTTAAATCTAAACCTCATTCTTACATGATATCCTTCTCAAAAAACTTACAACCCTATTGATTCCCTAAAGCATTTACATAATTCTTTGAATTACAAGCAACAATGAAACAACATACAGCCTTAAGGGACTGCAACTATGACCTAGGCTCTTTGTTCAAAGATCATAAAACATTGAAGATCACTAATAAAGGACACAAGATTCAAGATCAAACTCAACCTAATATTCTTTGTATTTATTTCCTTGGAACAATACATTCAAATGCCTAAAATCAAAACACAAAACACCTAAATAGATTTGAGCTTATTCTATAATCTACACTACTAGTGTTCATATAATAGAATTATGCTAAAGAATATGGTGTCACAGCAATGAGAACATATCAAAATACTAGAACCAATGGTCTCACAATGAAAAACTAGAACCCCTAATAGTATCACAGCAATGAAACATTTTCTTCTCAAAAATTAGAACCTCTATAATGAGAAAGAATGAGAGTGATATAGGAAGAAAGAATTCCTGGATCTTCTCTGCATCTAACATTTGTCCACTCGAAATTCCCTCTCTTTGCCATGAAAAGACTCTCTCTAGTCTCTCTCTTCAATGGTTGAATCAAATCCTTGATCAATTTGCATTTAGAGGCATCAAATATCTCAAAACTTGATGATGAAAGAACATAACTAATTTTGATATTAAAATGCACTCAAGGTAAAAAGTGAAGATTAGGTAAAATGGCCTATAGAATGCAAGAAAACCTCTTAAAGTCGATTTTCTTCACTTTCACATTTCACCAAGCCTTTATATCAGCCTCATGACCAATTTTGATGATCAATGATGAATTTTGCCCATTTCAATGAGAATGCCTTGGAAATCACAAATTGGCCTATAGCACGAACTAGTGGGCACCTATGCAAAAATTGACCCGAAAAATGGAAAACTCAAATCTTCCCTATTGTACTAGTACATTGGAGTGCCTATTTTGGATAAAAATAGCCTCTGTTATACCCATTTGAAAATTGGGCTCCCATTCATGGCTCTATAATTAAAAGAATAAAATTTAAAAATTTAAAACAAGTCCATAGTTCAAACTATAGAAATTCATTGTTTGAAATCAAAGTTATTAATTTTGGATGAACATGTAGGCAAAGATATTTTTTTAAATTTTAAAGTTCTTTATATCCCCTCCACCTCTCTAATAGCACCACATGTCATCATGTTATTGGTATGATCTTAGGTGGGACCCACATGTCTTCTCACACATTTTGCTAGATTTTTGGATTTTCCAGCAAGTTGCCATGTTGCTTGTCAAAAAATTTCCCATTTTTTGGTGGCAACATGGTGACCATCGAATTTTGATCACATTTTTCAACAGCCTCATCCCTGGCTGCCACGTCGTCACTACCTATGAGCCCATTCACTACCATCTCAGCACCACCTCAACATCACGTATCACTACCACCTAGTGGTTGCTATGTTTTTGTAGTTAATTGGTGAGCAACTCTGCTTGGAGACATAGTGATAGTTGTTAGACCATACACCTGGCATCATCTTGTGAGTCTAGATCCACAACAGCATGTTCACATTCTGATTCAAAATTTTGCTTAAATGACCTATCAACTAGCCAACCATGGGCCCCACCTTACATTAAGTGGCTTCCAAAAGCCTTTGTCCTTGGACATTATGCATTGTGTGAAGAATTGTATTTAAAGTATATGAGACCCATCATGACCCCAATGTGGGACTAAAACTTTTACTAGTTTTTCCCTTGCATCTCATTTGCTATTGGTGGCTTCTTCTCATATGTGCTAGAGAGTTCTTTATACCCTGCAGCTTTGACCCTACTACGTGGTCTGCTCTCCACATGCAAGCTTCTTGCCTTAACTACCCCTACCCTTTGTCCTTTGACTGCATAAAGTTCCTCTTAACTGGCAGCATAGATGGTGCTGGGTGTATTCTTCCCCCTTTTAAATTTCTTTGCCTCCTTCATATGGCATGAATTGTTGGCTTTTGATTGCACTTATTCTTCATCATTCATTTACTTTGTGCATCTTCATCTTTTCTTTGATTGGTGTGAGATATAGTGAGATGTGTCTTCTATTCAAAAAGCATCTTCTTTTATTTAATCAAATGCTCTTCACGCAGGCTTCCAAGCTGGCTTCCTCTCTACTCCACACATAAGTTCTCCTTTTTACGTGTGTGGGCTGCATCTTTTTATTGATGTGGGCATCTTCTTTCCCATGCCATGGGCTTGGCTCCCCTCTTGCTTTTAATATGCGGCTTTTGTTGATGTATTCCCATGTCAAAACATGGGTTCTTTGCCTCTAGCCATGGCTTTTCCTTGGCGTGTGTGCTTCTCAATTTTTAGCCTTTGTGGCTTTCTTTTTGTTGTCAGGTTTCTCCATGCTAGCTGGCAGCTTAATCTTCCAGTCCAGTGTAGTCTCTTCATCTAGTGTCCTCCCTTCACCCTCTAAGACAACTCTATGCTATGAGTTGATTTCCAGTTAGCTCCCATGTCTTCCTTGTGTGAGCTCCTCTACTTTGCAGCTACTTAGATGTAGGTTCACATAGCTCCTCAATATTTTTCTCCCTTGTGAAACTCTTGAGAGATGCATCTATCATCTTGTAGTATAATGAGATGCCTGTCAAGTTGATGGTGGAAGACTTCCTATGGTCAACATGGGCAATGACAGACATATTTCATATATTATGTTTCAAGTCCATAATCCTACGCAGTTCTTCAGTTGTGAATTTCACCATTTTTGTTTACTCTTATATCCACCAAAAGGAAAACTAAGAATGTCTTAAATCTATAAAGCAAAGGTCCAAAAACAAACCATTAAGAGTCCCTAGCTCTCACACATAAAAACAAGTCAATAGTTTTAAATGAAATAAAATGACTTGTTACAAAGGCCTTTGAGATTTTGGAACAAATGCAACTAGTAGCTGTAAAACTATAGTGAACAATTTTGACAACATTTATGAAGATGGGTTTCATCTAGATTCATATGAACAACAAATACTTGAGTTGCCATCAAAGACAAATCTTTCAATTTACTTCGTAAGTCATCTTTAGTGGTTCTTCGAAGGTATTGAATGTTTATGAAGAACAATATCAACATTATTTCCAAATGCATCACCAAGTGCATTTATTCCTTTTCTCCTGTCAGCTTGCATAGCTATGATTTATTTTATGCAACATTTACTTGTGTTCTTCTTTTTCTCAGCCCAATGCATGAATAGCCCTTTACTTTGTGTGAATTCACAATGTTGTATGTATATTTTTAAATTTAAAATGACTTAAAACATTATAACATTTCTCTTTAGAAAAAAAAAAAAGCCTTAATGCCCTCGAGTTCTATCAATCTGGTGCAAATTAGTCGGGCCCTAAAGTGAGTTTGGCTATAAAAAAATTGTTTCCAAACAATTGAACTACAAAACTAATCCATTAACCATCTCATACTAATTATAAACAAGTTTGATCACCGAACCATCAATTAAAAATCATTTTACCATTAATCTGCAACTTGTCAACTTTATGCTAGGAGGTCCTTTGACTAGCCTTGAAAACTAACCAGAACACTTGATCAGGCTTTGAAAATCCACACATTGATTCTTTGTTCTACATAATTGCACCCTGTCAAATCTTGTCTCATGAAAAATTTGGGGTCAAAAGATATAAACCATCAAAATTGCCTTCTTAAATTACTTGCAAGCAAATATGTTAGAAAACCATAAATCACGTTTGAAGTTGGTTTTGAAATCTGGGCAAATTGACACTTGGAGAAATGAAAACTAGGACATTGGTTCACTATCATGAGGAGAGTATGGATCTATGATTTGGGCTCATGATGAATAATTGGGTGCAAATGGCAAGTGGTCAACATGGGCTACTTGGATTTTGTAGATTGAAACAATGACAAAAACATTTTTTACAAATGGAATTGACCTAGGAAAGTGTGCAAATAGATTCATCAAGATGTGAAAATTGGCACACTTATAGAATTTTGAGAGTACAAAATAGTGGTACAATCCATTTGATCTCACCTATAATGGTTTAGGAGTTATAATGTCATGAACAAGGGTTCCAAAAAATCTGCAAATGCTGACACCAGTAAAAAGCTAGAAATTATATTTGGAATCACATTTGAAAACTAGTCAAACGGATTTTTCATAAGCTCAAACTTGAAAAATAACAAGTCTCTGACCACTAAAATGCAACACAAAAGGAAATTTAGCATTTTGGTCAACTGGATCAAAATTACAACTTGTCAAATAGGGCTTCCCATAATTATGTGCAATGTGCATCAACATGAAAATAGTAAACTACCAACTTTGAGGGATTTGAAACCTAGTCTAATGGATTCAAAATGACTCAAAATATGAAACATAGGTTCTTTGGTATGGACACTAAATACTTCCAAAGTGAAAAGTCATGAAACATCACTGGGTGCGAGATATTTAGTTGTAAATATAGCCTCCTATCGTTGTTTAACATAGGTGAAAATGCAGATTTAACAATTACTCAAAACGAGACTTCATGAAATGGCTCGAAAAGGTACTTTAACTTCATGAAACATATAGACGCACTAAATGAAAGGTGCTAGAAACATTAAACACCTCATGGGGCTCCAAGGTACAGCCAGGTACAATGTCATCAAAAAGAACTTATAGGGCTTGATTTTCTCAATGATGCTCAAAATCAGACCTTCAATTTTTAGCACCAACAGTGTATAGGAAAGGAACCATGGAAATATAATGGGGAAACAAGGTATAAACACATGTTAATATGACAATGCCAAGGTGAATCTTTATAAAATTTGGAAACCTTGTCGTGATGTGTTTATTTTGTAAACATTAGATGTATGTGTGTAGTATGTCTTTCATGTGTAGAATCTGAACGTGTCATGTGTGATGTTTAGTGAATTTTGTATGTGTCACTTGACACTTGTACTCATTGTATGGAAATGACATGTTCTTTGATGATCGATCATGTGGCCAACCTATCCTGAGTTAAATACCTTAATTGTGAAATTTGACTTATTGTCTTAAATTAGTAAAGAGAACAAGGTTACCACCATAGGAAATTTGGAATTTTAACTTACCTAGCATTGTGAGGGCCATAAAGTAGCTCTAAGGTGAATTTGTGATAAAAATAAACCCTACCCATGGTAATACTTTAAGTTAGGGGGCTAATAATGACCACTAGGGTTCCTAGAAGGCCTACGAGACCCCAAAAAGAATGAATTGTTTTAGTGAATCCGAAAATGGGAAAGATATATAGAGGCATGGCCAAATTAGAAACTCACTTGACCACTCTCTATCTTTAGAAACAACTAGGGTTTGGAGGAAGTGGATAAGGAGCTCTACTACAACTTTTCATTTGCCATTGCTTGGAGTGAGGTTGGTATCCATGATCCATGGTGTTTCTAATTTGCATGTAGAATTGATATGATTTTCTTCATTTCATGGTAAATTTGGTGTATTGTAGATATGGTTTGTGAAAAAAGATCTTTTGTTTGAGTGTTGCATGTGATGAAATTTATGTGATTTCTTTCTTTAATCTTGTTTTTTTTCATGTTGTGTGTTGTGTAATGGGTGTGAAGCATCACTCACCCTTGGGAGGCAAGAGATGCTTGGGTGAAGGGGTTAGTTGGGCTCACTCATGACATAATCATAGACATTATTTCCTTGTAAACTGCTTATAAATCTTCTGAAATTGCTTTAAAATATTCTTATTTATTGAATTCAAATCTTGACACATACTATCACCATTATTTTAGATGATTGTAGTTGTCGAATCTTGGCACATACAACCACCATTATTGTTGATGATTGGGTTGATAGCATTTTTCCTTCATCTCTTGCAAGTGTTGTCTTGCGTGGGCAACAAGCAAATTGGATTTCTTAGCTCTTAGTGACCATCCATCACAACATGTCCTTCTACCATCTTTTGTAGTGGGTGAAAAAAATTAGAACCCTTGTGGTTTGAATCCATAGTACATACTTCATTGTAGTATTTCTAACTTGAATACCATTGCAAGAGGACCCCACAACATCATTACCTTATTGTGAAATGGGTTCAACCACATGATTAGATCTATTGTTGCAATAACTTGAATAGGTGTCACACCTTGGCATCTTGTTTCAATCTTGTCCAATGGGCTGATCCATGGTTGTTATCATTTCTACTTTTTTATCAACATGATGACACAATGACATTGTATGAATCATTGGATCCAAAGTTGTTTCTTCATTAGAACACCCACCTGATGACTAATTTTTGCATTCATTGTGATCACTTCTAGGCTTCAAGCTAAAAATGAGCGATTCACCTTTTTTTGGTATACCAAGAATTGTGTGAAAGGAAGTATATCCTATATCTCTTGAGGAAGAGAGAAATACTTGTCATAGCTGGTCATTATTGCTTTATTTGTTTTCAAGGCACGAGGACTCTTCTAAGTTCTTTCTTTCCATCCCTATATATTTACAAAAAATCATTCCATAATATACATTTCTACTGCCCATAACCAAAACTAAAATTGAACTAAAATGATCTACAGGCTAGAAAGATCACATGCTTAGACCACTAAAAGATCCTTTGCAAAATTTAGCCTCAAAATTAGAGACTCAAGGAAATTTGTTAAATACATTGAAAAAAATCTTTGTACATTTTTTTTCAATGTCTTAGTCTATTAATGATTGCTTGAAATGATGTCAAATGTGTTTAAAATGCTCTCAAATTGTTACTAAAATGTCTATGTAAAGAACCATAATGCATAGGCAATTTTTTTTTACTTTTGAATGCATATAGACGATCCCCATTATGTAAATATGTAGGTAGACATTAATACAAATAGTTGTCATTCAAACTAAATATGAGAGATATAACTTTTGACATTCAAACTCCTTGTGACTACAATAATGTTAGAATGTAATAAAATTTCTTATGTAGTGAAATAATAGGAAAAAGGTCAATTTTTGGTTTACAATGATGTATTTGATGCAATTACCAAACTCCATAAATTCCTATCAAAATGATCAACATTGAATTGAACCATGCCAAACATACAATACTTCATTCTATTCCATCTGTTAATATGTTGCAACTTCATTCAAATAGTTATTGTAATTGAAGGGCACAATACATTTTGGTATGAGATATTTAGGAAATGACGAATTGATGTTGCAAGGAATTGTGGGTTTTGACTAGGAAGGAGATGTAGGTGATAGGAAGAGTACAACGTTGTGTCACCTTTTAGGTTGACTTATCAGAATGACTAAATTTCAGTATTTCTATTTTAAATTCATTTTTATTCAAACATATTTTTGAGCTGTCATTTTGAACGATGCTTAATCATAGAAATCCTTTTGAACTCCTCTCTTGGAAACCAAATCTGGGATCAACTCCAAGGTTTAAGGTAGTGTTGCAACCTATTGAAATCCACTTAGTTGAAGATAAATGTTAGTGTTCATGAGGAGGCCTTTTCTTGTTTTTTGAATAATTCAAATAATATTTTGAATTGGTTTGCTATTTTAAAAGAATGAAACACACAAAGAGAAATATATTTCTGTATTTTCTATTTTTAAGATGAATGCAAACTAACAATGCAACTATATGAATTCCTAATTTAACCAAGGGGCCAGTAAAGAAAATAACAATGATAGGGTAATAATAAGTTTAAGAAAATAACACGAAAATTAAAATCCTAATGGACATAAGCCACAAAAATAATGCGTCTGCAAGTTACGCTTTTGAAAAGATCAGTGGGTAACCAATGAAAATAGGAGTAGTGCTTCCTTAATTCTACTGATGCAATCATCAATGGGAATTCAATAACTATAAGATGTTTCACTTTTCATCAAATCACAAGGCCACAAAAAGTGCGCTCATGCAAGACAAAAAGCTATGCAAGAATGATATGGTGATCTCTTCTCAAACTAAGTACATCAACAAAATTTGTGGACCCATATAAAACACTAGAATTGAAAGATCACACAACTAGAATAACACAATACAACTATTGGCTCAATTACACTTCATGAACATACATTCAAAAAATATAACACACTTAGACAAGAATCACTACACTTCAATTGCAAGCACCAATAACATATATTATTGCATCAAAATAATGGCAGCCTAGAATATGTATTACATTCTTAATAAGAAATCTTCTCCTTAATTTGTGTTGAGAGTGAAAGATATCTTTATGTAATCATACGCTTCTAAACTAATAAAACAAATCTATTTATGTATAAACTAACTATCTAACTAGTGCTTAGTAGGACTCCATCCATATTTACATCAATAATTGGATGCATGATCCTTTACATGTCTTAAAACAAAGAAAATATGAGAAAATAAGAAAGAGAAAGCCATCAAATAATGGGGAAGTGTTTGGAAGTGAAAAAAATAGAAGCTCCATCTTCACTAGGCATTTGTAGGAGTTAAGTTGTTGTCAAAATACGTTTCTGATGCATGGAAAGCTCTAAATTTAGAACTAGTAGTTAACTGTTGGCACACCTTTGAATTCTTCAAAATCTTTAGGCGCACCTCTGAAACAGTGCACACACACACCTAGCTAACTTGCCCACCTAGTGCACCAATGCATCTTAGAAAAATGCAAAATTTCAGTAGGTGTAAAAATTGAAATTATGGTTTCTGGGTTTTCATCCCCTTTATAGTAGAGCTATGTTTAGGTATTTTCCCTTAAATTTCTAGATGATATCAATGAATTGAGATACATCTAGACAATCAAATTAGTCATACTTGTCCTTGATTTTTTGCCTACAGTTTCCCACCTCAATGTGAGTCTCTACAAAATCTCTAATTTTTACATCCAATTATCATAATGCTTCCTCTATTTTGAATGCTTTTCTGATGGCATCATCATTGGAAGCTTCTTCAAAAAAAATCCAAAATTTCTCAACTACTACCTCTATAGCTATTAACTTATCTCTAGAATCATCTTTAAAAAATCCAAACATGCATCACTATAATGCGTCTCTGCTTCAAAAATACACTCTTGGGTTTGATCCTTGAGCTTGTGAATCTCTGCATGTAATTTTCTTCCATTACTTTAATTCCATTTGCAATCTTCTCTATCCAATTATAAAGTTTATCTAACTCCTCTACTTTAAATACTTCTATTAACATCTAATACCTCTAGTCTTTAATTGCCTCTAGTGCATGCAAATCCTTGCCCTAGGTATGTACTTCATCCATCAAACCAAAATCTTGATTCAAAATGGCCACTAGCCTATCTGCATTATCTTGCATATAGTGTAACAACTTGAGATTTCCTTGTATAATTTATACACCTTTCTCCTCAAAACTCTCTCACCATTATTGACAAGCATTGAAAAATGTATCTAATTGGCCTATTCCCCTATCGCTTTTTTCCAATGCTACGTTCAAAGTATCTTCAGGATTTGCAGGATCTAAAGGACCAACAACTTTTATTAAATATCCTTTTAGGATCTCATTTTTCCTCTAAAGTGTTATTAATTCTACCCCATCCTATTCTAAGTGTCTAAACACTTCTTTAATCCCCATTGTTACCATTAATTTAGCAGTATCCAATGTAGGCTTTCCCAACATGACCTCCCTGATTTGATAATCTCTTGGAGTCAATTCTTCAACATCTATATCTAGAGGAGGGATCTTTCTACATAAGCAAATAAGTCCTAGTTTTTATCACTCATGATGAAGGCTAATGCCCATGCAACCTTTGGTGGTGACTCAGGTTTCCTTAGAACTTCAATTAATTCCATCCTATCCTCTTCCTCAATGGTGAATTACTACCTTTTTTTTCTAATTACCTCTTTTCTTAGCCATCTTGGTACATGCTCTATCAGGGAATTTCCTTTTGAGGATGAAGGAGTTTTCTTTGCTATGCTCTTTATCCTATCCCTCCTTTTTGGAGTCCTCTCCTTTTGTGAGGGATCCATATCAGGAGCCTTTGTATCTATGGAATCTACATTCTCACCTTTGTGCCTTGGGAAGTTTTTTGAGGTTTCTAACTTATCTTCCCTTCCTTTGACACTTCCTCAGTGGTTTCTTATTATGGCTCTTCCTCTTGTTTTGCTTGAACCTATTCTCCTTTGGTGCTTAGAGGACAAGGGGTAGTTGATCTCTTATGTACACAAAATGTAACATGAATGAGCAATGTTAGGGCTACTTTGGGTCCTTGTGGCTCAGGTGCAAATTGACCTCAATCCTCCTATTGAGGTTGATTGGTTGGAGTATCTTTGATTTTATCCCCAACCAATTCAGTACTAGCAGGTATGGAATCAAAAATCTAACATCAGAAAGACATCACTACACTCAACATCCTTCTCATCTATCCATTGTTGCATTTCATCCTTGAAGGTTGTGGACTAAATTGGTTGCTGAAGAATGGATGGTAATGTGATTGTGGAGCTTCTTCTCCATTCTAATTCCATGGATCTTGCAAGGTGAGTTCTCTAGTTTAAAGGCAAGTTATCCTCTTTGTCCTCATCATCCTCTTCTTCATTTTCTTCTAGGATAGCTTCGAGAACTAACGGGAATGGAATAAATATCCTAATGATCTTTTTCCTCCTCTTTATCAAATTATTAATCTTTCTTCTCTTAGGAGTGAAAGGGGAGGCTTGTACCTCTTGTACTTCTATTTTAGCTTCTACTTGGCTTTCTTTAGTTGGTAGCACTTGAGGATTGTTTTGGGTTTGTGTGGCTTCCACATTCTCTGACCCTTGTACATTTTCTTCTCCTGGCTATGGAGGTGCCTGAGTTGCTTCCTCTTCTAGCTTATCTTGTTGAATAGAAGTTCTCTTCCTCTTACCTTTACCCTTTTGAGCTTGATAAAATCCAAATGGTCTATCAAGTTGGTGCACTATTTCTGGTCTCACTAGTGACTAAGTTGTGAATGTAGGCACTGTAACATTAGCTCCTTGACCTTTAGCTTTGTTGGTAAATAGATTATCACTATAAAAATTCCCCAATGGAGTGCATGTGGCAAACCATTCACAATAGTTGGGTAGGCCCTTGGTATGCAACCTTCCTCTGCATTAAGAGAGACAACTCCCTTGTATGATATAATTTTGAAGTTTTAAAAAAAAATGAAATCAAAATTTAAAAGATGAGAAAGCTCATGATGAAAAATATGCCACATGACTTCATAGCTTTCTTGAATTAACATAAACTGCTAATAACAACAATCAAGATCTACACTTGAGAACTATTACTAGCACAATGACAATCCAAAGATTCATAAATATTTGCACAATACTATGAGAATGCTTACTACAAAGAGAATCAACATTTCTAACAATTTAGATTCAAAAGAAGAGAACTCAAATTGTGCATTCCTTTATTTTCTTGCACCAAGAACCTAAGAGGAATTTCTAATTACAAAGACAAAATTTGTACACAATTTGCAAATATCATCTTCTAATCAAAATTTTAGCATAGTGTTTCCTTTCCCTAAAATCCCAAAATGTCACTTTATAAAGCAAAAAAGATCCCCTTTATAGAGATGGAGGTTAAGAACTACCCTCTTGTGGTTAATAAATACTTCCAAAATACATGTTTTGGGAGAGGTTAATTAACCTCAACAAAATTAACCAAGAATAATAAAATTCTTATCATATGGCCAAATGTGAAAAAATTTGTTATTTTCAAGCATGACGCTTTTTTAGTCAACACATTGATGAAGAATCAAAATTGGGACTATGACAAACAATTTCTTCATCTAAACTTTGGTCATATATCCACCATTCTTCTAGATGGTGGCTCCTCTTGCAACTTTACAAATAGAATAAAAAGATAAACTTGATGTCTACAACTACAACCATTGTGGTGGTTCAACATCAGCATCTTCAAATTCTTATGTCAAACAATTCTTGTGTCACCCTTTGCACATTGTCTTTGCAGAACAAGATCTCCATTTGACACATATTGTAGGTTTTAAACTATATTGACAATTTGTCAAATGGTTTGCAGAACTCCCCATGCTTCTGCTTCTTTTCTCTGGTCTTCATCATAGTTGTCTCTCCTTTGCAGGGTTACAAAAGCTCCATTTTTTTTAATAAGAGTTCTACACACTCCTAGCCTCCATAGCCTACTACATAATGAAGGGTTGTATTTTATTTTTTTGTATCAAGTGCATCAACAACTACCTCAACTTTTTTAAGTAATTCAACACATTTCACCTCTCCATAACCACAAGCAAAGTGCATTGCTGAAAAATACTGCTTAGCAGCTAGCTGTAGGATTCCTTTTTTACCCAATCCATGCAAACTATGTTGCAATTTCTTTGACATTTGATTGAATGATGTGTCTTTGGTTATCTAATCGTCCAATTCTTTTATACTTGGATCATTGAGTAGGCTTGACATTGTAGAGAAATCAAATGGATTTGGAATTCCTATGTTTACATTTGATCTTTCAAAAGATGGTGTGTGCATTTACGTAGATATTTTGGCAAATAGTTTTAGTACTTTGTCTATGTTCCTATGATCCAGGTTGGCTGGCTATCCAAATAACACTCAATAAAATAGCTAACATGCCACTTTACTTACTCAATCCTCCACCATTTTGAATGCTTTTGGCTGAAAATTTTATGTTCATCAAACACAATGTTTTATGAATCTCATAATTGTCAAAGAAAATATGAGAGAAAATAGGTAGCTCACATGTCTCCACCAATATCATCTTTGAACTTAGTATTTGTTAAATAGTTTATAGGCTTTGTCAATGGTTGACACCAATGTGATTGTGTTGGAAAAGAAAGGAAAGCTAGAACTGAGATTATAAATCTTCCTCTAAATAGTTCACGTACTTTGATATGTATATTCCTTCTAATCATGTGTGGTCACATACAAAGAAACATAAATAATTTGTTGATCCTTCTTTGTTTTGAATACTTTAGCCTTGACTATGTGGGCTATCACATTGGTGTTGAAAGCCATTACTAGCTTCTTTACCTCTTCACTTCAATCCAAGACTCAAAAAGCATGTTCTTGAATGCTCATACCCTATTATATATCTCTAATTTGGCACAAGTAGCAAGGATGCCAATGTAACTTTTCATATGTCTTGCCTCAGCTCACATACATGCATAGATTATAAGAAATACTAGTAAAATCTTTAAAAACCACAAGCTCCTTTATTAATTCAATTTTCTCGGCACATGGCTCCATTCCCCCTTTGCAAATCGGGTTCTTCTTCCTCTGTGAAAGTTGAACCTTCTTTTCATTTTGTTTCATCTATCTTTCTATCCATTCTCAAGACCTTATTATTATAATTGGTTGTACATTCTTAGTACATCTGCATTGAAGTTATGGATTGGGGAAAATAGGGAAGTTTCATGTAAGTAGATTAATTTATTAGAAATCTAACTCAATCTATTGCTGATTAATGTCATTGAATGGAGCACTAGATGAAAAGTTGAATTGGTTCATAGTGATTCATTTTTCAATTCTCATCCTTTGTTAACTTGATCAAGGTGGTTAATTAACAAACTTCAAAATACATAATTTGGAGCTTAACCTTAACCTTTGAGATAAGAAGTTAAGGTTAATGATGGTAGAGATAATACATGTTTTGACCCCCAAACCTTAGCCTCTTTTTAGAAATTTAATTTTGCAAGCTTATCTTAACCTTTTTTTTTTTTAAAGAAAGGTTAATAGTTAAGCTTTCAAAATGAAATATGCATTTTGGCACTTAATTTTAACCTTTTGAGAAGTTAATGGTTAATGATGCAATTGAAAATATGTATTTTTGGTTCCTTCATTAACCTATGACAACTTTTGACTCGAAAGCTAGCTTTCAAAAATTCAAAGTGTTGGATGGAGCCAGTGATTAGCCAGAGGATTTGAAATTATGAGACTACCAAGAAATTGATAAGTCTTCAAAAATTTTAAAAATTTAATTTTTATGTCCTCCTACAAACTTTGAAAATTTTGAAATTTGGGTATGATAAATACTAGGGTAATAGCTGGCTCTAACTGGGGACAAGGACTGACAAGGATGAAGCTCAAATCTAGAGAAACTAGAATAGTTCCTTATCTATTGGTCTATAGAGTCACACAAGGGATAACTTTGCAAAAGGGAGGAAAGTAGCACCAAAAACTAGACAACTAAAAGAAAACTAGACATAACAAAAACTCCTAACTAGACTATATGCAAGGTAGGTTTCCCTACCTCAAGTGACTCAAGGTATAATCATCCAAATCCATTACTGACTAGGTAAAATAAATACCATGGCATACCAACATGTGACAATTATTAAGCTTCCATGGGTTTAAATATAAGTGTGCTCCTTGAATTCTTACTCTGAGATTCCTAGCATGCCCCACATCTCTAGATAAAAGAACATATTCAAATAACTAGGCTTCATAAAAAATCTTAGACTTCAAAATCAACTCTACTTCCTATTTCATGTCATTGATGACTTCATTTTGAAAGAGTTGAAGTATAAGACTCTCAATTTTCTCAATGCATTTTTTATCTTCTCTTGTACTTAGTAAAACCTCTTCTTGAATTTCTAGTAGTTGGTCATTATGAAGTCCTAAATTCATTTCTAACACTAGACACTCTTGTTTTTCCATTACCACAATCCTGGTTGAATCTTCTATAAAATTATTCCAACTTAGATGCACATCCATGTTAGGTTGAATCTTTCCATGATCCATTTATTCTTCCTTATGTTCCCAAATATCATCTTGAATTCTTAGTTTCTGCTGAGTTACATTGATATTGTCATCAACATGGTTGGTCATAACTTCAAGTTCTTTTCCATCAATATCAAAATTCTTCTTCTGAAGTTCCTTATGGTGGTTAATATTAGAAGATATCAAACCTCATACAAGATTTCCTTCATATAATTTGTGATGGGAAGTAACCTATGAAGCTATAGTTGTCAAACCTTGTCTTTGAATACCAACTTCAGAATCACCAGTAAAAATGCCTTCCTCTAAGAACAAAGGATTAAAGTAAATATTTTCTTCATAGAGGAAATTACCATCCAATTATTTTGAGCACAAGAATGGAGTATATACATCATAATAGTTTCCTTCATCAAATTCTTCCATGTGATCCCCTACTAACTCATTACTTCTTTTATCATGGTTATTCTTCTCATTAAGGTTCTTTGGCATAGGATTTCCTATTTGATGAAAAGGCTCAAAGAGAGGATTTCTTTTACCTTTGAATGATCCATAGGATTTCAATTGCATTTCCATTGGACTAAAGGAACTTTTCATCATATCCGTATAGCTTTCATTTTCAATATGTTCAATGATATATATGTCCTTTTGAATCATCATTTCTTCTCTAGGACATATTTCATGAAATGTGAAAGTTGGCATGCATGATAAATAATTAAGGCCCTATGTTTCATCTTCTTCACCTAGAAGCTGATTTTTAACTTTTTCATCAATGAATATTTTAAGCACAAGTTGATCAATGTCATCAAAAGTAAAGGTCTCCATTCCTACAAGGAAAGTAGATATTTGTAGAAGTTCATTGGTGTTTTTATCTCAATCAATGGTAGTGGTTTCAAATTGTGCCACAACATCTAAATTATTGATGTTGTCAATAGATTCATCACCTTGAATGATGATGGAAGGATGAATGGAATGATCTTCTCTGCATAGGAAGTCATCATCTGAAGCATCAAGCACCAATTAGGAATAAAAGTATTATGAAATTCACCTTGATCTACATTTCTCTCATCTTCATTCATACATTGTGTATTTTCTTCAAATTTTGATATTTATTTTTCTTCTCATTAGGATAGAGATGATTGAATACTTTCTCTTGGGTTTGGAAATTTTGACAGTAATGCCTTGATATATTAGCAACCCTTTCTTCTCCTATGGATTCCATTTCTTGACCCTCTCCTTGATTAGACATAGAATTCTTGTCTTCTTTCATGCATGAAACTTTAGATGAGTCCTTTCTAACATTTGGATTGGGAGATGTTTTGCTACCAAGAAAATAATTCTTACATGGGTCTTCTTTCTCAAGTTCTCAGAGTGTTTGAAGTAAAGAAGGATGTACTTTGTTAGGATCTAGGCGTGCATTGCCATAGAAGCTTTTTAAGAATTCAACTTGATTAGGATCAATAGAAGCATGATTTTGATGAGAAAGAGGTGCAAGTGCTAGGACATTTTTTTGACCACCATTATCCATCCTTAATTCACATGAATCACTTTTTTGATCAAATTCTTCCTTATGCTCATATGTGGAACTTCTTTCTAAAAATGCTTTTGGTTTATGAGAGAAAGATTGATTATCTTTACCATCTTCTTCTTCTATCTTTTGCAAAGTTTGGAGCAAAGATGGATGAATCTTTTATGGATCTAGTTTCTGTCCACCATAGAAACTCTTCAAGAAGCTACCTTGCTTAGAATTGATGAAAATCTAGTTTTGTTGAGAGACAAGTGAATGTGAGATATCCCCATTATTCTTCATTGGTAATTTAGATGACAAAAATTTTGTAGATAGACCTTTATCTTTATATGTTGAACCTTTTTAAAATGAAGAATCGTGATCATGAGAAAGAAACCTGTAATCTTTTCCACCATCTTTTTTGATCTTTTGAAAAATTTGTAGCAAGTCAGGATGAACCATTATAAGATCTAGCCTCCTACCACCATAGAAATTCTTCAAGAAATTTACCTGTAGAGGTTCATTAGGAATTTTTGTCTTTGAGTATGAGAAGTATTCTTTGTCACTTTCATTATTACTATCAACTTCAATTTTTCCCTTGTCCCAAACCATGTTTTGAGTTTGAACCTCAGATAGAGTCACCAATATTCAATCTTTTAAATAGAGTCGCTAACCTTCATTTAAGGGAAGGTACCTTTAATCAACCATTTTACTAATTTTTATTTACTTGACCTTTGATGTGGCCAAGATTTTTCCTATTCCTTCTTGAAATAACAACTATTCTTTCAATGACTACCACATCTTGACTAATAGGAGCTCTTTGCAAGATTTCCCCTAACTCTTCTTCTTCTTCTAGAACTTGATTTACTTGATGATATTGTTGTGCACTTCATCTACACCTCCAAGCTAGAGGGTTCAAATCTAGAATAATATCTTCCTACATGTCTTGGAAACCAAGATTCAGCTGGAGAACTAGAAGCACATTCTCATGTTGCAACACCATGTTATTTCATCATAGGCAACTGATTAATATTTCTTGTTTCAATCCCCAGTAGAGCCACCAAAAATCTATTGGTAAATAGATTTTTTACTATAAAAATTTCTCAATGGAGTGTATGTGGCAAACCATTCACAATAGTTAGATAGGCCCTTGGTATGCAGCCTTCCTCTGTGTTTAGAGGGGCAACTCCCTCATATGATATAATTTTGAATTTTTTAAATAAAAATGAAATAAAACTTTAAAAGATGAGAAATATCATGATGCTGAATGAACCACACGACTTCATAGCTTTCTTGAATTAACATAAGCTGCTAATAACAACAATCAAGATCTACACTTGAGAACTACTACTAGCACAATGCTAATCCAAAGATTCATAAACATCTGCACAGAACCATAAGAATGTTCATTGCAAAGAGAATCAACATTTGTAAAAATTCAAATTCAAAAGAAGAGAACTCAAATTGCACGTTCCTTTATTTTCTTGCACCAAGAACCTAAGAGGAATTTCTGATTACAAAGACAAATTTTGTACAAATTTTTCAAATATCATCTTCTAATCAAAATTTTATCATAGTGTTCCCTTTTCCTAACATCTCAAAAGGTCCCTTTACAAAGCCAAAAAGATCCCTTTTATAGAGATGGAGGTTAATAACTATCCTCTTGTGGTTAATAACTACTTCCAAAATACGTGTTTTGGGAGAGGTTAATTAACCTCAACAAAACTAACCAAGAATAATCAAATTCTTCATATGGCCAAATGTGACAAAAATCACTATTTTCAAGCATGATGCTTTTGTAGTCAACACTTTGATAAAGAATAAAAACTGGGACTATGACAAACAATTTCTTCATCTAAACTTTGGTCATATATCCACCATTATTCTAGATAGTGGCTACTCCTACAACTTTACAAATACAATAAAAAGATGAACTTGATGTTTATGGATACAACCAAGGTGGAAATTTAGCATCTGCATCTTCAAATTCTTCTATCAAACAATTCTTGTGTCACCCTTTACACATTGTCCTTGGAGAAGAAGATCTCCATTTGACACATACTGAAGATTTTAAATTATATTGATAGTTTATCAAATGGTTTGTAGAACTCCCCATGCTTCTACTTCTTTTCTCTAGTCTTCATCATAGTTTTCTCTCCTTTGTGGGGTTATAGAAGCTCCATTTTTTTTAATAAGAGTTCTACATACTTCTAGAATTCATAGCCTACTACATATTGAAGGGTCATTTTTTTTTTTATCAAGTGCATCAACAACCACCCTAGCTCTTATAAGTACTTCAACACATTTCACCTATCCATAACCACAAGCAAAGTGCATTGCTGAAAAATATTGCTTAGCAGCCAGCTATGGGATTCCTTTTTGACTTGATCCATGCAACTGTGTTGCAATTTCTTTGACATTTGATTGAATGATGGGTCTTTGGTTATTTGATCTACCAATTCTTTTATACTTGGATCATTAGGCAAGCTTGACATTGTAGAGAAATAAAATGGATTTGGAATTCTCGTGTTTGCATTTGATCTTTCAAAATCTAGTGTGTACATTTACGTAGATATTTTTCCAAATATTTTGAGTGCTTTTTCTATGTTCCTATGCTCTAGGTTCATCGGCTATCCAAATAACACTCAGTAAAATAGCTAACATGCCACTTTCCTTACTCTATCCTCCACCATTTTGAACAATGGAGCAAGAAGATCCTTTGTATCCTATTGCATTACCTTCAAAGGAATCTTTATCTTTAAAGCACTATCTACCATATAGAGAGTCATCCTACAATAATCCCTTATATGGACATCATAGTCATCTATTATGTTCTTTTAGTGATCCTCGATTGTGTCTTCATGCTGAAATATCTTGCCAGCTAGATAATACACTCCCCTAATGTTATTAATTTAGGGCCAAGGACAATTATATTATTCTAAGGGATATTGATTCCATTTAGACTTGAAAGATGGAATTTCTTATCCTCAAACCACACTGAAAGGTCCTATAGTAATAGGCCACATTCAACATCTTTTGTGCTATTTCCTAACTCTATCATATGCAAACAAGAGTTGTCGAGTAATCTCCAATAGTCTAAGTCTATCACTTGAATAACTAGGGAGCTTCTTCAAGTTGATAGTTATACTTGCTACCCTTAAATATGTGAATGTTCAAAACTAGATGTAGTAGGCTCCAACCTCTAATATCTTAGCTACTACCTCCTCTAACATCCTCTTCACATAATCCCCTTCAATGAACCATATTATCGCAAATATAAATTTATCATTCGCTATTATGTATTCCTTGCTATGCTCTGGAAGCTTATTCCTCACCAACTAAGGATATACTATATAGGACCATGCATTTGCATCTAGCATGCTACTTTTCTTATTAAACCCCAGATAATATGTCACCCTTGTGGCTAACAAGTGTACCAAATATGACACCATGTAAAAATTATAGTTACTCCTAACTACCACTAGTTGATCACCCAAGTTCTCATTGAGAATGGAAGCCCAATCAATTGACATCTTCACTATTTTGATAGTCTCAATGAAATGCACCATCCATAGGTTCAAGTGCCTCAATGCTGGCAACCCCATGACTCTACTCAAGAGTATGATAAAATATCTAATATCTTCCTTCTTGTGTCCTCTTGTCATGTTGACTTTGCCTACTTTATGACCTAAAGGAGTCTTCTCAATGAGGTACAAGGATTGAATGATTTCGGAGGCTACATCAACATGTTCTCTATACAATATTTTTGCTTGGTGATAGGTTAACCTAATGAATTGATTTTCCCTCAGAAGATGGAACACCTTCTCTATGCTATTGGGTCAGAGATCCAAGATGATCTCTCTAGTTATGCTCTTCAAAACCCTTTCTATAGAGACATAGTTCTCAACAAGTGTTAGAATTAGCTCTGAAGATTGTACTAACATCGAATGGGATGCTACATTGACTAGTATAGAGTGGATCAAAGTGGATATCATTGGAGACCTTTCTCTCAGTTTGTTGCACAGTGCCAAGAATGTGCTCAAATCTGTATGACCCAATCTAGTGTCCTAGATCTCTAAATAATCATCTCGAAAATGTGACTTTGTCATAACACCTTGAAAGTTGAACACCATGGACTTTGGGACTATCTTTGCACCAAGGGAAGATGATGATGAAGTCATTGAATATGCATGAAAATAATGTCCATTAGTCTAGAGTCAAAGAGAAAACTATTAGTTTAAACCCTAGTATAGGCACAAAAAAGAATAGAAACCCTTTGTGCTTGAAAATACCTTAAAAACCTAATTGTAACCCTTTTAAGAAAAAAAAGGTGCACCTAGCACACCTAATAGGTGTGCCTAGTGCACCTTATACTTTGCACAAGCTCTTAATATTGGGTGCATAGTAGTGCACCTCATGGGGTGCACTAATGGACAACCTATTTTTACCTTGGCACATGAAAAAAAGTGTGCATTTAGTGCACCTCATGAGGTGCACTAAATGTTCACTTTTTGTGAGGGATAAAGGGTAGAGGATGTGCTACTATGAACCAAGACTTAAGCTTTATATGTTTCATTTTTAGTTTTTTTAAAATGTTTTTAGCATAGAAAAAGGTGCATAGTTGTACATCTATAAAGGTATCTTAGTGTTTTGTGAGTGCAGAGGAAGAGTAGAGGAGGAACACCTAAGGAGGTAAAATTTTGTGCAAGGATGCTTTGGACTAGAAGAAATAAAGTGGGGAGGGAAGGGGATCCCTCGATTTTATAGACCTAGGGACCCCAGTGCACCCTTGGTGTTGCACATCTATGCAATTATGCATCACCAAGGGTGATGCCTTCCCTATGTTTTGGCACACTAGCACATCTAATGAGGTGCACTAGTGTGCCATTTTTCTTTGAAAAAAAAATGACATAGGGTTCTAATGATGCTTTCAAAATCTAATTTCAAACTAGGACCTGAATTGGGTCACAAAACACTAGATTGAACCTTAAAAAGACTCAAACCTCAAATTAGGGATCTAAAAAGATAGAAAATAAATTATGTGGTTTGTGTTTCTAGGAGAAATAGGATGTGCATTGTGAAACCACAAAAAATAGCCCAAGCAAAAAGGAAGAAATGACAAAAGCATTTTTTTATCTTCCAACATTCCTTTAATATGTTTATTTAAATTTTTGAGAACTTTTTGATCTAAAATTATGAATTCAAGGCTAAAAGTCCCCTATTACTACAAGTAACATCAATTCCTTAGTTGGTATAAGAAACAAAATCATAAAAATGTTTTAACAAAGAAATAATTCTACCCAAATGTTGAAACCAAAAGAATGGTTAATAAGATATGGTAAGAAAAAATCTTGAGTGCACCTACCCCCTAAACTAATGCAAGTTTGAAAAAAAACACACAACTGAAAGAAAATAGGCAATCAAAAAGAAACACACTTGTAGAAATAAACACACTTGTCAAAAAGAAAGTTTTATTTTCTTTTCTATATCTTTTAGGCTTCAAAGTAATGCTTTAGGAATTTCCCATTGACTGGCCATAGAACCAATTCACCCTATAAGGAACTCAGCCTAAAAGTGTTTTCTCCCAAAATTTCCATGATTTGATAAGGACCAATCTACAAGCATTGAAACTTAGTGTGGCTGACCAACTTTTCTTTCAGCTTTTCCTAGAGTAGAATAATGTCAAATTATTTTAAAAGACTTTATTGTGGCTCTCTTGTCAAACTACATCTTGATGGAAACTTGATGTTTTTCCATATGGTCTAAAGTAGCTATCCATTTTTCATCCATCTCTAAAAGGCTCATCAATCTAATTTGTACTCTATCAGCATCTTTAGCATACCCACTCATGAATTTCAAAATAGGACTCTTGAGGTTAAGTGAGAATACCAATTCTTGTCCATAGACAAGAAAATATGAAGATGTCCCCAAAGCATTCTTGACCCTCACTCGATCTATCCATAGAGCATATTTGAGTTGTGTATGTCAATATTTAGGATTCTCCTTCAATAAAATATCTTATTACCATGATCAAGTTCTTGTTCATAGATTCAACCACACCATTTCCTTATGGGTAATAATTTGAAGAGAACTTGATAATAACTTGATTTTTTAGTGTGCATTGAGTCAGGAATACTGATGCAAAAGATGATCCATTATCACACCCTAGGGAGAACAACATCCCAAATCTAGTAACAATGTGTTCTTCCAAGAAGTCCATAACCACCTTAGTTGTGCAATTACAGAAAATCTCTACTTTTGTCTAGTGCACATAGTAATTAGTAGCTATGAAAATAAAAGTATGTCTAGTTGATGATGGTGGGTTCACTGGACCAATCAAATCTAGCCCCCACTTTTTGAAGGGGTGTGTCTCAAATACTGGTTGTAAAGACATTACAAGATCTTTCTCTATTAGCACTAGTCTAACAAAAATGGAAACTACACACACGTTCAAAAGTATCCTTACATATCCTTAGGTAGAAATAACCTAATCTTAAAATCATATGAGTAGTTGCTTCTGCTAAACCATGCCCTATTCCATATTTTTTGTGAAACTATTCCAAAACTTCTTTTACTTCTTCACGTTCCAAGCATTTTAGTTAAATTCCTTCATATTTTATTTTGTATAATTTTCTATCATGTAACATGTAGGATTCACACTTCATTTTGAGTCCCCTACACTGTGAACTATTCATCCAACTTGGGTACTGATTTTGTAAAAGATAGTAAATAGTATCCTGGTACCAGACATTACTTATTACACCCTAGTAAATATCAACTTGAGATACTACAATTCTTCTATGATCTTCAATATTTTTTTCACTATCAAATATGAACTTCTTTTAATCCTTGATCTAGTTATATACTATCGTATTTATAATCTTTTGCCTCTTACTAAATTCATGGGTTGGATCTCTAAATCAAATTCTTGAAGTATTGCCATCCATTTCCCTATTCTCTCACCAAGTTCATTTTGCATCAACAACATCTTAACTATTGTTAACTATTGGATCAGGCACAATTTCACATACCTTACTTCTTAGTATATAATGTCAAAGCTTCTTTACTACTTTGATTAGAGAAAAAGACTATTTGTCAAGGTTAGAATAGTTTAACTAAACAGTTTTCAAAGGGCAACTCATAAAAGCAATGTGCCTTTCATCTTCCTTTTCCATTTTTTTGTGTTAGAATCCCAACACATGAATGTTTCGAAGAAAAAGAGTATATTTCAAAAGGTAGTTCATAATCTAGACTCACTAGCATTGGGACCGTGGAAATGGTCACTTTGATATCTTTGAATGATTTCTTAATCTCCACAACTCATTCTATTTTTGCTCTCTTTTTGAGTAAATCATTAAGGGAATGAACAATCTCTACAAATTTGCTTATGGATTTTTGCACAAAATTTATCTTTCCAAAGAAAGACTTAAGTTCTTTTCAATTGTGAAGAGGCGATAACTTTAGAATAGATTCAATTCTACCAAGATCAATGAAGATTTCAGCTTTAGAGATGATATGACCTAGGAACTTTCCTTTGGTAACCCCACATGAACATTTCTTAAGATTGAGTGACATTTCATATTTATGACATCTATTGAATACCTATCTTAAATTAGCAATATGAGTTCTTTTACCCTTTGAAAAGATAGTTAAGTCATCCATATAGATTACTATACACTTGTTTATTAATCCCTAAAATCTTCATCCATAGCTTGTTGAAATGTAGCCCCTGCATTAATTAACCCAAAAGGCATTCTTCTACAAGCAAAAGTTCCCCATTTAGTCATGAAGGTTGTCTTTACCCTATCTTCTTCATCAACCATTATTTGATTATACCTGGAGTATCCATCCAAGAAAGACATCACCTTTGAACCATTTACAATTTGTAAAACCTCATCTAGTGAAAGCAATGGATAGTTGTCCTTTTGAGATGTGAGGTTCAAATTATGAAAGTCCACACAAAGATGAATCTCTCTGGTCTTTTTTTGTTTAGCAACCAAATTAGCCACGCATCTAGAATGGAGAATGGGGAAGATGATCTTGGCATTGAGTAGTTTCTTAACTTCTTTCATTATTAGTGGCTCAATGAAAGGATTAATGGATTTTTTCCTTTGACGGAAAGATTTGACATCTAGTTTCAATGGAATGTCATACGTAATAATCTTAAGATCATATATTTTTAGCTCTTCATAGCTCCAAGCATGTGATATCCTTATACTCTACAAGTAATTTGAGCATATCTTTCCTTTCCTGTGCACTACATGCCTTTTTGATCTTTACCATTCTAGGATCTTCATCAATACCCCAATTGTGTGAATCACATTCTTCAGTCCCTTTTTATTGTACCATTCTTTTGTTAAGTGTTGATTCATCATGATCAAAAATATGTTCCAATTCAACCATTCCCTTAGAAATAGTATTGGTTTTTAAATTTAGGATCCCATCTTCATCTTCAAGTTCATCATCCTTAGGTTTATCATTTGGAGTTGCATCAATCTCTTGCTGTTTAAAGTGGCCATTGCACATGATAAATTTGAGTATGTTTTGATCATCCTAAAAGACTTGCAAGTTGGTAATATTGTCCAAGGTAGATGGGGTAACAACTAATTCAATTGAAAATCTTTTTAGTTTTGTTCTTTTGATTGGTCGTAATGTGCTAGCTAAAATAGTGAGAGCATCTACTACCATGTTTCTCCTCCTTGGAATTGACTTTATATTCAAAGCTTCAAAATAATCCATTAAATCCCATACTCTTTTCCTATAAGAAAGCAACCTCTTATCATTGTAGGACTATACTAATTTCACTCGTTGTATAACCAATTGAGAATCTCCCTTGACTATGAGAGTTGTGATTCCTTTCTCCAATGTGAAAAGAAGTCCTCTGATTAATGCTTTGTAGTCTGCAACATTATTAGTAAATCTAAATTGTAATTGATATGTTGTGTAGATAGACTTGCCTTTTGGGTTAATTAACTTAATACCTATGCCAGCTCCTAATTTACATTTGGAACTATCGAAGTGAAGTGTCCATATTGGATATTCTTTGGGCTTTCTAACCATATGCTTATTTTTCCTTAGCTTTTCTTTCACTTGGACCTAAAAGGATTGTTTCTTGGGAATCCACTATAGTCTTTAATGGGGTGGACTCAATGATTTTTTTTGTTAGTCATTGACACTAGAATTGTACATTTTTCTTGTTTTCCTTGAATTTCTCCTAAAAGTTATATAATTTCATCCACTTTGGCTTTAGGAGGGATGACTACTAAAGTCCATCCTTGACCTTTCATGTACTATCTTCTTCTTTGAACTTTGATTATCCCTAGTGGGGGAGAAGACAAACCTCCACCACCTGAAGAAGTATCATTATAAGATAAATTTATATCTTTAATTTCCTCTTCAACCTTTTCCATAGATTTAGATATGTTTATAGGACTTTGATTTTCTATGGGTTCATCTTTTGGAGTGTTGTCACTCTTTACTTCCATCATCTATGTTAATACCTTAGCAATTGCTTCTTAGCACAATGAAAATTCAAAATCTGAATGGCTACACAAAATCCAAGGAGAAATAGGATACTAAGGTCAACTTCTTCTCCTAAACATTGTAAATTAGCCACCATGTTGTCTATGAACTATGTTATTATCTCATCCTTTGGGATTGAAATCTTGGATTTTTTTATTTTGATCATTTGATATTTTGGTCAAAGTTGTATGAAAAGCCATCACTTTGTAAGAGCCCAAATCTGATTGCAAGAATGCTACTTCATTTGGATCATTGTATTCTATAATCATTGTTTTTTAACTTTGGCTCTCTATCTATCTTGATTTATTATTCAACCCTTTCCATGGTAACCATAACTGAGTCAAATCCATAGAAAACCATCCTCTTAGGAAATTTTTCCATTCTCTACTAAGTAGTAGTCTGTATGTTTTAGGAATATCAACCACATGTATATTGATAATATCTTGAATTCGAGGGTCAATTGTCAATTGTATCCAAACATCTTTCAACACACCAATAATTTTTACCTCTATTTTATCCAACTGTATCACTATCTAATTAGAAGGTTGAGGAGTGACTCCCAAAATTTGTGCTATTGATAGTGGCATAACATTACAAGAGGCCTCTGAATCAATTGGGAAATTATGAAGATTCTTCCCATATATTTTGATGCTAAGTAGAAATGGGGGCACCTCAACCTTGTCTTTAAACATAGTTGGCATTGCCTTCAAAGCATTAACTTGTTGAGATACTATCTTTTGAGGAACAATACTTATAATTAAAAGTCTTTATGAGTGCCTCTCATTGATGTGGACAATTTTGTAGGATGTCAAACCTGGACATGTTCACCTTTATTCATTTCAAATCTTCAACTGTATTATACTTTCTAGTAGACCAAGCAAGATTCTTCATCATTATTGGCACATTTCCTTGATTTTGGTTTTTTTTTCCTCCATAAGGTGGCCTAATTGGTATAGGATTCTTACTCACTCTTAGATCAAGACGATTTGGTTGCAGTGCTAGAGGAATTTTGCCTATCATAGGTTCTTTCCTACTTCTCAGATTGTAAGTATTTCAATTGTCATTGCGAAAAGAAAACATACCTTCAGGCTAAATGTATGGCTCCTAACTAAATGGAAAAGAGAATTCTTCATTGGGTGATTGTTCCACCTATATGTTTTGTGCATAATCATAAGATTCTAGTAACATAGTGTTAAATTGCATAGGGGGGACATTGTCATTCACTTGTAAATTTTGATTGATCTCTTGATTTCCATTATAATATGAACCATCATTGTTGGATTCATTTGACTATCATCATACTGATTGATGTCTACATACTGAACATTATTGTTATTCTTATCTGTAGGAATGCTTCTATTGTTTGGATGAGTGTTTTATTTTCAATTCTATCTCTAGAAGCCATTGTTATGATTAAGAGGATTGAAATTATTTCCTCCATTATTGTTTCCTACATTGTTGTTTCTACTAAAATTCTTATTGTAATTCTAACCATTGTTGTTGTTGTTGTAAGCATCAACATTGTTTCTTTGAAATTTGTTATTCTATCCTTGTGACAACATTAAGTGAGTCAGCTCATTTTTCATTTGTGACATGATCTTATTCATTTGTCCAAACTCAGAGGCAAAATTGTTGTTTGCCTTAGTAGAAGCTATTGCCTTTTACTCAAAGAAAGTAGCTTTTGGAGGTTCATACCCTAGATATGTAACTCAGGGTTTTGTGGAGCCAATGCCTATTGTAATGGAATTGGATCCATAGGTATGAATTAGCTAGGCATTATAGGTGCTTTGAAAGGATATGTTGGCATTGTTGTAATAGCTTGAGCTAGAAGCATCAATCCTCCTCCATTATGATTGTCTTTCTTAGTGAAAGTAATCACTTTTTTGAAGACTTTATCTAATGTGTCAATATTTTCCATAGGAAGTCTTCTTAGAAAAATAGTAGTGAGATGATCCATAGCATTTAGATAAATCTAAATAGTAGCTTCAACTAGTATAGTGTATGGTGTTTCTAGTTTGTAGTATGCCATATGAAAGTGATGGTTGAAGCATGAAACCATTTTAGCTAGGTCCCTTTTGATTGATATGAATTATTGATGTATCACTACTAGGTTGATGAAGGTTTTGAATTGTTCCAAGACCAATTTCTCTAAAGTATCCCAATCTTTGATACATCCAAGTGGAAAATTAATGTACCAATTAAAGGTAACTTCCCCCAAAGATTAAGGGAATAAATGAAGAACCACATTTTCATTAGAAATCTTCTTTCAATTGAAAATTTCTTTGAATATATTGATGTGATCTTCAGTAGTTAATGTCTCTACATAGATGAACCTTGGGAAAAACTTCTGAAGATTCTTAGAAAGATCATTGAGTACACATGTCAAGTTGATTGGTGAGTCTACAAAATTTGTAAAAAAGGCCATCAGAGGGTTTGGTGGAATAACAAGTGGTTGTTATGGAGGTAGAATTGAAGAAGATGATGAAATGTTGAATGGAAGTGGTAGAATCTAAGGTATTCCTTTGTCACTGTGGGGCTTGCAAAAATGGCTAAGCTTGAGGAACTCATGTGCATTTGGTGAAGATCTTAAAGCTCACTAAAATGGGGATTCTAGATCAAGATCATCCAACTTGCATCAATTCTAGAAAAAGTGCACCTCTACAGAAGTACACTTTCTCACAAAATAAGGCGCACCTTGGAAGATAGTCCACTTGCATACCTAGCACACCTTGAAAGTTCAAAAAAAATTTGAAACTCGTAAAAAAATGTAGAATTTTGAAGTTTTCAAAAAAAAATCTTCTATTTTGAATGTTAAGGGGCCCTCCTTCTAGCACCACTTCTATTGAGTTGTCATTTTGCATGATGCTTAATGATAGGAATCCCTTCAAACTCCTCTCTTGAAAAGCTAATATGGGATCAACTCCAAGGTTCTAGGTCATCTTATGACCTACTAGAATCCACTTAGTTGAAGATAAATGTGAGTGCTCACAAGGAGGCCTTTGTTGGTTTGTTAAACAATTTGGATAAGATTTTGAATCGGCTTGTCGTTTCAAAAGATTAAAACACACAAAAAGAAATATATTTTTGTATTTTCTATTTTTAAGATGAATGCAATCTAACAATTCAACTATATGAAGTCCTAATTTAACCAAGGGGTTAGTAAAGAAAATAACAAAGATAGGGTAACAATAAGTTTAAGTAGATAATGTGTCTATGAGTTAAGCTTTCAAAAAGATCGATGGGTAACTAATGAAAATAGGAGAACTAATTCCTTAATTCCACTAATGCAATTATCGATGGGAATTTAATAATCATAAGATATTTCAGTTTTCATGAAATTACAAGGCCACAAAAAGTGTGTTCATGTGAGACAAAAAGCTATACAAGAATGATATGGTGATTTTTCTCGAACTAAGTATGTCAAAAAAATTTGTAGACCCATAGAAAACACTAGAATTAAAATATTGTACAACCAAAAAAATGCAATAAAACTTCTGGCTCACTTACACTTCATGGCATACATTCAAAAATATAACACATTTCAGATAGAATCACTACACTCCAAATGCAAGCACCAATACCATATATTATTGTATCAAAATAATGGTAGCTTAGAATACATATTACATTCCTGAATTTCTAAGAAATCTTCTCTTTAATTTGTGTTGAGAGTGAGAGATATCTTTATGCAATAATATGCTTCTAAACTAATAAAACAAATCTATTTATGTATAAAATGACTATCTAACTGGTGCTTAGTAGGACTCCATCTATATTTATATCATTAATTGGATGCATGAGTCTTTACATGTCTTAAAATAAAGAAAATATGAGAAAATAAGAAAGATAAAGCCATCAGATAATGGGGAAGTGTCTGGAAGTGCCAAAAATAGAACCTCCATCTTCACTAGGTGTTTGTAGGAGTTAAACTATTATTAGAATGTGTTTCCAATGCATCAAAAGCTCTAAATTTAAAATTGATAGCTAATTATTATTGCACCTCTAAATTCTTCAAAATCTTCAAGTATACTTTTGAAAAAGTGCACTTGTGCACCTAGCGCACCTGCACACCTGGTGCACTAGCACAGTAGCACACCTCAAAAAATGCAAATTTCACTAAGTGTCAAAACTAAAATTTTGGCTTCTGGGTTTTGTTAACCTTTGTACCAAAGCTATGTATAGGTATTTTCCCTTGAATTTCCAAATAATCTTGATGATTTGAGCTACATCTAGAAAATCTAAGGCCTCATACTTTTCTTTGACTTTTTGCCTATAGTTTCCCACCTCAATAGGAGTCTCTACAAAATCTCTAAGTTTTACATCCAATTCTAATAATGCTTCCTCTATTTTGAATGCTTATCTGATGTCATTATCATTGGAAGCTTCTTCAAAAAAAATTCAAATTTCTCAACCACTACCTCTATAGCTATTAACTTATCTTTAGAATTGTCTTCAAAAATATCCAAACACACATCACTATAATCCCTCTTTGCCTCCAAAATTTGCTCTTGGGTTTGATCCTTTAGCTTGTGAATCTCCACATGCAATTTTTCCATTATTTTATTGCCATCCACAATCTTCTCTATCCAATCATCAATTTTATCTAACTCCCCTATTGTATATACTTCTATTAACATCCAATACCTCAAGCCTTTAATTTCCTATAGTGCCTGCAAATTGTTGTCCTAGGTATGTACTTCATCCATCAAACCATAATCTTGATTCAAAATGGCCACTTGCCTATCTGTATTATCCTACATATGGTGTAGCAACTTGAGATTTTCCTATATAATTTCTACACCTTTCTCATCAAAACTCTCTCCCCATTGGTGACAAGCTTTCAAAAATGGATCTAATTGTCTTGTACCCCTATTTCTTCTTCCCAATGCTAAGTTCAAATTCTCTTCAAGATTTGTAGGATCTAAGGGACCAAAAACTTTTCTTAGATATCCTTTTAGGATCTCATTTTTCCTCTGAAGTGTTATTAATTCTGCCCCATCCTGTTCTAAGTGTCTAAACACTTATTTGATCCTCATGGTTACCATTAATTTAGCAATATCCAATGTAGGCTTTCCTAGCATGACCTCCTTGATCTGATAATCTCTTGGAGTCAATTCTTCAACATCTATATTTGGAGGAGGGATAGCCACATGAGCAAATAAGTCCTAGTTCTGATCACTCATGATGATGGTTAATGCTCACGCATCATTTGGTGGTGACTCAAGTTTCCTTAGAACTTCAATTAATTCCATCCTATCCTCTTCCTTAGTGGTGAATTACCACCTTTTGTTTCTAATGACCTCTTTTCTTAACCATCTTGGTATGTACTCTATTGGGGATTTTCCTTTCAAGGAAAAAGGATTTTTCTCTACAATGCTTTTTTCCTTATCCCTCCTTTTTGGAGTCCTCTCCTTCTATGAGAGATCCAGACTAGAAGCCTCTATATCCATGGAATCCATAGTTCTCACCTCTATGTCTTGAGAAGTTTATTGGGGTTGCTCACTTATCTACCCTTCCTTTGACACTTCCTTGGTGGATACTTGTTGTGGCTCTTCCACTTTTTCTACCTGAACCTATTCTCCTTCGGTACCTAGAGGAAGAAGGGTAGTTGATCCCTTATCTACACAAAATGTAACATGAATGGGTGATGGTAGGGCTACTTTGGGCCCTTGAGGCTTGGGTGGAAACTAACTCTAATCCTCCTATTGAAGTTGACTAGTTGGAGTATCTTTGATTTTATCCCTGACCAATCTAGTACCAACAAGCATGAAATCAAAATCTGGCATTTGAAAGACATCAGTGCCCTCAACATCTTGCTCATCTATCCATTGTTACATTTCATCCTCAAAGGTTGTAGACTAAATTGGTTGCCTAGGAATGGATGGAGGTGTAATTGTGGAGCTTCTTCCTCATTCTTATTCTATGGCTCTTGTAAGATAAATCCTCTATTTTAAAGGTAGGTTATCCTCTTCATCCTCTTATTCATTTTCTTTTGGGATAGCTTCTAGAACTGATGGGAAGTGAATCTCTCTCCTAATGATCTTTTTCTTCCCCTTAACCTAAGTCTTAATCTTTCTTCTCTTAGGAGTGGAAGGGAGGCTTGTACCTCTTGTTTAGGTGGGGATACCTTTTGTACTTATGTTTTAGCTTCTCCTTGGCCTTTTTCAACTGGTGGCACTTGAGGATTTTCTTGGGCTTATGTGGCTTCCACATTCTCTGACCCTTGTACATTTTCTTCTACTAGCTATGGAGGTGACTGAGTTGCTTCCTCTTCTAGCTTAGCTTGTTGAGGAGAAGTTCTCTTCCTCTTACCTTTAGCCTTTTGAGCCCGATAATATCAAACTGGTCTATCAAGTCGGTGCATAATTTTTGGTCTCACTGATGACTAATCTATGAATGTAGGTATTGTGGCCTTAGCTCCTTAACCTTGAGTTAGTAGGTTTGAGTGTGAAAGACTACTAGTTGAGGAATTGGATCAAGTTTGAAAGGTCTCTTGATCCAATTCTTTGTCAATTTGATGACATGATTGGCCTTGTGATTAATGTCTAAGTTTTCTTCCTTATCAACCTCAACATTCATCATAGGTCAGTCACCAATCTTGTCCTTATTGAATAATGGATCAAGAAGATCCTCTATATGGAATGTTTATCTTTAAAGAACTTCCTACCAGATAGAGAGTCATCCTACAATAATCCCTTATATGGACATCATAGTCATCTATTGCTTTCATCCTGTGATCCTTGATTGTATCTTCATGCTAAGTTGTCTTGACAGCTAGATATTGCACTCTCCCAATGTTATCAAAATAGGGCTAAGGAAAATTATATTCTTTTAAGGGATATTGATCCCATTCAGGCTCAAAAGATGGAATGTCTTATCTTCAAACCACACTAAAAGGTCCTGTAGCAATAGGCCATACCCAATATATTTTGTGTTATTTCCTAACTCTACCATATGTAGAAAAGAGTTGTCAAGAATATCCAATAGTATAATCCTATCACTTGAATACCTAGGGACCTTCTTTGGGTTGATAGTTGTACCTGCTACCCTCAAATATGTGAATGTTTGAAACTAGACATACCAGGCTCCAACCTCCAATATCTTAGCTACTACCTCCTTTGACATCCTATTTGCATAATTTCCTTCAATGAACTAGATTATTGAAAATATATGCATCATTCACTATTTTGTATTCCTTTCTATGCTCTGGAAGCTTCTTCTTCACTGGCTACGGATATACTATATAAGGCCATGCATTTGCATCCTGCATGCTACCCTTCTTATTAAACAATGGACAATGTTTCACCCTTGTGGCTAACAAGTATACCAAATATGATGTCATGTAAAATTTATAGTTATTTCTAACCACCACCAATCACTCACCCAAGTTCTCACTGAGAATAGAAGCCCAATCAATCAACATCTTCACTATCTCGATGGTCTCAATGAAATGCCCCATCCATATGTTCAAGTGTCCCAATGTTGGCAATCCCTTGACTCCACTCAAGAATATGATCAAATATTTGATATCGTCCTTCATATATCCTCTTATCATGTCAAAATTGCCTATTTTATGATTGAGAGGAGTCTTCTCAATGAGGTACAAGGACTAAATGATTTTAGAGGCTTCATAAACATTTACTCTATACCATCTTTTTTCCTGGTGATATGTTAACCTAATGAATTGATCTACCCTTGAAAGATGGAACACCTTCTCTATGCTATAGGGTTAGAGATCCAAGATGATCTCTCTAGTTATGCTCTTCATAACCCTTTCTTCAAAGACATAGTTCTCAACAAGCATCATAATCAGCTTTGAATATTGTACTAACATTGGATGTGATGCTACATTAACTAGTATAGAATGGATCAAAGTGGAGATCATTGGAGACCTTTCTGTTAGTTTGTTAGATAGTTCCAAGATTGTGCTTAAATTTGTATACCCTAATTCAGTTTGTTGGATCTCTGAATAATCATCTTGAAAATGTGACTTTGTTAGAACACCTTGAAACTTGAACACTACGGGCTTTGGGACCATCTTTGTAGCAAGGGAAGATGGTGAAGAAGCCATTGAATCTACATGAAAATAATATCCATTAATCTGGAGTTGAAGATAAAACTATTAGTTCAAACCTTTGTATAGACACACAAAAAAAATAGAAACCCTAATTGCTCAAAAATTCCTAAAAATCCTAATTGCAACCCTTTTAAGAAAAAAAGGGCACACTTGGTGCACCTCATAGGTGCACCTAGTGTGTCGTATACTTTGCATAAGCTCTTAAGATTGGGTGTGCAATAGCATACCTCATGGGGTGCGTTGATACACACCTTATTTTTACCTTGGCACAAGAAAAAAAGGTGTGTATTTAGCAAGTAAAAGTACAAAGTTGTGTCACCTTTCAGGATGACTTATCAGAATGATTGAATTTGAACATTTCTATCTCAAAATAAATTTTGTTAAAAACATATGATCTAGATAAATTTATTCTACCTAAGTTATATATGGTCTCACACTTTTTCAATTAGAAATGGCTATTAAATGCATGTTTTATACTAGTTTGTATCTAGTTGCTAAGGAAATAAAATTATTTCAAAAAAGTGGCATTTCAATAACTCTTACTATTTTTTATGATTTTTTTTAATAACATATAAACACCATTTTATAGAGCTCAAATTCAATAATATTCTCATATAGAGTTTATAGTTTTTTAATTAGATATAGTATATTGTAATTAAAAAATTCTACAAGTGTGTATTTTAACACTCAAAAATATGTCAGTTTTGAGAAAGATAAAAATATTAAATCATGTAAAAAAATCTAAAAATTATATGACATTCCAGAGGAGAGAGTCCTCTTCTAGAATGTATGATTGTTCTCTTGGATAGAATAGATTTGTTTTGAAAAATGTGGTGGGAGATGAAAACTATTGATTCCAGGTGAGTTGAAATTTGAATCATTATAAAAAAGAAAATATAGGTCTAAATCTAATTTTTTTTTTTTTATTGTTCTATCTATATATGTTATCTATAACATAGTTTGAGATTAAAAGGAAATAAATTTATTCCCTATAGTTTTTTGGTGGGAACTAGACCCCCAATTTTTCACATTTTTTAGCAGCTAAAAATTTGTCTTTAAAAATTAAGAATATATATATATTTGTATTCTAAATAATTATTAAAAATTATAATCCTAATCATCATCCATTTCTAGACATTTCATTAGTTTACTTCATTTTAAAATTCAAAATAATAATACCAATTTTATGTCATTGAAGGTAAACAATTATACTTTTGTTAGTCTTTGCCTTTACAAAAGGGTGATATAGGTTTTTGCTTTCACCTCACAAGGTGTACTAAATGCACACCTTTTTGCAAGGGATAAAACATAGAGGGTGTTCAGTAGTGTGCTATCATGCACCAAGACTTAAGATCCATATGTTTTGTTTTTAGTTTTTGTAAAATGTTTTTAGCATGGAAAAAGGTGTGTAGCTATGCACCTTTATAGGTTTCTTAGTTTTTTTGAGTGTAGGGGAAGAGTGGAGGAGGTGCACCTAAGGAGGTGTAGTGCTATGTGAGGATGATTTGAACTAGAGGAAATGAAGTGGGGAGGGAAGGGGATCCCCGAGTTTTATAGACCCAGGGAACCTAGTGCACCATTGGTGCTACATAGCTACACAATTATGCATCACCAAGGGTGATTCCATCCCTATGTTTTGGTGCACTAGCGCACCTGATAAGGTGCACTAGTGCCCCATTTTTCTTTGCAAAATAAATGACTTAGGGTTCTAACAATGCTTTCAAAATCTGATTTTTGAACTGGAAACTAGATTGGGTAACAAAACACTAGATAAAACCCTAAAAAGACTTATACCCTAGATTAAGGATTTGAAAAACCCAAAAATAAGGTAGGGGGTCCCTAGTTCTTGGAGAAATGGGGTGCGTATTGTGAAAACACAACACATATGATCTAAGACAAATTCATTCTAGCTAAGCTATATCTATTCTCACACTTTTCCAATTGGAAATGTCTATTAAATGAATGTTTTATACTAGTTTGTATCCAATTACTAAAGAAATAAAATTATTTTAGAAAACCAAAGTTTCAATAGCTCTTACTATTTTTTATGATATTTTTTCAATAACATATAAACATCATTTTATAGAGCTCAAAGTCAAGAATATTCTCATATAGATTTTATAGTGTTTTAATTATATATAGTATATTGTAATTGAAAATATCTACAAGTACGTATTTTAACACTCGAGTAGATGTAAATTTTGAGAAAGGAAAAAATATTAAATCATATCAAAAAACTTTTAAAATTACATGACAATCTAGAGGAGAGAATCATCTTCAATAATGTTTAATTTTTTTTTGTTAGAATAGATTTGTTTTGAAAAATGTGGCAGGAGATGAAAACTATCAATTTCAAGTGAGTTGAAATTTGAATCGTTATAGAAGATAAAATATAGGTCTAAAGCTATGTTTTATTTTTTATTGTTTTATCTATATATGTTATCTATAACATAATCTAAGATTGAAGGGAAATAAGTTTATTTCCATATAGTTTTGTGGTGGGAATTAGACCTCTAATTTTCAGCATTTTTCAGCCAATAAAAAAAATTGTCTTTAAAAAATAGGAAAAAAATTAATTACTATTCCAAATAATTATTAAAAATTATAAACCTAAAATTCATCCATTTCTACATATTTTATCTGTTTACTTCATTATCCAATTCTAAATTATACTACCAGTTTTATGTCATTGAAAATGAATAGTTATACTTTTGTTAGCCTTTTCCTTTATAAAAGGGTGACACAGGTTTGTGCCTTTGCATAGGATATTGCTTTAGAATATGACTTGTCTAAAAATGATATGTCTCTTAGTGTAAGTCTAGTTCAACTTTTATAAGTTTTGTTTTAAATAAACTAGTAAATACTAAATGCCTACTTATTTTTTGGACATCGACATGAGGCAATGATTGATTTTTCATTTTTTCCATGTAAGCTTGAAATAATAGTAGTGCTTGATATAAAGTTTTAAATTTTCTTAGTTAATCTGTGCATTAGGAGGACCATGAGAATGATTATGCAGGGGAGAGAGAAGATGTTGATGATGAGATGGAAGACATTGAAACTCTTAATTATAATGATTTAGACAGTGTTTCAAAGCTACAAAAGACAATGATATATTGATATCATGCACGTATGTGCATAACAAATACAAAATAAATGAAAAGAAAATAAACATATAACCATTGAAAACTAAATAAATCCCAAAATATTGTGAATTTGGCTTAACCATCTAAAAATGGAGTTGGCATAATAATTTCCCAAGTGAGAAAATCATTTTTTGTAAGATTATTGGATTGAAGATGATTCCATAAAAAGTGAGATTTATCCTTGATATGGAGCCCCTTATGGAGCCCCTTACAAATGTCACTAGACTTAACTCTTTCTTGGACACATTGGGTAATTCCAAATTTTCATTAAGAACTTTTCATAAAAAATCCTATTAGTTAGATAAGTTGACTCAAAATGACTAGCCATATGCATGGGAGATTGCACAAGGAGAGGCCTTCGAGAAGCTCAAACAAGGCTAGTGTGTAAGCCCATTTTGGCATATATGAATTGGCACAAGGATTTCTATGTTCATGTGGATGCCTCTAACATAGAAATCCATGTTCCAATTTAGTTATGCCAAAATGGGTATATAAACTAGTCTTATTTGAGTCCTCAAAGGTGTCTCCTTTTGCAATCTCCCATGTGTATGGTTTTCCATTTCGAGTCACCTTATCCAACCAATAGGATTTTTATAAAAAGTTCTTAATGAACATCTATAAGTAACCAATGTGTCCAAGAAAGAGTTAAGTCCACTAACATCTATAGGGGGCTCCATATCAAGGATAAATCTCACTTTTTCTAGAATCTTCAATTCATTTTTCATTTTTTTCTTAAATCAAAGAAGGTTGGTTGAAAAATTGATCAATGATGGTATGAATTTGTCAAAATTTTGTCCAAACTTGGTTAAATTTTTGACCAACACATTGACCAAGATATCATTGTGGGTTTGGCATCCTAGTTGATCAAGGATCACAATTGGTCAAATTTTTATCCAATACATTGACACTATTTCTCATTGACAAGGATGAAATTTTTGACCAAATTCTATGCCATTATTTTGACACTTAGAGGATGTTTTTGAAATTTAGATGACAAAAATAGTGACAAAACTATTGGTCAAAAATTTGACCAATATGAGTAAAAATTTAACCAATTTTGGTCAAAAAATGAGTCAAAATGAACAAGTGTTAATTTCTCACAACTATCTCTACCTTCACATTGATATCATATTTATAAAATAAGAATCTTCATAAATTTCTCATAAATAGGCCCCTCATCTATGTATTTTGAATATTGCTAATATTATGCTATCAAAGTACACATGAGATAATGTGATAATTTACATGAAATATACCAATTAGTATCAATAGAAAAATAGACTATAGGTTAGCTTAATGGATCAAGAGTTTCTCTATGCCCAAAGAGTCCTTTGGGATGTTATTATTAGGCAAAGGTCTTATATCCTTCCAATTAGTATTGTATGACATACTCCTTAGCATTAGTATTAGAAGACAAAAATGTCATAGTTACATGGAAATAGAATACTCATCCATAAAGATCTTTTGTAGGATCTTTGCAACCTTCGATGAAGGAGAGGGATATTCTAAGGGAGATGGTGATGATGGGGATCTATTTGGTCTTCTAATATTATTTTAGATGTAGTAGGATAAAACTCTATTGGGTACTAGGGATGTTCTTTATTTTCTATAGGGTGGTCTTTGAGAGCTTTCTTTCTGCTTATGCTCTTCTCTCTAGTTTGAGTGTTTCTAGGGTTTTGGGAATTTTTTGTTGCTCTCCTTTTTGGTTTTAGTGGAGTGCATTGTGGGTGGTTCCTCTTCGTTAAGTGATGATATTTTTCCAATTTTTCTACTCCTTTTTCCTTTTGAGGTGGGATTTTTTGTCTATGTCTTAATGGTGGTTGAGTTCCTTCTTGTTGAAAATAGATTGATATAAGTATGATAAATGTGTTTCAATCATTGTTTTGTCACTAATGTCAAACCTACTACTTTCTCGTAGGACAATTTATTATATGATATAAGTACTATCATTTATTTGGTTGATGAAGAGGATTTGATCAAATGAAGTAACAATAGCACCTAGAGGAAAAGTTGAGTTATGATATGAAAAGGAGTACAAGAATAAGTTAAGATTGTGATATTATAATGCATTAATAATATACTTAAGGTTGCAAAGGTTGGATTACACTGAGTAAGTCTAGAAGAATAAGTTAAAAAAAGTTTTTCCACCAAGCTTGATCAAGTGAATAGTAGATGCCACACAAAGTTAGAGCAAGTTGAGTAGAAAACTAGTTGGAGCCAAGAAAAGTAAATTTTAGTGTAAGACAAGTGAAATAGTGTAAGCCAAGTAAAGTTTAGTTGATGCCAAGCACTAGTAAACTTCAATTTGTGTCAAGTGTTTTGACAGAGAATGTTGAGCAATGCAGTGTGTACCGAGCATCAAAATCCAATTAATGTCGAGTGTCAGCATTATGAGAAAGATCAAGAATTTGATGAATCTAAACCAACAAGTATGATTTCTTGGATTGTGTGAATCATGTGGAAGATAAGGTTAATGAGTTGGTGGTACATAATTCATGGTGAATTGTTTTGAGGGTATATTCAAAGAGAATTAAAAGAGAAGTTTCTAGAAGGGAATAAAATAAAATGACGGTAGATTCATTGAATCCTACCTAATCTAACCTAATCATAAAATGGATGATGGAGGATGAAAAATAAAAGATCTTAATTCTTTATGTTGATATCTAATTGAAAAGATCATTTGAAAAGAGTATTGTTAAGAAGGAGATTGTTGAACAAGCCTATGTGTTTCAATCATTGTTTTTTCATTGATGTTAAACCTATTATTTATTTGTATGACAATTTCTTATATGTTTCAATTAATATCACTTAGTTGATTGATGAGGAGGATTTGATCAACAAGATATAACAAAGGTACCTAGAGGAAAGGTTGAGTTATGATTATGTAATGTAGTACAATGATTAGTTAAGATAGTGATAACATAATGTATTGATGATCTACTTAAGGTTACAAAATAGCTAGCTACACTTAGAAAGATTAGAAGAATAATTTCATCTACAAATCTTGACCAAGTGGATAGTAGGTGCCAAGAATAGTTAGTTCAAGCCAAGTAAAAAGTCAATTGGAACCAAGTGCAAGAAAATTCTAGTGGACACCAAGCAAGATAGTAGATGCCAAGTAACTTTTCTTGTATATAGGAATCTATGATCATGAAGCAAAAGAGATAGAGAGTTTGGTGTGAGAACCTGAGAAGGAGAAAGAGCAAGGGGTTTTTATTCATCATGGGACCTAAGAGAAGAGTTTGCAATGGTGTACTAAGAAAAAAGGTTTATGAAGATGAATCCTTGAAGGGTGAACAAGCTATTAGAGCTGCAAAGAATGGAAGCCAAGAAAGATTGAGGATAAAACAAAGATCTATAATCTACAAGTGAATTTGTAAGTTGTATCATATCAAAGCTCTACTATTACTTTCTAACAATTGTATCAGTCTAGGGTAAATACTTTGGAGTAAGGCTGACTTAACAGTCATTGGAAAATCCTTTAATGATGTGGCATTCCAAGTGAATGGCATAAAGTCCTCTAACAAGGCTCACTTTTAATAGGGTGATTGAAATCCCTTTACCAGCTCACATTTAACAGTGTGCATTGTTACCTTTAACAAGGTTGGGCTTTCATAGGGCATCACTTCGGAAGAGTGAAAAAGGAGTAGCATGTTACTGGTGGTTTTTCCCAAATTGGGTTTCCACATTAAATCGTTATGTCAAATGTGATGATGAATGTGTTATGTTTCATACTTTATATTTCTACAAATTGATTTGACAATAACATATAAGTTTTAGTTGATACACAATGAATGCATGCATGGGTATGAATATTTTATGGGTTCACTAAATTGTGAAAAAAGTTTTACTTGTACATCTAGACCTTGAATAACTGCTTCACCCCCCTCTTAGTTATTCTAAAAGAATTCCAACAATTGGTATCAGAGCCATTTGCTTAAGAGGATTAGTTTTAAGGTACTAGAAGCACAAAGATCAAGATGTCAAAAAGAGAAGTACCCAAGCTCAATAGAGATGACTTTCTTGCATGGAAAAGTTTGATGAAGCTACACCTTGGAGGACTTGGAGATCATGCACAATCTTTGATTAGAGTGGAACATGATGATCTAGTAGGAGCCCTAATTGATGAAGATATGAAGAAAAATAAAGAACACAATCAGGTGATGTTAGAGATTGCCTTTTCCCTAAGCTATGTCAAATTTGATGATATCAAGGGTCTTGACAATGCAAAGAAAATTTGGGATTCCCTAGCCACCATCTATGGAGGAGACAAAAATGTTCAAAGAGCCAAGTCAAAGAGTCTCAGAGGTAAGTTTGATGACATGAGAATGGGAGAAGGTGAGAATATTGCTCAATATGTTGCTAAGATAAAAGAAGTTGTTAGTGCAATAAAAGGTGCTACTATTCAAATAGATGGTGATACTGTGCTAAGTAAATTCTTGAGGACATTACTGCCTATTTAGGCCATTAGATTTTTTGCAATCTAAGAGTTAAGATGTATACTAGGAAATAATCTAACACTTGAAGGTCTAGTAGGTAGACTCACTGCTTTTGAGCTATCTAATTTTAACAATTGCAAACCAGAGCATCTTGAATTAGCCTTCAAAGCTAAATTGTTATTGAAGGATTCTGAGGAGGTAAAGCAAAAGAATAAGAAAAGAAAGATAAAATATGCATCCAATGATAGCAACACAAATGAGGAAGACATTGAACAATTGGAAGCACTATTGGGAAGAAGATTTCATACAGGAAAAGGCAAGTTCAAAGGTAAGTTACCCATCACTTGTTTCAATTTCAATGAAGCTGGTCTTATTGATGCAAGATATACATAGAAGAAGAACTATAGAGAAGGAAACAAGCACAAAAATAGAAGAGAAAATGATGGCAAAGATTATAGATACAAAGGCAAGAATTCATGCTATATTATTGATGAATATGATTATGATGAACATGATGATGAAGTGGTATATGTTGCAATGAAGGATGAATTTGATGAGGATAAGGTAACTACACTTGTGACTTATGTGAACAAGAATGATAAATGGATAATTGATAGTAGATGCTCACATCACATGACTGGATACAAAAGTAAGTTGGTTACCTTAACTTGTGATGATGGAAATAGTGTAAGGTTTGGCAATGATGCACCATGTTTGATAAAAGGAAAAGGGTCTATCAAACTCATAGACAATATTTCATGTGACAATGCTTACTATGTTGAAGGATTGAATTATAACTTGTTAAGTGTGTCACAATTGAATAATTTGGGATGCAAAGTTGAGTTTGAAAATAAAACTACCAAGATATATGACACAAATGGAAACTTGATTGGAGAAGGTGATCAAAGTAGAAGTAATATATTCTATCTAGATATATAGGATGCTACTTATCTTATTGCAAAATTTGATGATGTATGGATTTGGCAAAAGAGATTATGTCATGTTAGTTTTTGATAATTTCGTTAGTATTAGTAACATGAAAAGAGTTAGAGGTTTGCCTAAGTTGAAGAAACCTGATAATATAGTATACAAATAATGTCATCTAGGCAAAATGACAAATTAAAGCTTTAAGAGTAAAGGTTATACCTCTAAAGAAATACTAGAAATTGTTCATACTGACTTGTGTGGACCTATTGAAGTGCAAAGTTATAGAGGAGATAAGTACATAATGCTATTTGTTGATGATTACTCTAAGATGATGAGAGTCATGTTTCTAAAATAGAAATTTCATCCTTTTCAAATGTTTAAGTGGTATTTGGCAAGAGTTGAAAAAAAAGAAGGTAAAAGCCTAAAATGCTTGCGATCAGACAGAGGAGGATAATTCACTTCAAATGAGTTTGAGATGTTTTGTAATGACAAAAGAATCAAAATATAGACATCTACACCTAGGACCCCTCCACAAAATGGAATTGCTGAAAGAAGAAATAGTTCTATAATGGATTGTGCCAGAACACTTATGATAGAGAAGAATGTTGCTCTAAAATATTGGAGAGAAACTATAAGTACTATTGTATATACCTTGAACCATGTGTAAGTCAAAAAAGGTACTCGTTCAACACCTTCTAAACTATGGTATGAATATCCACCTAATGTGAAACATTTTAAGGTATTTGGAAGAAAATGTTATATTCTTAAAGATGTTAGGAATGTAAAGCTTGATGAAAAAAAGTGAAGAAGGAATATTCCTTGGTTAGTCCACAAGAAGTAAAGCTTACAAGTGTTTAAATTCTAACTCTGACAAAATTGTGGAAAGTGTAAATGTGAATTTTGATGAATTTATAGAAGTAGATGAGGTTGAACCTATAAAAGAACTAGAAGAATACAAATCATCTATATACTTCTATGAAGGAATGCCTGCTAAAGAAGATGCTACAAATCAAGTTGCAAACCAGCAACAAGTCTCAATAATTACTAGGTCATAACCTGTAAATGCCAAGTTGCATTTAGGAACCGAGCTACATTCAGATACTGAATTGTAGAATGAAGAGAATGCACATTCTGATTTTGAGATTAGTACACATGAAAGAGATGCTGAAATACCTAATAGAGATGTACACAGTGACACTAAAGTTGAGAGACAAAATATAGTTACAAGAACTGAGCCTAGATTGTCCAAATATGTCAAAATACATCATCCTATAGATAAAATCATTGGAGACAAAGATGCAAGGCCAATGAAAAGAAATAGATTGAGAAGTGAATCATGTTTGTTAAGCATAGAGGAACCTAAGATAGTAAAAGATGCATTGGAATATGATGACTGGTACAAGGCTATGGAAGAAGAAATTCAATAGATAGAGAAGAACAAAACATGAGTCTAGTTCCTAGACCAAAAGACAAGAATGTGACTGATACCAAATGGGTATTCAAAAACAAGCTAGATGAGAATGGTGAAGTGACAAGGAACAAAGCAAGACTAGTTTACAAAGGATATGCATAGGAAGAAGGAATTGTCTATTGTGAGACATTTACCCATGTTGCAAGAATGGAAGGAGTGAGAATTTTTCTTGCTTATGCTGCATACAAAGGTTTTAAAGTTTATCAAATGGATCTTAAATCTGCATTTCTGAATGGCATACTAGAAGAGGAAGTCTAAATAGAATAGCCAAAAGGATTTGTTGATAAAAATAATAACATGGTATGTAGACTATACAAAGCCTAATATGGATTGAAACAAACACTAAGAGCATGGTATGAGAGACTTCATACTTATCTTGTGAAAATTAGATTTGAAAGGATTGATGATAATAGCAATTTGTACATGAAGATAGATAAGGACAAAGGTATACTATTATCTAAAATATTTGTTGATGATATCATTTTTGGAGGACAAGATGCTTTGTGTAAGGACTTTGCAAATTAGATGAAGCAAGAATTTGAAATTTTAATGTTTGCAGAGATCAAATTCTTTGTAGGATTACAAGTATATCAAATGAAATATGGTATATATATCACTTAGTCAAAATATGTCAAAGACATATTGAAGACATTTGGATTAGAGGATTCCAAACTAGTAATTACACCTATGGTGACAAGACTCAAGCTATCAAATAATGATGATTCACCTGAGGTGAATCAAACATTAAACAGATCTATGATTGGCAAATTGCAATATGTAGTACATAGCATACCTGATATTGCATTAGCTATGGAAATAGTTGCAAGATTCTCTATGAATCCCAGAGAGAATCACTTGATGATTGTAAAGAGAATAATGAGATACTTAAAAGGAATAGAAGAGTTTGGTTTATATTATAAAAAAAATGAAAAGTTTGAACTGAGAGCCTACACTAATGCTGATTGGGTTGGAAAAATTGATGACAAAAAAAGCATTAGTGGAGAAGCATTCTTCTTGGGAAAAAGAATAGTTGCATGGAGTAGCAAGAAGTAGAGTTGTACTTCCCAATCTACTACTAAAATAGAGTATGTTGTTGTTGCTTTTAACTACAAAAACATTATATGGATCAAACAACTACTTAAGAGAATGACAGAAGAAATCACAGAACTAGTGACACTTTACTGTGATAATACAAGTGCTATCAATATATCAAAGAAATCTATGATGCATAGAAAGACAAAACGCATTGCAATCAAGTATCATTATGTAAGGAAATTGGTTCAAGATAAAGAGGTGAAGATGGAATATGTTAACACAAAGTGGCAAATTGCTAATATCTTTACTAAAGCATTACCTAAAGATGCTTATGAGTATTTAAGAGGTAAACTAGGGGTGATACCCCTATCAAAGGCTATGTATGAGATAGAGGGAGTACACTACATCAAACAAGCTAACATTTATTTAATACAAATCGATGCAGTGGATTTTACTTTAGGAACTGCCTAAAGTAATCAGAGAACTGCAACTACAAATTGGTCACAAGCAAGGTGACAAAGGGAGGAATTGAAGAACTTGAAAAAGACTATATCTACATATATTAAAGATTCCAAGTGTTCAGTATATGTTTTTGGCATTATTGTCAAAGAGGGAGAAAGTACATTAAACTAATCAAGTGCAAGAGAAAGAAATCAAAGAAAGGATCAGAACAGAGAGGGAGACATTGATTAGAGAATTGAAAGGACCATTATAAGAGGGAGATATTATGTTGATCAATTCAGTATGAAAGAGAGGCATAAGAAGGAACTTATAGGGAGTTATTTTTTGGAATCTAGTCAAAAGATGGAAGTTGTTGATAGAGGGAGAAATTTAAATACAATTTTTATTTTTGGTATTATCTTACTATTTTAATCTAGTCAATTTGATTGAACAAGATATTCATCATTTGATTGACTTGTTTGATCATTTTGGTTTGCCATCAATGCCAAATAGGGAGATTGTTGATATCTAATTGAAAATATCATTTGAAAAGAGTATTTTTAAGAAGGAGATTTTTGAAGAAGACTATGTGTTTCAATTATTGTTTTGTCACTAATGTCAAACCTATTATTTGCTGGTAAGACAATTGCTTATTTGTTTCAAGTACTATCACTTAGTTGATTAATGAGGAGGATTTGATCAACAAGATGTAACAAAAGTACTTAGAGGAAAGGTTGAGTTATGATTATATAATGAAGTACAAAGATTAGTTAAGATAGTGATAACATAATGTATTGATGATCTACTTAAGGTTACAAAATGGCTAGCTACACTTAGAAAGTTTAGAAGAATAAGTTCATCTACCAAGTTTGACCAAGTGGATAGTAGGTGTCGAGAAAAGTTAGTTCAAGCCGAGCAAAATGTATGTTGGAGCCAAGGGAAAGAAATTCTAGTGGATGTTGAGCAAGACAATAGATATTGAGTAACTTTTAGTTGATGCCAAGCACCAGTAAAATCTAGTTGATGTTGAGTGATTTTATAGTTGATGTCAAGTGAAACAGTATGTGCCAAGCATCAAAAGAATGATAATGCAAAGTTGCTACATTATGACAAAGATTGAAGATTCACCAAATAAAAGCTGACAAGTTTGTTTTCTTGAAACTTGTGAATCAAGAGGAAGATAAGATTGATGAGCTGGTGGTATAGAATCTTATGTAAACATTTTTTGAGGAAAATTCAAATGGATTTTAAGAGAAGTTTCTAGAGAAGAAAAAATATGGGATAAATACATTGTATCCTACCTAATCCATTCAAAACTCTAATTTAGACAATGGATAATGAGAGAGAAAATGCTCTAATTTCCTATATATAGGAATGTTTGGTCATGAAGGAAAATAGTTAGAGAGTGTGGTGCGAGAACCTGGGAAGGAGAAAGAGAAAGGAGTTTTGCTTCATCAAGTGACCCAAGAGAAGAGTCTGCAATGGTGTACTAAGAAAAAAGGCTTAAGAAGATGAATATTTGAAGGGTGAACAAGCTGTTAGAGCTATAAAGAATGGAAACCAAGAAAAATTGAGGACTGAATAGAGATCTATAATTTGCAAGTGAAGTTGTAAGTTGTATCAAATCAAATCTCTACTGTTAATTTCTAACAATTGTATTAGTCTAGGGTAAATCCTTTGGAGTAAGGTTGACTTAACAGTCATTGAAAAATCTTTTAATAGGGTGCCATTCTGAGTGAATGGCCTAAAGTCCTCTAACAAGGCTCACTTTTAATAGGGTGACTGAAATCTCTTAATTGGGTCACATTTAACAATGTACATTGTAACCTTTAATAGGGTTGGCCTTTTACAGGGCATCACTTTAGAAGAGTGAAAAAGGAGTAGCATGTTACTGGTGGTTTTTACCCAATTGGGTTTCCATGTTAAATCATTGTGTCAAATATGCTGATGATTGTGTTGTGTTTCATGCTTTGTATTTTTGCAAATTGATTTGATAGTAACATATAAGTTTTAGTTGATAGAAAATGAATATATGCATGGGTATGATTATTTCATGGGTTCACTAAATTATGAGAAAAGTCTTACTTCTACATCTAGACCTTGAATAACTAATTCGCCCTGCCTCTCAGTTATTCTAAAAGAATTCTAATACTTTATTTATAGAGATGGTTGGTTAGAAGAAAGGTTTGTCATTGTGATAACCTAAGAAAGACAAGGAGTCTAGGGTATTGCTTCATTTAGTGACTTAAGAGAAGAGACTATATTGGCAAGCAAAGAAGGAAGGCTTAAGGGTATGGATTCTTGAAGTGTGAACAAGCTATTAGAGATGAATTGTATGAAAGCTAAGTAGAATAGAGGACTAAAACAAAGATCTATAATCTACAAGTGTGTTGTAAGTTTTTATGAGATCGAGCCTTACTATTACTATCTAATAATTGTATCAGTCTAGGGTAAATCCTTTGGATTAAGGTTGACCTAATAGTCATTTGTAAATCTTTTAACTGAGTGATATTCCAAGTGAATGATCTAAAGTACTCTAACAAGGCTCACTCCTAACAAGGTAATTGAAATCCTTTAACTGGGTCATATTTAATAATGTGCATTATAACCTTTAATAGGGTTATCCTTTCACAAGGCATCACTTTAGAAGAGTGAGAAAGAGTAGCATACTACTAGTCATTTTTCCTAAATTGGGATTCTACATTAAATCATTGTGTCAAATGTATTATTGAATCTATTATGTTTCATGTTTACATTTCTACAAATTTATTTGTTGGTAACCTACAAGTTTGAGTGATTGCATGATCTAATGGATGTATGCATGATGAAAATATTTTATGGATATGGGTTCGCTAAGATGTGAAAAGTTTTATTTGTACATCTGGACCTTGGATATCTATTTCACCACCCCCCCCCCCCCCAGTTATTCTAAATAATTCCAACAATTGGTATTAGAACTTTTTTGCTTAAGAGGACTAGTTTGAACATACTAAGAGCACAAAGATCAAGATGTTAAAAAGAGAAGTACGCAATCTTAATAGAGATAAATTTCCTGTATAGAAAAGTATGATGAAGCTACACCTAGGAGGTCTTGGAGATCATGCACAATCTACCATCTCTATTAAGCATACTAATCTGACTGGAGCCCTAACTAATGAAGATCTGAAAATGAAAAAGTAACACAACCTGGCAATGTTGGAGATTGCCTCTACCCTAAGCTATGTTGAGTTTGATGATATCAAAGGTTATGACAATGCAAAGAAAAAGTGGGATGCTCTACACACTACTTATGTTACAAGCTAGAGTTATTGTTGCACCAAAGATCAACCTATTAATACCTAACACAACCACTAAACTTATAGAACACATGAGGCAATTAAGCCATGTCACAAACCTTGAAGGGGATGATTGGCAGTTAGTCCAAAAATTTCCCCCTCAATGTTACCCATGGAGATTCAAACCTATGACCTAGCTCCGATACTACTTGTTAGAAGCTAGAGTTGTTGCACCAAAAAATTGACCTATTAATACTTGACACAACCACTAGACTTATAGAACAGAGAACGTGGTTAAGCCATGTAAATAATCATAAAGGGGAAGGCTGGTAGTTAGTCCCACAATTTATGAAGGTGACAAGAATGTTCTAAGAGCCAAAGTTGAAAGTCTGAGAGGTAAATTTGATGACATGAGAATGAAAGAAGATGAGAATATTGGTCAATATTTCTCTAGGATAAAAGATGTTGCTAATGTAATAAGAGGAGCTTCTAGTAAAATAGATAATGATATTGTATTAAGTTTTGAGAACATAGCTACCTATATATGCTATTAGAGTTTCTATAATATAAGAACTGAGATTTATGCTAGGAATGATCTAACTCTTGAAGGTCTAGTAGGCTCACTACTTTTGAACTATTTAACTTTGATAACTACAAACCTAAAAAATATTGAATATGCTTTCAAAGCTAACCTATCATTAAAGGAACCTAATGAGAAGAAGAAGAAGAAAAAGAAAAAATATGTGTCAAGTGACAGTGATACAGATGAGGAAGATGTGGATCAACTTGAATAAATATTAGCAAGGAGATTTCATAGAGGTAAAGGAAAGTTTAAATGTAAATTACCTATCATGTGTTTTAATTGCAATTAGGTTGGTCATATTGTTGTTAGATGTCTAGAGAAGAATAATTATAGAGGTGGTGGCAAGTACAAAAGTAGAAGAGATGAAGACAACAAAGACTACAAAGAAAAAGGAAATAAATCTTGCTACATTACTGAAGAGGAAACAAAAGATGGATCTGAAGATCATGATGATGAAGTAGTGTATGTTGCAATGAAGGATGAATTTGATGAGGATGAGGCAACTACACTAGTGTCTTGTGTGAACAAGAATGATAGATGGAATATTGATAGTGGGTGTTAACATTACATGACTAGAGATAAAAGTAAGCTCATTACCTTAAAATATTATTATGGAAATAGTGTAAGGTTTGGTAATGATGCACCATGTCTAATAATAGGAAAAGGTTCTATCAAGTTCATAGAAAAGATTATATGTGGCAATGCTTACTATGTTGAAGTATTTAACTATGATTTTTCAAGTGTGTCACAACTAAATAACTTGGGATGTAAGGTTGAGTTTGAGAACAAAATTACTAAGATATATGAAACTGCTGGAAAACTGATTGGAAAAGGTCATCAAACTAGAGGTAATCTATTCTACCTTGATATAGAGGATGCTACTTGTTTAGTTGTAGAATTTGATGATGTGTGGATATGGCACAAGAGATTATGTCATGTTAATTTTGATAACTTGGTTAGTATCAATAACATGAGAAGAGTTAGAGGTTTTCCTAAATTGAAGAAGCGTAACAATATAATTTACAAACAATATTAGTTAGACAAAATGACAAAGTCAAGTTTTAAGAGAAAGATTCATACCTCTAAAAGAATATTAGAGATGGTTCATACTGACCTATGTGGACAAATTGAAGTGAAAAGCTAAAAAGGAGATAAGTAAATTATGCTACTTGTTGATGACTATTCTAGAATGATGGTTGTTATGTTTATGAAATAAAAATCTGATGCTTTCCAAATGTTTAAGTGGTACTTAGCAAGATTTGAGAGGGAAATAGGTAAAATTATGAAATGTTTGAGATCTGAAAGAGGAGGGGAATTTATATCAAATGAGTTTGATGTATTTTATAATGGCAAAGGAATCAAAAGATAGACATCTGCTCCTAGAACCCCTCCACGAAATAGAATTTCTGAAAGGAGGAACCTATCTATAATGGACTATGCTAGGACACTCATGATGGAGAAAAATATTGCTTTAAAATAATGAAGAGAAGCTATAAGTATAGATGTCTATACCTTGAAGAGTGTACAAGTCAAGAAAGGTACTCATTCAACACCTTTTGAAGCATGGTATGGATACTCACTCAATGTAAAATATTTTAAGGTATTTGGAAGTAAATTATATATTCTCAAATATTTTAGGAATGGTAAAATAGATGCAAAAGAAAAGATGGAATATTTTTTGGTTATTCCATAAGAATTAAATCTTATAAGTGTTTAAATGCTAACACTAACAAAGTTGTGAAAAGTGCAAATGTTAAATTTGATGAATATATAGAAGTATATAAGGCTAAACCTATGAAAGAACTAGAAGAATGCAAAATATTTGTATACTTTTATGAAGGTATACTTATAGATGAAGATGTCATAAATCAAGTTACAAACCAATAGCAAGTTTTAGTGACTGCTCAGTTACATACTATGAATGTCAAGTTGCATTCAAAAGCTGAGCTACATTCAGGTGTTGAGTTACAGAATGAAGTTAAGGCACATTATGATTCTAAAATTAGTGTACATGAAAGAGATGCTAAACTACTTGACAACAAGGTACATAGTTCAAAAGTTGAGAGACAAAATGTAGAAGCTAGAGTTAAACCAAGATTGTCTAATTATGTTGAGAGAGATCATCTTGTTGCACAAATCATTGGAGATAAATATGCTAGACCTATGACAAGGAATAAGTTGAGAAATGACACATGTTGGCTAAGAATAAAAGAACCTAAAATAGTGAAAGATGGATTAGAAGATATGGCTAGGAGTAAATCCATTGAAGAAGAGATTGAACAAATTGAGGAAAATAAGACATAGACTCTAGTTCCTAAACACAAAGACAAAAATGTCATTGGTACCAAGTGGGTATACATAAACAAGTTAGATGAAAATGGTGAAGTCACAAGGAACAAGGCAAGATTAGTTTGCAAAGGATATGTACAAGAAGAAGGGATAGATTATGGAGAGACATTCACTCATGTTGTAAGATTGGAAGGAGTATGAACCCTTTTTTCTTTCTCTACATACAAAGGTTTCAAAGTTTGTCAAATGGATGCTAAGTCTACATTTCTAAATGGTATATTGGAGGAAGAGGTTTATATAGGACAACCAAAATTTTTTTCTTGATGCTAACAAAAAAAACATAGTATATAGACTACATAAAGCTTTATATGGTTTGAAGCAAGAACCAAGAGCATGGTATGAGAGACTACATAATTATCTACTGCAGATTGGATTTGAGAAAACTAATGATAAAAATAGTCTATACTTGAAGATAGAGAAAGGCAAATGTATTTTGTTATTTGAAACTTTTGTTGATGATATCATATTTGGAGGTCAAATACTTTATGTAAGGCTTTTGCAAATAAAATGAAGCAAGAATTTGAGATTTCTATGTTTGGAGAGATCAAGTTCTTCTTGGGTTTCCAATTACATTAGATGAAATATGGTATATACATCACTCAATCAGAATATGTAAAGGAGATACTGAAAACTTTTGGATCAGAAGATCCCAATCTAGTAAGTACACCTATGGTGATAGGACATAAATTATCAAAGAATGATGATTCAATTGAGGTGAGTCAAACATTATATAGGTCTATGATTAAAAAATTATAGTATGTAGTGTATAGCAGACCTGATATTACATTATTTGTAGGGATAGATGCAATATTCTCTACTAATCCTAGGGAGAGTCACTTAATGGTAGTAAAGAGAATAATGAGATATCTAAAAGGAATAGAGGACTGTGGTATATACTACAAGAAGAATGAGAAATATGAATTGAAATCCAATACTAACACTAATTAGGCTAGAAATATTGATGATAGAAAGAGCACCAGTGGAAAAACATTTTTCTTAGGCAAAAGGATGGTTACATGGCCTAGAAAGAAACAAAACTACATTTCTCAATCTACTTCTGAAGCTAAATATGTTGCTACTTCAATAAATTGTACACAAATTGTATGGATTAAACAGCTACACAAAGGTATGAAGGAGGAAATCATTGAACCTATGATGCTTTATTGTTATAATACAAGTGCTATAAATATATCAAAGAATCATGTGATGCATAAAAAGACTAAGTACATTGTAATCAAGTATCATTACTTGAGAGAACTAGTTCAAGATAAAGAGGTGAAGATGGAATATGTTAACACAAAAGAGCAAATAGCTGATATCTTCACAAAAGCTTTACCTAAGGATGCTCATGAGTATCTAAGAGGTAAGCTAGGGGTGATACCCCTATCAAAGGTTATCTAAGAAGCATGAGGAATGCCCTACATCAAAAAAATTGATTGACATATGTTACACATTGATGTAATGGATATTACTTTAGGAGCTACCAAATTAAACCAAGGAGCTAGAGCTATAAATCAATCACAAGCAAGGTGGCAGAGAGAGAGACTAAAAAATATTCATATCTACATATGAACATGACACGTCTTTGGCATCGTTGTCAAGGAGGGAAAAATTATTGTCAAGAAAAGTGTACTGAGTTCAAGACATCACAAAGGGAGACATCTAGGTATAGAAGATACAAAACTATGGGATATCTACTCAAAGGGAGATATACCAATGATTACATCTACCTAGTAAGAGGGAGATAATGTTGAGAGAGATATAAGAAGTAATCAAAAGGAAGTCATAAAGATGAGTTGATTGATTGTTTGTGGATCAGAATAGAATTTTTTTTTGTAACCTATTTGATAGAAGATGGAAGTTACTAATAGAGGGAGAGATTTCAATACAAGGAATTATTTTTATTTTGGTATTTTTTTGGTATTACTGATTAAGTCTGGCCAATTTGGTTTGCCATCAATACCAAAGAGGGAAATTGTTGAAAATAGAATGATCTAAGTATGATAAATGTGTTTCAATCATTTTTTTGTCACTAATGTCAAACTTCATATTTGCTGGTAAGATAATTACTTATACGATTTAAGTAATCATTTATTTGATTGATGAAGAGGATTTGATCAAATGAGGTAACAATAGCACCTAGAGGAAAGGTTGAGTTATGATATGAAAAGGAGTACAAGAATTAGTTAAGAGAGTGATATTTTAATGCATTGATAATCTACTTAATGTTGCAAAGGTTGGATTACACTAAATACATCTAGAAGAATAAGTTAAATGAATTTTTTCTACCAAGCTTGACCAAGTGGACAATAGGTGCCAAGAAAAGTTAGTACAAGCCAAGTAAAAAATTAGTTGGAGCTAAGCAAAGTCAATTTTGGTGTAAGCCGAGTGAAATAGTGTAAACTAAGTCAAGTTTAGTTGATGTCGAGCACCAGTAGAATATGCCAAGTGTTTTGATAGTGGATGTTGAGCAACATAGTATCTGTCAAGCATCAAAAACCAGTTAATCTTGAGTGTCAGCATTATGAGAAAGATCAAGAATTCAATGAATCTAAGTTGACAAGTTTGATTTCTTAGATTTTGTGAACTGTGTTGAAGATAAGGTTGATGAGCTGGTGACACAAAATTCATGGTGAATGATTTTGAGGGTAAATTCAAAGATAATTGAAGGAGAAGTTTCTAGAAGGGAATGAAATGAAATGAGGGGTAGACTCATTGAATCTTACCTAATCTAACCTAAACCTAAAATGGACGATGGAGGATGAATGAAAAAATATCTTAATTCTCTATTTATAGAGATGACTAGTTAGGAGAAAGTGTTGTCATGTGTGAGAGCCAAAGGAAGATAAGGAGTCTATGGTATTGCTTCATTGAGTGACCTGAGAGAAGAGATTTCATTGGCAAGAAAAGCAAGAAAGTTTAAGTGTATGGATTCTTGAAGTGTGAACAAGCTATCACAGCTGAAGTGTATGAAAGCCAACTAGAATGGAGGACTAAAACAAAGATCTATAATCTACAAGTATGTTTTAAGTTGTTATCAAATAAGCCTTACAGTTACTCTCTAATCATTGTATTAGTCTAGGGTAAATCCTTTGGATTAAGGTTGACCTAATGATCACTTGTAAGACCTTTAACTGGGTGACATTCTAAGTGAATGATCTAAAGTTCTCTAATAAGGCTCACTCCTAATAGGGTGATTGAAATCCTTTAACTGGGTCACATTTAAAAATGTACATTGTAAGATTTAACAAGGTTGACCTTTCATAGGGCATCACTTTAGAAGAGTGAGAAAGAATAACATATTACCGGTGGTTTTTCCCAAATTGGGTTTCCATGTAAAATTATTATGTCAAATGTGTTATTGAATCTGTTATGTTTCATGTTTACATTTTTGCAAATTGATTTATTAGTAACTTACAAGTTTGAGTGATTGCATAACTTAATGGATGCATGCACAATGAAAATTTTTTATGGATATGGTTGAGCTAAGTTTTGAAAAAAATTATTTGTACATCTACACCTTGGATAATTGATTCATCCCCCAACTTTCAATTATTCTAAATAATTCCAACCCTTCTAACTCTATTTCTTATCTTTCCTACTCCTTTTTAATGTGGAAGCCCCTTTTGAGGTGGAGACAAAACCTATGGATGTGGTTCATTGCTAGTGGAAAGATGTGGTTAATGGCTAAAGGTGGTCCTCCTCCTATTCTATTCATGTGTTGGGAGGTTGGATTGGCTTTCTTGTTTCTTGGATTGTTCTAGCAGTGTTTGGCTTTGTTCTTTGGCTTTATATCCTCTTTGGTGCTTTTGGTTTCCTTACTTTTTTAGCTTGAGGTGGTATTAATTCTCTAGTTTTCCATATTCCTCTACCAAAGCTTCTACTCCCTTAGGTTGTGTTGCTCTAGATATCCTATGGTGATTTAATTTTCTTATTGTTGGTAGTCTTGGTTTTTGTTCTTCTCAATTATGACTTTGGTGTTTTATTGGATTTAAGATCTTCTCCCTAGTACTTCAACCTTCTCATATCTAGTGATTTTGTGTCTCCATAAGTTGCATCTTTTTGTATTCATTGTTCCTTCTACTTCTCCTCTTTGTATGAGGCATTCGCATATCATTCTCCTCTTCTACTGTACTTTCTTTTCCATGCTTGGATCTTTTGGGTTTCTATGCTTGTCCTTTTTTGGTGGTTTCTTATTTGGCCACCTTGATGCCTCATTTATTTCCCCTCCTTTTTGTGAGGGTGTGGTTTTTACTATTTCTTTCATATTTTCTAGTGCTTATCTACCCTTCTATGTAATAGTTGTTGGCTCTATGGTTATCCCATGTTTTGTTTTGAGGTTTTTGGGTTCCTTCTCTTTCCAAGCATGTGCAAGTGGTTTGTAATAGATCCTTCTTTTTTTGTGCACACACATCTCATTATGTGTTGGTTTTTGGCTCCTTTTCTCCTTTGTTAAGGAGTTTTAGTTTGATTTGTAAGGTTGTGGCTCCATTTAAAAGCCTTTTTCACTTTTTATGAATTCCTCTATGCTTCTCTTTTTTAAAAAGATTTCATGCAATTTTTTGTTGGGTTTGGTCCTTCTCCTAGTTTATATAATTAGAATAGTGACATTGAAATATAACCAATATAGAAAAGGAATAAATTACACAATAATAGAATATTAGACACAAAGACTTAATGTGGTTCACCCAATCTTGGGTTGCACCCAACAAACAAAGAATCGAATATTATTATCTAGTGATTTAACCTAATTACTATCCATGATCCCTTGAAACTCACTATGATATAGGAGCATCATGGATTTTCTCAGTGACTACTTTGGAGTTCATGGAAGGATGCTCAATAGTTACTTTGGAGAGTACTTAGAGTGTTACTCAATCAAAGAAGAGGTGCTTGGTCATCAAAGGCACTCGACATACACTAGGAGTTCGGTGATACTTGGTTGTGATGTGAAATTGAGTTTGTAGTGTTAATTAAGATTACAATGTTAACTGAGTTTTCTTGGATGTGTCGAGTGAACTCAATAATTGTTGATACTCAGAAGTGATTTTCTAATGCTCCATCATGTCTTGGTTCTAGCTTTTCCTGAGTTGTCTATGTTTAGTTTCTAGTTTGATCTAAATTTGGTATTTAATTTGGTTGTATTTAATTTTTGTTGTAAACTAACTTGTGGCTTAATTAATGTGTATTTAATGCAAGGGATTATTAAATTTCTAACATACTAGGTTGACTTGTGGCTTAGTTGGGTATAAGTAAGGGGATCTTATGGAGTCTTAAGGAATTTATTCAATGGAGTGAGCCATAATTTAGTGTGAGATCTAGCATGGAGAAGAGGTATTAGTTGTCTAAGAAAATTTTTCCTAAGTATGTGCACAAAGCATCAATTGTGAGGTAGTTTACACCTAGATCTTGGGTAAACTTTGAGAAAGGGTAGTAGTTGTGGCTTTTGAAACAATTATATTGCTTGGTGGGATCATGAGAAAAAGTTTAGATCTTCCTTGGAGGTTTCTACCTAAGTGTAGACCTAGACTAGCTTGAGTTTGGGTTGGATCTTGAGAGATCTTGCAAAATATTTTTTTTTGTAATTGCTATTGTATTTAGCCAAATCCTAGAAGGCCTTACAGTTGGGCACATTGTATGTAAAAAATTATTTTATTAATCAAGTATTATGAATTGATATCATATCTTGGATCATTGTATTATTTCTACTATGTGGTTATTTGCTGGGGGCTAGGATATCTCCTTTGGAGATTCTCCTTGCACTGTGTCATAATACCACTACAAGAAGATATTAAATTTTTATATCTAGCCCTAAGGCATTTTATAAAATACTTATATCAACTACAAAATTAGGTTTAGAATATGCCATCCATTATAAAAATAACTCCTAACACCTTTTACAATAATAAATTCATTTTTTGGCCTAGTGAGCTATTATCACTCAATGCCACCTTGTATCTTAATAGGAAGAATGCTTGGGACTCTAACCTAGGACCTCTCAAGGAGAACCACTCCTTGACCCTACAAGAACCATCTCCCCTTTATCCCATTATGGGAGAATTGTACCCATAAACCATCATAGAAATATCTAGGGGGAAACCACTAATGAAATTGGAGAGAAAATTACCTCTGAGTTTGATTACCTATTCCACATAATAATACTTATATCATACTTTTCTTTAGTATGATATGAATGCCTCTCTTTCAAAAAATTCTTGTGATTTCTATCAATTTTAATATTGGAATATACTTTAATTTTATCACTGCCCTATTAATTTTGTGTTTATCCCTTTTAGGCTTGTAATGTTTGGGGTTATCCAAGATTCTTACCTCATCCCTCTTTACACTTATACTAAAAGAATTTATATTATTTTCAATATTTAGGAAAATCTTATAAGAATCTCCATCATATTATTCTTTAAATAATTATATAAAACCACTCTAAATTAGTAGAAACATCTAACAAACTTTTATCCCAAGTCCTAGTATCTTCCACTCAAAATTGTATAAATAATTTTATAACAATATATTTTCATGTTCAAAATTTATCAATAAAAATAATGAAATATCTTAAATCACCCTCACATAATACATCTTTTCTCCCTATAAATTTAGGACCATTTTGTTAGAAAGTAAAGTCCACCAAGATAACTGGGGGCCAGGGAGGGGGGGTGAATTAGTTATCCAACTATTAAAACATTTAACAACCTTATTAATCCTTAAACATGTGAGCAATATAATCAACAACCATAACACATTACTCATACACACTAACACTAGATATGTTGACTAGGAAAACCCTTGATTAGAGGGAAAACCCTAATGGGGATGGTACCCACAAAATGATGTACTAAAATAAAAGTTCCTTATAAGAGGATGGACTGTATTTGGATCTAAAGAAATACATTTAGTACATATTAGTCCCCATTACGAGACTTTGAATCCCTATTAGGAGTTGTGCCAACCCTATTAGGGGTTGTAGAAGGTAGATGGACTCACTATCCAAACAACTTTAGGGAAATGACCATTGAACTCACTATCCAACTGATCTCCATATTATTCCTTATAGAATAATAGAAATGTTTAGCTCCCTTTTTTCCCTCTAACTAGACCAAACCTCTTCTGATCTTGATACCAAATTAACAACTTTGCATCCAATAATCGCTTAGATTGCTTACTTGCATTTACTAAATGTTTCACATATCACTTATCAAATTCACACTATATCAAAATGAAAATAACCTTCCTTTAAAATATATCCTCAAAATAATTCCTTGAGTTGGCCTTGAGGCTTTTCCAATTAATAATAATAAGACCTCTTTATGATAATTAATTATTTTATAGTAACACAACACTATCGACTCACGGTCTTTAAAAATTCTCACATGCACAACTTTAGACCTTGTGCACTCACTGATATCATGATCAAGCTTTCTACTATCACTGTCTGGCTATGTGTATCATGATTCTATATTTGCTAGGAGATACTATCCAAATATCAAAAACTACTTCTTAGATACTTTGTTTTCATAATGTCCTCTATAAGTCTTGAATATAATTTGTATGTCTTTGACTTTCTTCATGCAAACTTATCTGCTGCATCATGACACAATATGGAACACATATTTAACTATGCTTGAGCTTATCATCAATACATGCTCACAAATGCAACATGTCAATCATGCTAAAAATCTCTCCAAGTATTCTAGAAATTCTTAGGATACTCCCCCAAATAAATACCATCAGCATTCATGCTAACAATCTCCCCTTTTGGCATTGATGCCAACATAGATTAAAAACATCTAAGGTCTAAGAATACCAAATCAAACTCTACTATTGTTGCTATTCTCATCTATACAAATCCTCTTCATCAATCAAATCTGAAATTCACAAGAACACTAATATGTCTATGCTTTCACATTCTTACATGGATTGGCATCAATTGTTCCCTCTCAAATTCTCAGGAACAACTCTCATTCTTCCATGGATGGAAATTAGTTTTTCAAAACTTCTCCCTTATTCAATGTTTCTCCTAATTGATATTTATAATACTTCTCCCCCATACATAGGAGATATTTTCTACCTCATTCATAGGATTTTTTTCATGTGTACTTCCCCCCATTAACATTATAGATAAAGGCTTTATTATGTCAATTAGCTCAAATGTCTTTGGAAACTATTCTAAACGAACAACAAAGAGTCCTTGATGACTCTTCTCATCTTTGATACTTCCCCATATAGAAAGCATCAACATTCAGTCAAGATAAATAATAGTACTCTATACTACTAGACTAATGCAATTTTTACATCATCTATTCAAAAGTAGGAAGGGACATAACCCACGATACCTCACAAATACTCAAATGTATCTTTAGGAAAAGGCTTCATAAAGATATCTACAATCTAATATTTTGTACCTACATATTTCAATGTGATTTTTTTGGTTGTAACTTTCTTTATCAAAACATGATACTTGATAGATAGATGATTAGTCTTAGAATGCAAAAAAAGATAATTAGACATACTCATTGTACTTGTGTTATCATAATACATGATAATAGGTTCTAAAAACTTTATTCCAATGTCCTTTATGTTAATCTTTGATTGGTTTTGACATATGAGTGACAATATACTTAAGTCATTTACTTAGTTCATGTCAAACAAGTAATGTATGCCAAGCATAAGATGTTAGATAGTAAATGTTGAGTGAAGTTATACATATATGCCAAGTAACTAGTAAGTGTTGAGTCACTCCAAGTGTTGAGATGATAATAGATACCAAGTCATTCAAATGCCAAGTGATTAATGGATGCTAATTCATTCAGAGGCTGAGTTATAGCATTGAAGAGATAGTAGATGTTGAGCATCAGACACTTCAGGCACTAAGTAAATAGTTTTGGATATAATTGTTTGTAATGGCACAAACTTCTATGCAAACCATTTTTTAGCTGACTTAAGGATTTTTTTGTGATTATAAAAGATAAGGATGGATCTTTATTGAGGATCACTATGTAATACATGCAACCAATTAGTTGAAGGGATGATTTAAGTGAAAAAATAGGTGAATCACAACCATTGATTCATACCTAACTCTAAGTCACGTAGGTCTTCCTAAGGTGGTCAAACCCTAAACATTGTATGTATGTGAAAAGAGTGAAGAGAGAAGTTTGCATGTGCAAACAAAGCATTAATGGTGGCTAAGGAGTTGTGAATTGAGTTACATTATAGAATCAGTTAGAGGAGAATAGAGGAAAGGAGTTAGAGGACATAAGTGATACATCTTATTAGAGAGGATCAAGTACACATCAGGAAAGAGGTGATCTATTATCTAGAAGTGGAGAGCTAACCATAGAATCATTGAAAATTCATTCTAGTAGGTGAATTAATTAAATCTCTTAACCAAGTAGTCTTAATAGGCTATTATAAATCCTTTCATAGGGTGCTTTCCTCATTGTGAGTTTTAATTCCTTTAATTAGGCATACTTCTAATAGGCTATTGAAATCCTTTAATAGGGTAAGATCTAACAATCCTGTAAGCCTTTAACATGACAAGCTTTTCATAGGGTAGATCATAATTTATGATCAAACATTGTAGCCTTCATTGGATACACTTTATTACTGCAGTAGTGGAGATTTGTGGGTGTCATCCCCACCCAAGTTTTACCTTCTCATTAGAGGGTTTGTAGGTAACCAAATATCTTGTGTCATACATGTCTTGAATGTTATTTTCTTTCATGCTATGAATAAATTTTGTTTAGCTAGATATTTTAGTTTACATGAAAATTGTGAGATGAATGTGTGGTGAATGAATTTGTGGTTAAAGTTTTAATAAATTGATTCACCCCACCCCCCCAAGAGTTTACTTCTCTTATTGAATTTCCAACAATTGGTATTAGAGAATTGGTTCTTTGGAAAAGAAATCTTTGCAACTTTGGGGAAAGATCTTGAAGATGGAAGGCTACAAGTTGGGAAAGGGTATTGATAATTAGAAGATTGAAATAAAGCTTTCCCTAGATCAACTGAATGAAGTGAGAGATGAGTTGAAGAGATCATTGAAGAGAAGGCAAGAGATAGCTATTGAAGAGAATGACACACATTACCAAAAGATTGAAACTACTTAAATGTTTGCAAATGGAAATTCATGTGAATTTGATGCAGCAGTTGTAAATCTAATGGAAAAGAATGGTACCCTAACTGAAGAGGTCAGAAATATTAAGATAGAACAAGAAGTCCAATCAATATTTCTATGTGAAGTGACCAAGTAGAAAAAAAAAGATGAAGAATAAAAAGTCATGATTAGAGATGATAAAAGGATACTAACCAATAGACTAGAAGAGAAGATATTAGAGGTGAATAAGATTTTGCACATACAACTAGAAACATTGAAACAATGATGATTTCCAATCATGAATTGAATGGAAAAGAGATTGAAATCACAACACTAGAGTTATAGAATGAACAACAAAGAAATGATCTGAAAAGAGAAAAAGAATTTACTGAAAGTTTCAATAGAAAAAGTGAAATCATCAAGTATTTTGAGCAATTAATGAGATCTCATAGATCCAACAGTGATACTACTAGATTGGGTTACACTAGTACTGAAGAATGAGAATTATCTAAAAGTGGTGAAAAAAGAAGTAACAATGGTAATTACTAAAAACCTACTTGTCATAATTGTGGTAAGATAGTCATACAACAAATGTTTGTAGGAGAAACAATGTAAATCAAAACTCTAAGAAAAAATTCATAGGTAAATATCATAAGTACAAAAAACAAGGACATCAGGAAAATTAATGCAAAACCAAGACATGAAACACACAAAGATTTGAAGGTTACTAATACAACTATAAGTAGTATGGACATAAAGCATATGAGTTCAGACTAAAGCCTAACTAGTCACCAAACAAGCAAGCCAAGGTAAATCATATTGACAAATTCTACAATTGGGATTACAATACAAGGTATAGTTGTCACTATTGTCAAGAATATGGACATATTGCTGAAAATTGCATTAGAACACATTTTAGAAGTGACTAAAAAAGATGGTTGAGTCAAACTACATGTTTTAGCTATTTGAAGACTAGTCACATCAATAGATATTGTCTAACAAGGTCAAAAGTACCTAGGAGTAAATTCAATAAAGGCCAAGGAAATGTTGATGTTGAAGAAGTCAAAGTGCAGATGAACAAGACATGGAAGAAAAAGGAAGATTGTAGTACATCAAGTTCAAATGGGGTCACTTCATCCAATGGATTAGGTGATCACACCACCCCCAGCTAGGCAATTAAGAGGTATGTATGGGACTAATATTTCAAATTTCAATTATACATTAGTTTCAATGATTGAGTTCTGGAAAGATCATATATGCATGAAGTAAGATGTAAATTATTGGTTAGAACTTGGAAGAAATCTATAAGTTTTCATGTTTTTTCCAAGCATGAAAAGTTTCACTGTAGTTGCTGAATGGAAGTTAGTTGTTACTAAGCTATCGAAGGTGATAGTTTTGGTCGATCTTGTTGTGGTTTCCAATCATGGAAGTACTGGAGCTGAACTTACAACTGTATAAGCACTAAGCAGTTATTGTGAAGTTTCAAAGTCTATATGGCCAATTTTTGACTCATTTGCAAGTATTCAAGATTGAAGAGAGCATGAAGAGATTAAGGAAAATTGGAGAAATCAATTCAAGAATTTGTAAACTAAATTAAACTGCTATTCAATACTAGACATCATATTTTTCAAGGTATTTATTGTGTGTCAAGATATGCTATTTGAATTTTTGAAAACACTAGTTAGTTATTATGGCATCTAACTCTTCTAATGTTGTGGTTAAGGAAGAAAAGAAAGTTTTGAATTTTTAATTGATAAGTAATGAGATCAAACAACCATATTTCTAGGAAATTCCCTGACTTTGAATATAAAGGAGACCCATCTAGTACGTTATCTATGATACCACCACAAGTTTTGATGACACATTATGTAAGGTGTTGCTACACTTGTAAGATAGGAAGATTTGGAGATATGGAAATAAGAGACCTATATGGAAAATTATGTTAAAATGTAGCATTGAAAGAAGAATACAAGGTTGTAGAGAGAAAAGGGTTAACCCATGCCTTAGGTTTTCTAAAAGTATTCAAGATAAAGTGGATTAAGATATTTATTAGAAGAATTCATGTTAATACTACATGGTTGGAGGCTGGCCCTATCAAAATCACAAAGAGGATTATTCATAGAGTGATAGGGTATCTAACCCTAGATAGACCTAAGAATATGAATAGTGGTGCAAAAGATGCAATTGAGAAGAATATAGGAGCACTATGGAACAAGAGAGGGATGACCATAGACAGAATTGATGATCCCCTACTTGCATTTGTAGTGAGAATTGTTACATTTTTTTTTAAAATCTAACAAGTTAAATAGTGTACCATGCATGATTGTGGATTTGGGTTACAAGATAGTAAGGAAAGACCATTCTTATGACCTTGCTAAGTTGGGAACCATATGAAAGACTAAAAGTGCATAATGCAAATTTGGTTCAATAATTGTTTGTATATTTTTCCATGTGCATAACACTTTTCCCTCATTTGGGAAGGTAGATTGGAAGACCAATAGGTCAATTGTAGTGTAGATTGGTGAATTCATAAATAAACTTGGAGATAATTTTGAGACTGTGATAACTAGCTATTTTGAAGATTTTAAGAAGGCAATGAAACAAAGACTAAGGATTCCAGTGTCACTAGTTGAGAAGCATTTCAATGATGTTTTTTTTCTAGTTGATGTTAATTTCACTTATGTTTAAGTTTTGTTTGAAGGGTAAGATGGCTTAGGCCATTTCCTTATGATATTAATGTGGATGAGTCATCTACTACCATCACTACTCTATTGGAAGAAGAAGTAGATAAGAATGCTACTGCTTTTGGAAATTATGATGTAGCAAAGTCAAAGATCACAATGGACCTAAAGACAACTTCTGTGATGGGGAAGAAGAATAAGATTGTGAAGAAGCTCAAGGCATAATTTGGTGAAGGGGTAGAAAGAGATGAAGAGGAAGAAGATAATTAAGATGTTGAAGATACTCTTGCCCAAGCACCACTTTTTCTCACACATGGTCAAGGTGAGGGCCAAGGAGAAGAAGTAGCCAATGAAGCACCTATTGCCACAAAAGAAAAGAAGAGAAAATCAAAGAAGCCAACAATAAGAAAACCTAAAAAGGTTGTGAAACCTTCACAACAAAAGCCTATAGTTCCTATTACTAGTGTTAGCACAAGAGCTAGTGCCAAGAAGACTTAGGAGGTTTAGAAGTCTAAAGCCAAGAGAGTTAGCACAACTACAAAAGAATATTTAAACAAAAATAAAGAACGAATTATATTGCCCTAGCTAAATCAAATGATGAGAGGATAGATTTAGATAACAACAACCAATTCAAAGTGGTAAGTCATAGTCCCTCTTCTGATCTAGACAACTTGTGCAAAAATATCAAGAATAATGTTGATTTAAGTATATTTACACATGTTGAGTTTGATACACTTGGGAAGTTGGATATGAATAAATTAGAAGAATTTATATATGCCATGATGGAAATTTTTAAGAAGTCTCCAATTGAGATTGCCAACTCTTTACCCAAGAGCCTACAAGATAGAGTTGAGTAGAGGTGGCAATATAGTCTCACAAATAAAAGAAATATTAGAGAGACTACACTTGTAAGAGTGATGTCAGACTTGGAAAAATCTAAAATGAAAAAGAAAATTAACAAGTATAAGAGAAGATTTTCTCCAAAGTACTGAGCATTTAATATATTGCAAAACAATATTGAAGAGGTTGTTCAACATAGCACACACTTACGGAAGGTGATCTATGGGTTGACAACACAAAAGGCTATTGAGAAAGTACCTAAGGAAGTAGGTGAAGACAAAGAAGAACTAGAGGTAGTTGAAATAACAAATGAAGAATTTGTAATGGAAGTACATATGTTGAGTGCCAGTCCTCAAGAAGATATAGTAAAGGTTAAGGATGTGTTTGACACCACCATTCAGAAAATCAATCCCCTAAAAAAGGAGGATATGTAGAAGATATTAAATAATTCCACCATAAAAGAAAAATTATGATGTCATCTTGTTTTGGTGAGTGTGGATGAGATTGGGAAAGCAGAATTGGCATCTGTAGGAGAGAAAACACAAGCATTATCCATTGCCCCCTCTTGATATATGGAAGTGAAACCTATAATGTCTATTATAGTAGACCATAGGAAGAAAACTATGCCTTCACATATTAGAACTAAGGTACAAATTTTTTTAGTACTAGCAATTACAATAATTGAGCAAGAAAGGACACCAGTTCGAATAGTGTAGGAAGCTAGTCTTGCACCTACACCACAAGCACAAGGTGGAACGTAAATCAAAGAAAAGGAGAAGGTTAGGAATGAAGACTCAATATTGACAAAAAAAAAAAAGAGGAAGTGTTAGAAATACATACACTAGTTACCTTACCAGACACTACTACTCCTACTCCTAGTCAAGCATTTCATAGATTGAGTACTAAAGCTACACCATTACAACCATCAAGGCCAAGTCCTAGCACATCTAAGGTTGATGAGGTGACATCATATGGTGACATAAAATTAGATGAAGTGATTGAGTTTCCAAAGTATGATCTTGAAAAAATTGTAATAGAGAAAATGAGCATATTGTAGGATGCTTTGGCAAGGAAGAAACACCAAGAACTGCTAAGAAAGGAGTATGTGCTGCCCCGTCACAAGATCCTTGGAAAAGGGATGAAATACAAGCCATGATATTTTTTTTTAGTATGGCTATACACAACAAAAAACATACAAGGATCATGAAGATCACAATAGAAGACTAACCAAACATCTCGACACTAATGGATCCCCAAATGTTACTACTAACCAAAAAGATTGACTATGGATGATGCACAATTGAATTTGAATAAAAAAATTCCAAATTCAAAATGCATCACCAAAGGATTGAAGAGAACCTAAGAGGGTAGCCAAAACACTTCTCAAAAAGTTCAAGTCAAACGAAAAAGTGTTTGTTGTCCACCCAAACAAGTTTTTGCAAATACCAGGTGATACTTTAAATCAACACTATGCAATACTTTCTAGTATTGTACGACCTTTCTCAAGAAGGGATGTGACACTTTCAGGGTTTGGGTGACACTTCTCTAAAGGGTGTGTAACACTTTACAAGTATCATATGACACTTCTTTAATGGTCGTGTGATAGTGGAAAGTATCACATGACATTTCTCTAAGAGACATGGGATATAGTCAAGGATTGTACGATAGATCTCTATTGGGCATGCGACACTATATTGTATCACCCCATGCTGACACATGATCACCTAGGAATGCAAGGAAAAAAATTCTAAGGATGAACTAAAGAGTAAAATAGAGTTCAAAACTTCCACACCGAGGAGTACTAGATCCACAATTCAAGGCGTAAACACTCAAACACAATACAGAAAAATGGAAACCCAATCTAACCATCTAAAAAATAGTGAGGGGAAAGTACAAAAGGTAACATCACAATGTACTCAAACAACATCACAATAATTGAAATAACATCATAATGAAAGGTATAGCCAAACTAAGTGTGTGGTTCCTTCCAACCATAATAACATCATAAGACCATCATGGGCCCTAACTGTCCCCCATGCGTAACATCCCAAGCTACCTATCAGATCATCAATACTATCATATAAGGATGTCACTACTAAAACATGCTACAACATAAGCATAAGGAAATCTAACATGCTAAAGTAATGCATAAGATAATCCTAAAAAACTAGATAACATCATCTATCATATGATAATCATCATAATAAGGAAATGCAACACTAACATCATCTAAACATGATAGGAAAGTATTCTATTGAAAGCATAAATCATAAGAAAGCATACTCTGGAGCCCAAAGTACCAAGTGAAAACATCCAACAATGGTCGCACTAAGATGAAAGATCATCTCTATACACTAGTTCCTAGCAGTGGTATGTAATATCCCTTACCTAAACTAACTAATTTTAGCTCAAGGAATATTGTTAAACACTTCTACACTTCCTTTCAATGCTAAGAAATTTAGAATGTTCACAAATGATATTAAAATGCCTCTTACAATGAACTAATATTTAGGTGCAGTTCTTTTGGTATTTTCAATGCACATACATGGAAACTAGATATTGAATGCATACCTATAGCCAATTGACATTTTGAAAAACAATTGATATACAACTATTATGCTGATTATATATGCTATTAGATGGGCACTTTGTTAAACAAATGGTATGCAACATGTATCTCCTTTATTGAATTCATTCTTATGTACAATGTTGCTATGAATTTGTCAAGATAATTGGCTTACAATAATGACTACAGTAATGCCAAAATTTGATTCTAAATTATCACAGCAAAATCATATGCCCTAAAAAAATTATAATGTTAAACTACTAATGGTTGCAAGAGGAACTTGATAATAGTGATGCCCAAGGATCGAGATGAACTAAGCATAAATAATGTAGTGCGGCATTGTTCTTATGTACTATAGCAACCAACAACAAATGTATTATCCAATTTAAGTACAAATAGAACTCATGAATTGAAGCTCTCCTGAATAACAAATTCAGTGGATATTTCACCACCTCAAGTGGTTGCAACACTAAAGAGTTGACGTTCTCCAATGGTTGACTAAAATCAAAAACCTTAGTTTCTTCTCTCAATTTTATATCAAATACAATACACAATAATCAGATGATTAAGAATGAAGCTCTCACCTCTATTTATTCGTTTCCTTCACCCTTCTAGAAGGAAATAAAATATTATTAAATTGCATTCTCTAGAATCTTCCCCCTTTCCAATACAATAATTAGTTGTATTTCTAGAAAAAGCACTCTCTAGAAGCTTCTCCCTTGCAATACAATAATTAATTGTGCTTCTAGAAAATTAAATTAATTAAATATAAAATCACTTTTTAATTTTAATTTATTTAATAAATTTATAAGAAATTAATTTAATCAATTTCTCCTTATTTCTCCTCTTAGCCTTCAGAGAATGTAAAGGCTAAGAACTCCACCAAGATGCTAAAAAGACGTGAACATTACAGTCTATCCTCCTTGAAATTGCTTGTTCTCAAGCAATCTAGCAACACAATGAACTCCAACCTCCACCTAGATCACAAATGAAGTAGTATGTGATATCCATATGGACTCTAAACCAACTAGAAATCAACATTATCAAGACCAACCACATATCCTATAGCCTGCCACCTAAAACTTGTGCTAATGATCTAGAAGTTAGTATGTCCCTAGAAGGCAACTCCATTGAAGATCTATGAAACCTCTTCTTCCTTGTATCCATCCACATAATATATATTGGACTGGAATCTTGATAATCACCAACATGAATTGAAAAAGATATTGCTACAGGTGTACCATGTGTACTCATGTCTATTGTATCAACAATAAGTGTAGCCACATCAAAATATATGGACATAGGAACAACACTAATTGTCGCATCAGAAAAGTAAACTAAATCTGTAGTTGATAAAAACTCATAATCATCAAGATGTGCACCATCAGTAGAACACACATCAACAACTACATGCATACTACTAAAATCCTTGTTGGATGGTTCAACTAACATAGAAGTAGCTACTGATATGAAAGTATCCCCGCATGCTGCATCGCCATCCCTTGACAAAGCTTCAACTGTGAACTCCTGACTCTGCACACATGACTTAGAACTAGGCTATGAATCAATAATACTAGAGCACATGCCCACATCTACTGACTCCACTAAAACACCCACATCATCAACATCACAATAGAGTGACTCTATACATGCTTTTGTCCATCTTGAGGAAGCAATTGCCTCTTACACTATAGTAACACCATGAGATCTCACATACAAATCTCTAATAATAATCTTGTCCTTGAGAGAGCCAAAAGTATCAGTGGTAACAAATGTATCAACTATCTCTGTACTAATAGTAACAATGACTCTGGGAGCCTCAACCTATTAAAGGTCAGTGCCATTATCCTCTACTGCCACTAGCACAACCACATGTCCCTGTGAAATAAGTCAATCATCAACACTACATATAGGACAAGAAAGTGTCATAATAAATATAGGTACATTTGCATCAGCCACTTCTATCAGGGATAACTCAAGCTTCCTTCCCTACAATCTTGATGTTGGCCTTCTAAAGGAAAAACTATATACATCGATGCCCTTTCAATTGTCTCTAGATCCAACAAGCTCTCTATCAATCTCTATTGATGAAGCTTAAGTTTATCCATACTCTCTTGCAAAGCATTATTCTTTGCACTAACTTTGTCATTACTCCACTAACTTCTAGAACTACCAGTCCTCCTATATTTGTCTATGGCTAGAAAATGCTAGAGTGCTAGTCACTCTAAATGCAACAACAAATCTAACAATAATATAAATTTCCTACCTCATAGGATGGCAGGAACCTACTCTAATACCAATGTAATATCCCTTGCCCAAATTGACTGATTTTAGCTCAAGGAATGTTGTCAAACACTTGTATGTTGCCTTTCAATGCTATGAAATTTAGACCATTCAAAAATGATATTAAAATGCCTCTTACAATGAACTAATATGCAGGTGTAGTTCTTTTGGTATTTTCAATGCATATACATGTAAATTAGATATGGAATACATACCTACAGCCAACTAACATTTTGACAAATAATTGACATACAACTATTATGCTAATCATATATGCTATTAGATGGACATTTCGTCAAAAAAATAGTATGCAACATGTATCTCCTTTATTGAATTCATTCTCATGTACAATATTTCTATGAGTTTTTCGAGAAAAATGACTACAGTAATTTCAAAATCTGATTCTAAATTATCACAGCAAAATCATATGCCCTAAAAAAATTAAAATGTTAACTACTAATAGCTGCAAGAGGAACCTAATAATAGTGATGCCCATGGATGGATATCAATCAAGCATAAATATTGTAGTGCAACATCATTCTTGCATACTGTAGTAGGCAACAATAAATTTATTCTCCAATTTAAGCACAAATAGAACTCCTGAATTGAAGCTCTCTTGAATACCAAATTCACTAGATATTTCACCACCTCAAATGGTTGCAAAACTAAAGAGTTGACATTCTCCAATGGCTCACTAAAATTGAAAACCTTAGTTTCATCTCCTAATTTTATATCAAATGCAATTCACAATAATTGGATGATTAACAATGAAGCTCTCACCTCTATTTATTCTTTTCCTCCACCCTTCTAAAAGGAAATAAAATATTATTTAATTGCATTTTATAGAAGCTTCCCCCTTTCCAATACAATAATTAGTTGTATTTATAGAAAATTGATTCTCTAGAAGCTTCTCCCTTGCAATGCAATAATTAATTGTGCTTCTAGAAAATTAAATTAATTAAATATAAATTCACCTTTTAATTTTAATTTATTTAATGACTTTATAAGAAATTAATATAATCAATATCTCATTATTTCTCCACTTAGCCTTCAGAGAATACAAAGGCTAAGAAATCCATTGAGATGCTAAAAAAATGGGGACATTACATGGTATAGGTAGCTATGTCTCCCAACACTATGAAACGCATAGGCCCACACCTACCATGTTGATGGAGATAATGATCCAACTACAAACATACACAAAGAAAATGTCCATGGCTAACACACACACCAAATAGTATAATGAATGAAACTTAGACATAAACAATGCATAAACAATAGGTTCTGGTCAAACACTCAATGGGCTACCAAGTAGGAGCTAACATCATGGAGATTCACTTGGCATTTACAAGCCCAAGCTTGGATCATGCAGATTCAACTCCCTCAATGGAAGGCTCAAGCACAAAACATTTTTCATTATCATAAGTTTTATTACCACCTAGTTTTTTATTTAGTCTTCACTAAATTAAAGCTACCTCTGCCAACCTATGGCACCATGATCACTACGCTGTGAGATAGAAGCCCCCTCCATATGCTACCCTACCCTACCCATGCTCATCTAATGATGAGTGCCTATAGGCATGAAAATTCCTAACCCAACTCAAATGATCATAACTTTTGGAAGTACCATAGAATATTGGGCCTCACAAGTCACCCTAAAAATGTACATGCATGTACTCATGTGTGGCGTACCATCGTCATGATGATCATAACACAAGGAATGGATGATAACACAATGCAAAAAGTCACTCAAATGAAAATAGACTTGGGAGGACAGATGTGGTATGCATCCCAATGCAACATAAAAGGTGTAACAAAGGTCTGATCGACATCCAAACAGATAATCCAAGTCCATTACCAACATCATGCCAAGAAAACCCAAAAAAATTTGGGGGTACACAAAATTAGGTAAAAACCCCAAAAATTAGAAAACTTGAAACTAAAACCCATTTGGTCTTTTGGTACAAAGCCCTCAAAAATCCAATAATATTTGGGTTCAGAAACCATATGCAAAAATGTCCAGCATAACAGTGTGAAACCCCAAACTCCCACCCCAAAAAAAAGAAAAATGTTCATACCCAACCAACTGGGCAGAACCCACAAACAAAAATGGAGGGGGACACTACTCAACCTTGTAACAAACTACTACTGGAAACAGAAGTAGAAACTAAGTAGAAACAAGAAAACTAGAAAGCCCTACTTGACAGAAAAAGGGGTAGAAACTAAAATCATCTCAATAAAATAAAACATCTATCAAATTTGCCAAAAATCACGATAAAGAGAGGTCTACCAAAGCTGGATCCAACGAGACTGATCTCACAAAAATCCCATGATCATAGCTCTCATAATGAATAGAAATCCAATCCTTCAAAAAAGCTCTCCAATATCCAAATTATAAGATTGAAAAGTGAGAATACAAATCCCTTTTTCAATACTTATTCACTTTTTGAGTGAATAGTCAATTAGGGAAAATAACTAGTTAGACTAGCTAGACTCCAAATCAACCCAAATGAAAATAGGTTATTACTTGTAACAGGAATTCACCTAACAAAAAGTTTCTAGAAATTAAATTCAATAAGATTTAAAGCCTAAAAACCCAAGATCACAGAAAATTACTTAACAACTTTTGCAACAATGGGAATCTCTAAATACACAGACATACTCACTGGTCTAATCACTTAATGTAGATGGGTTTAGATTTAATAATCACTAAAAGGTTTAATTTAAACAACTAAATAAGGATACATCAACCATATAGGGATGACATTGGTAAAATATGAAGAGTTAAATCACTAACTCCATGTGCCATTTCTAGGGATATAAATCTTGCACACTAAAACACATGATCAAGTACAATTGCATATAATATCATAGCTAAAGCAATAATGCATTAAATACCTAATTAATCCATTTACATCACTCATGCTCACATAAAGCATAAAGAGACAAGAATGAAGTAAATCACCATATTATAAAATCCATCACAGAACATAATCAAAAAAATGTCCAGATACTGGATAGTCAGATATCATCATAGATCTACTATCATCTCAAAATGGCATCAACATGCAAATATGATAAATTGAACAACATAGTATCTATGATACTAAATCAAAGTATAACATTTGACCCTTAGGTCATCTCAAGGTACATAAATAAGAGTATTAATTATCTCTTGAAACAAAACTAGACAAGGTACAAACTACAAAAATGAGAGGCACTATAGAGCATAGCTAGAAATAAGAACTTCATGACATCAAGGACATATTTCTTGATGCATTTAACCTCCCTACACTTGATGAAGCCAAGCCAATCATTAAGTAGTTGAAAAATATTGTGGAAAAGATCAATAAGGAAGACCTAGATACTAATGTTAGATTAATGAAATGGTCTGAGAAGAAATTTCAAACAAATGTGGATGAATAGATATCTAGTGCCATTGCACTACACTAGGTTGAATTAGTAACCAAGATTAAGGGTGTGAAGAAGATGTTGGAACACATTTTCTCTCTTTACACCAAGATTTTTGATGTTCCCCTTTTCACACAAGAAGTGTAGAGATAGATTGACCATCTAGAGGGAGATTTGAAGAAAACAAGTAACATTCTACAACAATCTCCTAGTCAAGGTTAGTCTCATTTCAAGAATTTACTACTAGAATAGGGTCAGTTAGTAGCTTTACATGCTCAAGATGCAAATATTTGGGTTATGTTGATCAGCATCTAGTCCATGTTAACCCTTCACATGGAGGTGTTCACAAGGAACTAGCCTATGCATAGGCATTGATGAATAAAGATCCCCATCTTTCTACTCATGAAGGCTTAGTCATCCTTGTTGTCAAGTTAGACATACAGATCAAATCTCTAGAGGTAGCATGTGATAATTGGGATGCATCACTCAAAATTATGATGGAGGTCCATAAATCTTTCTTGGACAAACACACAATTTGTGTACCACCCATGACATAAGTATCAAAAGGGGGATACTGAAGAAAAGGGGAGAGAATGAATGAAAGGAGAGATTAAGTTTTGGAGATCAAAAAAGAGGGAGACTATAGAAATATAGTCAACATAGGAGATCTACTCAGTAGGGGTATTTAGTTTTAGATTCAGAATAAAACAATAAACTCAAGAGGGGTTATAGAATTTTGAGGTATGATTGATAAGTCATAAGTTTTACAAAATTTTGAAGTTTTAAAATTTTATATGCAATTACTAAATGGATATATCTTTGATGGCGCATATCTCAAAGCTCGTGCAAGCTATGGATGTGATTCTAGTTCCTATAGGACCATGTTGTAGAGACCTACAATAACCTCTCTCAATTTTTGGAGATCACATTCCATTTTCATTTTACAATGCCATCTCGGGTGATGCTAAAACTTGCAGTGTTGGCTAGTACAAAGTTGCCAACTGCCAAATCTCTCTCACGTTTCATTGTGGGATCAAACTTCCTACTTTGTTAGCTTTGGGTGGTGGAGTAAACCCTATCCTCAACCTCATCCTACCCCCTTCAGTGCTCAAACATTCTCGGGCACGCCGAACCAAAATGTCCCCAAGGGTCACTAAATCCCATAGGGCTGCGATCTTTGACGAGGCATATCTTGGAGCTCATGCGAGGTATGGATGCAATTCTAGTTCCTAAAAGACTATGTTGTAGAGACCTATAATAACCTCTCTCACTTTTTGGAGATCACATTTCATTTTCATTTTACAATGCCATCTCGAGTGATGCTAAAACTTGCAGTGTTGGCTAGTACAAAGTTGCCAACTGCCAAATCTCTCTCAACTTTCATCGTGAGATCGAACTGTCTACTCTGTTCACTTCGAGTGGCTAGGTAAACCCTATCCTCAACCTCATCCTATCCCCTTTAGCACTCAAACATTCTCGGGTACGCCAAACCAAAATGTCCCCAAGGGTCACTAAATCCCATAGGGCTGCAATCTTTGACGGGGCATATCTTGAAGCTCGTGCAAAGTATGGATGCAATTATAGTTCCTACAAGACCTTTTTGTAGAGACCTACAGTAACCTCTTTCACTTTTTGGATATCACATTCCATTTTCATTTTACAATGCCATCTCGGGTGATGCTAAAACTTGTAGTGTTGGCTAGTACAAAGTTTCCAACTACCAAATCTCTCTCACCTTTCATCGTGGGATTGAATTGTCTGCTCTGTTAGCTCTAGGTAGCTAGGTAAACCCTATCTAAGCTTCATGTGAAGCTGATACATTCTAGATTCCTTGACAAAAGGAGTAGACAAGATTGGTTGAGCAGTGACAATAAATCCAAGTGCCTAAACCACATATGCTTAAACTTAAAAAATGGTTTACTACCACTGGGACTCCCCTTAGATTCAATACATAGAGAAATGGAAAAATGATCTAAAGCAACCAAAGTGAGGATTTCTAAATTAATATTAATATTTTAAAGGAATCAATCATGAGAAATAAGAAACCTATCAAGTCTCTAGTAATTTGGTGAAATTCTTGTCCCTTATTGGTCCATGTAAATGCCCCTTTAGAAGGAGGGATATCAATGAGGGTGTTATTATTCACAAAATTATAAAATTTATCATTTTATGAAGAGGGGGAATATACCTTCATTTTTCTCATCCCGAGATAGAATGCCATTAAAATCTCTAGGCACAATAAATTTATCTTGAATGTTGGAAATAGCCTAAGAATAGGAATCCAAAAGTTCTGTCTTATCATCACATGTAGAAGTAGGGCCATATATATTGAGCATTGTGAATGACATACCAAAATTAGTAACAACTACTTTCCACTAGTTAGGAAAAGACTAAATATATAGCAGTGCAAGATTTATGGTTCCAAACAATACATGAACCACCTGAAGCACCTGCAACATGAACATGAAATGAGTTCCACTTAGTCAACTTTGAAATTATAGAAGAATATTATTATTGAGACAATTTTGTTTTTTGAAGCAAAATTACATCAGCACCACCCACATCAAGTTAGATTAGAGAGCACATCTTTTGTTTGACACTTCACAAAAGGTCCCTCATTCTTCTAAGGAGTGCCTTTTGAACTCCTTTTCCTTTTGCTATCTATCAAATTTTTTTCCAGAGTAGCTTGAATACCAAGGTCAATTTTCTCCTTAATCTTTTAAGCATTAGGTTTTCTTTGTTGTCTCTTACAAGTAGACACTTGAATTGAATCAGGCATGGGAGTTTGATGTGGAGAATAGCTTTGCAAAGGATCAAAATTATTCTTAGAGTCCTTATTCACAAAATATGACTTACTAATAGGTACCTTATGCACAACCAAGTCAGAATTAGTTAAATTCTTATAGAAATTATCAACTATTATAGGACTGTACTGAATAAAAGGAAACATTAGTGGGGTTACATGGATTAGTAACTATCACTATTCCCTTAAATAATAATGAACACTATTGTATACACATAGCCAAAACTAAACAAAATTGTTGTTTCAAATGTTGTTATGGGGACACTAGCTAAATAGCCTAATATTTGCACAACAAAAAGTGGGTAAAGTAAGACAAACCTTTAATTGATGAGAAAAATAAGAAATCTAAGGAGGAGATGGCTTTAGTGCAACCAATTATATCACCAAGTACAAGATCAATCACATTACAAGACAAGAAAAAGATGAAAAAGAGTAGAAGAGATAAGGTAATATTAGATGAAGCTATCATACTTTCAATCTATGATCATACAAAATTGGATTCTGATGCTATGATAAATTATGGAGAGTTGTGAAGGGGAAAGATGCAAAAGAGAAAGATAGGAAGTGAATTACAAAAAAGTATTATAAGATGTGAAGGACATCTTATTACAAATTGTTCTAGATGCACCAGCCAATGAAAAACCTCCAATGATTGATCAATTAAGTTTACTTGTAAAATAGGTAAATGTGCCTGATGTTGATGTTAATTAAAATTTGATACAATTAGAAGAGAAAAGAATAGAGAAGAAGATTATGGAGAAACTAAATGATTCCATTACTGCTCAACAAGTTGAACTTGGTGGTATTACAACCGAGCTAGAAAATATTCTTAAGGAGATAATCCACCTACTCCAATAGTTATGTGATGTACTACATTTGACACAATATATTTTAAAGAAAGTTGAAAAATATTGATGAGGATTTAAAGAATAGTGATTTTAAGTTAATTCAGGTACCTTAGTTAATCCAGGTTGATTTAAGTAAAGACATGGACAAGATGAGAAGACAAAGTCTTGAATTTCAAGCACTCTTGATACCTTACTTGGAACTCATACAAAAGAATGTTAATAAGGTTAGATAACTTATTCTTACTCCTAAAATTTCTATTATTTAACATGTGATTGAACTTTGAATGGAGATACATCCACAACACTTGGCATTGGATGGCCACTTGGTAAATATTAAGTCTATCTCTCTAATATTTGTAGACCACTATTTTGTTGGATAGAGTAATTTCAAACTACTGATTTCTTTAATGGAGTTCCTAATAAATCTCAAGGTTCTCATTTAGGTGACCAATTGCCAGGAGGTCCACAAATATTGCCTAATAAAGTCTATTGCCAATCGATATTGTATCAAAAAATACAAACTAATTAGTTATTGAATTAAACTTGATAAACAAATGATAGAGAAGGAAAAATTTAAACATGAACAAGATCATAAATCATATGATGATGACATATTGCAAATGCTTAACTTATGCTTAAACAATGATAAAGTTTATTGTTAATCAATATTCTATCAAATTTTTGAATAGATTAGGTATTGAATTTAATTTCATATGTATGCACATATCTAATTTAATGTCATACATGAACAAACATGAACAAACATATCATATCATATGTCGTATATGAACAAACATATCATATATTAACCAATAATGTCATAAGTCGAATAATGTCATACATCGAATAAATGTCATACATCAAATATAGAATGTCATATACATCAAATGTGTATCGAATATGTCCATTGATGCCTATATATATACATGTCTAGATCAACTAGATATTTTCCTTCCCACGAGGGGAAGGAAACAAGTCTCTCGATGTTCTTTGCCATTGTGTGGAAGGAGATAGTGGAGATGATGGGGCCTTCCTGACATGCTCACTTGACCTCTTGTTGAGGCTCTTCTCCAGCTCCAACTGATACAAAGAAAGTAGATATGAATCAATATTTATTATACGTTGAAATCAAATATGTGTACACACAAAATCAATTATTTTCTTACCGCCAACAAATAGTCACTCTATAAGTTCACCTCAAATGCTCGTGGATGATCAGGCATGACGAGACCCTACAACAATTCAATAAATATAATCACTTATAAATATACATATCACCAAAAAAAATATTGTACCCAAGTAAATATCACCAAAGTCATCTTATACCCACCAATTCCAACCCAAGTTTTGATTGTGGGTCCAAGATATTTAGAGCATGTGAAATTTGATCTAACAACTTATTTTTGGGTTTAGAGAGAAAATACATGTCATAAATGGTAAGATAAGGTCCAATAAATGAAAGGAATTATTTTATTGAAGTTAAAATAGAGAAGCACACTTATAGATAAGGGTAACCTTGAGTTTTTAAAGAAAATGAATCAATATAGGACTTAAATAATAATTTGAAGGTCCAATGAGTGTTTAAAGGAGAGTGTGAAATCAATGTAGGAACCCATAATGTATATTAAAATGGGGCTAAAAATAATACCAAATAAGTGTTCTTACTTTTTCAAATGGTACATGTAATCCCCACTTTATTGGAAGCATGTGTCCACCTCATGCACACAATAAAGTAGAAGAAAAAAAGAGAAAGAGGTAAAGATTTTGGGAAAACTACAAGGAGATTAAATATCACCAAGCTGAAGGACAAAAGCTCCCAAACCAAGAATATTAACTATTACATTCATTTGCAAGGATACATAAAAGAACAACAAAATCCTAAAGCTTACTAAGATTCCAAGTCAACTAGTTGAAGAGACCTCACTCAAGAAAATGTCTCAATCTCAAGCATCGTGTTGTAAAAGCTATAGCTTGAGAAAAGAAAGAGAAAAACTAAAAGATAAGAAAATACTCAATGATTTATCCCACTAGCATAGCTATAAGAGTATGAAAAGAAGAGAGAAGGGCCATGAATCCAAAAGTATAGTAAGTTATCTTATCCAAGTTTATTTTGTATGAGAGGAGGAGGACGATGAGAATGAAAGAATGTAGAATTTTGTTATGCTAGTTCCATTCATCCCAAAGAAATAGTGAAGGAGAGTTGATGGTGTTGATTCCAAAAACTATAGTTTCTTTGAATCATAAGGATATTCCTAGTTCTATTATCAAGTTCAACATTTTACTTTGGCTTATGAATAATATTAATTTAAAACACAAATTCTCCTGCACTTATGACTCTACTAGACCAAGGTGAGCATATCTAATCACCAATTATATCTTTAAACTTGACTATTATTTATAGAAAACATATAACTTCAATCTTGTAGGTCCTACTCCTAGTTGCAATCAACTTGGAATACAACTAATCTTCTATTCCTATCTTTACTTTTAATTTCATTATCTCCTACTCTTAGTCCTCATACCTTTATTTGATTTTCCTACTTCTTCTCTACTTCTAACTTCAATATTTGCTCTAGTTCTTCTTTATCTAATTCTTTCACTGCCACTTCTACCTTCACTCCTAGTTTTTGAATTAAAAGTAGCCAAAAATAGGGGGCTGACCCTTTAACAACAAACCAACCTACTATTAGCAGATAACCATTAAACAAAACTACCCCTTACCACTTAGTAAAACAAAAACAAGGTTTCGATCCATAATTAAAAGAGTATCAATAGGCCTAACATACATACTGCTTGTGTAAAAAGCATAAAAGCTATAGTAATATATAAAAAAAGGTTAACATTAGAATTTTTGAGATTAACTATTATAAAAAACAACTAAAATGAAGAAAATTATTTCATACCTCCGTTAGTGACTGTGAGCTAGCCATAGCTATGACCACTCCACTATTAACAGACTGTCATAGATGAGGAGGTGTGTCCGACATCATGAGCTGCATGTCATACAATACACATTACATCTAACATGAAATGTAAAATAAATATAATCAAATGAATTAAATTAACATGAAACAACTGTACCTGTGTGAAGCTTGTATGATGTCTATGCTCTAAGTCTGTGGTAAAGTTTGAGGGTCCTGTGGAGAACTGATGCACATGCATAATTTTTTTTTGTCAATCCTTAATATGATTACATAATAAATACATGTATTAATAAAAATGATTAAATTGATACATACCTCAGGACTCGTGAAAGGGACAAAAAATGGGCCTAGAGGATCGCTGCTAGGCCCAGCAACACTCTGACCCTTAATTTTGAACAATGTCAATAGATGCTAATTAATTAATCATTCACTATACATATGAAATGTGATCAAATTAGTAAATTATAATTATAATTTACCTGTGTCTCAATGCCAAATGTCTCATTCAGGAACTGATTGGTGAGAAGCCCATCATTTGCACCATCTCTAGCATGAGTGCCAAATGTGCATAGGGATCCGCATGAAGTGTACATGTGACCACGATGCACAGAAGGCTCCCCCTCAAATAATGGGCTCATGGAATGGATGAGGGTCTGCGTCAAAGCATTAATGGTCCCTAGAGTGCTAGCCTCTACATTTTCCTTCACAACTGGAGGAATAGTCACATGCTCGCGCTATGGCTTGACCACAGGTGCCCTAACTACATTAGGGTCATGACGTGCTCCCGGCCTCTCAAATGATGACCCCCCATCTCTACCCTAGGAGTCTAATATATCAAAATAATTGGGGATCTCCCCAAGGACAAACTCAGAACATAATTTCTTTAGAAAATACATGGGGACCTCGTGATTGTTGCAAGGAGGGGCATCAAAAACCATCCACCATCTATCCCAAAAATTATTTCTAATAGCATCGTTTATGTACCAATGGATGGGGAATCATTTAGTACCCTCTCTAACAGTATTTTGCTCACCAAGTTTTCTAAATAATGCACATATACTACCTTTTAGTATTTCTTTTTTTTTAACATCTTCATATGACAATTTATTTGCATTAAATCATTTTTGTTCATCCCTCGTAACCCACCAAATATCTAACTGACCAGTAACTGAGGCTATCTGGGTGTTAATGGATTTGAGGGATGATGCCAATTAAGCCCTCATTGGATTGGTTTGTCCGAATTCTTTCAACCGAGCAATGAGTCTTTCTAATTCAATTTTTCCTCTCACTATTTCATTTATTATATTTTCCTGTGTGCCTGGTGGAGGTCTTGCAATTGGTTCAGGTTGTGGAATTTGTTCTTCTTCTTGAGCAGGGTTTTGGTTTTGGGGTTCTTGAGGGTTTTGATGTTCTTGTGGATTGTCTGGTTGATTATGAACATTTCCTAATAAAAAATCAATTGAAATCCAAATAAATAAACAAATCTAAATGAAATTTGTAAAAACTGTACAAAAGAATATAAAAAACTTACAAAAAAATATGAAAAATATATCAAACAATGCAAAGTTAGGTTTATATCACTTACGGCATCGTCGTGGGTATGCTTGTGGTCTTGGATTTCATCGACAAGGAGGCATTTTGGCAAATGGTGGTGAAAATGTTAACTCTTCAACTCACGTACACACTGCTCGTTGTAGGAGTAGAAGAAAATAATGATGAAAATGATGGGCTGTGGATCTGCAGCCCATCATATATACTTTTTATTAGGAAAAAAAAATTCCTTGTCACCTTTTTGACACCACAACTCAGTGCATATGCCTGTCTCAAACACATTTATGTTTTTGACAACCTAGGCTTTCTAGAGGGCATACAACAAATGCTAGGACTGAAATATTTGAATGCATTCTAGAAGAGGAAATCAAATCTAGATGTGACATCATTGTACATGCCAAGGAAGAGCATGCTCACTGCTAGATAACAAATACACCACTAAATAGAGAAGAAATGCCACCTTAAGGAGGGTGCAACAACATCAAAAGGAGTCTGGGTGGTATCCTCACTGCTCATTGAAGAGGGGGAGGGTAGTGGAAAGTGTTGTCGAGGGAGGTAGGGGAATTCAGTGATGGATGACCATTCAAATCCAACATTCACTCATTAGGAAGATGTAAGATGGTTCAAGGAATGATAAATAATAGAAAATGGAGATGGAAATGACTCTGTTTTGTTTGTTTTGATTGTTTAAGTGTTTGGGTTGAGTGGTCTTGTCTTTTCAGAGTGTTCATACTCTTAATTTTTGTCTAATGACATGTGTATGGTCAGGGTATGGGTAGTATAGGAAGAAAGTAATTTATCCATACCAATGCAACGTAACTCTCCTTTTATCAATATAATACAAAATGTTACCCATCAAAAAAAAAAAAAAACCAACAATAGGAGCAAGAGCCTCTGGATAATTTACTCCAAATTTTTGTGTGAATCCCTTGGAAATTAGCCTAGCTTTGAATCTTTTCAAAGAACCATCAACATGATATTTCATCTTGTAAATCCATTTGACACCAATCACCTATTTGTCTTGTGGAAGTGGAACTAATTCCCCTATATCATTTTTCTCAATAGCATGCATCCTTTCATTCATAGCATCAATCCATACTAATGTTGTCATAACTTCTTCATACATAGAAGGTTCAACTTGAATGGAGCTTAACAATTCAAAGTTAGAAACCAGATCCACATTAGAACTCCTTTGATATATTTCCTTTAAACTTTGTACCTTTTGTGAAGAACTTAGACTAGATAGTGAATTTGAACTTTCACTTAAAGAGGAACTTGGTGAACTTGGTGGAGTTAGGCTTGGGCTTCCACTTGAGGTTGTCGGGAGAGGAGGGAGTTGAACATCATCATTACCCATGATAAATGGTATAGATTTCTAAACTTATTTCTTCTGTTGACATACTCCCCCTTCATAAAAAACCACATCTCAACTAATAATCCATTTCTTTGTATTAGGTTCATAAAATTTATATCCTTTGGTGAGATTAGAATAACCCACAAAGATATAAAGTTGGGATTTGGCATCCAACTTCTTTCTCTTCTAAACTAGAACATGAACATATGTAGAAAAATCAATTACACAAAAGTGAGCTACTGAGGGCTTGTTCCCACTTTAGTCTTCTGTTTGAGTGATATTCTAAAGCACTTTGTTGGGCTTCAATTCAAACTATAAACTATGGTTGCTACTGAAAATCCTCAAAAGGAATTTGAGAGGTTCTTAAACTTTAACATACTTAATGGTATCTCCATAATGGTATGGTTCTTTCTTTCCTCAAAAACTACCTTATAATTTTTTGCTACAAGCTGCCCACTACTTAAAAGATTATGTTGTAACTTGGGAACATGCAAGGTCACATTAATATATCTAATTTCTCCTTGCTTAGTTTTCATTACAAGGGTACCTTTTTCCATAACATTTACCTCTTTATTATCACCAAATTTTACTTGACTTCTCACATATTGATATAATTTGACAAAGAGATCAAATTTACAATTCATATGATTTGAGTAGCTGCTATCAAGAAACCACATGTCCTTTTGAGGTTCTTTTTCCAAATTGCATATGAAGAATGTGGATTTATTTGCATCTTTGAGAGATTCTTTAGTATACTTGGCTCTTGATTTATGAAACAATAAGATTTTTTATTTCTACATTCAGATTCATAGCGTCCATACCTTTCACAATATCTACATTGGATGCTTTTTCAGTCCTCAAAAATCCTTCTCTTCCTCATACTCTAGCATGTCCTCTTGATGTAGAAGACCCCCATTGAGTTTTGTTTGATGGAAAAGGAGCTACATGATTTTCTTCAATTTTGACTATAGTCTAGAAGGTCTACACTAGATTCTTTGTTGAACACTTCATACGCTCTTCATGTGATTGCAAAGAACCTATCAACTCTTCAATTTTGAAGGTAGATGCATCTTTACTATGTTCAATGACTATGACTACTGGATCAAACTTTGGAGGAAGAGATCTCATAATCTTCTCTACAATTTTTTTCTTTATGATAGTTTCCTCTTGAGTCTTGAGATGATCAATAATAGTTTGAGCCCTCATAATAAATTCATTGGTGGACTCAAATTCTCTCATCCTTAAATTTTCAAATCTCTTTGAAAGTATTGAAGTACAACCAATATTATCTTGTCACATCCTTGGTATGTATTTGGAAGTTCTTCCCACACATTCTTTGAATTTTATATACCGGCTAGAGGGAAAATAGACATATCCAATGTAGTTTGAATGATGAAAATAGCTTAATTATCCTTCTTCTTGTCTTCTTTTAACTAATTTTTTTGAACCTATGCTAAGGCATTTAAAGAGTTTAGGTCTACGGACTCTATTTAACCTCCTTCTACTAATTCCCAAAGATCTTGAGGTAATAGTACAATCTTCATCTTGATACTCCAACCTTCATAGTTGTCTCTACAAAATAGCTAAAGATGGAATGGAAAGTTGTCACCATTTGCCATTTGGAAAGATCCTGGAGAGAACTAATGCCTTGCCTACAAGAAAACGTTTCTACAACCTACTCCAAAATATTTTTTGCAAGATAATCACATGATCATTTTGCTTGATTGATTTAGCAAAATTTTTATTGACGTAATATTCAAGCATCTTATGCATGTAGTCATGAGATATTAGAGTCATAGCATGTTGACAGGTGGCATTTGCTTTGTTTAACCCAAAAGGCATCATAACCAAACAAAAGGTTCCCAAGGTGTTATAAACATGATCTTATATTGATCTTCAAGAGGAATACAAATCTAATTATAACCAAAAAATACACCCACAAAATATAGAAAAGTATGTCTAGTAGTTGAAACTACTATCTTGTAAATGTTACACAAAGGAAAGTCATCTTTCAAATATAATTTATTCAAATCTTGAAACTCTCTACACATATGCATCTTATTTTCTCCCTTAGAGATAGAAACAATGTTGGATATCTAAGGATAATACTCAATTGAGTGAATGAAGTGAACATCCAATAATTTTTCAATTTCTTCTTTAACTAGAAGATCAATACTTTGATTCATCTTTTGAATATTTTTCTTGATAGACTTAGCATTAGGTTCAAGAATAATGTTATATGTCACAATATTATGATCAATTCCAAGAATATTAGCATAAGACCATGCAAAAATATCTTTAAATTATTTCAATAAATCTGTTAATTTTTCATGTTCTTCAATAGTCAAGCATTGCCCAATTTGAATTAGTTTTTCAGAATTCCTAAAGTCCATTTGAACATCAATAGTTTATGTTATCTGCAAATTACTTTTCATCGTGTCCTCAAGAGGAATATTTTCATCATATGTGTTCTCATAATTTGTGTCACCTCCAAAATAACCATCACTATTTAAATAATATGGCCCTCTTTATGATGAGAAGAACGAAGATTATCATAGACTTCTAGAAAATCAGTTAGAGCTTCATCGCTAAGAAAGTGGTCCATTTTCTTTATTTTATCAAAATCCAAAAGATTAGGGTTGATCATCTTAATATGTCCACTATAAATTTTATTAACATGCAAAGGGATTAGTCAAATATTTTATAAGAATTAAATCCCAATCGATAGGTATGTTCAAGAAAGCTACTACGATAGAGACTCATATTCCTTGTTCAGATTTTCCACAACCTTTCCCATTAAATTGAGATTCCTTTAGAAAATTATATCCAATACCATAATACTTAGCCATGTTTTAGGAGTTAATGTTTCTTCATAACTATGTATATCATCACATACATGCTTAATAGTTTCTAGAATTTCTTTGGTAGAAACATGCACAAACGAATTTTTCTATTCCCCCATAAGTAGCGAGAATGTTTTCTTTTCGTGATCATTTTTTTTTTATAAAGAATAAATCAGATATATATTCTCCAATAAAAATATCATTAAAATCCAAAGTTCCCCACTCATCCTTATAGGGACAAGAATAAGAGTTTTCAGTTTTACATGGTTCTACCTTAGTTTCTATTTTTGCAAATTCTTGTGTTGAAGAAGTTTGAGCATGTTCAACATTTAAGCAAGGATTAGGTTCATCATCCACATGATAGGTATACATGAGACCATTATGAAAAAAATTCACCTTTTGGTGGAGTGTAGAAGGAATAACATGCAAAGCCTATAGCCATGGTCTCCCAAAGAGTAAGTTATAATTCAAAGGACCAGGCATAACATGCATAGAAATCTCCAAGATAAAAAAACCAATCTTGATGGGCAATGTTATAATTCCCAACATATATTTATAAATGTTATCAAATTCATGATTAGGTGCATGATCAGGTTGAATAGTCAAAAGTATCATCTTGTATAGATTTTAACATGTCTATGCTGCAAATATTCAAGCCCAAAGCATTATCAATTAAGGTGTGACATATGATGTTTCAATTAATAGACACAACAACCATAAGAGCATCATATCCATTTTTATTTTTTATAGGAGGAATTTCATCTTTAGCAAAGACAATAGAAAAATAAGATGACACCATATACATACAATATATACAAGACTTAATAGTATCCAAATTAGATGATGGTATTAGAAGAGTAGATAAATCCCTATGTAAATCTTTATTATGAGTAGGTGAAGTTTGAAATAATTCTAATATAAAAATTTTAGTAGGATTAGCATGAAATTTTTCCAAAAAATCATAATATTTAGAAGATTAGTTGGTAATTGAGGTTCTTGAGGAAGTATAGGTTGAGAAGGTGGCAAAGAAGTTGGAACAATAGGTTGAAATTTATTTCAGGTGTGATAGGTGTGAGGCACATGATCTTTATTAATAAAGTAATGCAAAGGATTCATATGTTTATTCTAGTAAGCTTAGGACAACCCTTAACAATTATCAAAGGCTTCTCATAGCATATAAAAGGTGCAATAGAACAAACATATGCAGAAAAGGGAAACCATGCATGTATCTTGTCATAGAAACTACTAGAAAAAGCTTGAGAAGGGTGAGGAGGTAGATCACATGGTTTCACATCCAACACATCCTCGTTACAAAAGATATTATTTGTAAAGCTATCATGAAAAGACTCATGAAAAAAGTCCAACATTTTCAAAAAAAACTATTTGGAATGCAATTTTTTTTTTGTATTTTTGAACTAAAGATGTGAAAAATATGAAATCTAATACAAATATAATAAGTTGAAATGTTGTATTTTGAGTTCACCAAAAATGGGGGGGAGGGAGAACGGGGAATGTGAGTGAAGGAAAGTATCCCTCAGTTCATCACATAGCACGACACACTTGAAAAGGATGGAGTCCAAGGAAACAAATTCTTTCTAGCCAACTCTCAATGGTGTCAAATCTTAGAAGGTTAATGCAATCCATAGGATAAAGGAGCATCAATTAAAGCTAAAATATAACAATTATGAAGAAATAAAAAATAATGAAACTTTTCTTTGAGATTAAAACACATTCCTTCTAAATCTAAGCAAGATACAAAATGTAAAGTACACAAATGCTTAAATGAAATGTTGAATTGATAAGGAGGGATGAAAGTACTATCTTGGAGATTTTGAACCTTAATTTCCAAGTGTTGTGCTAATGATAGGAGAGAATGGAACTAAATCATAGCCTTCAACTGAGAGACAAAGAAAATTATGACATCTTTCAATGATCTGTTAGGGGTGAACTAGTGCTTTAGGGGTGCAATGCACTCCAAATGATAGGTGTTTGACATTGATTGTAATTTTGGAGTTCTAATAAATGATGAAAAGGGTACTCTGACATGTGACTAATTTTCCTTTCTAAGATATAGTTCTATCTAAATAATGGGATGTTGGATGACTATGTATGGTTTTTCCTGAGTTAATCCCCCAATCTAGTGGTTTCCACCTCCATGAATGGCTAGTTAGAAATGCAATGTGTGTGATGCTCATGTATAAGATTTGAATGTACCAATGCAAGGATCCAAATCCTTATATTTGAAACCCTGTCTTGAAATTTTGTGCTTGAATGTGGATGAAATATTAATGCATATAGATTTGTGGATAACATAGAATGCATACCAAGCTCACAAGGATAAAGTACTCTAGGCCATACTAATGATTTGTATTTACCATTCCATGATTAAATCTTGAACTCTTCAATTGAATGTGAAGAGGAATATGAGGAACTCCCTTGCTTCAAAGGATGTTTCCAAGTGGGCTTGCTTCCACCTTGCAAATGTGATAAGATAGATTGGGATAACCACAACAGCTAGTCTACATGATAATAGTTGCTTGATTGTAGGTATGCTTGTTAACTTGATAGTCTACACACATATGATGTATCCTTGTGTTATTCCAAATTAAGAAATTGAGGGTGTCAATATATATGATTCAAATTAATTTCTTTTGTAGGTCCACTGGGCTCAAAGACCTAATTCTAGACCAATCACCAAAAAATTTCCAATAGTTGGGACCCAAAATAAGACTAAATTAGGGGTATACAACACCCCTTATGAGCCCATCAAGGGTGCACTGTGCCCATAATTATTAGGTGCAAAAGACCTCAAGATAGTTTGGGACTCCAAAACAGGTCCCAGAATCTCGATATCAATTCCATATTATGAGGAAACCCCATTTCATTATGAAAAGGTGTTATATTGATTCAATACAAAGGAAAGGGGGGACCTAGATGAATAGATCCTACCTCAAATTTTTTATTGTAGAAAATGAATGCCAAGGAGGAATTATTAGGTCCTACCTAGATCCCATTTAAGAGGAGGATAGGTGAGACTTAAATAAAAATTTATCGTAAAATTATATTAATTAGATCCTAAATGGTCATAAATTGAAGGACTTAAAATTTAGGGTGGTACATATCCAAGAAGATGAATCTTAATAACAAATTTGGAAATGGGAGACAATGTTAGAAGTTGCATCTCAAAACTTGAGAGTTTGGAAACCATTGAATTGCCTTACTTTGGGTTTGAGAAAGTTTTAATAAGTATTTGAGTCCATAGTCAAAGTTGGAGATGGTTTTGAAGCCTTTGAAGGCCTATTGGTGCATTTGTGTACATCTAGGAACCTAAAGAGTTTGATTCATTTAACAAACCAATTTGAGAGATTTTTTGGGAACCCTTAATCTCTCCATCAAATTATTTACCAATATCTGGAAATCAATGTATTATTGTATTTTGAGGAATATTCATAAAACTTTATCTCAAGTGTTTGAGCCCCCTATGAGACTAGCAGAACAAATAGTATGTTCATTTCTCCTACCACCTACTACATGATACATTTCATATTATTCATGTATCAATCTAGAGTACTCTATATATTAAAAAAATTTAATTTTATAATATTTAGGTAATTAATTAATAATATTTCAAAACTCAAATAAATGAACCCATGTCTCTTCCCTAGAAAAGAGCATATTCATTAAATAATCTATGAGGGCCACATCCTTAGTACTAGAAATATAACATATACTCTCACAATTTATGGATGGGGTGTCCATTCATCATCATTTTTCTTAGTATCCACCCCATCACACATACCCTAGAATTTGGGATAAATATTCTTAAGGGGTTGGGATTATTCTAATGATGTTTGTGATGATAATGTACGTGGCACAAGAAAGGATGATCCTTATGGTTCATGTGATGATGATGGAGATGATGTAGGGTATGATGAACCTAAGAATGTATCTAATGATGGTCGAGATTCCACAAGTGATGATCAATAATTACATCAATCAATGATAAAATTGCATGAAGAGCTTATTAATCCATAGACTCCTTTAGGACTAATGCGACCATAACATGAGCCATGGTTTTCTTGATGTATGCCTCCTATCTTGTGCTTGTACCACCCTATGGGTTCTATGTCTATATTGCATAGAGACCCTCTCCCTACCCTTGAATTTGTGGATTTCAAAGTAATTTTTCTTCTCACCAAGGATGAACTTACAATATAGATTTTTCAAATAGTATAAAGACACCTCATAATTTTTACATGGTTGTAGGTCAATTAACATACACCACCTATTCCATTAAGATTATTTCATATTATTGTGAATATACTAATGCATAGGATTTTTTTTCATACTTGCTTCTAGAGAGTTATTAGTAGTAGGATTATTTTAAATAAAACATATATCCCTTTTAAGTATGGCCTTAGCTTTCACTTGGTTGTATGATAACCCATCTGCATAAGTGTGCTTGTTTGTACAAACTATCTTCATGGTTTGATTGTGTTCTTTCTGCATGAGATGGTTTTTCAAACTTATTTCATTTTCTATGATTCTTTGATACATTTGAAATGAAATTAAAAATTAAAAACATAAATCAATTACAAACCCTACTTTAATGAGAAATATAGACAAACACGATAAAAAAAATTACTTGTTTATGGGGTGCCATTATTGCAAATTGATAATAATGATGGAAATGACTTATTTGTGTAAGAAATGACCAGGTTATGACTTATTTTTAACTCCCCTTTCTAGTGGTCTATAGCTTTGGGAGTTAGAAATGGACAAAACCATGAGCAAGTGAAAATATATCACCTGCTTAAAACCTGATGATGCTTTATAAGAACTCTTTGTTATTTAAAACCTGATCAAGTTTTGGAGAACATAAAAATTCAATTAGGTTTTACTTTTAGTATATTTTGGCTAGGCTTGATAACTAAGGCTAGAATCTTTTTAAAATTAAAATAACCTGATTAGATTATTTAAATTTTTTTGTTTGGAAGGGGGTGGGTCCACTATTGTGTCCACCATCTTGGGCACACACCTAGTTCTTTGTCTAAATAATTGACTTAGGCCATGAGGATATGCTATCTTCTAGATGAAGCACTAAAATAAGACTAAAAACATCAATTGAAATTAAATATTTTGGATTTAGAATGTATATTCCAAGCTATTGAGACCATCAAATCATTGTCTCATCCAAGACATACAAAAATTCATGACAAAACTAATAAAAAAAAGCCTATGAATGCACAAATCAAAACATTTCATCCATTGATTCAACCCTTTGTATTGACCAATTATAACAATGAAAGGCGTGTTCTACAATAATTATATATCGATCAAATTCACATCAGTATTCTAAGAAATATTTAAATCCTTCTTCAGAGATCACCATAAAATAACACATCAAATTGCTAACAAAGAGTGATTGAGAAATAAAGAACCCTTGATTTTGATTCAATTAAATTCTGAAAGTATATAAAAGGACATGGAAAATCACTATGCTTTATTTCATATTATTTTTTGTAACTACCAAATCTCTTACAAGGTATGTTAAATGAAAAATTCATTTTAAGGATGTGAATCTCTATTTGGCATAATCTATTGAGTTATACCTATATCTAGGTGATATGAGTCATTTCATCAATTCAGAGGATAATATCAAAAGAAAAAATAATGATATTGTAAACACATAATAAGTCATATGAAGACTTCCATTTATTCATAATATTAAAGATTTTATACAATTATGGGGAATATTGTAGGTGAGATGTATGCCTGTGAATCAAACAAATTTGGATAATCTCATGGAGGAGTTGTATGTCCAAGTTCATAAAAGTCAGGCAATCCCGTAAATGAGATGTATGCCCATGAACTCCATAGGAGATGGGCAATCTTGTGGATGAGATGTATGCCCATGAAGTCCATATACAAGATCTAATACAAATTGGCAATATCAACAAACAAGATTTATCTCCATCTCCTTCCCCTCATTAAATTTGATTCGAGCCTCTTTATATATCTTAATGGATGTGGAAAGGTCACGCCATTTAAATTCTCATTAGAAATTGAATGGACAATTCAAAATTGAAAAGTTGTTACTTAATGTAATATGCTAGCTTACTTGCGATCATTCCTCCCCTCTTATAAGGCAATGTGCCCCGTTTCCTTATCACCTTCTAAATGATATGCAATCAATGATGATTTTTTTCTACGGAATATGAAAATGAGATATGTTGAGATAAATTCTTGTTTGGCGATACCCTTTGCATTCTCACAATCTTTTAATCACTTCAAAGAAGAGATGACTAGAGGAATGTATTCAGCAGTACCAATTTATTTGTCCTTCCACTACTGATAGTCTACCCAATCATGGCTCTAGAAGAAATGTATCTCTAGATTATAAACCTTATCACCCTAATAACTAGTTTTAATAGGTAAGACAATCCCCATAGACATATTATCTTTCTTATCAACATAAATAAACTAGCTGATACACATACTCTTTGTGGTGATGAGTAAGCTTGTAACATAAGTACTAATAGATGAATTTGATGTCACCCCAGGAAATGAACAACTGTTATATTAAGTCCTTTTATCGATCCACTAGCTACATAGACTGATCCAATTTATACAAATAATAAATTCACTTCTTATGGGAGAAACACCAACAAAATCTTTGTTTCATTAGCTACACAAATTATTTCAACATCATCACTAGTAATTTAGAGGCACCTATGAACAAGTTTCCTTGAGTCATTCACCTCATATGCTAGCGATGACAATCTACATGGAATTGATTTTTTTAGAGCACTCATCAACTAATGTGAAGGGATAGCTGTGTCACAAAATGAGTTCAAATCTTATGTGAAGGATAAACAAAATAATTAACCTCCACTGTCTATGGAAAAAAATTAGACTAATACCAAATCTACATTTTAAAGAAAATTTAAGAATTTGAATGGAGTCAATTCAAATTCCTTTTGACCAAATTAGAGTTAGGAATCCAAATTCTTTCAAAGATTATGGTTTGAAAATCAAAAACCATTCTTCTAAAAGTTGGTTCATATTCCAAAGATAGATATATTAAATATATCTATTTTAGAATCAAAGTGAAGCAGCTCTCTAAAATTAATAGTTGTAATTTGATATCAAACTTCAGTGTCAAAAACTAAGAACTTGTTACCTTCACCAATCTTTAGCAGAATATAAAAATAAATTCTTAGGCCATCAATTAACACTATAACTGATTAACATTATAACCAAATCTTGTAAACTTTTTTTGGTTGTATATTTGATCTTCTTTTGAATAGACACTTCTTCTTTGATGACAACTACTAGAAAAGTGAATAAAATGGAAGTTTATTCAGATCACAATTTGCCACAACTAGTCTATTATCTTCTTCTAATAAACTCATTCCAACAACATTTAGATGGAAATGATCAAACATGCCTTTGATACTAGTGATCTAAATCATTTTGTCAATTCAAAGGACAATACCAAAATAAAGAATAGTGGTATTGAAAACACATAATAAGTCTTATGAAGACTTCTATTGATTCATAATGTTAAATATTTTATACAATTATGAAAAATCTCACAAGTGAGATGTATGCCTGTGAATAAATTAAATTTGGACAATCTTGTGGAGGAGTTGTATGCCCGAGTTCATAAAAGTTGGGAAATCTCGTGAATGAGATGTATACCCATGAGCTCCATAGGAGATGGGAAATCATGTGGATGAGATGTGTGCCCATGAACTCTATTTATAAGATCTGAAAAAAATTGGCAATCTCAAAAAATAAGATTTATTTCCATCTCCTTCCCCTCATTAAATTTGATTTGAGCCTCTTTATATATCTTCATGGAAGTTGAAAGGTCACACCATTTAAATCCGAGCATTAGAAATTGAATTGAAAATTCAAAATTGAAAAGGCATTGCTTAATATAATATGTCATCTTAATTCTGATCACTAGGTGATAATTGACTAAAGTCTATCAGTCTAAGTATCAAACGTATAACTACAAAACTAAAAAAGAGGCCCTCAATTTTGTTTTATTATGTAAGGGAGTGAATGTGATTTAGGCCTTTAAAATAAAATATCCTTTGAAGTAGATAATTTCAATCAAGATAAAACACAAAAAATTAATGACCTTGTGAAAAAATTTCAACTATATCTTTCATCTTCTCTTTAGGGAAGATATTGTATAGATTTTTCAAAAATATTCTTTCATGAACCTAGAGAAATTTGTCAAAAGGGTAGATAATGTGTCCTCATCTCCTAGGGTTTCATGATAGAGATAAAATTTATGTGGTCTTTCATAAATATATGCATTGCATGTGGGAAATCACATCAAAATATGTCAAATCTCCATCTTTAGCTACAAATCATCTTCAAAATAAGATTAGAACAATCACATACAAAAATCTAGGTGAGATCTCTAAGTTTTCAAAATTTTAAAATTTAATGAGACCCAATTATTGGGATTAACCATGGACAAAAATGACAATTACATGTAAATATAACCAATATCAGTAAATAATAAATTGCACAGAAAAGAACAAAAAATACACATATTTAATGTGGTTCAACCAATTCCTAAGCTACATCCACCAACAACAAGTCCATTATTATTATTAATATCTAGTGATTAGAATCTGCAATCCCTTGCAACTCAATACCACTACAAGAAGCTACAATCTCATCATACATTATGAAATCCCTAGCCCTAAGACATTTTATACAAGCTTTTTTGTGACTTACAAAAGTAGGGCTAGAATAAGTCATCCAATGGAAAAATAATAGTAGAAACCTTTTATAATTATGGTGGTTAGCTTTCAGATTAGATTCATTTTTATAATAGTAAATTCATTTTTTTCTTCAGGGGCACTGACCCCAAAATATCTTGTTGGGGCATTTCCCCTCAACCTTGGGGCTCTTCTCTAGGACCCTACAAGGTGAGTTGCATACCCTATCTTGTGGGCACTGCCCCTAAACCCTCATAGTAATAATCTTTGGGGAAATTGTGCTAAATAAAGTGATTGAAATTAACCTCTAGGTCTGATTAGGCTCCACATCAAAAAAATCTTCCACTTGGAGATTGATACAACTCCACACTAGTAACCTCCCACTTGGAGACTAATCATAGCATTGTTGAACTTGTAGCTCCCACTAGAATATCAAACCACCTTGGACTATGATATTCTTTTATTCTGTTCAGTCTAGAAGACCAACCACAACTAAAGAGGAGTTCAACTTCTCTCTTGTCACTGGTATGGTAAACATATCTACTGGATTATCATTTGTATATATATTCTACATTTTTAACTATCCATCATCTGAAATTAGCCAAATGAAATGGTACTGAAACTATATGTGCTTTTTCCTTGAATGTGGATTAGAATTCTCGCCAAATGAATGACACTATTTCTATTTGTAAACAAGTAATTCTCCATTTAAGGGTTCCCGAAATCTTCCATGAATAATTGAAGTTATATCATCTCCTTGGCTGCCTTTGTAGTAGCAACATAGTTTGCCTCTATGGTGGATAAAGCATTAACTTTCTGCAACCAAGAAATCCAACTCACTACTGTCCCACCAAGAGTAAATATATAACCATTAGTACTTTTCCTAGTATCAATATCTCCTACCAAATCTGAGTCAATGTAGCCTTACAAATGAGTAGTAGAGCCCCTAAAATGTGAACACTTACTAGATGTTCCTCTTATATACCTAAGAATTTGTTTAACTGCATTCCAATTCTTAGTTCTAGGACGACTCATATATTTGCTAACAACTCCCAATACATGTACAATATCTAGAATAGTACATACAATGCCATACATTAATCTCCCTATAGTTCAAGCATAAGGCATCTATTAGAGTAATAAAGTATTTTCTTATTAATTATATCATATTGATTTAGCTATTCAGTCACTTATTATCTCTATTTTACTTAAGCTAAACTTTAGTTATATATTAATTAATTCTTTTTTTAATTATTATCATGCAACCTAGGTTTACCTTGTTAGGTTTTTGATCTCCTTTTATAAGGATTAATCTCTTTGTAATTTATTGATTCACTTTTGATGATATCAATCCCTATTTTTGCTCATCAAGAATGTCTCATCTATGGATCTGAGAATTCTAGCTTCCATAGCTTTTTTCTTCTCTCTTCTGTGACAAGTGTTTGTATGTAGATGATTCTTGGGAGCTATAGGGTTGATCTTTCATCAACTCCAACATGGTATTAAAGCTCTAAATCTTCATGGCCTTGTTTTGTTCTTGAGAGATTTGGCATCAGTTTTCAGATCTATGGCTTTCAAAAGATATTTTTGTATTGACAAGTGTCGTACATCAAACAAGATGATTGAAATATGTTACACATTGATGCAATAGATCTCACTTTAGGAGCTACCTAAAGTAATCAAAGAACTAGAGCTATAAATTAGTCACAAGCTAGGTGACAAAGAGAGAACATGAAAATGTTCATATTTGCATATTAAGATGACAAGTCTTTGACGTTTTTGTCAAAGACAGAGAAATCCTGAGAGAGACAAGCAAAAAGAAAGGCAGAAAGAAGATATAGAAGAAATATGGAATACCTAGTCAGAGGAAGCTAATATTAAGGGAGTTATAAGAAGTGATCCAAAGGAAGCCATAAGGACAAATTGATTGATTGTCTATTAATTATAACAGAATTTTGTAACCTATTCAGAAGATGAAAGTTAGAACAAAATTTTCTAACCTATTCAAAAGATGAAAGTTGCTGATAGAGGGAGAGATTTTAATTTACAAGAAATTATTTCTTTTTTATGTTATTTTTGGTTGTACTGATTAAATTTGGTTTTCTATTAATGTCGAAGAGGGAGATTGTTGAAAACATATTGATACAAGTATGAAAATGTGTTTTGATCATTATCTTGTCATTGAAGTCAAACATGCTACTTGCTGGTAAGATAATTGCTTATATGATTTGAGCACTATCATTTGTTTGATTGCTGAAGAGGATTTGATCAGTTGAGGTAACAAGAGAACATAGAGGAAAAGTTGAGTTATGATATGGAAAATGACTACAAAGATCAGTTAAGATAGTGATAATATCATGCATTGATTATCTACTTAAGGTTGCAAAGGATGGATACATTGGCTAAGTTTAGAAGAACAAGTAAAATGAATTGTGTCTGCCAAGCTTAACAATCTGCACAGTAGGTGCCGAGAAAATTTAGTGTAAGATAAGTAGAAAATTAGTTGGAGCTAAGAAAAGTCAAAATTTATTATATGCTAAGTGATACAGTGTAAGCTAAGTAAAGTTTAGTTGATGTCGAGCACCAGTAAACTTTAGTTTGTGCTAAGTGTTTTCATAGTGGATGTCAAGTAACACAGTATGTGTTGAGCATTAGAAGCAAGTTAATGCCGAGTGTAAGCAATATGAGAAAGATCATGAATTCAATGAATCTGAGTTGAAGGGTTTGATCTATTGGATTATGAACCACGTGGAAGATAAGCTTGGTGAGTTGGTGGCACAGAAATCAAGATGAACCATTTTGAGAAAAATTCAAAGAGGAATGAAGGAGTAGTTTCTAAGGGAATAAAATGAAAAGGTAGGTAGATTTATTGAATCCTACCTAATCCAACCTAACCCTAAAATGGATGAGGAAGGTTGAACAACAAATGATCTTAATTTTCTATTTATAGAGATGGTTGGTCAGAAGCAAAGATTGTCATGTGCAAGAACCTAAGGAAGACAAAGAGTCCAGGGTATTGCTTCATTTAGTGACCTAAGAGAAGAGAATGCTATTGGAAAACAAAGCAAGAAGGCTTAAGGGTATAGATGCTTGAAGGGTGAACAAGCTATCAAAGTTGAAGTGTGTGAAAGCCAAGAAAAATGGACGATTGAAAATATAGATCTGTAATCTACAAGTATGTTATAAGTTGTTATCAGATCAAGCCTTACTATTACTTTCTAATTATTGTACTAGTCTAGGGTAGATTCTTTGGATTAAGGTTGACCTAACAGTCATTTGTAAATCCTTTAACTAGGTGACATTCTAAGTGAATGATATAAAGTCCTCTAACAAGGCTCATTCCTAATAGGGTGATTGAAATGCTTTAATCATATCACATTTAAAAGTTTGCATTGTATCCTTTAACAGGGTTGACCTTTCACAAGGCATCACTTTAGAAGAGTGAGAATGAGTAGCATGTTATTGGTGGTTTTCCCAAATTGGGTTTCCATATTAAATCATTGTGTCAAATGTGTTATTGAATATGTTATTTTTCATTCTTACATTTCTGCAAAGTTGATTTGATAGTAGCCTACAAGTTTAAGTGATTGTATGGTCTAATGGATGCATGCATGATAAAAATGTTTTATGGATATGGGTTTACTAAGTTGTGAAAAGTTTTATTTGTACTTTTGGATCTTGGATAACTGATTCACACCCCCCACCCCCACCCCCTCTCAGTTATTCTAAAGGATTCCAATAAAATCTTTCTTCTTTTGTGTAACTTGTATTTTTTTATATATCTTTACAACTATTTTTATCTAAATCATAACATTAAAGTACTAAATCTCTTATAATACAACTTCAACAATCATTTTATATGTTGGATTGAGCCATAAAATCTCTGCGTACCCTCTTTAAACTCCAATAGCTCCCATTTGGCCATCTTTGGCTTGCTTTCTCACTCTTTTGTACACCATCCAAATTGAAGTCATTGATAATAGATTATGGTTTCCTAATGATTGTGTGATTGAGATTTTTCTTTGTTAAGGTTCTACATTTTAAAGATTTCCATGCACCCCTGTACTATCATCCATTTAGATGATTATTGAATCTAATTGATTCTCTTTTGTTGAATTTAAATTATACTATTTTTTTCTATTACTGCTTCAATTATTGTTTCTTTTGATTTTGTATATCTTTTTAGTTTTTTTTTCTTTATAACTATTTTTATTAAAGAAAAACTTAATAAAAAAATCAAGTAAAGTACTACTAGTACATCAAAGTCTAATTTATCAATCAAAACTTTGTTGATAATCAAAAAAATAAATTTGAGTTTTAGAGCTAGATTTAAATTAAAAGAAAGTAATCAAAAGTCTTGAACATTGAAACACACAAAATGAAAAACTAGGGCCAAGAAAAACTAGGCTTGATTATGTTCTTCTCCACCAGGTCCTTGAGATCCTCTATCTAGTTGTATATATTCTCCACACTCTTCATCTCCACACACATAGTGTCCTATATGAAAAATTTCTTAAGTTTGATGTTACCCATGATAGTGCCAAAGATGACCTTCCTCATCATTTCTTTCTAGACCCTACATATAGTCTGAATGGCCACACCCAACTAAATGCAAGTTATGGCATTATCAAACTTATTGTTAAGAGATAACACTTTCTCATTTCGGACCTTGATTTGTTCTTCTAGATATTTTTAGATATTTTTAAATATTTTTAATATTACTATCCTTGGAGGGAACTTGATTGATCAAAACTTTAATTTGGTTAGCCATGGGGTTTTATGAAATGGGGATATCAATATTAGGCCCAATAACAACTTCAATTTCAACTTCTTGGGCCTTCTTCTTCAAATTCCTCTCCGTTGGCACTCTTATTAGCTTTTCTTCATCCTCGATTTCATAGGTCTCTCATCTTGTTTATCCTAAGAATCATCTCTGCTGGCTTCTTTGCAAATCTTTTCTTTTTAAACCCTTAGCCTTTTAGATCCCCTTTCCCCAAACTTATTAAATTCTATAACCTAGAGCCCTAGTTTTCTTGTCTCCTTCTTCACCATCTGATCCTTCTTAGTCTTGATTATCCACCTCAATTATTTCCTTAAGAATTTTTATTTTCTTTGGAGTGCCGACGGGACTAGTTTTGGAAGATACATTTTTGTGTTTAGCCAGTGTTTCAAAACAACAAGGATTCTTCAAGGGTTTGGGTTTTCCATTTAAGATTTTTGGATTTTTCCTTGGGATTACTAGTTTCACCAATCGCAAGTAGGAGGAATATCCAGGTCATATTTGGACATTATTTCCTCAATAACAACAGAGCTCCTAGGAGTCTCCCGAGTGGTGGGAAAACACATGATAATACAAAACAAAGATCAAAACCTGATGAATGGGCTGATTGTCTTTATACCTGTTATTTAATGTGATTTAGAAATCCTTATGAATAATTATCATAGACCGTGGAAAGCTCATCTCTGATTTTCAAATTATTGAGTCAATTTCAATTCATTAAATACAAATTTCAATCATAGAATAGGATTATCACATTTTCAAATATTTATCTCAATAGAACATTTCATCAAACACTTTACTTGTATAATTGCTATTTCCTTAAGACAATTGTCAGATTATACACATATATTATCTATCATTCCATATTTACATATTTTCATTATTACTGTAGCACAAACTGAAATAAACACTGGTAGCACTGATAAAGATTATTACTAATTCTACTTACTAATAATTTCTTATATCCTTTTCCAAATATCTGTTATATTTATCTTGCAGTCATGTCTTCAACTTCTAAAACAATCAATTAAACATTTTCATACATTGATTTGACTGTTATTGTTTCCACTCAGATTTATGCAGCGGCTTCAATAGTTTCAGATGTATATAGTTTGCAACCACAGATTCTGCCAGACTTAAATACTTTGAAAGATTTCATCAATAATAAATTTTTTCACATTTTACATACAATTTATTTAGTAAATAAAGGGTCCAGTGGAGAAAGTCATATTCATATTAATGTAAAATGAATCTAAGCAAAGTTTACAACACTGTGAAAGACTAATCAGCAGAGATATAAGCTAGCATTATTGCCAAAACAATGCTACAAAACACCGATTCAAAATAAAGTTTATTTGAAAACACATGTCACAAACATAATCAAAATAGTTTAATCATACAATTCTTTCTCCATCACAGATGATGACCCAGCAACAGCGTGAAGTTAGCATTATTTCATTATAATTAAAATACAAGACCCGATGCGAGGATAATAGAAGAAAACATACCCTCATTTACAAAGATTGAAAAATGAGAGCAGCCACGATTATACAAATTGCTGCTATAATGAAACGAACAGCACCAGCAACAGCGGCACAAAAAATCTACAGAACTAAAGAAATAAGACATGCGCAATCACACGAAGAGTGCAGGTCCAGAGATAAGACATGGGAAATCACAAAATCAAAAGAACCAACTCTAAAAGAGGCAGAGAACCACAGAGTCCTGAACCAAATAATTGAAATGATTAACTCTGTAAATAGGTCAGCCATGAATCAAAAAATGAATTAGAAACATGAAATAATATAATCACTGCAAAAAAAATACCACACTGTGGACATGCTGGAACAAGATGAGCAAAACATTGAATACCACAGTGAAGTTGAACTTTCCAACCACCAATGAAAGTCAAACTGTTCTTTGATTTCGTGCAACTTCGAAATTTTCTTTTTTGCCTTTACAAATCTTTATGATGTGTTTTTGGTATGTTGTTGTCTAGAACATAACATCAACAAATTGTTGAATGAAATAATATGATGGTTGAGAAAATGTGAACATAATTAAATTAAGAAATTTTTACTGATTATAGATTGTGGAAATTTCTTAAGATTAAATTTTAAACAGTTAAACCTTTTACAATTCATTAAAGAAAAACTTAAATAATAAAATACAATGATCACATTTGCAGAGACATTTTTCAATAAAATCATTTGATCAAACATTTTATCTATACAATTTCTATTATCTTCAGACAATTGTCAAATGATTGACATATGTTGTCTATCCTCTAATATCTTACAAACTGAAGTAAACACTCACAAAGATTACAGCCCCTAATGACATTTGCTTATTATTTCTGATACCTTTGAAATATCTATTTACATTCATGTGTTCAACTTCTAAGAAAAACAACCAAAATATTTTCAAAACATCTTTGATAATGATTGCAAAGAGTTCATAGATCTCTTTGACTACTTTAATTTGAATATTAATATTTCCACCTTGGCTTTATAGAGCCCTTTCAATAGTTTTAGCGTATATAATTTAACCACAGATTCTATGAAACTAAAATACTTCACATTTTACATACAATTTTTATTTGGTAAATAAAGGGCACAGGCAAAAAAGGTCATATTTATATTTTAAAAAAATGAAACTAGCCAAAGTTTGCAATAGTATCAAAGATATGAAGCTCCTACATTCTGAAACAACAATATAAGACAACAATGTTCGCAAAATAAAATATATGACAAACATAATCAAAACATTTCAATCATGCAATTTTTTTTTTTGGGCCATCTTCTCATTTTCTTTGGTCTATTTGGCTTATTAGGAATGATGATATATTTAAACATACAAGTAGAATCCTTACTAAGACTTTGGAGAGACTCATTATGCATAAAATCTCTATGTGGGTTACCATGAGCTACAAAGCAAAAGAAGGACAAGTGTGGAGGATAAAATGTGAATGCATAAAAGTGCTTAAGGATGAAGGTATATAGTTTGAAGTGAAGGCTGATGCATTGGGGTCATTTGAAGGCACCCTTAAGGATATGGTAGAATGGATAAAATTGACAAAAGAAATAGAAGAGGCCAACAATAACAGGTTGGGTAGAATGGTCAACATACTTGTCAAGACTTGTGAGACTAAAAGTGTAGTAGTGTTTATGGGAAACAAGAAGGGATTCAAAGAAGGCAGAACATCTTGCACTTTAATTAGTGCTTTTTCACACACGCCCTTAGCTTTCATGGAAAAAGTTGATGAAGGATCCAAACACAAGGATTAGAGATGAGGAATTGAGGTTGTGGTGGTCATATGGCCCCCTACCTTGGATGACATGGATGGAAAGTTGAGGATACAGTTTATTTGAGTAGATGGTTCTATGTTTATGCACCACATATTTCTAATCATTTAAACCTATATTTTGTGGTGTTTCTTGGTATGGAATTTTCATTATAATTAATAGAAAAAATTGTCAAATGATTGACATATATTGTCTATCCTCTCATATCTTACATATCTTCATTGTCACTATAGCACAAGCTAAGGTAAGCATTGATAAAGACTACAACCCTTAATAACATTTTCTTGTAATTCGGTACACTTTTTAAAATATATGTTATTTACACTCATATCTTCAATTTCTAAGAAAAATCACTTAAACATTTTCAAAACATCTTTGATAATGGTTGCATAGAGTTATCCCTTTGACTACTTTAATTTAAATATTAATATTTCCAATTTAACCACAGATTCTAGAGACAAAAATACTTCACATTTTACATTCATTTTTAATTTGGTAAAGAACTAGTAGAGAAAGTCAAACTTATATTAAAATAAAGTGAAACTAGCCAAAGTTTGAAACAACATCAATGATTTGAAGTTGCTACATTTTGAAACAGAGATATAAGACAACATTGTTCCCAAAATAAAGTATCTAACAAGAATCCTTATTGAATCTCCGAAGAGACTCATGATGCATAAAATATATATGCAAGTTACCTTCAACTACAAAGTAAAAGTAAGACAAGCATTGAGGATAACAAGTGAATGTGCAAAAGTGCTAATGGATGAACGTATACAGTTTGAAGTAAAGGTTGATGCACTGGGGTTGTTTGAAGCCATCCTTAAGGATATGGTAGAATAGATAAAATTGACAAAATAGATAGAAGACCTAAAAAAGAAAATTGATGTGGCCAAGCTAGCACTAGTGCCATAGTATAAAGGCCCAACACTAAGTTGGGCAAAATGGTCAACATACATGCCAATACTTGCAAGGCTAAATGTCTAGTAGTGTTCACTAAAAACAAGGAGGAATTCAATGAAGCAAGAAAACCTTGCATTTTGATTAGTTCTTTTTCACATGCACCTCCTCTTCCATAGTTACCAATACTTGTGAGGCTAAAAGTGTAGTAGCATTCATGGAGAAAAAGGAGGAATTCAATGAAGGCAGAAAACCTTTCATTTTGATTAGTGCTTTTCCGCATGTGCCTCTTCTTCTATGGAAACAATCGATGAAGGATCCAAACATAGAGATTAGAGATGAGGAATTGATGGTTGCCTACATTAGACAACCTAGATGGAAAGTTGAGGATATAGTTTATTTCCTTTTTGTTGGTATTGTTTGGTTTTTAAGTAGATGTTTCAATGTTTGGATGTTGATATGTAGGGACCTTCGATTGTTTGACTCAATTGTCAAATGATTGATATATTGTCTATCCTCTCATACCTTACATATCTCTATTAAATAATTGTAGCACAAGTGAGGTAAACATTGATAGAGATTACAACCCTTAATGAAGTTTGCTTGTAATTTCTTCTACCTTTCAAAATATCTATTATTTACACTCATGTCTTCAACTTCTAAGAAAAATCACTTAAATATTTTCAAAACTTCTTTAATAAAGATTGTATAAAGTTATCCTTTTGACTACTTTAATTTCAATATTAATATTTTCATTGTGGCTTTATAGAGTCTTTTCGATAGTTTTAGGTGTATATATTTTAACCATGGATTGAGACTAATATACTTAGCATTTTACATACATTTTAAATTTGGTAAATAAAGGGAATAGACATAGAAAGTCATTTTTATATTAAAATAAAGTGAAACTAGCCAAAGTTTGCAATAGTATGAGACAACATTGTTCCCAAAATAAAGTATTGACAAACATAATCAAAACATTTCAATCATGTAAGTATTTTCTAGGTCATTTTCTCTTCTCATTTGCTTTGGTCTATTTGGCCTATTAGGAATGATGATATATTTAAAGATAGGAGTAGAATCCTTACAGAGTCTTTGAAGAGACTCATCCTGCATAAAATCTGTATGCAGGTTACCATTAGCTACAAAGTAAAAGAAAGACAAGTGTTGAGGATAACAAGTGAATGCACAAAAGTGCTAAAGGATGAAGTTTCAAGTCAACCTTAAAGATATGGTAGAATACATAAAGTTGACAAAAGAGATAGAAGAGCTGAACAAACAAGCTAACACTACTTCATGGTATATAGGCCTAGGACCAACAATACCAGGTTGGACAGAATGATCCACATACTTGCCAAGACTTGTGAGGATACATTCATAACAACACAATTCTTACCATACCCAAGATCAGTATTTGCAATTATAATAAATACCTGATATGTCCTTCACTGGGGATCAAACTTGAGGTGCACAGTAGTCTCATCATAATGTTCGTCCACATAATCAGAAATCTTTCTTGTTTTGGTCAGTCTCCTATCTTCAAGATAATGGGTCTGCATAGTGAGTGGATAGATCACTTTAAAGAATCCATTCCAGCTAATAAAAATGAGAAGGCCCCCATCTCCATCTCTAAGATTCCAATTAGAATTCCAACCTCTACCCTCATTATTAAGCATCTTTTTACACTAAGTACTTCCACTGACATCATAGAAAGCAAGCCCTATAGTAGCCTCGTCTCTATCATCATGAAGAGCCATCACCAACCACATTTTCTTATTTCTCTGCTCCCACATGTTGTGAAACTCAACAGAGGTAGAAATAAAAGTTCTCCATGAAATACAAATAGCTTGAGATTGGAATAAAGTAGGAAGAGGAAGCTTGCAAAATATAATGTTCAAGATGTCCTCTTCAATTTGACCTACAAAAGTTGAGTCTTCTTGGACTTTTACCTCTTTGTTGGATCGATTTTCCCTACATGAAAAACCCTTAGCTTTGTCCATGACATGCATGATCATTCTTGATTCATCCTCAATGCAAGAGCCAATTTTGAGTGTAAGCCAACTAGAATCACCTTTCTTCTCTTCATCCATTACTTTACCCTTGTCATATAGATCTTTGCTTGGCCCTAAGACATCCTCTCTACATGGCCCAATACCAAGAGTGAGCCACTTAGTTTAAGGCTTCTTACTAATATTTCCATCTCCCTCTTCACTCATAATGTTGTTCCAACTAGTTTTCATTCTCTTTATATCCTGGATGAACCTTGAATTTTCAAATTCTTTCATAGAAGTCATCCGCTCTTTCTTAGGTACCTTGAATAGAACACCTCACCAACCCCTTTGGTTAAACAGAATTAAAACTTGTATTATAATGAATGGTTGAGCATTTTAAAAGTTCCACGTGAAATTTTTTGAGCCCTCCTTATTTTCAATCAAAATTTGACATTGAATTCAGTATTTTTCTTTGGACAGCCTGTAGAGTCTTAATATTATAACATCTTATGACTAGGCACTTATCTTGGTCAATAGTTTGAATATTTAGTTTCCCAAAATAGCTTATGTTAAAGTGATAGGTCATATTTATGAAAATTAGGTTGGGCTGAAATGGGCACACGCTAAGGATTGATTAGAGGGTACCATTTCAAATGAAGCCATATTAGTTTCCCAAAATAGCTTATGTTAAAGTGATAGGTCATATTTATGAAAATTAGGTTGGGCTGAAATGGGCACACGCTAAGCATTGATTAGTGGGTACCATTTCAAATGAAGCCACCCCAATTTTCATTTCCAATAGCTTGTTAGACTTTTGTTATTACCAATCTAAACTTTTCTTTTTTAGATTACTAGTCAAACTTTTGTTATTCTGAATCTATTGTGGTTTTGCTTGGGTGGGACTGTAACTACTAGAGTTAGAGTGCTTCTATGTAGCTTGGCTATAATGACCCCAAGCAAAGATGGTGTTTAGGGCCCTCTTCCTACTAGTTGTCATACATTGCTACTGAAATATTATATTTAAATTAATATAAATCTTATTTAATAATTATAAATTTGGTCTTACTTTACCTTCCCACTCTCTCTTAGTTCATTTTAGTTTTCTATAGATTGTAGATTTTATTCTATAATATTAGGGTATGTGCAGGATCATGGTGTGCCAAAAAGTGGCGATGTGAAAAAAAAAAGAGTTTGAAGACGCCTAAAAGCGCTTCAAAATCCACTCTAACTTTTTTTACCTATCCAGGAACCAAACCTGGAAGGTTAAGCCGAGCCTTATCAGATATCCGATATCATATCGGATATCCGATTTGATATCGGATATCCAATTTTAAATCCAATATCCGACTAATAATTAAAATCATATAATAGTATGATATATTATTTAATATTATTATTATTGATATAAAATAATAATAATAATATTAAACAATATATCATACTATTATATTATAATAATATTATTATTATTTAATATTATTATTATAATAATTATTATACTATAATATAATAATATTATAATAATTATTATTATACTATAATATAATAATATTATTATTATAATAATTATTATACTATAATATAATAATAATATTATTATTATATTATAATCGTATAATATTATACTATAATAATAATATTATAATAACATATTATATTATAATAATATAATATAATATTTCATATATTATAATATATAGTAATGTAATATAATATAATATAATAATAAAAAGTAATATCTTATAATATAATATATAATAAAAAAGTATAATATATTATAAATTATAATAATATAGTATAATAATAATATTTTATATTATAATATATAGTAAATTAATATAATAAATATAAAATATAATATAAAAATATATAAAATGTAATATATATGTTATATTATATATATTATAATATCGGATATCCGATACCTGTGCATGGATTAAATACAAAATCACAGACCCGCGGCCCTTATTTTCACACGAATTTGGGCCAGTCAGATCGGATATCAGATAACAAATCAGATATCAGATATCAGGTATGTCCCCCCCTGTTGACTCATTTTTAACCTAAATTTAATAGATTCTAACAAGATTTTGTTTGTTTTAGTTGAATCTAGGGTTTTTTTGACAAAAATGGTTAAAATTTAGATTTTTTTTAATATATATTACGTTTTGCAATTCAATAGGAATGGCTGATCAAAATGATGACACTAAGGCAGGGAATAATATTCCTCACAACCCACCACCAAACAATCCAGTATCCCCACAAAACCGTCCACCAAATGATCCTCTACCTCCTCAAAACCCTCCTCGAATCAAGGATTTGATAAATGAAAATCTCACTGAGTTGAGAGGTTTGCATAGAACATACAATAATGTACCTGCACTGGCTCCTATGTTATCCATGTTAAACACCATAGTGGATAACATTGAAACTCTTACAAACCAAAAAAATGTCGCTCTTCGTTGGCGTGATGAAATGCACCAGATGTTTGATGATGGTTTGGATTATGATGAGGTCACGGCCCTCAACATAACCAAAGATGATTTGGCAAGCCTTTTTGCTAACCCAAAAATGGGTATACCAGTTGACCCAAAAAAAACCAAACTATCGATTAAATGGTGCACAAATGACGCCATACGTGCAAATCTTTGGGACTGTTGGTGGATGGTCTTTGATATCCCTCCACATGGCAATTTAGACATACCATTTTATTTCCTTAAAAAATTATATGCAGAATTTATGTTGAAACTTAAAGTGAACTATTGGAGCATGAAGCCCAACATGGGCTTAGGACTAGGAGCTCCTTAGCATAGACCCTCTTCCCAGCGGAAGAAACTTGGCACTTATGTCCCCCCCCCCTGATATCTCCCCCCCTCCTCGAGTACAGCATCCAGATATTATGGCAGAGGCTAGCTCTCAGACCATCAGAGCCATTCATAGGCTGAGTAGCCTAATGATATCTCAGGCTAGGTCAGTCTTGCCTCCTCGTGTTGATGACGTTGGTGCCAGTTCATCATCGGCTAGCTCATCACACATTTTTGTGCCTCATACTTGCATTACATGCAAGAATATTTGCCTGGGTCCCATAGGTGATCTTCCTGAGTATCATTTTGTACTAGACGAGGATACACCAGACGCACGTGCAGAGGCTACAGACCCTGATGCGAGAGAGGAGGGGAATGTAGAGGCATGGACTCCTTCGGTGTCGGTACGTATATATATTTTTTTGTTATGACATATGTGATTTAAAGTTAATTTTTATAATAGAGTAATTTTAATTTTTAAACCATACTGACTTTTACATGTATGTGATCTTCATTCATGTTTAGTTGATGACCGAGGAGGAGCTCAGATAGATAGATGATGCTACACTCTCGACCATTTCATTTGGCCTTGAGACATCTACGATACATTATGTTGTGTTCGCATTTCTTTTTTCTATTTGATATTGTAGCATATATGGTTGCTAATCTTTCTTTTATCTTGCAGATACCACCTGCCCCGGGGGGACAAAGTGCGGGGGGTGAGCCAGCATGCATTGACAAAGGAAAGGTAATTAGATGTTTTCTAATTGATTAAATATTGATGCATTCTTGTAAAATGTTTGTGGTAATCTCATTTAATTACATTATTTATTGTATATAGGGTGTGGCTACTGGCGATGAGCCTGTACAGATTCGGCATCCTAGATCATCAGGGATTTTCATTCGCACAAAGAGCCCCATTGTATGTATAAGTATCATTTATTTTTTATTTTTTTAATTGATGCAGAAATCCTAAAATCCTAAAATCCTATCTCATGCCCAATTAAAACTTTCTTCCACATATGAGTCCAACATTATAACTTTGTATGCTTCCATGAGCCATAATTGGTGCAAGGATTACCCAATTGACTTCAAGAGATGTTCCATGACCTCTGTAATGCCTTGGATCTTCAATGTTCCCCTGATGAGCATGGGATGCTCTTGCATCACTTATCTTCATAAATAAATTCAAAACTAATTTCTATGATATTAACAACTACTATTTTGTATCTCATAGGAGACTCCTAGTGCACATGAGGTTCGACGGGACAGTTATGTAGATTTGATGACGCGGCCACTCACTCCTGAGGAGGAGCCTACAATAGTAAGTTTTAGTTTGAATTCATGATTAAATATGTTATAAATTTAGCATTCTATGAATTATAATGTTATAGTTTAAATTGTAGATTCATCTGACAAAGGTATTTGAACATATACAACCCACAATCACAGAGGTACCAGCATTTCCGAGGGCATACAAGAGGACTCCTGAGCGGCGCAGGAGGTCGACGAGAGAGGTATTTATTATGAAATTTTGATAGTATTAATCTCCAATACGGAAAAGATGATTATGCATTTGAGTAATTCAATGTTAGATACGTAGAATCATATAAATTTAGTAGTCTAACTTTGGGTTTTCCTTTGTTGTTTATGTAGGAGGCATCCGATCCACCTAGTGCAGCGAAGAGTGTGCATTTTGATAATCCACCAACACCCTAGGATAGTATAGTTTTCGTAGGATGCATCATGAGACATTTTGAGATGGCATATGCCACATTGTATATAGAAACATTGATATTATACACATTCTGATGGCAGGATCAGCCACATTTTGTATATGGATCTATGTATTTTGATATATATATATTTGAGTACTTTGTCTATGGATACATGATCTTTGATATATATTTGTGTAAAATTTTGTCTATGGATACATGTATTTTGATATATATTTTTATCATTTACGTGCACAATGATAGACATATTAATTTAGTATCTAGTATTGTTCAATTTATCGTGGATCATGTGTCATGCCCTAAATTTTACTAGTAAAAACACAACAATTTTTTTTTTTTTTTTTAGCTTATGAAGTCGCATAAGAAATTACATATTATAAAACAAGGTTATCATTGAATAGGAGTTCAAGACTCATGTGAATAGTGTGAAGGTGTTAACATTTTAGTCACAGGTGGTTTTCAAATAGATTGGATGACAGTCTAGTTCAAGTTAGTGTCACGAGTCAAACGAGCAAGTTCAAGATACAACACTCATAAATTAGTGAGGTAATTCATATCCTAACAAGCCTTTGATACTAATATTCTATTCGGGTCTGTCAGTTGTATCATATGGACTAGGTCGTGATTCTAGCATGTAAGGGAAGGGGATCAGAATTACTTATTATCCTCATTACCAATGTACACACATTCATTAATCATTACAATATATATTAATGTGACAATTAGTATAATACTATATCCTCATTATCTATCAACATTGCTTCCTCACCAAATTATTGAGTGCACAACAAGATTGTAAGCAATCTACTAAGTTTTAAATTTATACAATCAATGGTATCACATAACATCTATGGATTGTTATTATCAACTAGTCATTTACAATACCACAAGGAGAAAACTTTCTTTCACATTTTCAAATGATAAAAATGATGTCAAAGCAAATTTGTGACTCGTACCAATGCTTTCATAACAATATAAACTCCAAATGAAACATGCATATACAACCTTATCAATATTTTCTTCTACACGTACATTAGGTAACAATGATACAATCTCCTTCCATCACAATGGGGCAACATAAGGGACTTTTCAAAATCATAAGGAACATGGACATTGAAAGATATGGACAATGAGTAGCATGAACATTGTCCAACATGATCATTGAGAACATGAACAAGCTGGTGAATCCTCCTTCACAAATGAGGGCACAATGTCAAGTTTTCTCATCCAACATCAATCTGCAAGATGATCATTCCAAGCCATTTCCATTGCTCCCTTGGACACAAATCTGCATATGCAACACAACAAAATAACAAGGACCATGGGTGCTTTCCACCCAACCATAGGCCTCAAAGAGACCACCCCCGCGCTAGGGAACAAGGCTCAAACTGGGATACACATACAATCTTTCAATGCATAAACATTACATTTCAAACTTGAACAATTTCCCCCCAAGACTATTTCACAATGGCTTCACAGATGGAACCATAAACATAGGGTGAAGGTGTGTAAGTCCCAATCCCATAACAATACTCAAGCACAAAACAAGAAAACAAAACCAAGTAGAAATAAAACAAGAAATTTTGGCAAACACCCCACTAGTTTGGCCAAGACCCTCTAATAAAGCCTTCCCACTAACTTATTTTAGCAAAAACACTAAGCCACTCCATCCTTACGAACTTGTCTCCTCTAACGGTTCATCGATAGCCCTCACGAGCTCTGAGTTATGACCCTCGAAGGATCGACCTCAAAATGCACTTAGAGCACCTTGAAGACTCCTCGGTACGGGGTGGCCGCAAATGATGGATGGTCTTCGTGGCCAGAAAAAAGGTGTGACTAGGGTTCACCTGCTCATCTGGAGCTAATGGGACTGACAATTCGATGCCAAGATCAGCGGTTTCAAAGTTACGCTATGGTGCACCTATGAACTGAGGCACACTGCGAGTTTTGGCATTGAGCGAGATCGTTGTGCTGAATCCAAACAGAATGTGATCTCTCAAAAATGAGATAGGTTATTTTAGGCCTTAGGATCACCGTCTTGTAGCATTTGACAGTTCGTCGATAGCCCTCACGAGCTCTGAGTTATGACCCTCGAAGGATTGACCTCAAAATGCACTTAGAGCACCTTGAAGACTCCTCGGTACGGGGTGGCCGCAAATGATGGATGGTCTTCATGGCTAGAACAAGGGTGTGTCTAGGGTTCAACCACCCATCCAGAGCTAATGGCACTGACGATTAGATGCCAAGATCAGCGGTTTTAAAGTTATGCTGTGGTGCACCTATGAACTGAGGCACACTGCGAGTTTTGGCATCGAGCGAGATCGCTGTGCTGAATCCAAACAGAATGTGATCTCTCAAAAATGAGATAGGTTATTTTAGGCCTCAGGATCACCGTCCTGTAGCATTTGACAGTTCATTGATAGCCCTCATGAGCTCTGAGTTATGACCCTCGAAAGATCGACCTCAAAATGCACTTAGAGCACCTTGGAGACTCCTCGGTACGGGGTGGCCGCAAATGATGGACGGTCTTCATGGCTAGAACAAGGGTGTGACTAGGGTTCACCCACTCATCTGGAGCTAATGGCACTGACGATTCGATGCCAAGATCAGCGGTTTCAAAGTTACGTTGTGGTGCACCTATGAACTGAGGCACACTGCGAGTTTTGGCATCGAGCGAGATCGCTGTGCTGAATCCAAACGGAATGTGATCTTTCAAAAATGAGATAGGTTATTTTAGGCCTCAAGATCACCGTCCTGTAGCATTTGACAGTTCATCGATAGCCCTTACGAGCTCTGAGTTATGACCCTCGAAAGATCGACCTCAAAATGCACTTAGAGCACCTTGGAGACTCCTCGGTACGGGGTGGCCGCAAATGATGGATGGTCTTCGTGGCCAAAAAAAGGGTGTGACTAGGGTTCACCCGCCCATCCGGAGCTAATGGAACTAACGATTCGATGCCAAGATTAGCGGTTTCAAAGTTACATTGTGGTGCACCTATGAACTGAGGCACACTGCAAGTTTTGGCATCGAGTGAGATCGTTGTGCTGAATCCAAATGGAATGTGATATCTCAAAAATGAGATAGGTTATTTTAGGCCTCAGGATCACCGTCTTGTAGCATTTGAAAGTTCGTCAATAGCCCTCACGAGCTCTGAGTTATGACCCTTGAAGAATCGACCTCAAAATGCACTAAAAGCATAGGTCTCATCTTTTGCATCTTTAATAAGTGCATGAAAAGCTGACATTGCTCTACCACTGTCTTGTTGCCGAAAAACATCTGATATATTCTTGAAGCCCATAACCGAATGGTTCTTTCTAATTTTTTTCCTTCCAAACTAGTCATAATCATTTCATCAATTTCAATTATCCATTTTGGTGTTTTAGAACCTTCATGTCGATTATAATTAGGAGATATGTAAGGTTCTTGTGCATTAAGTTCCTGTGCATTGTCATCTTCGACATGGTCAATTATGCAATTTGGATTATGACTTGGTGGCATTTCTTCTTCAAAATTTTCAATCTCTACATTTTCAATTTCCGCATTATCATTTTCAATAGGTACATTTTCATTCCCCAACTGTACATTTTCATTATCTGACTCTATGATTTCACCTTCTGTTAATTCATCGTCAACTTGATTGATATTTAGCATACCTTGTCTTTTTTTTCGGTGTTTCATTTTGTCCTTTTCCCTATATGCTGCAATGTCTTCATTGGATATCTTCCTTTTACGTTTATTCTTTCGACGACTGCTGCTCCCCATTCAGATGACAAATTCGAACACCTAAGGTTATATTTTTGAATTCTTTTCGATTGGTTGGGCCCCAAAACACGACTTTTTACAAATCCCGTCAAAAAAGAGGTAAAAATGTAATGTTGTCGGGTCTGTAGGGATAGTCAAATATTTGAAATTGATGCCAGTATAATCGGATATCCGATCATGGATTGGATATCCGATACAGGATCGGATATCCGATATAGGAAGAGGACTTTTGGGGGGAAAACTTGTTAAGGTTTCCCTCCTTTGCCACAATAATATTAATATTATGAAAATATTTGGAGGCAAACGACTTTAATTTATAACTAAGTTAATAGTATATTAGTATTAGTATAAAATATCAATAATATTAATATAAAATAGTATTAATATACCTATAGTATCAATATTATTATTATACCTATAATAGTATTAATATTATTAATATAGATATAATAGTGTAAATATATAGTGTTTATTTATATTAAGCTACAATATATAGTATTAATATATATTATTATTATAGCTATAATAGTATTATTATTATTACTATACATATAATAATATTAATATTTAGTGTTTATTTATATTATAATTATTATCCTAAAATAGTATAAATAGTATATCCTAAAATATTACGTTATATATACTAAAATATTACATTATTATATAGATATATTAATATAATAATATTTATAATATATATTATATTTAATAAAAATATTACATTGTTATATATATATTATATTATTATACATATTAATATAATAATATATAATACAAAGAGGGTCATCATTTAATGGGTCAAAGGGGGTCATAGGTCACCTTATGACCCCCTTTGACCCATATGAACGACTCGACTATGTCCCTAGGGGTCCTAGGACCCTTAGGGACATACGTCATCGTTTAATGGATCAAAGGGGGTCATAGGTCACCCTATGACCCCCTTTGACTCATATGAACAATTCAAATATGTCCCTAGGGGTCCTAGGACTCCTAGGGATATATGTCATCATTTAATGGGTCAAAGGGGGTCATAGGTCACCCTATGACCCCCTTTGACCCATATTACCCATTCGAATATGTCCCTAGGGGTCCTAGGACCCCTAGAGACATATATCGTCGTTTAATGGGTCAAAGGAGGTCATAGGTCACCCTACGACCCCATTTGACTCATATGAACAATTCAAATATGTCCTTAGGGGTCCTAGGACCCCTAGGGACATATGTCGTCGTTTAATGGTGACCCATATTACCCATTTGAATATGTCCCTAGGGGTCCTAGGACCCTTAGAGACATATATCGTCGTTTAATGGGTCAAAGGGGGTCATAGATCACCCTACGACCTCGTTTGACTCATATGAACGATTCGAATATGTCCGTAGGGGTCCTAGGACCCCTAGGGACATATGTCGTCGTATAATGAGTCAAAGGGAGTCATAGGTCACCCTACGACCCCCTTTGACCCATATGAATGATTCAAATATGTCCCTAGGGGTCCTAGGACCCCTAGGGACATATGTCATCGTTTAATGAGTCAAAGGGGGTCATAGGTTACCCTATGACCCCCTGTGACCCATATGAACGATACAAATATGTCCCTAGGGGTCCTAGGACCCCTAGAGACATATGTCGTCGTTTAATGAGTCAAACAGGGTCATAAGTTACCCTAAGACCCCATTTGACCCATATTACCCATTCGAATATGTCCCTAGGGGTCCTAGGACCCCTAAGGACATATGTCGTCATTTAATGGGTCAAAGGGGGTCATAGGTCACCCTACGACCCCATTTGACTCATATGAATGATTCGAATATGTCCCTAGGGGTCCTAGGACCCCTAGGGACATATGTCATCATTTAATGGGTCAAAGGGGGTCATAGGTCACCCTACGACCCCCTTTGACCCATATGAACGATTGGAATATGTCCCTAGGGGTCCTAGGACCCCTAGGGACATATGTTGTCATTTAATGGGTCAAAGGGGGTCATAGGTCACCCTACGACCCCCTTTGACCCATATGAACGATTGGAATATGTCCCTAGGGGTCCTAGGACCCCTAGCGACATATGTCGTCGTTTAATGGGTCAAAGGGGGTCATAGGTCACCCTATGACCCCCTTTGACCCATATGAATGATTAGAATATGTCCCTAGGGGTCCTAGGACCCCTAGGGACATATGTCATCGTTTAATGGGTCAAAAAGGGTCATAGGTCACCCTACGACCTCCTTCGACCCATATGAACGATTCAATCACCCTACGACCCCCTTTGACCCATATGAACGATTCAAATATTTCCCTAGGGGTCCTAGGACCCCTAGGGACATCTGTCGTCGTTTAATGAGTCAAAGGGGTTCATAGGTTACCCTATGACCCCCTTTGACCCATATGAACGATTCAAATATGTCCCTAGGGGTCCTAGCACCCCTAGGGACATATGTCGTTGTTTAATGGGTCAAAGGGGGTCATAGGTCACCCTATGACCCCCTTTGACCCATATTACCCATTTGAATATGTCCCTCGTCCTAGGACCCCTAGTGACATATATCATCGTTTAATGGGTCAAGAGGGTCATAGGTCACCCTATGACCCCCTTTGACCCATATGAATGATTCAAATATGTCCCTAGGGGTCCTAAGACCCCTAGGGACATATGTCATCGTTTAATGGGTCAAAGGGGGTCATAGGTCACCCTAAGACCCCCATTGACCCATATGAACGATTCAAATATGTCCCTAGGGGTCCTAGGACATATATCGTCGTTTAATGAGTCAAAGGGGGTCATAGGTTACCCTATGACCCCCTTTGACCCATATGAACGATTCGAATATGTCCCTAGGGGGCCTTAGACCCCTAGGGACATATGTCGTCGTTTAATGGGTCAAAGGGGGTCATAGGTCACCCTATGACCCCCTTTGACCCATATTACCCATTCGAATATGTCCCTAAGGGTCCTAGGACCCTTAGTGACATATATCATCGTTTAATGGGTCAAGAGGGTCATAGGTCACCCTATGACACCCTTTGACCCATATGAACGATTTGAATATGTCCCTAGGGGTCCTAGGACCCCTAAGGACATATGTCATCGTTTAATGGGTCAAAGGGGGTCATAGGTCACCCTACGACCCCATTTGACTCATATGAACGATTCGAATATGTCCCTAGGGACATATGTCCTCGTTTAATGAGTCAAAGGGGGTCATATGTCACCCTATGACCCCCTTTGACCCATATGAACAATTCGAATATGTCCCTAGGGGTCCTCGGACCCCTAGGGACATATGTCGTCATTTAATGCGTTAAAGGGGGTCATAGGTCACCCTACGACCCCATTTGACTCATATGAACGATTCGAATATGTCCTTAGGGGTCTTAGGACCCCTAGGGACATATGTTGTCGTTTAATGAGTCAAAGGGGGTCATAGGTCACCCTACGACCCCCTTTGACCCATATGAACGATTCAAATATGTCCCTAGGGGTCCTAGGACCCCTAGGGACATATGTCATCATTTAATGAGTCAAAGGGGGTCATAGGTTACCCTATGACCCCCTTTGACCCATATGAACGATTCAAATATGTCCCTAGGGGTCCTAGGACTCCTAGAGACATATGTCGTCGTTTAATGAGTCAAATAGGGTCATAGGTTAACCTATGACCCCATTTGACCCATATTACCCATTCGAATATGTCCCTAGGGGTCCTAGGACCCCTAGAGACATATATCGTCGTTTACTGGGTCAAGAGGGTCATAGGTCACCCTATGACCCCCTTTGACCCATATGAACGATTTGAATATGTCCCTAGGGGTCTTAGGACCCCTAGGGACATATGTCGTCATTTAATGGGTCAAAGAGGGTCATAGGTTACCCTATGACCCCATTTGACCCATATTACCCATTCGAATATGTCCCTAGGGGTCCTAGGACCCCTAGGGACATATGTCATCATTTAATGGGTCTAAAGGGGTCATAGGTCACCCTATGACCCCCTTTGACCCATATGAACAATTCGAATATGTCCCTAGGGTCCTAGGACCCCTAGGGACATATGTCATCATTTAATAGGTCAAAGAGGGTCATAGGTCACCCTATGACCCCCTTTGACCCATATTACCCATTCGAATATGCCTCTTGGGGTCCAAGGACCCCTAGGGACATATGTCATCGTTTAATGGGTCAACGACGGTCATAGGTCACCCTATGACCTCCTTTGACCCATATTACCCATTCGAATATGTCCTTAGGGGTCCTAGGACCCCTAGAGACATATATCGTCGTTTAATGGGTCAAGAGGGTCATAGGTCACCCTATGACCCCCTTTGACCCATATGAACGATTCGAATATGTCCCTAGGGGTCCTAGGACCCCTAGAGGCATATGTCATCATTTAATGGGTCAAAGAGGGTCATATGTTACCCTATGACCCCATTTGACCCATATTACCCATTCGAATGTCTCTAGGGGTCCTAGGACCCCTAGGGACATATGTCGTCGTTTAATGGGTCAAAAGGGGTCATAGGTCACCCTATGACCCCCTTTGACCCATATAAACAATTCGAATATGTCCCTAGGGTCCTAGGACCCCTAAGGACATATGTCGTCGTTTAATGGGTCAAAGAGGGTCATAGGTCACCCTATGACCCCCTTTGACCCATATTACGCATTCGAATATGTCTCTTGGGGTCCAAGGACCCCTAGGGACATATGTCATCGTTTAATGGGTCAAAGAGGGTCATAGGTCACCCAACCTATGACCCCCTTTGACCCATATTACCCATTCGAATATGTCCCTAGGGGTCCTAGGACCCCTAGGGACATATGTCATCGTTTAATGGGTCAAAGAGGGTCATAGGTCACCCTATGACCCCCTTTGACCCATATGAATGATTCGAATATGTCCCTAGGGGTCCGAGGACCCCTAGGGACATATGTCATCGTTTAATGGGTCAAAGAGGGTCATAGGTCACCCTATGGCCCCCTTTGACCCATATGAACGATTCGAATATGTCCCTAGGGGTCCGAGGACCCCTAAGGACATATGTCATCGTTTAATGGGTCAAAGAGGGTCATAAGTTACCCTATGACCCCATTTGACCCATATTACCCATTCGAATATGTCCCTAGGGGTCCTAGGACCCCTAGGGACATATGTCGTCGTTTAATGGGTCAAAAGGGGTCATAGGTCACCCTATGACCCCCTTTGACCCATATGAACAATTCGAATATGTCCCTAGGGGTCCTAGGACCCCTAGAGAAATATGTCATCATTTAATGAGTCAGAGAGGGTCATAGGTCACCCTATGACCCCCTTTGACCCATATTACCCATTCGAATAGGTCCCTAGGGGTCCTAGGACCCCTAGAGACATATATCGTCGTTTAATGGGTCAAAGAGGGTCATAGGTCACCCTATGACCCCCTTTGACCCATATGAACGATTAGAATATGTCCCTAGGGGTCCTAGGACCCCTAGGGACATATGTCATCTTTTAATGGGTCAAAGAGGGTCATAGGTCACCTTATGACCCCCTTTGACCCATATTACCCATTCGAATATGTCCCTAGAGGTCCTAGGACCCCTAGGGACATATGTCGTTGTTTAATGGGTCAAAGGGGGTCATAGGTCACCCTATGACCCCCTTTGACCCATTTGAATGATTAGACTATGTCCCTGGGGGTCCTAGGACCCCTAGGGACATATGTCGTCATTTAATGGGTCAAATGGGGTCATAGGTCACCCTATGACTCCCTTTGACCCATATGAACGATTCGACTATGTCCCTAGGGGTCTTAGGACCCCTAGGGACATATGTCATCATTTAATGGGTCAAAGAAAGTCATAGGTCACCCTATGACCCCCTTTGACCCATAATACCCATTCGAATATGTCCCTAGGGGTCCTAGGACCCCTAGAGACATATGTCGTCGTTTAATGGGTCAAAGGGGGTCATAGGTGACGCTATGATCCCCTTTGACCGATATGAACAATTCAGCTATGTCCCTGGGGGTCCTAGGGACATATTTCATCATTTAATGGGTCAAAGGGACCCCCTTTGACCCATTAAAAGATGACATATGTCCCTAGGGGTCCTAGGACCCCTAGAGACATATATCGCCGTTTAATAGGTCAAAGAGGGTTATAGGTCACCCTATGACCCCCTTTGACTCTTATATATTAATAATATACATATCAATATAATAATATATATATATATATACATATACATATTACATTATTATATTTAATGAAAATATTACGTTATTATATATATATATTAATAACATACATATTAATATAATAATATTTATAATATATATTATATTTAATAAAAATATTACGTTGTTATATAAATATTAATATAATAATATATAATACGTATTTTATATATATATAAATTACGTTATTATATTTAGTAAAATTAATAATAATATATATTATATTTATAGATTGTAATAAGATTAACATAAGATATTATTATATATTACTAGATTATATCTTGTATGTTTACATTACGTTATTATATATATATAATATATTAAAATATGCCTTTACATATTAATATAAGTGAAATAATTTAAAAATAAAAAATTAGAACGTTTAAATCGAATTTCCTTCCAAAATTATAAGATTTTTTGAATTTGACAACCGAGCCATATCGGATATCCGATCAGGCTTGGTATCTACCAAGCCTGCCCGGTCAACCCCAAAGACGTGTTTATAGAGAGTTTTAGTGATACTCAGACTTCGGGTAGCCGTCTGACAATGTTATTTTGATCGAAATTGAATGAAACGAAATGGGTTTTTTAATATCGCTCTCTAGATTCCATCAATATTATTTCTGTCAAATTTTGAGCTCGATAAGTATTTATTAGTTAATTATCAATGAAGATTATTGTAAAGTGCTGATTGACATACTGAAGGAAAAATAGCTATAACTTTCAAACGGTATAACATTTTTTAAATCTAAAAGTTGCGTCACATTCTATACTTCACCTAGTATAAGAAAAAAACAAAAAAAGAAAAATTTGATCAAATTTTCTATTAGTTAGGGTGGTTAGACACGGGACTTTTTTTAATCCGAAAAAGTTTTGGTAGAAAATTCATATTTAATTATTTATTTGGAATAAAAATATCAAAAAATATGTGTCACATCCGGGTATGACTCTAGTTTTCATATCTATAATTATATTAAAAAAATATTATGATTTGATTTTGATTAAGGTGGTTAGACATACACCTACTTTTTATTTTCGCCCTAAAATTTTCTTAGTACTGCATTAAAATTCAAACTTTTGACCAATCAATTATTTTTTTCTCCTGATAAGGCCTAGTAGTTTAGAAACTATATTCAATTTTCTACAAATTATTTTCTTACAACTTTTTGATATAAAGTCCATAACCACTTCAAAATTATGTGTCAAGTTGACATAACCCTGATTTGCTAATTTTTCACTGCCACTTAAGGCCATAGTTTGGTACACCATGATCTTGCACATACCCATTACATAAATATAATTTAATATTATATTAAATATTTAATGATATCTAAGCAATTTTTATCAATTTTTTTAATTCATTTTATTATTGAATAGTATAAATATTTAATAAATAATTTAAATTATATATATCATATATTGATAATAACCATTAAATATATATTGTAAAATATAATGTTATGTTTAGTGTCTATAAAAGAGACTAAACTAAACCATTCGAAGTTTGGCAGGAAAACTGAAATAGACATGAAAATTGAGGTAGGCTCAACCATGTGCTTTCGGAAGATACTATTTTTAAACTTAAGCAAATATTCCAATTAAATTTAAGAGAAATAGATTACAATAAAGTGACAACTAGTGGTAGTTAAAGTGGGTTTTAGGCTGTTTTAGGCTTCGTGTCATATTCTTAGTGAACTTTAAAGTAGACATTTGAATTCATAAAATTTATTATGAATCTTTGATCATTTATACCCCTAGGATGAAACCTAAGGGAAAAGTCTGGAGACTTAACATGAGATGGTATTGGTTTCTATTATTGGGTATCACACTTCAACATAGCCTCTAGATCCTCTTTATTGAGAAAATTAGAAGTTATGTTTGTAAAAGAAACACTTCTAACCAGTACATTTTTCACTAAACCTTACTAAATCTTTTTTTAAGAAAAAAATTGTGTTTTGTGATTTGTAATATTTTTTCTTTATGATCTCATTTTAAAAAAATCTTGAATAGAACATTCTCAAATTAATTAGTTCCCCACTTCTTATTATGACAACATAAGTACAATAGCTCTATACTAAATAAAGAAATTAAAAATTAAAAAATACTTTATAATTTTGATAACATGATTGTGATAAATTAAAAATACCCTTAATAATGATATGGACTCATATAATGAATGAGTACATTATACATTCTATTTGTTTACACAAAAATTAAAAATTACATCTAAATTGATTTTATCATTGACAAACTATTCAATCTTATAGTATCAAATTTTATTTTACATTAACATAACTTGTACTAAATCTTGATCAATAACATATTATATAAATTTCATCATTAAAAAAATCAAAATATCATCTAAACATAATCATTTGATAATTTAAATTATATATTATCACAAAAAGGTTTTTTAAAAATGAAGATTGTGAAACTATCACATAAAAAGTCTGAAATGAATAGCTTGAATGGCTTCATGTGTAGCAAATGAATCACTCATGATTGAACTCTCCCACTTAAATTATATGATCAATCATCACATTCTGAAAAATGCTTTCAATGCGGCATCTATGTCTTTGTTGAAATCTCTTGCTCTAGGACAAGCTGAGGAAGTGTTGATAAAGATTTTTGAGTCTGATTTTACAACCACCAATGGCATTTGTATATCTTTTTGCTTGGTTTTACAGCCACCAACCATCTCTTTATGAAGAGAAAATAAATATGACACAGTTCATGCATTCTATTGATTCTTCCACATTTATGTCTTCAACTTAAAAAATCATTTCATACAGTCTGGAAATGTCTTTAATAATCGTGGTAAAGAAATCACAGATCTTCTTCTCAGCAAATATTTGAATGTTAATGGTATACAACAGGTGCAAGTTTGTATAAATTTAAAGAAATTATAGAAATGCAATTAAAAGAAAGTGCCCAAAACAGAATACCAACTTTCTAATAATTCTAAACTTCTTAATTTTGACTCCACCATACTCTTCTGTATTGTGGCTCTCTAGAGATTATGAGATTATTATATGCTATTAATTGAAAAAAAAAGGGTAAAAATTTATTAAGACATAAATAAATACAACAAGGAGAGCTCAACAAGGAGCTCTATCCTAAGCCACAAGTTCATCAAATTCTTGCACCATCTTAAAGGGAATTTCCCCCTATCCATAATATTCCAGCCCGAAGCATGACTAGAAGCCCATTTGGCTAAACAATCAGTAGCTCTGTTCCATTCATGAGGAATGTAAGTAAACCTAATGAACTCAAAAGAGGTACAAAAGAGAATAATCTGATTAACAATAGTGGCCAGCTACAAACTAGCATCCTCAAGCTCCTACGAGGAAAGCAAGTTCACCACCACTTGGGAATCAGACTCATAGATAATCTTGCTCCATCCTTGCATGCAACATTGTTCCACAACCTATAAAATAGCCTGAGCCTCTATGAGATTGTTAGTGTAATCACCCTTATGTACTAAGAAAAAGAATTTAATGTCACCAGAACTGCAATGAACCACTCCCCCAATACCAACAGGGCCTGGATTCGCTTAGGAAGAACTATCTGTGTTAATTTTTAGAACTCCATGGGGAGGAGGAGTCTAATGCCCGTCCCAATTCATCCAACCTTTCCTCTAATGTCGAGGTTGCCTTGTCACTATTGGATACCTTTGAGCTACAACCCCATCCTAAAGATGAAAATTGAGGTGATTGCATATAGCAAGATCAACCAGATCCATACCCCCATGTAGCACACACTTCACTTGAATAGTTTCTTGAAGATAATGTGAGATCTTCCACCAAATATGCATAACACCAAGCTGAACATCTTAGAAGATTCGATGATTCCTTTCCAGCCATATATGCTAGAGTATGAACGATGGGCCAACAATCCAAGTAGCATGGAGAGGAGAAGACTTGGAGGGAGCATTGCCCAAGTGGGCCAAAACTCAAGCAAAGAGGAATCATGCCTACAAGAGCAATCCCAAGCACTCCACCAAAGGTGCCATAGCTAAGTAGAAAAGGAGCAATGGAAGAATAGATGGGAGACATACTCCTCCCCATTACCACACAAAAAACAATAAGAGGGGCCTTGAAATTCATATTTACAAAGATTATCCCACGTAAGACAACGATTGTGAGCCACTAGCCACATGAAAAAATTGCACTTGGACCAAGAAAATTTATTCCAAACTTGCTTTGACCAAGGGACCTCAACATCCCCAAATAATTTTCCATTTATATCTTGATAACTAGAAGAGACATGATATTTACTAGATAAGGTACCTCCCTAAGCTAAAACATCTAGACCTAGCAAAGAGGAACACTCTCTAAAGGCCAGAATGTGAGAAAGCTCTTGACAACCCACGCTTGTGCCTCTAGGAGGCCAATCAAAAGAGTTCTTCCATCAGTAACCAACAACAAGTCCCAATTGATAAGGAGTCTTGTAATGAGCCACTTTATCCCATTCAACAACATGAAAAGAATCACAAAGAGTCTTAAGATGAGGGTACATGGATAATATGGATGGGAATCTGTCCCAAGCATTATACCAAAACAAAGCCTCAAAACCTCCCTTACATATCCAGAATAGACCTCTCTTGACTAACACAATACCAATCTTCAGAGTATGCCAGACCCTTGAGCAATGCCCTTCAAGAGGAAGTGCAAAAATAGAGCAAGTATCAACACCATGAAAATATTTATGGGTGATAATATGAGCCCAAAGTTGATGTTGTCCAAAGCACCATTTTCAATAAAGCTTAGCAGCCAATGCTTGACTACTAAAGAGAGCTAATTGAAGACTAAGACCACCCTCCTTTTTAGGCCTACAAACAGTCTCCTAGCTAATAAAGCTCCATTTAGTGCTACACAAATTACCACTCCAAAGGAATTGCCAAGAAAGATAATCAAACTCCTTGTGAAAGTAAATAGGAGTAGCTTGAACCATGCTTCTATAAGTAGGAAGAGCTCGGATAACAAATTGAAGAAGAGTAACCCGAGTAGTAGTAGAAATCCATCTATGGGTCCAATGATTTACCTTATCCTAAAGCTTGGTAATCAACTATTGCTAAAAGAGACACGACTACCTAGAAATAGCAATAGGATGCTAAGATAAGTCAAAGGAAGCGACCTAATCTGAAATCGTAGGATACCAACAATCCTATGCTGAATAGAATTAGGAGTGTTAAAAAAATAATGGAAGATTTTTGCTCATTAAATTTTTGTCTTGAAGCTTCCAAATAAATATCTAGAGTATGTCGAAAGGCTTTAGCTTCCTTGATCCTAGCAAGACCCACAAGAGTAGAATCATCAACAAATTGAAGGTGGGAAAGAGTAGGTAAACTATTACCCCATCGATACCCCTGAATAGAATTCTGGGACACCTAATACTTAATGAATCTACCCAAGCCCTCAACCATGATGATGAATAGATATGGGGAGAGAGTCACCCTGGCAGAGGCCTCTAAACACATCAAATAGCTAAGAAGGTTGACTATTAAGAAGAGCAAAAAAAGAGGCAAAATTAACAAAACTCATAGTCCAACTCACACATTCAGAGCTAAAGCCAAAGGTAAGAAGAATAATCCTTAAGAAACTCCATTTAACTCTATCATAGGCCTTAACCATATCCGGCTTAACAAACATTTTTCTCTCCCTTGAAGTAGCCATAGAGTGAATAGCCTCAGTAGCAATAACCACCCCATCCAAAATTTGTCTTCCAATAACAAAACCACCTTGTTCTTCTGAGATAATCATGGGAAGCCACTTTTTAATTCTCTCAGCAATCAACTTAGTAATAAGTTTGTAAACCACATTACATAACACATTTGCTCTAAAAAACTCCAATTGATTAGCACTCTCTTTTTTTGGAATAAGAGTCAAGAAAGTAGAATTCAATGCTCGAAACATCTACTTGCTAGAATAGGATTCCTTGACCACCTCCAACAAATCATGAGTAATGATGTCCCAAAATTCTTGAAAGAACTCAACTAGAAAGCCATCTAGACTAGGAGCCTTCCCCTTAGGCGTGCCAAAGACCACCTCCTCTAGCTCTTCCAAAGATATTGGTTGCATGAGATAATCATTCATTTCTTGAGTGATAAGGGAAGGAATACAAGAATTTTTTTTTTCTTTATTATTAGCATGAGGAGAGTCCTCAAAGAAGAGGGTAGAAAAGTGCTAAGTAGCCTCTTGGAACAAAGCTGGCAAGGAAGTTAGTTGGATACCTTGAGAATTAACCAAAGAAGAGATATTGCTTTGATTCTGGTGAGATTGCACCATTTTATGGAAAAAAAAAGTAGTGTTCTAATCACCTTCTTGGAGCCAATCAACTCTAGCCTTTTGCTTCCAAAAAATTTCCTCATGAAGTTCTCATTCTTCTAGAGCTCTAGAAGCAAGGGATTCAGCCCTTCCAAGATCCTCCAAGAAACCTCGATCTCTAGTCTGCCTTGTGATGACATCAAGATCTTCTTGAACAAGCCTCTACATAGAGTGAAGGTTCCCAAAACATTATCTATTCCATATCCTGAGCTTCCTTTTAACATAGTGAAGCCTTTTAGAAAATGAGAACATAGCAGTACCATATGCAGGAGTACCATCTTTCCACCAACATAAAACAAAATCACAAAGAGAAGAGTTACAAAGCCACATCAACTGGAACTCTAAAGGAGGACGCTTTGGAATACAAGCCCCAATGTCAGAAAATTTGATTGGCCAATGATCAGAGCCCATCCAATCTAGGATTTTTGAAGACAGAGTAAGGGTGCCACTAACCCAAAAAAAAGAAACAAGAAATTTCTCCAAATGTTTTGAGATAGCATCAACCCTAGTCCTTTGATTATTCCAAGTATAGAGACCATTAGAAGGCTTAACATCAGAGAGATAAAAAAGTGATATATGTTGCCAAAGAAGAGTAGAAGAAGGCCCCAATTTAGCCAAACCACCTTGTTTCTCCTCCAAACTTAAAACTAAATTGAAGTTCCCTGCTAACACCCAAGGATGAAAAGGGTGAAAATTTCTAACATATTGAATATGCCTCAAAAGTTCCTCCTTTCCCACAAAATCAATAGGCACATACACATTATTAATCATGATTACCTCTCCTGAGTCTAAAGCATAAACCACCATAGAGAGAGCTGAGTGAGAAGACACCCAGCCAAGGGGAGAAATTTTCTCTAGATCCTAAAAGATAGCTAAACCACTAGCACTACCCATAGCCCCAACACATTGGCATTTCTCATTAGTCCAAATACTAGAGGCATGTTGGACCATAGACTTCACATAGAGCTTAGTCTCTTTGATACAAAAAATATCAGGAGAATGATCAACCACCAGGTTCTGAATAGCCTTTTGTCTAGGGATGCTATTAAACCCCCTAATTCCATGAGAGAATAATCATCATTGATTAAAATAGAGAAAATGAGCATCCAATGGTTTCACTAACCCAAACTCTATCAATATATCTCCTATGAGTTTAATCTTCTCTTGGTTTGTTTTGTGCCCACTCCTTAGAGGAGTAAAGAACCTGCTTAAAGGGTTTATGCATCAACTCCAAGGGGAGAGGAGACTCCTTACCTTTACCTAATGCTAGCACATCCTTAACCAAGTCAGCTAGAACAATGTCATTATCCTTTGACACTGTAGGTGTCATCAGGGCATCTAACATTGGACCTACATGGACTTCATAGTTTTGATATACCATAACTTGGGATGCCCCACAAGCATCATTAGGTATAAGTATCTCATCTGAGAAAACTAGGTTAGAAGAGACAGTAGGAGGAATACCCTCCTCTAGAACCATACTATCTAGCACCTCAAAGTTATTAAAACCTAAATCAGATATTCTATCTTTCAAAGGCCTCTTCTGACCACACCCCTTAGCTCATGGTGAAGCAAGGGTAAATCCATCCTTATCCTACATTTGAGCCTTTCCCTTTCCTATAGTGTCTTGCTGATTCTTCCCCTTGGTTGTATTATCCATCTGATGTTGTCCTTTCCCTACAGTATCTGCCAAACCACCAACATTGCTAGCCATAGAGCTATCCACTCCTTTGGAAGTCTAGTTACAGGGACAATGGCACTATAAATGACCATACTCATGACAAATCTAACATTAGAAAGGGAGGGATTCATAATTTAACTACTACACCAAGGAAGAAGCCCCAAGACAAATTTATAAAGAATCTGGTAATGGGTTATTCAAATTAATTTCAACACAAATTCTAGCATAAGAAATAATCTTTTTATCGAGGGATCGATGCACAATCATAGTCGGCTTTCCTAACAAAGTAGCAATTTGTCAGAGGATGACTTCTCACTAGAATTCTAGGGGAAGGTGAGGCAAGCAAACCCAAACTGGCATTGTTGAAGGGAGATCCTTAGCAAAATTAAATCATGAATGCTAGGGTTTGACAAATAACCTTGCATGGTTGTAGAAATAAGGGCCTCTTTCAAAAACATAATCGTGGTCAGAAATGCAAGAGAATACAACAAAAAAATAGCTATTCCCTACCAGCATGATCTCTATATTGCCTTCCACCTACCATGAGCAGTGGATCCATGCCTGAAGAGTAGATAGGGAAATCTAGATTCCAAGAAATTTGCATATCAAAGCATGCTTGGTCCAATATTCAATGTCCTCCATTACAACTGCTAGAGGAATAACTAGAAAAGGGCGATCATGGCTATGCAGAAAAAAACCATTAAATTTTTTCATCTTGAAGCTCTCCCCTAATAAAATGATTTAGATCTCATTGCATGCACAGTTGGAGAAGAACCATCTATCCTCACCAACATAGAAAAAAATCCCAAGCCTTGCCATGCAAACAATAACAAACCCCAATAAAAAATTGTCTGCATAAGATTTCAAAAAAGCAGAACCCACACAAACTTTGTCCAGCAACTGACAATCCAAAAAGAATAGGGAAGAATATTAGTAAAGGGAAAACAACAACCACAAGCTAGGGATTGTGCCCTAGCCCAACCGGCAGCCACAACTTAACATTTTTTTGATATTAATTGAATGCAATTTAGCATTATATAAAATATTTCATGTTATAAATAATTACCATTTCAAATATTATTTAATAATTATAAATTATTTTAAATATATAAAATATGAATTAATTGATATGTCATATGCTAATGACAAGATTAAATATTCTCATATTTTAAATATATTACATCTTTATTAACAAATAATTAGTATCATTTATTAAATATAGTTAAAATTATATATTTTATTATTAATAACTAATAAGTATATATTAAAACTTACATTATAAGAATTTTTTGGACTATTTTAAAAGTTCAATGTTAAAAGAAATCTAGACTCCTTCCTATTTTTTACTAGGCTTTTGGCTCATAGTTTTTCTTTGGATAATCTATATAGTGTTAATATTGTACCATCATATGCTCAAATATGTCTACCTTCATAGAATGGAGCATTATATCTTCCATTTACTATTGCTAGATAATAATTATTTTTAAGAAGACATTTTGCAAACTTTCTAAGATGAAGGTTTTTAAGGTTATAAGTAGGGATATATAGATTAACTAACATGTGTCCTTTCTAAAAGTGTGTTCCCAAAACACCTAGTTGAGCCCACATCCATTTTTGTTTACTTATCTTGGAAAACTTAAAATTCTTTAAATGCACTCACCATAACATTATTATTTCATGGTTGTCATGCATTATTATTTAAACATATTTAAATTTTTGATTTCCTCTTGTTTTCCCTCCCCACCTACTCTTCATTTGTTGTTGTTGTCTATAAGTTCTATTAGTAATTAGTGTCATTATTACACACGAATACTATGAATTTGATGTAATTTTTTCTCTTGAAATCTCTTGAAAGAATAATAGAATTATTCCTTAGGTTACTTGAAGCTATTTTTCAACTATATAGATAACTCAATTAAAGAAAAATTAATATTCACAAGAAGGCCTTTACTTTTTTGCATAAATCTATAGGTTACAAAAAGTAATGATGATAAATCTATAGATTTCTATGGTCAACAGATATTTCAAAAAACATGAAGAGCTTGTGAGGTTTAGAGGTGGGTTTAGCTATGAAGATCATACTAAGCCCTCACATGAGGTGTGTCTTGTGCTTATGAAGTACCTTACCCTTAAAGGTAGATTTGGTGCTGCTACCATTTTCATCTTTTAAATCACTTTAGGCATCATGATGAAGTCTCCACTTTATTATTTTTGATATGTGACTTGTAAGCCACTGTCATAAAGGCTAGGGATAGAAAGAAAAAAGGTAAAAGATTTACTTGTATTCATTAAATATTACACTAGGGTCTAATCTATCTCCTCTACAATTTTTACCTAGCCCCTTTCCCTCCTCATGGTATTACTTTAATTGATAGCTAGTGCCCACAAAATCCTAGTGGCACTAGTGGCAATGGTTATTTTGTGGCCTTGACTCCCCAGTCATCTCCTTCTTCTACTCCCTTTGCTAATTTAAAAAAAAAACAAGAAGGTTTCTCAGTGTCCCATATCACAACAAAGCCTAAAATGGAAACTTCACATGATGTTAACTTGGTTGATTCAAAAGAAGAGAATTATGGTGGTTATAGGAGGTTAAGTAGGATAGCCAAAAGTAGGGTTGGATAGAAATATGTAAGCTAAAGATGAGGAGATAGAGTTAGAGGATAGTTAAAAGGAGGAGGTGGGTGGGAAGAATAAAATGGGGAAGGATGTTAGAGATATGAATGAAAAAATAAGAGAGATTAATTCTAACTAGGAGGTTGCTATAATTAAGAAAAGGAATAAGGTTAGCCAAGAAACTATTGAATACAATTGATTAATTATGTATTTTCTTTGATGTTACCCAAAATGTCATGTCATTACTAGTCAGTGTATGTCCATCTAACTTGAGAATTAATGATAGTTTTCTGTGTCTACCAAACATTCTAGACTTTACCTAGTTTAGAAGATAGTTTCCTCCAAGTTCATTCGAGTGCCAAAGGAAATTTCATGGAAGACGAGTGTTAACTAAGCTCACTCAGTGAATGAAGGAAATGTTGGATGGAACTAGTGTTAACCAAGCTCACTCAGTTACCAAAGGAACTTTGTGTATATGAAGTGTTCACCAAATTCACTTGGTTAACATAGGAAAATCATTTTGAGTTAGTGTCTACCGACTAGGGTCAACTAACGAAGGATTTCTTGTTTTGACATATTGAGTTCAATTAATTTGTTTTTTGGTTCTAGCTTACTAAGAAGAGGAATATTAATTATTCTAAGTTGTATTCTAGTTGACTTGACAATATGAAAGATATAAGTATAAGGTCAAGTTGAGATTTAGAATGTGTAAATGAATGCAAGATAATTGAAAGATGCTAAGAGGAAGCAAATCATAAGGATAAGAAGAATATCCTTGTGGAGCTAAAAAGATATATTCAGTCAAGAAGGATCAAGTATACAAACAGAAATTAAGATTTGTAATCAGCAATTCAGTTGCATCTAAAATTAGGTCATCTCATTGCTATTCTATAACCATTGTAGTAGTGATCTAAATTTCTTAATAGAGTTGGCTTAATAGCTTTTGTAAATCCTCTAGCAAGGTGGAATTTCTATTCTATTTTCCAAAGATCTCTAACAAGGCCACTAATAGGGTAATTAAATACTCTAACAGAGTCACACCTAATAGTGTGTTTTATAACTTTTAATATGGTTGGTTCCTAACAAGGCTTACTTCAGAAGAGTGAGAATCAGTAACTAGTTGCAATTGGTGGTTTTTCCCAAATTGGGTTTCCACATTAAATCTTAGTGTCAAATGTATTCATACTATTTCTCTTATGTTTTTTCAACTAGATAATATTGATCATAGTTAACATCTTAAGATTTTCATGTTAAGTATTTGTCAAGCATTAGCGAAATTCAATTTTCAAAATTTATTTTGTTCTAACATCTAAGGGATTTGGGATTTATTTTAGTGGTAACTAATTTACCCCTCCCCTCTTAGTCACTCCTCTTATATTTTCAATAATTGGTATTAGAGCTTTCGGTACTTGCAAAAAAGGTTTCAAGGACCTAAGCTAAAGATCAGGATGTTTTATAGAAAAGAGATTCCCAGGTTGAACCGAGACAACTTTGCAACATGGCAATGACTTATGAGGTTACATATAGCAACTATTAGTGATTTAGGTTGTAAGTATCTTGATGCTAGATACAAAACTCCCAATAGAACATTATCAGTTGAAGACATTATTGAAATAATAAATCATAACATCATGATGATTGATATTGCATCTTCTCTTAATTATGTTGAATTTGATGAAGTAAAAGACTATACTATAGCTCATACAATGTGGATCAAACTAAAAGACATTTATGGAGGAGATGAAAATGTAAGAAGAGATAAAGTAGGAAGTCTCAGAGGTCAATTTGATAAGATGAAAATGAGAGGAGATGAAAACATTGCAAAATATGTGGAAAGAATCAAACCAAGTGAGTGCAATCAAAGCATTTGGAAGAGACATTGATGATAAAATAATTATAAGAAAGGTACTCAGAACCCTTCTTCCTATTTATAACATTAGAGTGTCTGATATTCAAGAGATGATCCAAATAGAAATATAACTTTGGATGCTTTAGTTGGAAGATTGAAAACTTTTGAATTGGATAACTATGATAATTATGTTCCTAGTTCCAAAGGTATTGAGTCTGCATTTGAAGACAAACTTTCACTTAAGAAAAAGAGTAAGAAATCAAAGGCCAATCAATTAGGAAGTGAAGGAGAAATAGAAGAAAGTTCTAATGGTGATCTTGAAGTTTTTGAAGCCCTACTTGTAAAGAAATATACTAAAGGTAGAGAAAAGTACAAAGGTAAGATACCTCTAATCTATTTTTCTTGTGAAGAAGTTGGTCACATTGCTGCTAGATTCCCAAATAGAGAAAACAAGGATGAAAAGAAAATTAATAAGTACAAAGGCAAGAAGGAATTCAAAAACTACAAGGACTACATGGAGAAAGGTAAGAAATCTTGTTTTATGTCTAAAGATTATGATAATAGTGAAGATGAAATGGTATATATTGTTGTAAAAGATGAATCTGATGATAAAAGAGATAAAATGGCATTATCTCTCATGTTAGCAAAAATGATATATGGATTATTGATAGTGGCTACTCACATCATATAATTGGAGACAAAATAAAGTTTGAACACATGGAATATTATGATGTTGATAGTGTGCAATTTGGAAACAATGAACCTTGTTGCATAAAAGGAAAATAATATATCTCTTTGACCAATGAACTTATATGTGATAATGTTTATTGGGTTGAAGGACTAAAGCATAATCTACTAAGTGTAGCAAAATTGAATACATTGGATTTAAAGTGGAATTTATGAATGGGTAGGCCAAAATGCTAGATGGAAAAGGAAATCTAGTTGATCTAGCAAACAAAAAATAGGTAATCTATTTGATCTTGATCTCAGTGAAAGTTATGTTTTATTTCTCAAGTAGAATAAATCTAGTTATGGCACAAAAGATTATATCATGTAAACTTTGATAATCTAGTTAAGATAAATACATAGAATATTAAGAGGTATTCCTAGCTTGAGAAAACCTGATATGGGTCTATGCAAGAATTGTCAAATTGGTAAGATGGGAAAGACTAGTTTCAAAAGAAAGAACTATCATTTTGAAGAATTCTTAGAGCTTGTGCATATAGACTTATGTGGACCTATTGGAATAGAGAGTTATAGTGGAGATAAGTTTTTCATTCTTTTTGTTGATGATTATTCTAGAATGATGACTATAATGTATCTAAAAGAAAAATCAAAAGCTTTTCAAAAATTCAAGTGGTATCTAGCAATAGTAGAAAAATAAACTGGAAAGAAATTAAAATGTTTGAGATTAGATAGAGGTGATGAATTCATCTCCAATGAATTCAATAAATTTTCACTGAAAGAGGAATTAAAAGACAACAATTAGGCCCTTGTACACCTTAGCAGAATTGTATAGAGTAAAGAAGGAATAGATCTATCATGTAAGTGCACCAAGTTGTGGTGCCAAAAGGGGGATATAAGTGGACACCTTTTTTCTGAAATCAGCAATTTCTGAACTTCAACAAGAATTTGAAGATAGTTACATTCAAAATTTTAAGATATGAAAAAAACAAAAGTAGTAGTCCTCTGAATCTAGTTTCTAAACTACTAATTTTTTTTTTCAAAATGGTTTAGTTTTAGGTCCTCAAAAAAGGGGGCCATAGAAAGTGATACTGATTATTCCAAAAAAACAACATAGTACAAAGTGTGCCCCCCCTAAAATTTTAACTTTTTTTTGAAATTCTTTAATAACTCTAGTCAAAATTTACTTAACACTATGTAGTTTATCCCAGATTTTTCAGGTAATTTTATAATGTGTATTTTTTTAAATGAATTTTTTAACTAGACACATCTCAAAAATGTAAAATATCTATGTGCCCCCCCTAGAAATGATTGAAAACTAATCTAAAATCAAAACTTCTTTTTTTTCAAAGTGTGTAGAATGGAGTATAGTTTCTAAAAAACTAAGTTGTTGCAAAATTCAATGAATGAGTAAAAATCTATAGCCCAATTAGTACATGTTGGTTTTTGACAAAAAATGGACATACATTCAAAATAAATTATAGATGAAAGGCTTGAAATAGTTCAAATAAAAAATAAATTATATGGTTATATAGCTAACACAGAGACCTACAATTTTATGTAACCTAATCTTATCGATGCTCAACCATAAGGAATCTTGAAGGAGAGCACACAAGAAAAATCAATCATCTTTTGTGTGTTTGTAGCAAAACACGTCTTAGACTAGTTTATAGACTCCAAACATTTGGGTTGGATCCCCAAGGAAAAACCAAGTCTTAGGCTTGGTGGAATGCAAAGGTTTGAATAACAAGTACACCCTATAGCATGTGTGCACTATAGCATGCACATGTTATTTAAAGCTTTTTAAATTTGGCTCTTAATAGTACATGTGCACTTTAGTGCCCACAAACTATTGAGACCTAAATAATGCATAGAGAGGGAAGAAGAGAGGCAGAGCAAGAGCGAGACCGAGAGAGAGAGGGGGGGGATGGGTGTGTGTGTGTGTGAGGAGGGGATGGGAGAGGGGAGAGAGAGAGAGTAGGGGATGGGAGAGAGAGGAAGTGAGAGAGAGTATAGGATGGGAGAGAGAGGAAGTGTGAGAGAGAGTAGGGTGGCATAGAGAGTACAAGATGGGAGAGAGAGAGTAGACAGTGGGAGATGGAGTGGGAGAGGGAGAGCAAGAGAGAGAGGAGGATAGGAGTGCGTGTGTGTGAAAGAGAGAGACTAGGGGATGGGAGAGGGGGGGGAGAGAGTAGCCTGAGAGAGAGTAGGGGATGGGAGAGAGAGTAGGTGGTGGGAGAGGGAGTGGGAGAGGGAGAGAGAGGGGGGATAGAAATGTGTGTGTGTGTGTGTGTGTGTGTGTGTGTGAGAGAGAGAGAGAGAGAGAGAGAGAGAGAGAGAGAGAGAGAGTGTGAAAATATGAGAGAGAATAGGGGGTGGCAGAGAGAGTAGAGAGGGAGAGAGTGAGAGAGAGAGAGTAGGTAGTGGGAGAGGGAGTGGGAGAGGGAGAGCAAGTGAGAGATAGAGTAGGGGACGGGAGAGGAGAGAGAGAGGGGGGATGGGTGTGTGTATGAATGAGAGAGTAGGGGATGGGAGAGGGTAGAGAGAGATAGAGAGAGAGTAGGGGATGGGGGAGAGAGAGTAGGTAGTGGAGAGGGAGAGAGGGGATGGGAGTGTGTGTAAGAGAGAGAGTAGGGGATGGGAGAGAGTGTGAGAGTGTGAGAGAGTAGGGGTGGCAGAGAGAGAATAGCAGATGAGAGAGAGTGTGAGAGTGTGAGAGAGAGTAGGGGTGGAAAAGAGAGAGTAGGGGATGAGAGAGAGAGATTAAGAGTAGGGGATGGAAGAGAGAGAGTGAGAGAGAGAGATAGTAGGTGGTGGGAGAGGGAGCGAGAGAGATAGAGAGAGGGGGGAATGGGAGTGTGTGTGAGAGATCTAGAGAGTAGGGGATGGGAGTGTGTGGGTGTGTGAAAGAGAGAGTAGGGGATGGGAGAGGGGGGGGGAGAGAGAGAGAGAGAGAGAGAGAGAGAGAGAGAGAGAGAGTAGGGGATGGGGGAGAGAGTGTAGGCAATGGGAGAGGGAGTGGGAGAGGGAGAGAGAGGGGGGGGAATAGGAATGTGTATAAGAGAGAGAGTAGGGGATGTGAGAAAGTGTGAGAGCATGAGAGAGAGTAGGGGGTGGCAGAGAGAGTATGGGATGGGTAAGAGAGTGAGAGTAGGGGATGGGAGATAGTGTGTGAGAGAGTAGGGGATGGGAGAGAGAGAGAGAGTGAGAGTAGGGGATGGGAGAGAGAGAGTAGAGATGGAGAGACTGAGAGAGAGATAGTAGGAAATGGGAGAGGGAGTGGGAGAGAGAGAGAGGGGGGGATGGGATTGTGTGTGATCAATCTAGAGAGTAGGGGATGGGAGAGGAGAGAGATAGGGGGGATGAGAGTGTGTGTTTTTGAAAGAGAGAGAGTAGGGGATGGGAGAGGAGAGAGAGAGTAGAAAATGGGAGAGAGAGAGAGGGGGGATGGGAGTGTGTGTAAGAGAGAGAGAGAGTAGGGGAAGGGAGAGAGTGTAAGAGAGTGAGAGAGAGTAGAGGGTGGTAGAGAGAGAATGGGATGGGAGAGAGTAGAGAGGGAGAGAGAGTGAGAGAGAGATAGTAGGCTATGGGAGAGGGAGTGGGAAAGGGGGAGAGAGGGGGGATGAGAGTGTGTGTGAGAGATCTAGAGAGTAGGGGATGGGAGAGGAGAGAGAGAGAGGGGGGATGGGAGTGTGTGTTTATGAAAGAGAGAGTAGGGGATGGGAGAGGGGAGAGAGAGTAGGGAATGGAAGAGAGTGTGAGAGTGTGAGAGAGAGTAGGGGGTGGTAGAGAATGAGTACAGGATGGGGGAGAGAGAGAGTGAGAGTAGGGGTTGGGAGAGAGTGTGAGAGAGAGTAAGGGATGGGAGCGAGAGAGAGTGAGAGTAGGGGATGGGAGAGAGAGAGTAGAGAGGGAGAGAGAGTGAGAGAGAGATAGTAGGTGGTGGGAGAGGGAGTGGGAGATGGAGAGAGAAAAGGGGGATGGGAGTGTGTGTGAGAGATCTAGAGAGTAGGGGATGGGAGAGGAGAGAGAGTGAGAGAAAGTAGGGGATGTAGGAGAGAGAGTGAGAGAGAGTAGGTAGTGGGAGAGGGAGTAGAAGAGGGAGAGTGAGAGAGAGTAGGGGATGGTGGAGAGAGAGAGAGAGAGAGTATAGGTGGTGGGAGAGGGAGAGAGAGGGGGATGGGGGAGAGAGAGAGAGAGAGTAGGGGATGGGAGAGGAGAAAGGGTGAGAGAGAGTAGGGGATGGGAGAGAGAGTAGGCAATGGGAGAGGGAGAGCGAGAGAGAGAGTAGGGGATGGGAGAGGGGAGAGAGAGTAGGGAGAGAGAGAGAGAGAGAGAGAGAGAGAGAGAGAGAGAGTAGGGGCTGGGAGAGGGGAGAGAGAGTAGGGAGAGAGAGAGACTATGGGATGGGAGAGGGGAGAGAGAGAGTAGCTCGAGAGAGAGAGAGAGAGAGGGAGAGGGGGGATGAGAGTGTATGAGACAAAGAGTAGGGGATGGGAGATGAGAGAGGGTGAGAGAGAGTAGGCGGTGGGAGAGGGAGAGTGAGAGAGAGTAGGGGATGGAAGAGGATTGAGAGCAAGAGAGTAGGAGATGGAAGAGGAGAGAGAGTGAGAGAGAGAGTAGGGGATGGGAGAGGTGAGAGAGAGCAAGAGAGAGTAGGGGATGGGAGAGGATAGAGAGTAAGAGAGTAGGGGATGAGAGAGAGAGAGAGTGAGAGAGTAGGAAATGGGAGAGGGAGTAGGAGAGGTAGAGTGAGAGAGAGAGTAAGGGATGGGAGAGGAGAGAGAGACTAAGAGAGAGTAGGGGATGGGAGAGGAGAGATATTGAGAGAGAGTAGGGGATGGGGGATGGTGGGATAGGGAGAGATGTATATGTGCTTTATAGTGCATACACGCTTTATGGTGCATACATGCTATAGTGTATACACACTATGTGAAATCACCAAAAAATGGTCACAAAGCAAGTTTGGGTCCCTTTTGATCCATATTCTACTTTTTGTCTATTGTGCATTCTATTGTTTCGATAGAAAACACAGGTTTCAAGTTGTTGGAAGTTAGCAAACACTATTTGAAGACTTTTTGAAGCTAGCAAACACCAAATTCAATCATTGGATACCCTATTTGAAGGATTTTTGAATATTCTTTCTATAGAAAAGGTTAGTGCAGCCCTTTTTTAATACTGTTTATTGATATATAGAGACAAATTTAATTATAATTTGACATGTTGTTTAATATATAGTGAATTCATTGAAATTTGTATGTTTGAATGAATTGTTATTTGGAAATGGTTAGAATTTTGGCAAGTTTTTAAATATATATTGTGTATTCATTGAAATTATTGTAATTTTTATATGTATTTAAATTATTTGTAATTTACAAATTGTAAGTAATTCAGATGTTTGAATAATTTGACATGTAAAAATCATCATCATGCCAAGGAAGAAACCAAGAACTCAAACAAATGAAAAGAGGGAGAGAGATTTGGAAATTAAAAGAGATAAAATGAAACTACTACATGAACAAAGAAAATTGCAAAGCAATAATGAAGAATTGACTTTCGAAGAGGAATAAGAACCACCGATACAAAGAAACAAAGAGGAAAAATTGGAAAGACAAAGAGAACGAATGAGATCATTACACTCAAGAAGACAATTGAATTGTGAAGCTACACCATCTTCCAATGTTGGAGTCATATCATCCTCTCATGTTGAAGAGACACTAATTTTTAGATTTGACGATGTACAAACTCCATCATGTCATGTTGAAGGCACAATATCAACATATCAAGTAGGTGATATTCCATCTTTTGCATCTTATTGTCAAGGCACATCATCTTTAGTTCAAGGTATGCAAAACACTCAACCTTATGTTGATGTTCAAAATGTTGAGGGAATGGAAGAGATTATAACATCTTCTAGAATTCATTTTAGAAGACCAAAATATTTGATTGATATTGATAATAAAATTTTGAAATCAATGCTTGACAAGATTAGCAAGCATACTTGTTAAAGAAAAGTTAATCGTATGTGGAGATTATTCTTTGAAGAATTAAATATTACAGGTCAATGCCAATTATTTGTTAAAATGATAAGGAATTTGAAATTTAGGCCTATCATGAAGATTCTTGGGCTAAGAGTGATGGACGATTCAAATGAGAAAAACATTGTAAAGAATTTAATGAGTGCTTATGATAAAGTGAATTCGAAATCATGCACCAAAGATAGCAGTATCACAAGATGTGTACTTACATTGGCAATAGTAAGTACCCAAATGAAGAAAGCTCAACTCATGAGAAAGACAAGAAAAATATTGAAAATTGGTAGAGGTACTCTATGGAGAGCCATGCTAAGACATGCAAGATTGGAAGATCCAACAAAAAATGAGTTATGGACATTTAGCAGTAGACTACAGCGAAACGATAAAGAAATTAGAGAAGCTTTGAAATCATTGATCGAAGACTTTTGGAAAAATAACACGTGTTTCATGTAATCAAAGAGATGTTGTAAGAAGGAGGATTGGTAGCCAAAATCATGACCCATATACAAAATGTTTTTTGGACTCAACTCAGACACAATTTTTTGCAAAATTTATTGGTATGTATCCTCAAATTTGAATAGGTCAAACATTTTTTGAGATGGATAAACCTTTTTATGTGAAGATAAATCACACACTCACAACTTGTTGTTGTAGGATACATATTGAATTTCCTAATAATTTTGATGTTTTTAGGCATATATGTGTGTTTTTGCATTCTAAATTTGTTTTGCAAGATTGTGACATGAATGAACCACCAAGATCTTCAAGGGAATTCATAAAGATTGTGACATGAATGAACCACCAAGATCTTCAAGGGAATTCATATCCAACATTTTATGTGGAATAGGGGACAACCAACAATTTTAAATGACATCATGCTTGGATGGTACATATTTATTTTGTGGTTCTTTGCAACTTTTATCAACTTGTGAACATATGGATAGTACACATGCAATTGGAAATGAAATAGTAGATTACAAAAAATTTAAGAAAGAGAGATATGTTCTAAAAGATGGGAAATAGGGTAAAAGATGTGATTTAGTCATTGAAAATATTCCAGCGTATGAGTTCATGAAGATTTTTCATGAAAATATTATTTACAAGTATGCAAGGCATACACATAGAGCTCAATTCCTAGATTTGAAATTCAAGTTGTGCAAGGATATGTTACCACTAGATACCATTATTTTGGTTGTAGACTTTGCAGAGAACTACACACTACGAGCACAAAATGAGGTGCAAGAAAAGTATTATACTTCTCAATAGGTTTCCATATTTGTTCACATAACATTCATTCATTCACCTACAAGTACAAAGGATGATAGGAAGATTTTGAGGGAGTACCATTTTTACATCAGTGATGATCGATCACATTCTATAGAGTTTATACATGGTTGTTTTCAACTATTTTATAGAGATTTGGCTAACAGGGGCATAACATATTATCAACACATTATTTGGTCAGACAATTGCGCATCTCAATTCAAGAATACAAGGATTTTCTATTGGTTGAGTAGGATGCACAGGTTGTGTAGAATTCAATATATGTGAAATTTCATAGAGGTTGGTCATGGAAAGGGAGAGCATGATGGTGCAGGTGCATGCATCAAAAGAGCCTTAGCTCATGAAGAACTAAAGTACAAAGATGGAGCAATATTGACAAATGCGAAATCCATCATCTAGTGGTGTAATGCTACAATGGGTCCAGGTAAGGAAGGTGAGTCTATGGTTTGTAGATTTTTTCAGTTGATAGATAATACTAATTGCACCATATGAGGATTGTTGCACACTAATAGGATCTAGTGAGTTGCACTTTTTAGAAGCTCTAATGTAGGTTCATAGAGTATCTACACACAAAAATGGTATGCTATTGTCCATCATGTGCAGAGGAAAATTGGGATGACTGTGAGTCAACTGAACGGGTGGATAAATGGGATATACAGGTTTTGGACCCAATTGACACCCATCATCCCCCACAAGCACTAGAAATGGTAGAGATGGATTCATTTATTGACTTTGACTACTTGTCTGATCTAGTGCAGCTTAGTAATTTATATTTATATATCTTTTTAATTTCAATATGTAACTTTATAACTTTTACCTAAGTGTTTTTTGAATTAATGATCGCATTTTGTACATTTGCCATTGCAGGCTATGTTTTTACTATTATTGCACTTGAAGACAATCAAGAAGGATAGATTATTATTTGTGTCGTTGTGTCCAAGCCAAACAAAAATTGGATCACTTAGTTATAGATAGTGAAGGTTTAGAATACCATATCAATGAGATGGTTGTAACTGACACATGGCTTAGATGATATTCTATGAAAAACCCTAATTTGTGGCTATTCAAGGATTGGTAAATAGAGAGGAAGATTCTTCATTAATTAAAACCTTGTTGTCACATCAAATGTTCACTTGATAAAATATGGTGGAAACTCACATAATAAGATTCTTTGGGAATTTTACGAGTCAAGCCATGAGGCAATACTTGAGATATTAAAATGTAGAGTAAATCTAGTTGGTTCATTAGATTGAATATGGAGAGAGGGAGAGAGACAAAGAGTGATCAATTGGATCCAAATACAATGTTTCAACCTCTCCCCCAAGGCTATTCACATGACAAGGTGGGTATTTTTATTATGTGTAAGTGCTGAGATAAGTTTAAATCACAGATTTCATGTTTTGATTTGTTTAGAATCTAGATACATTATTTGAATTTATATCAGAATCTTTAATATGGCCCATTTTCAAATTAGTCTTTTGAATAAGTGAAAGTTTAGAATTTTTTGTAGAAGTTTCCAAGACTCATCAAGCCATTCAGTAAGTTGCTTGATCATTGCTAGAAGCCCAAACAAATAATTCTTTGCATTTGGAACATTGTTACCAATAATGATATTATGACTATCATGCTTTTATCTTTTATTTATTTTGTCATCTGTAATTATTTTAGATAAACTCCAAAACAAATTTATTTTTGAATCATAAACTTATAAATCCCATCTTATAAAATTTTCAGATGTCTATTTGGTAGCATTAAGACCAAAGTGTATGATCTTTGGTTCACTCTTAGTCACAAGATTCAAGTTTTTAACATGTGTATGGGTTCGAGGGTCAAATCATTTAAGGATGACCATAGGTTGTTATGTTTGTTTTCTCTTAGTCTCAAGATTGTAAGGTTGTGATTGTGTGAAAGAATCCACACCCTTAAGGATAATGTCTAGAAATTTAATTGGTAAATCCTTGAGAAAATTTTCATGCTTCTTCCATATAGGCTTGTAATAACTGTCATTGGATGATTATCTGTGAACTAGGTGACAAAATGACAACAACATGATAAATCACTAGAAGATAGGCACTAGACTTCTCAAAAAGCATATTAATGATGAAATATGGTGATAAATCAATAGAAGACAAGTGATAGTCTAGAAGATTGGTAGGTTATATAATGATGAATTATGCAATCAAACTCAGAACTGCATTTGACAAAAGAAATTGAAAGTGCAAGATGCCTTAGAGTTTGACCTAAAAGATGTAGCTTAACTCACTATTTTGATTAATTAAGTAATTTTTGACAATATGACAATGTTTGAGTTCAATAACAAAAAGATATTTTTCAAAAAACACTTATTCAAGAAAAATTGTGATGTGACAAGTAGTCTTCAAACAATCTCACAAGGAACAAATAAACCTTGAAAGATACAAATATATGTGAAGTCTCAAAGGTATAATCCCTATACTACCATAATGTGTATACTTAATATTTTTTATAGGTCTAGCACAATTTGAAGAAGCATAAAGAAATATCTACCTAAAGGTACCTGCTTCCAAATGCAACCTTGAGGCTTAAGTTTCCCAAATTAGGTAAATGACTTATCCAAAGACTTCTTAGTGATATAATGGTTTTGAATTCCCTAATAAACCCCAAATAAATAGTTTACCAAATACCAGGAGCCTATCTCTAAGGTAAACCAATCATCCTAGCCTTCTAGGCCTACAAGCCCCAATTAGCCCTCAAATGTTGTCCTCTTGCATTTTTCTCCACATTTATCTATAACATAAATAAATTAAATTGAATATTGGGATACCCATTTGTCTTCTCTATAACATATAAAAATATGAGGTATGGTTGTTTTGGACAAAGTCTCTATTGTTACACTATAGGCCACTTTTTAGGCATACAAACCCCTCTGTTTACAAAGGAACTATATGAAATAATTATCCCTCAATCATAAAACTTGGTAAAGTATCTTAATATGATCCTAAAGTGAGTATTATTCAATTTTAGTGAACCAATCAACTCTCTATATGTGTTTTTTATGAAACCCTCACCAAACAAGGCCTAAAACAAGGGCCTCTTCAAATCTGACCAAGAAATCACTTCCAAGACCTATTAGTTGATCCTAAAACATGGATATGATGATTAATTTAACTATTTTACATAAAAACATGGCCTCCTTTAGGGAGATCTCTTGTTGCTATACCTATGGTAGCAAATTTAATGCATTTTCATGCACCCAAGCACTCCAAACTTGTCCAGATGGATAATCATTAGTGCAGGGAACCAAGGAAAAATAGATAGGTGTAATCCTAGTTTTGAATTAGGAACAAGGTTGCAAAATGATGCAATAAGACCCAAGATGTAAGGTCAATTGGACTCTAGGTGCCATTATAAGCTAGAGTGCCAAATTGAACCAAGGGGTCAAAAAATGAGCAATATAGGTGATTTTTCAAGGAAAAAAGGATTTTTATGTTTTTTAGAAGGTTATAAAGTTCATTAGGGTCATTGGGTTAAGTTTTAGGTCTCTAGGAGTTAAGATGTCAAAAATTGCAAAAAATTGTAAAAATGCTGACAACTTTGCAATTCTGTTGAAAAATCAAGTGTATGTTACAACCAAAATTTTAAATGTGGTTATAACCATTATAATGTAAGTATATATGTATTATATGACCGTACAGGCCTTAGTGGGTGATGGTTTTACGGATTTGATGTCTTTTGCAGTAATAAAATCCTTATTTTTTACCATTTTTCTTGTGTTTTGTTGTTGTATAGATGTGTATGGATTGGAACATGTGAAAATTTGATATGGTTAGATATTTATTTGAAGTATATTTCATTTTCATTTGGTTTGAGGTTTTGATCTATTCATTTGTGTAAGATATTACCATTTTACTTAGGGTTGCCTGGGTAAGCCTATAAATTGACTAGATTGCACTTATGGCCCTCTAACTTGCAATCAAACAGTGGGATCTTGATGCCATTTGGTGGGAATAAATTGAGAGGTGTATTATTACATATGGAAAATTTTTAGGGGTAAAAAAGTTGGTTTACTATTTTTTCTTGCAGGCCCTAAGTTGAACATCATCATGTGTTCAGCCTAGTTTTAAAGAGAAATTGTTGTAAAACTCTCAAACTTTCTATAATGACCCAGGTGAAGGGTGGAATGGATTTTTGTCATGGTGAGGAAGAGTACCAAGTGGTTGTGCTAATTCTATGACCCTATCTCTTGACACTTACTTTGGAAAGCCAACCTAATTAGGCTTATTAGGACTGTGAACCTAGTTGGTATTTGGGTATGTTGGAATGGGATTAGCCCATGAGTATTTGGAATCTTAAAAAGTATGAAAAAGGGTATCCAAAAAGGTGTTTTTTTTCCACATTTTTTGGGGAGTTTGGGAGTTAACCTTGGAAAACTAAAAACAAACCTACTAGGATTTCGAGGCCTAGATTTGCGAAATAGGTCTATTGGTGGTGTGGGAACCCTAAAAGTGGATGAATTCTAGTGGGATAGGACTAAATATGATAAAAAAAAGTCTTTTTTTGAACCCCTAAAATCATTTTACCTAATTTGTCCTATTTGGACTAGTTGAGGGTTAGTGTCCCTAAAGCCTTATTTTGGCCCAAGTTTGCTAAGAACCCTAGGGAGAGAGTAAGACCTTGGAGAAGTGGAGCCCACTTGAAGAGATAGAGGAGAGCATTGGGTAAAGGTTGGAAACCTTGTTTGGCATCTTGTAGTGGGTTGGGTGCTACTACACACTTAAGAAGGTTTTGGTGGATTATGGTTGTAGACTCTGCACCAATCATCTTCATCCTCTAATTGTTCCCTACATTAGTATGCATAATTACATATGATACATGTTAGTAATCCATACCCAAGTCACAGTTAGAATAGAAAGGGGATAGTTACATCATTTCCCTTGAAGGAAACTGTTGGATACAATTGATAATTGCATGATTGTCTTTGATGTTACACAAATGTCATATCAGTCATCAGACAGAGTCTACCGAGCTCACTTGGTAATCAAAGGATTTGTTGCCGAAAGACAGTGTTTACCGAAATCACTCGGCAAACAAAGGATATAAGATAGGTTGTCAGTATTTACCGAGTTGACTGGGTCATCGAAGAAAAGAAGCAGACAGTGTTAACCGAGCTCACTCAGTCATCAAAGGAAAGTCGGAGAAATCGGTGTTTACCGAGTTAAGTCGGTCAGTGAAGGATTTCACGAAATTCTCTGTATTAATTGAGCTCAGTCGGTTAACACAGGAATTATTTTCTGTGTAGTATTTACCGAGTTAAGTCGGTCAGTGAAGGATTTCACGAAATTCTCTGTATTAACCGAGCTCAGTCGATTAACACAGGAATTATTTTTTGTGCAGTATTTACCGAGTTAAGTCAGTCAGTGAAGGATTTCACAAAATTCTCTGTATTAACCGAGCTCAGTCGGTTAACACAGGAATTATTTTCTGTGCAGTATTTACCAAGTTAAGTCGGTCAGCGAAGGATTTCTCGAAGGTTAAGTAATTAAAGTTAATTACTTTATGTAATGTATGAAGCTGACTCATAGTACAATTATTTATAATTATAACTTGTATTTGAACCGACTCAATAATCTGAAAGGTATATATGAAGGATCAAGTTGCGAATTCAAAAAATGGAAGTATGAATGTGAAAAAGCGAGCAGATATGATTGAATATCTAATATGCGAATTATAAGGAAGGTCTGAGCAAGTTTTGAAGGATCAGAGATGCAGAGTTGCATTTGATCAGAGAGGATCTAGAGGAACATAACAAAGATCTGTATCAGCAAAGATAAGTTGTATTTATTTCAGATCACTCATTGTTACTTTCTAAAAATTGTAACAGTGTTTTCAAATCTCTTAACAGAGTGGGTTTAACAACCTTTTGTAAAATCCTCTAACAAGGTGGCAATTCAGTTGAATTGATCTAAAGACCTCTAGCAAGGCCACTCCTAGCAGGGTGATTAAATCCTCTAACAAGGTCACACCTAACAGTGTGTTTTGTAACCTTTAACAAGGTTGGCTCCTAACAGGGCTCACTTCAGAAGAGTGAAAAACAATAACTAGTTACATTGGTGGTTTTTCCCATATTGGGTTTCCACGTTAAATCTGGTGTCTCTTGTCTCTTGTTTCTTGCATTTTCAGTTTGATTATATGAGTGTCAGCAATGAGTATTTCCTTTGACATCTTAAGGGACTTGTGTGAAAAGTTTTTGTAGTAACTGATTCACCCCTCCCCTCTCAGTTACTCCATTCTCATTTCCAACAATTGGTATAAGAGCTTATTGGTGCTTGCAGGAAAAGATTTCAAAGATCTAAGCCAAAGATCAAGATGTCTTACAAGAGAGAAATTCCAAGACTCAACAAAAATAACTTCTCTGCATGGCAAGGATTGATGAAACTTCATTTGGCTACTATTGGTGATACATGACTGAAATATCTTGATGAAAAATACAAAGAACCTTCCGGCACATTATCTGTCAATGATATTGCTGAAAAGAAGACTCATAACAATATGATGATAGACATTACATCTGCACTAAGCTATGAAGAATTTGATGATATCAAGGATTGCCAAACCGCTTTTGACATGTGGAACAAGCTGAAAGAAATCTATGGAGGAGATGATAATGTGAAAAGAGCAAAAGCAGAAAGTCTAAGAGGACAATTTGATCAAATGAGAATGAGAGAGGATGAAAACATTGCAAAATATGTTGATAGAATCAAAGCATGTGTCAGTGCAATCAGGGCATCTGGAGGTGATATCAAAGAAGAGACGGTTATAAGCAAAGTTCTCAAAACCTTGCTTCCCATCTATGCAATCAGAGTTTCTGCAATTCAAGAAATAAGGTGTGAAGCAAATCGTAATATCAATTTGGAGGCTATAGTTGGACGACTAACCGCATTTGAACTAGACAATTTTGACAACTATGTTCCAGCTTCCAAAAACACTGAATCAACATTTGAGGCCAAACTTTCACTCAAAGATAGAGGCAAAAAGAAATCAGAGTCAGAAAGTGATGATGAATCAGACCAAAGTTCAGACAGTGATCTTGAAGTAATTGAAGCTCTACTGGCAAAGAAATACTCTAGAGGCAGAGGAAAATATAAAGGTAAAGTTCCTCTAATCTATTTTTCATGTGAAGAAATTGGTCATATTGCAGCTAGGTGCCCAAACAAGCAGAACAATGATGAAAAGAAGAGTCATAAATGGAATAGAAAGAAAGATTACAAATCATTCAAGAACAAAGGTAAGAAATCATGTTTCATGGCTGAAAATTCTAAGGATTCTGATAATAGTGAAGATGAAATTGTTTATATTGCTGTGAAAGATGATTCTGATAGTGATGAGGAAGATAAAATGGCTCTTGTCTCTCATATAAGTATGAATGATACATGGATTATAGATAGTGGTTGCTCTCATCATATGACTGGTGATAAAACTAAGTTTGATCAGTTTGAAGATTATGATGGTGGCAGTGTAAGGTTTGGTAATAATGAACCTCGTTTCATAAAAGGAAGCGGAAGAATCTCTCTAACCAAAGAACTTATATGCAACAATGCCTATTGGGTTGAAGGTCTTAAACATAACTTGCTAAGTGTGGCACAGTTACTCAATACCGGATTTAAGGTGGAATTCATGCATGGAAAGGAAAGACTGTTAAATGAGCAAGGAAAGCTGATAGGATCTGGCACACAAACTAAAGGTAACTTGTTCTACCTAGAACTTGGTGAATGCTCATGTTTTATTGCTCAAATTGAAGAAAGTTGGTTATGGCATAAGAGGTTGTGTCATGTCAATTTTGATAATCTGGTGAAGATAAGCAAATTCAAAAAAGTAAGAGGCATTCCTAATATAAAGAAACCTGAGGTCGGTTTATGCAAGAATTGTCAGATTGGAAAAATGGGAAAGACTAGTTTTAAAAGTAAAAGCTATCAGTCTGAAGATATATTAGAAATTGTGCATACAGCTTTATGTGGACCCATTGGAATTGAAAGTTATATTGGAGAAAAGTTCTTCATTCTTTTTGTTGATGATTACTCAAGAATGATGACTGTTATGTACCTAAGGAATAAATCAGAAGCTTTTGAGAAATTCAAATGGTACTTGGCAAGAGTAGAAAAAGAAACAGGGAAAAGATTGAAATTCTTAAGGTCAGACAGAGGTGGTGAATTCATTTCACATGAGTTCAATAACTTCTGCATTGAAAGAGGAATCAAAAGAAAAGTTTCAGCACCAGGAACTCCAGAACAAAATGGGATAGCTGAAAGAAGAAATAGATCCATTATGGATTGTGCAAGGACCCTAATGATTGAAAAGAACATTGTTATCAAATACTGGAAGGAAGCTATCAGCACTGCAGTTCATACCTTGAACCGAGTACAACTGAAAAAGGACTCATTCAAAACTCCCTATGAATTATGGTATGGCTACAAACCCAATGTAAGTTATCTGAAAGTATTTGGAAGCAAATGTTATATTCTGAAAGAATCTAGAAAAGGTAAATTTGATGTAAAAGGAGATGAAGGAATATTTCTAGGTTACTCTTGTAAAAGCAGAGCATATAGATGTTTAAATCTATCTACTCACAAGGTCATAGAAAGTGCACATGTGAAAGTTGATGAGTTTGCAGAGAAATCAGAAGAAGAAAGCAAGAAGGTTCCTGAAGACTATAGAAGATTTATTTACATTGAACCTGATACTATACCAAGTACTCCAATTAATCAGGAATCCTCAACTCCTGAGTCATCAATGACCGAGTTGCAAGAAATTCAAACCGAGACACAGGAAGTTTTTACTGAGCTAAAAGAATTCGAGTCACTTTCAGACTCTACCAAGCAAGTATCTACCGAGTCTGAATCTACCGAGCCAGAACAACAAGAATCTGAAGTACAAAGGGACAACAATGAAACTCATTCAAGAAGTAAAGAACCTGTGTTAGCTAAATATGTCAGAAGGCATCATACTCCAGATCAGATCATTGGAGATAAATCTGAAGGAACTTTGACAAGAAGTAAGTTAAAAGGCACTTGCTTACTTGCTAATTTTGAACCCAGAAATATCAAAGATGCATTGGCAAATGATAGTTGGATTGAGGCTATGAATGAAGAAATAGAACAGATAGAGAAAAACAAAACATGGACTCTTGTATCTAGACCCAAAGATAAGAATGTGATTGGAACAAAATGAGTATTCAGAAATAAACTAAATGAAGATGGCAAGGTATCAAGAAACAAAGCTAGACTAGTATGCAAAGGATATGCTCAAGAAGAAGGTATAGACTATGGAGAAACCTTTGCTCCTGTTGCAAGATTGGAAGGTATAAGAACCTTACTTGCATATGCTGCTCACAAAGGATTCAAAGTTTATCAGATGGATGTCAAGTCAGCATTTCTCAATGGAATACTGGATGAAGAAGTTTACATTGAACAACTTGAAGGTTTTGTTGATCCAGATAAGAAGAACATGGTCTGCAAATTACACAAGGCGCTGTATGGTCTAAAACAAGCTCCTAGAGCATGGTATGAAAGATTGCATAACTATCTTATTCAGATTGGTTTTCAAAGGACTAATGACAATAGTAGCTTGTATATAAAAGAAGGTCCAGATAATAAGATTGTTTTGGCAGAAATATTTGTAGATGACACTGTTTTCACAGGTAATGATGATCTATGCAAAGAATTTTCAGAACAAATGAACAAGGAGTTTGAGATGTCTATGTTTGGTGAGATTAAATTCTTTGTAGGTCTTCAAATCCAACAAAGTAAGAATGGCATCTTCATCACACAGTCAAAATACATCAAGGAGATATTAAAAAAAATTTGTATGGAGGATTGTAAACCAGTTGGGACCCCTATGTGTACTGGATTGAAACTTACCAAGGAAGATGAATCCAAAGAAGTGGATCAAACACTGTATAGATCTATGATTGGAAAGTTGCAGTATGTAGTACATACTAGGCTAGATATTGCCCTTGCAGTCGGTATTGTAGCAAGATTTTCAGCAAAACCAAGAGAAACTCATATAATGGCAATCAAAAGAATAATGAGATATTTGAAAGGAACTGAAGATTATGGGCTATGGTATAAATTTGGAGGTAATTTGGATTTGAAAGTATTTACTGATGCTGATTGGGCAGGAAACCTTGATGACAGGAAAAGCACAAGTGGAGGAGCATTCTTTCTTGGAAAGAGATTGGTTTCTTGGACAAGCAAAAAGCAGAATTGTACATCCCAATCTACAGCAGAGGCAGAGTATGTTGCTGCAGCCGTAAATTGTTCAAATATTGTTTGGCTTAAGCAGTTATTGCAAGGAATCAGGATGGAAATCAAAGAACCAGTTGTTATGTTCTGTGACAATACTAGTGCAATCAATATATCAAAGAATCCAGTGATGCATTCTAAGACCAAGCATATTGCAATCAAATATCATTTTGTCAGAGAATTGGTACAAGACAAGGAGATCAGATTAGAATATGTCAATTCAAAGGAACAAATTGCTGACATATTCACAAAGCCACTACCTAAGGATGCATTCTTGTATCTCAGAGGTAAGTTAGGGGTTGCACCCCTATCCGAAATTTACTAAAAACAAGTTTTAGTGATGCATCAACGCTTACCAAAATGAAAATCTATCTGTTGATGCAGCCAAATCTGGAAGCTTTACATATGAATCAGTACTAAAGGTACACTACAATTCATTTAAGTTCTATTGTCTTCGGCATTTGTTGTCAAAGAGGGAGAGATTTACTTTACTGTCATATCTTTTTGAAATTTGTGTGAAAAAGAAAGTTCTTATGTAATTCCTTCACAGAGGGAGATTACTGAAAGAGGGAGAATCTATCATCTTAGAGGGAGAATTGTTTTGATGACACATTGTGCTGATAAGGACTTATTTTCAAATTTCATTCTGCTATGACATGTTGTGTTGCCATCAATGCCAAAGAGGGAGATTGTTGGATACAATTGATAATTGCATGATTGTCTTTGATGTTACACAAATGTCATATCAGTCATCAGACAGAGTCTACCGAGCTCACTCGGTAATCAAAGGATTTGTTGCCGAAAGACAGTGTTTACCAAACTCACTCGGTAAACAAAGGATATAAGATAGGTTGTCAGTATTTACCGAGTTGACTCGGTCATCGAAGAAAAGAAGCAGACAGTGTTAACCGAGCTCACTCGATCATCAAAGGAAAGTCAGAGAAATCAGTGTTTACCGAGTTAAGTCGGGCAGTGAAGGATTTCACGAAATTCTCTGTATTAATCGAGCTCAGTCGGTTAACACAGGAATTATTTTCTGTGCAGTATTTACTGAGTTAAGTCGGTCAGTGAAGGATTTCACGAAATTCTCTATATTAACCGAGCTCAGTCGGTTAACACAGGAATTATTTTCTGTGCAGTATTTACCGAGTTAAGTCGGTCAGTGAAGGATTTCACGAAATTCTCTGTATTAACCAAGCTCAGTTGGTTAACACAGGAATTATTTTCTATGCAGTATTTACCGAGTTAAGTCGGTCAGCGAAGGATTTCTTGAAGGTTAAGTAATTAAAGTTAATTACTTTATGTAATGTATGAAGCCGACTCATAGCACAATTATTTATAATTATAACTTGTATTTGAGCCGACTCAATAATCTGAAAGGTATATATGAAGGATCAAGTTGCGAATTCAAAAAATGGAAGTATGAATGTGAAAAAGTGAGCAGATATGATTGAATATCTAATATGCGAATTATAAGGAAGGTCAGAGCAAGTTTTGAAGGATCAGAGATGCAGAGTTGCATTTGATCAGAGAGGATCTAGAGGAATAGAACAGAGATCTGTATCAACAAAGATAAGTTGTATTTATTTCAGATCACTCATTGTTACTTTCTAACAATTGTAACAGTGTTTTCAAATCTCTTAACAGAGTGGGTTTAACAGCCTTTTGTAAAATCCTCTAACAAGGTGGCAATTCAGTTGAATTGATCTAAAGACCTCTAGCAAGGCCACTCCTAGCAGGGTGATTAAATCCTCTAACAAGGTCACACCTAACAGTGTGTTTTGTAACCTTTAACAAGGTTGGCTCCTAACAGGGCTCACTTCAAAAGAGTGAAAAACAGTAACTAGTTACATTGGTGGTTTTTCCCATATTGGGTTTCCACGTTAAATCTGGTGTCTCTTGTCTCTTGTTTCTTGCGTTTTCAGTTTGATTATATGAGTGTCAGCAATGAGTATTTCCTTTGACATCTTAAGGGACTTGTGTGAAAAGTTTTTGTAGTAACTGATTCACCCCTCCCCTCTCAGTTACTCCATTCTCATTTCCAATAGAAACTGGTGCAGGGCACCAAGGCAAATGGATCATCAAGTCTAAAATACACAATAGTCTAAAGATATACATGCTAATATACACCATCATAATGATAAATATGATGAGTAGATGCAATGTTCCCTCCATGATCTTAGATACTATCCCAATCTAGTGATTTTTACAAAGTTCATAGAGACATACAAAGGTATCAAAGGGCCTCTTCAAATACATCATGAGATTTCCTATAATTTAATGGAATGATAGAAAATTATAGAAGAGTTGTCATCATACTAATAGGAAAAAGCATCAACCTCCAATTTAGGTGTTATAACAAATTTGAAACCGATAAGATGATAGGTTCTTGCAACTTGGTTTATGTTTTAGTTTTCATGTTTTTTTACCTACTTAGGCTAGAATAAACAACCCTTGGATGAGAAGTCCATGGTTGTCAAAGAAAGACACCAATTTGTATGCTTAAGGCAGTTTATGTAATTTATAAGAAAAAGTTGCTCATTAGGAAAATTTGAGATTTTTTATATTTTTGGTCAAGAGATCATTGGACTGAGTTTTTTTTAGTTGGTTTTAGGTATGTTGGAACCTTTTCCAAGTCATAGAAGTGGAATCAAGTGAAAAATGTAAAAATTGCACTTTTTGTGCAAAGTTGCATTTTTGAAAGTTGTAAAAGTTGCTCAAATTTGCAACTTAGTGGAAAAAGGGTTATAACTATTAAAATATTGGTTCTAACCATTAAAATATATATAGGATATATATATACCTCATTTGTGAGGTCTAGAGGGCATTAATATATGGATTGGAAGAAGTTGCAAAGAAATAAATTCAATTTTTAACTCATTTTTACTATTGTTTGCATGTTGAAAAAAATGTACAAAATTTTAGACCAAATGTGATAGATTTTTGAGATAGAGCTTTGAATCATCTTTCTTTTTCTTTTGGTCTCATCATTCTACATGTTTTCTAACTCAAGTTATTGCATTTTTAGTGAAATTAGGTTCTTAGGATAACATTTTGGTGCACACAGCAAAAATGGGCCTCTAATTGCAATTTCCTTGGTTGAAATTTCATGTCTAATTGGAAAATAGTAGTTAGTAGGGTCCTTTTTAAGATTCCATGGTTTCAAGATTGGAGGATGTGTTTTGTGATTTTTCCAATCAAGCCCTAGGTCAAGAACCATGAAAGATTTGACCTCTTGTAGTGTGTTGATTTGTGAATGGCAAGAGTTTGGGAATTGGTAAAGGGTTGAGAATTTGGAATAAGTTATTTTAGTGTTGCCAAACCTTTTCAAATTTTTAGAAGTGGAATCAAGTGAAAAATGTAAAAATTGCACTTTTTGTGCAAAGTTGCATTGTTGAAAGTTGTAAAAGTTGCTCAAATTTGCAACTTAGTGGGAAAAGCATCATGGGATCAAATTGTCTGTTCTGTTAGCTCCGAGTGGCTAGGTAAACCCTAGCCCCAAGCTTGTCCCATCCTATTGAGTTCTTGAACATTCTTGGGCATGCCAAACTGAAACGTCCCTAACGGTCACTAAATGCCATAGGGCAACAATTTTTGACAAGGCATATCTTGGAGCTCGTGCGAGGTATGGATGCGATTCTAGGTCCTATAGGACCATGTTATGGAGAATTATAATAACATCTCTCTCTTTTTGGAGATCTTACTCCATTTTAATTTTGTGATGCCATCTCGGGAGATGTTGAAACTCATAGTGTTGGCCAGTACAAAGTTTCCAACTGCCAAATCTCCCTCACCATTCATCATGGGATCAAACTATCTATTTTGTTAGCTCTGAGTGGTTGGGTAAACTATAGCCCCAAGATTATCCCATCTCATTGAGCACTCAAACATTCTTAGGCAAGCCAAACTAAAATGTCTCTAAGGGTCACTAAATGCCATAGGACAGTGATATTTGATGGGGCATATCTCGAAGCTTGTACGAGGTATGAATGCAATTCTAGATCGTATAGGACCGTGTTGCAGAGACCAAAAATAATCTCTCTGTATTTTTTGAGATCTTACTCCATTTTTATTTTTTGATGCCATCTCAAGTGATGCTAAAAATTATAGTGTTGGCCAATACAAAGTTGGAAACTGCCAAATCTCCCTCACCATTCATCATGGGATCGAATTGTCTATTCCATTAGCTCTGGGTGGCTAGGTAAACCCTAGCCCCAAGCTTGTGTTATCCTATTGAGCACTCAAATATTCTTGGGCATGCTAAACTAAAACATCCCTAAGGGACACTAAATGCCATAGGACAACAATATTTGATGGGGCATATCTCAGAGCTTGTGTGAGGTATGGATTCGATTCTAGGTCCTATACGACCATGTTGTAGAGACCTACAATAGCCTATCTCACTTTTTGGAGATCTTATTTTATTTGATTTTGTGATGCCATCTCGGGTGATGCTAAAACTTGTAGTGTTGGCCAATATAAAGTTGCCAACTGCCAAATCTCGCTCACTGTTCATCGTAGGATCAAACTATCTATTTTATTGGCTCCAAGTGGCTAGGTAAACCCTAGCCCCAAGCTCATCCCATCTAGTTGAGCTCTTAAACATTCTCAGGCATGCCAAACCAAAAAATCCCTAAGAAGCAATCTTTGATGGGGCATATCTTGGAGCTTGTGCAAGGTATGGATGCAATTCTAGGTTCTATAGGAATATGTTGCAAAGACCTACAATAACCTCTCTCACTTTTTGGAGATCTTACTCTATTTTGATTTTGCAGCACCATCTTGGGTGATGCTGAAACTCAGAGTGTTGTCCAGTACAAAGTTGCCAACTGCCAAATCTCCCTCGTATTCATTATGGGATCAAACTATCTACTCTGTTAGCTCTAGGTGGCTTGGTAAATGCTAGCCCCAAGCTTGTTCATCCCTATTAAGTGTTTGAATGTTCTTGGGCACGTCGAACCAAAACATCCCTAAGGGTCACTAAATGCCATAGGGTAGTGATCTTTGATGGGGCATATCTTAGAGCTCATGTGAGGTATGGATGTGATTCTAGGTCCTATAGGACCATGTTACAGAGACCTACAATAACCTCTCTCACTTTTTTGAGATCTTACTCTATTTTAATTTTGTGATGCTATCTCGGGTGATGCTAAAACTCATAATGTTGGCCAGTAGAAAGTTTCCAACTACCAAATCTCCCTCACTATTTGTCATGAGATTGAACTGTCTATTCCATTAGCTCCAACTGGATGGATAAACCCTAGCCCCAAGCTCATCCTATCTTGTTGAGAACTTGAATGTTCTCAGGCACGTTGAACTGAAATGTCCCTAAGGGTCACTAAATACCATAGGGCAATGATCTTTGATGGGGCAAATCTCAGAGCTCATGTGAGGTATGGATGAAATTCTAGATCCTATAGGACCATGTTGCAAGGACCTACAATAACTTCTCTCACTTTTTGGAGATCTTACTCTGTCTTGATTTTGTGATGCCATCTCAAGTGATGTTGAAACTCATAGTGTTGGCCAGTACAAAGTTGCCAACTACCAAATCTCCCTCATCATTTTTTGTGGGATAAAACTTTCTATTTCATTAGCTTTGAGTGGCTAGGTAAACTCTAGCCCCAATCTCATCCCTTCCCATTGAGCACTTGAATATTCTTGGGGACATTAAATTGAAACATCCCTAAGGGTCACTAAATGCCATAGGGTAGTGATATTTGATGAGGCATATCTTAGAGCTCGTGCAAGGTATGGATGCAATTATAGGTCATATAGGACTATGTTATAGAGACCTACAATAACCTCTCTCACTTTTTGGAGATCTTACTCCATTTTGATTTTGCAATGCCATCTTGGGTGATGTTGAAACTCATAGTGTTGGCCAATACAAAGTTGCCAACTACCAAATCTCCCTCACCATTCATCATGGGATCAAACTATCTATTTTTTTAGCTCTAAGTGGCTAAGTAAACCCTAGCCCCAAGTTTCTCCCATCCTATTGAGCACTCAAATGTTCTTAGGCATGCCAAACCGAAATGTCCCTAAGGGTCACTAAATGCCATAAGGCAGCAATTTTTGACAGGGCATATCTTAGAGCTTGTGCAAGGTATGGATGTGATTCTAGCTCCTATAGGATGATGTTGTGAAGACCTACAATAATCTCTCTCACTCTTTGGAGATCTTACTTCATTTTGATTTTGTGACGCCATCTCAGGTGATGCTGAAACTCATAGTGTTGCCCAATACAAAGTTGCCAATTGCCAAATCTCCCTCACCGTCATCGTGGGATTGAACTATTCCATTAGCTCCATGTGGTTAGGTAAAAAATAGCCCCAAGCTCATCCCATCCTATTGAGTGCTCGAACATTCTTGGGCATGCTAAACTGAAATGTCTCTAAGGGTCACTAAATGCCATAGGGCAGTGATATTTGACGGGGTATATCTCATAGCTCGTGCGAGGTATGGATGCAATTCTAGGTCCTATAGGACATTGTTGTAAAGGACTAAAATAACCTATCTTTCATTTTGGAGATCTTCCTTTTTTTTTTTTTTCAATGCCATCTTGGGTGATGTTTAAACTTGTAGTGTTGGCCAGTACAAAGTTGTCAACTGCCAAATCTCCCTCATCGTTGGTCATGGGATCAAGCTATATATTTTGTTAGCTCTAGGTGGCTAGGTAAACCCTATCCTAAGCTCATCCTATCCTATTGAGTGCTCAAACATTTACAGGCACACCAAACCAAAACATCCCTAAGGGTCACTAAATGCCATAAGGCAGTGATCTTTGATGGGGTATATCTCAGAGCTCGTGTGAGGTATGGTTGTGATTCTAGGTCCTATAGGACTATGTTTCAGAGACCTACAATTACCTCTCTCACTTTTTGGAGATCTTACTCTATTTTAATTTTGTGATGCCATCCCAGGTGATGCTGAAACTTGTATTGTTGGCTAGTACAAAGTTTCAAACTGCCAAATCTCTCTCCCCTTTCATTGTGGGATCAAACTATCTATTCCATTAGCTCTAGGTGGCTAGGTAAACACTAGTACCAATCTCATCCCATCTTGTTGAGTGCTTGAACATTCTTGGGCATGATGAACTAAAATGTCCCTAAGGGTCACCAAATGCCATAGGGCAACAATCTTTGACTATGGCAAATAGATATGTCATCTCATCCAATGATGGAGACTCATGATAGAAGGTAAATGGGTGATCATACACATCATTTTGAACATGTTATTTTTTATGGTAATAAGGTAATCCTCAAATATTTCTACTTCATCCCATGCCCTATTTTGATACTTCTTCAACCTTGGGTTTTTCACATTTAATTTTCCACTAACAACAAGGCTTGAAAATTCCTACCAACAAGGATTCATACTCCATTGTTGTATTTGTGTTGTTTTATTCTAGTTTAAAAGAATAAGGGAATTTATCACCTTGTGGTGATATCAACACTACACAACCTCCTATACTATTGGATGAATAGGTACCATTGAACTCAATATCCTATAGGGAATCCTTATTAATATGCTTAGATTCAACAACCTCTTCCCCTCCTAAAATAATGTAGTTAGAAATTTAACACCTAGTGCATAGAATTTGGGCTTGGGGATCTTCTGATGAAAGGAATTTACATAGACTTTCCATTTGGTTGGAGTGTCATAATTTCCTTACCCACTAGTATAGTATCTTGGGACCAATCCAATTTAACTTTTCCTCCTAGGTCCCTACAAAAACTCTTTCTCAACATGTCATTACTAACTAGGATATTAGGAACCAAAATAGTTATCTTTAGTGTCTTGTTTGGTTGAGTGGCTAATGCAAATCGAGCCTTTTTTATTTGTTGTACTAGGGGGGCCTTCTTATAATCCATAAAAGACCATTTACCAAAGATTTTAGTTAGGGGGGAGGGGGATAGATTTTAGAACATACAAGGCATTGTGTTGTCAGAGGCCCTAGAGTCAATTATATAATTATTGATCTTATGGTTGTGTATGAACATTGAAATATAGAATAGTTCATATTTAATGAGACATATTTTTCATATGAATCAACTTTGACTGATTTCTAAAGATAAAACATTAATTAATTATTTATCACTAACTTTAGGCACAAATTGATGACCTATGACATATTCAATCAACTTATCCAATTTGTTAGGTTTCAATCTAAGCTACTCATGGGGGGACTTTTTAACTTTTGGATGACTTACAAAAGTATGGATTTTTTTAGCAAATGAGATTTTGGAGTCATTGAACTTTGAAATTTTGAACCAAAGGTTTGACAAAAATGATGTTTACCTTTGTTTAGCTACTTTGGGAACAATGTATTTCCCTAAGTCTTAAGGATCTGTTGGCTTCTTGTCGGAATAGTGCATGAAGAATATTCTAACATTACCAGGATATTGCCATTTTTTTTACATCAAATTTATATTCAAGATGACAATTTATAGAGTTGACAAACATTTAAGGATTTCCTACATTTTCAACCATCTCTTGATAGGAATTACCATTGAAATTGGGAAAGATTTCCTTAGCTCCTTTTGCTAGGTTGTTTAGATTAGAACTTAAGAGGTGAAAGCTCCCCATGGTTGAGCCATTGCAACAATTACAGTTGAGATAGTGACTTTAGGGGGAAGATTTGTCCCATGTAAAGTTTAAGTTTTCCAAATAGTAAGGTGGGAGTTGACTGGGTTTCCTTCAAAGGAGATGTAGGTCTACTTTTTTCTTTTCTCCTAGACCCTATAATGTTTGGTGAGAAGTTAAGGTCTTGTAATTATTGAAATATAGAATTAGGGATACCTTCCCTCTTTTGAGATCTACTATATTGTCTAGAGAATACAAACTCCAATTTTCCCAACAACGGTCCACAAACTAAGATATTTGGGATTCTTGGTTTCTAGAGGTTATTCAGTTTTGTCTTTTTCTTTATTGTTGTAGTTGTCTATGAAAATCATCTATAAATTCTTCCTTCTTAATAACTCTACTAGCTCTATGCTAATCTTCTTGAGCTCTCCTAGACTACTAAACAAGAATATTTAACTGACTACGAATATCTTCTTTCTTGTTGTGAAAACCAATATTGGGTTCCAACATAGGTATAATATTTTCATGTACTTTGTAAAGAGGATTTCAAAAAGCCCTAAAACCTATCTCTAAACTAAGGAGAAACCTATTTATGTTTGGATGAACCCTAATCAAGGGTTGGCAACTCATTTCTTGTACAAATTCGTACTGTTGGAATGTATGCAACAGACTGTGAGTATTTTAGCACAGATTTTACTGGTTTTTAATCTTGTTTGGAGGAAAATCACATGGCTATTATCATTTTTTTGCATGTTGTACTTGTCTTATTTTTATTTTTTCCATTTTCCATGCTTTAGTTATAGTTTGTGACCAATTTTTGAAAGGTTTTGTAAATTTCTTCAAAGATACCTATTTGCTGCCAGTTTTGGAGTTGTATATCATGAAAGGGTTGTAGGTCTTGTTTCTAGTATGGAAATTCCATGATCTTCTATATTTCAAGGCTACAGACCCTAATGTATTATATTATTCAAGAAATATCCTTGAAAGTGAGTGCAAAGAATTCTTTGAGCAAGCCCTAGGTGAGCTATTCAATGCCCAGCTTGGGACTATCAACAAAGGAAGAGCTCTCGAAAGAAAAGCTTGAAGAATGAAGAATTTCCCTTCTAAGGGATTGAAGAGGGGTACAAGGAGGTTCTAACTTCTAGAGGAGGATTCTTGATGAAGTGTGGAAGGTGTCTTAAAAGTGGGGACAATAGGAAGCCAAGAAAACCCTACCAAAGCCTCAATTTTGCTATTTTTGTTGTAAGGCCTGTACGCACCTTGAGACCCTAAATATTTGTAAGTATGTGTCCTATGGATCAATTTTTCTTAAGGCTAGAGGTTTTGAAACTCTAAGAAAAAGGAGCTATTGTCCCTAGAAATCTGGGTGGAGGCCTAATTAGGGGTTCTCCTTGTAGCCCTTTTGTGAAGAAATCTTGAAATCAGGTACAAACCCATTGTTGTTATCCATTCAAGAATAGTAAAAGTGTTCCAATAACACCTTAGGACATCATGGAAACCTTGGTTGTAATGGGGAGTGCTATGGTATCCTAGTAGACCTATAAAACCTTTTGAGGGATATTGTTCGTAGAAGAGTAAGCTACAAGTTTGGACCAATTAACCTAGTGAGGAGGTTGGGCAAGGTCAAGGGATGTTATAAGTAGCAAGAGATCCTATAGACCACATAGGTGTAGAGAAAACACCAAGATACATATACAATATACAAGGTTGCATGGTGACAGGGGTACTTGGGGTACTTAGGGTACGGGTATGGGTACAGGTACAGGTATAGCTATTTTTTATTATAGGGGATGGGGGTACTTGGGTATGTCAAACTTTAAATTTAATTATAATTTTATATTTATAGAAAACCATAATTTATGAGTCGTGACAATGATTTTTCAAATTAAGAATAGTGATAAAGTTTGCAAATGTAATGTATTGTTTTTAGTTTCAAATTTGTTATATGTTTGTAATAATAATTTATGATAAATGTTTAGATGCATAACATAGAAGGTAGGCTTTAAACATGAACAAGAAGATCATAAATCATATGAAAATGAAATATTGCAAATGATAAATTTTTGGCTTTAACACTGAAAAGTTTATTATTGATCAATATTTTATCAAAGTTTCAAACTAATTAGGTATTGAATTAAGCTTGATAAACAAATAATAGAGAAGGAAAACTTTAACCATGAACAAGATCATAAATCATATGATGATGAAATATTGGAAATGATAAACTTATGCTTGAATAGTGATAAAGTTTATTGTTAATCAATATTCTATCAAAGTTTCAAACTAATTAGGTATTGAATTAAGGTTGACAAACAACGAGCTAATACACAAACAAAAAACCAAAAAAAAAATTTGAAATCTCAATCAAGGTCCTTAGCTATGATGCTCTCCATTGAGTACCTGGTACTTGGGATATGTGTACCTAGTACTTGGGTACATTGGTATGAGTACGAGGGGTGTGGGTACAAGTACCTATGCAACCTCATAATATATTATGATAACCAATAATGTCATACAAGAATGAACATATAATATGTTATGATAACCAATAATGTCATACATGAAGTAACATATAATATATTATGTTAACCAATAATGTCATACATGAAGGAACATATAATATATTATGATAACCAATAATGTCATACATGAAAAATCATATAATATAAAATGATAATCAATAATGTCATACATTAACAAACACATAATATATTATGATAACCAATAATGTCATACATGAGGAAACATATCATATATTAACCAATAATGTCATGCATCAAATAAATGGCATACATCAACTATAAAATGTCACATACATCAAATGTATATCAAATATGTACATTGACATAAAATCCAACATATACATCCACTAATGCCTATACATGTGTGTCTATCAACTAGATCTTCTCCTTCCCATGAGGGGAAGGAAACAAATCTCTAGAGGTCTTTGGCCATCATGTGGAGGGAGATGATGGGGATGATTGGGTCTTCCTCACATGCTCACTCATCCTCTTGTTGAGGCTCTTCTCTAACTCGAGCTGATACAAACAAAGTAGATATGAATCAATAATTATTATACATTGAAATCAAATATATTTACACACAAAATTAATTATTTTCTTACTACCATCAAATAGTCACTCTACAAGTCCACCTCAAAGGCTCATGGATGATTGGGTGTAACAAGACCCTACAAAAATTCAATCAATATAATCACTTATAAATAACATTAGAAATTTTGATACTAACTATTATAAACAACAACTAAAACCAAGAAAATTCTTTCATATCTAAGTCAATGGCTCTGAACTAGCCATAGTTGCAACCACTCCATGATCCATGGACTACCAAAGATGAGGAGGAGTCTCAAATGTCAAGAGCTAGATGTCATAAAATATATGTTACATGTAACATGAAACATGAAACAAATGTACCTCTATGAAGCTTGTATCATGTCTAGGCTCTATGTCCCTAGTGAATGTCAATGATACTATAGAGAACTAATGCACATGCATTAATTTATTTGTCAATCCTTCATATGATTACTTAATAAATATATGTATTAATTTAAATGATTAAATTGATACATACCTCTAGACTCATCGACGGGACAAAAAATGGGGCTAGGGGATTACTACTAGGGCCACCAACACTCTGACCCTGAATTTTGAACAATGTCAATACATGCTAATTAATTAGTCATTCACTATACATATGAAATGTGATCAAATTACTTTATTATAATTTTAATTTAGCTTTGTGTCAATGCCAAATGTCTCATTTAGGAACTGATTAGTAACTAGCCCATCATTCACACTATCTCTAGTATGACTGCCAAATGTGCATAATGTGCACATGTGATGGTGATGCACAGAAGGCTCCTCCTCAAATAATGGACTCATGTAATGAATGAGGGTATGTGTCAAAGCATTAATAGTCCCTAGAGTGCTGGCCTCTACATGTTCCTTCACAACTAAAAGAATAGTCACATGCTCACCCTATGGCTTGACCACAGGCACCCTAACTACATTAGGATTAGTACATTTGGACCCAATTTTTGACCAAGGTTCGTCACTATTTTTCTCGTCAAAATTTTGACCAAATTGTAGGTTGGTCAAAATTTCAATGAATATAGTTGTCAAAATTTTGAACAACTTGCAATTTATTTGTCAAAATTTTGACCAACCTACAATTTGGTCAAAAATTTGACGAGAAAAATAGTAATGAACCTTGGTCAAAATTCACCAAAATTGGTCAAAAATTGGATATAAATTTACTAGTGAGAGGAGGAAACCGTGCAAGATGATTCAAAAGCTAAGAAGGGTAAAAGAGCACAAGTTTTTAAACCCCAATATCCTAATGTTACCCAAGATATAAATAGATTTTTAATAGAATTAACACCCCCTACAAAGAGAGGAAAGGAAAATGTCACATAAATCAAGAAGAATAAGACTCAAACTTACCATAAAAGGAAGAATGTTTAGTCAGTAACTAAGCCATCAAATAAATAAAAGACTATTAAATGAGATGATAGTTAGAAGAATAAAAATGATGAAGATTCATTCATAGTTGTAAAAAATTAATCCCAAAAATTATTGATGGACACACCAAGGAAATATCATGGATTTGGGTCCATGTGTTTGATAAAATATAATAAGATAAATAAAGAAGACCAAATTAAGATAGGAATTTGTTGTTGACAGTATGTACTCTAATAAGTATGATACTATTAAAATTCAAAAACAAAATTCTAGAGGAACTATATCACAAACTAATTTACAATTATAGATATTCTCTTAACACTGAGAGACAACTAAGGGGAAATATATCTAGTTTTGTCTATGCCAAGCTTAATAGTTCCTAAAATGGACGAAGATATGAAACAACATAAAAGGATTTTTGTGACAAAAATAAGGTCACTGAAGATAGTGAAAGGGAGAACTTAGGAATTCAAATAATAAGGTGAAAATTGATGAAGATGATTTTTCATTTGGATGAAGAACCATAAAAAGGTGATAGTAAGAAACAAGAAGAATATGTACAAGTGGATAATGAAGATAATGTAGACGTAGTGAAGAAAGTAATTGATAACATCCACAAATGGAAAAGGGTAGTGGATAAAGAATGGATATTGTTGATAGTACAAATAATTATTATGATCATCCTATGAATAAGGATCGAGATGTCATGGATGTTGCTAAGAAACTAGATAAAGAGACTTCTATCATTGATTCGGTCACATGAAAAGTGTTGAATAATGCAACCATTTTGCAACAAGTTCATGATTATTCAGCCCTTGATTCAAAAAATAATAATGTAAATAATTCCTTTAATTATTTAACTACTAATGTTCCAACTAATATAGATGACACTAACAAGACCAACTAGCAACCAAAAGACATAATAATGATGAAGATCCTAAGGCAACTGAATAAAAAGATAAAGGTATTTTTTCCACTGAGTTAAATAAATATGATACTAGTGATAATACAATATATAGATCTATAGTGTGCATGGGTTTAGTTACAAAAAAAAACTTGGAAAGATACCAAAAAAGAAAAAGAGAATATAAAAGGGAAGGAGAAAGAAAAAAAGAAAGATATTCTAGTACAAACCATCGAGGAATAACGCAAACTATAGAAAGCTACCATAGAGCAAGATGTAGGCACCAATGCACCTAGACAACAAAAGGAAATGAAGAGAAAGGAAGGTAAAAATTCTAATGTTAAGACACAAAAGAAAAAAGAGGAGAAAAAGGATCTAATGCCATTAAAAATATTTCCAAGCACAAGCTTAGTTACTTCTTAGGAGAATAAGAAGAAGAATAAGAGAGATCATGTCACTTTAGATGAAGTTATAGTAATACCTCAATGTGACAAGAAGCTAAACTTGATCATAAAAAACTAGCAAAAAAGTGGTTTAAAAAAAACAAAAGTTGCACAAGGAAAGATGAAACAAGAAGCTAAGCATCAAAAAGTATTATGTAATGTTAAAGACATCTTACTAGAAATTGCCCTAGAGATAGAGTTGGATGATAAATCACTAGTATTCAATTAACTTGCATCACTTGTAGGGTACATGCAGGATCATGGTCAATCAAACTATGTTCTAAGTGGCAATAAAAAATCAGCAAATCAGGCTTATGTCAACTTCATGTGCAATTTTATACTTGTTATAAACTTTATATCAAAAAATAGAGAGAAATGAATCTCTAGACAATTGAATTTAGTTTGTAAAATACTGGGCTTTATATGAAAAAAATAAATTGATTTTTCAAAAAATTAAATTTTAATGCAATAGTACGAAAATTTTAGGACAAAAATAAGAAGTAGATGTGTGTCTGACAACCTTAATCAAAATAAATTGATAATATTTTTAAATAATATTCTAGATAGAACAAGTAGACTTGTGCCTAGATGTGACACATATTTTTGGCTATTTTTATTCTAAATAAATAAATAATTATTAATTTTCTACTTCAATATTTTGGAATAAAAGAACTCTTGTGTCTAACCACCTCAACTAATTCAAAACTCTAAAAAAAAAAATTTCCTTTTTTTTTCCTTATAGTAGAAGAAGGATAGAATGTGATGCATATTTTGAATCCAAAAATGTTGTACCATTTGAAAGTTATAGTTGTTTTTCTAGAAGTGTGTCAATCAACACTTTATACGTAACTCCATTAGAAAATAAGTAATAATTACTTATTTAACTCATAATTTGACAAACCTTAGATTTATGGAAAGCTAAGAACAATATAAAGAAACCCTTTTCATTTCATCAAATTTTGGTAAAAAAAAGGTTGTTAGCTACATGTTTGAAGTAAAAAAAAACAAGAACAGGCCAAAAACACATTTTGGAATATTTTTAAAGTTGAACATATAGGGTTGCTATCAAAATATATAGTAGGCCTTATAAAGGTATTAATTGTTTTCATTTAGTATAAGGATGGGTGGGAAAAAAGTTGGAATAGATTTTGAAATGGTTTAAGGAATTTTAGAACTACATATTTTTCAGATCGCCACTTTTTGGCACAACGTTATCTAGCACATACCCTGTAGAGAAAGTAAATTGCCCAGATGAAGATGCACAAGAAATACTGATGGAGATTGTTGGAATTTTATTGGGAATTTAAGATGCTGAGAGGGGAGGGAGGTGAATGAGGATTACTAAAAATTTTAACATTCAAAACAACCTAACTACATTCACCACATTATCCATCTCATATATAGATTATGCATAACATAACTTAAAACTTCAAATGCTGAAATAGATCTAACTATGTATCACATCCATCAACATGAAAATGTAAACACATAACACAAGGGATTTTGGTTACCTAGAAACCCTCCAAGGTGAAGGTAAAATTGGGGTGGGGATGACACCCATAAATCTTCATGACTGTAGTAAAAAAGTTACCCTATTAGGACTACAAATTTGATCACTTTTGATGATCTACCCTGTGAGGGGTCTACCATGTTAAGAGACTTATAGAGGCATGTTAGAACCACTCTATTAAGAGATTTATCTTGATTCATCTTCCAGAATGATTTATTACCTGATCCTTTGGTTTGCACTATCAATTTTGATCACAAATCTCCTTTTTCCTTTGTCTGATTTGATCTTCTATCTGATATACCTTTACTCTTCTCTTTATTAGCTTCACTAGGTTTGTAAACTTTGTTACTTCACAACTTTATCTTGCGGCCTTTAAAACTTAACTCCTTCACAAAAGAATTCAGAATACTTTTCTTCACGAGTGCATACATAATAGGGTTTGGATATTCCCTTATAAAGACATCTATAGATTCTTCTAGAATAATATCAATGATCTAGATGTTTCCTTTTTAGCCTCTTCATCTGATTGTTTGTTCCAACTTAATAGGGATTGATGATCCATGTTAAAATATGTAAAAATCATTGTAAAAAAATATATGATCATTAAATGTAATTTATATTTCATCTAAAAATGGTTTACCTCAAAGTTGGTTCAATTATAGACACTCTAGTTCAAACTATGTTATTCATCACATACTGTCTCTGATGCTTGATCATAACTATTCTTCTTATTGATACTCATCTTTAACTAACTTGATTCCTTCTATATGACTTGACATCCATATTCTCTATTTACTCAACATTTACTGAACTCATCTTGTATAGGAATACTCAATAACCAAAGATTTGCTTGGCTCCTATAAAGCTTGACATATATAGGATTGTTTACAAGTTTTTAAATAAGTCAATTTGTATAGATTAACTCACTCATAGTGATATCTGACCAAATCTTCCTTGTATATGACTAAGTCTTTGACACTAATAGACAACAAAACTAAAGAGATGAACAATCTCCCCCTTTTAAATTATTGGAGAAAATACTTTGTCATGATTATGTCATTACAACATAATTCAAAAATGATAGTACTCCCACTATACCTATGACTCGGTACTTATAAGACTAGAAAAATTGTATTTTACATAAATACTCATATATACAATACATATGTTACATGACTCAAATAATCTAATGTTTCTTATCATACCATTATTCTAACTTCAGTTCTTCATCTGAGCTCTACATCTCTGATTTGATTATTTCTAATTCAACATGTTGTAGTCATTTTCTTTCTTATCCCCTTTGATTTTGTCACTTATGTCTAATGGTGGGTCTGGGAGGATGAAATCAAACCATATTTTTCAATGAATGACTTATGATTTTGGATCATCATGGAAAGAGCATGATCCCATATGTTTTTGACTTATTCCAAAAATTGAATCTTGATCTTCAAATTTTCAACTAAGTCAATTAATCTATCACCAGTAGAAAGGTTATGATTAGTTTGAACTAGATCCTTTGTTGAAGCCCAATCTTGTTGCACGACCTCCAAATGAGGTATCAACATTTATTGTATGGAGATAAGTTTGGCCCTTATTCAACTATTTTTTGTGTGTAGCTCAACCAACCTCCCTTGTGAAAATAATAATCTATTGTAGTGCATTGAACTTGATCCAGCTGATTGAGAAATAGTGTTTCCTAATGATTTTAAATCAGGATGAGTCTTCTCAATGCTAACTTGGAATTCATTGGTCAATATGGGAATGTCATAGAGAACATTGTACAAATCTTGTATTTTCTTCACAAGCTCTTCTAGATTCTATATAGAAGTGTTGAAAGTTCACATTCCTAAATGAAATCATAGTAGAAACTTTCTCTGCTACCTTTTTCTCAAAAAAATTCTCTCACTAGGCCATTAATTTTCCATTTGCTTCTATATCCTTAGTGTTGACTTTCTCAACAATTTGCACTAAAAAAGAGATAATAGGGGCTTATTTATCAATATTTTGAATGTCAAATGCATCAATAAATATGTCTATAATATCATGCAATACTTGTCCTTTTTTTTTTCTCTCTTTGCATCTCCTATTGTCTCTTCTTCCTCACCAAAATATCTTGTAATATTACTATTTTCTCAAACATGAGATTCTTCTCCCAATTAGGAAATTCAATAGTTTCATCCAAGGTAACACCTTTACCTAGAGAACTACTTTTCTTCTTCTTTCCTTTTCCCTTCTTAGGAATGCTATTTCTCAGCCAGCTAGGGCTAGAGTGGGTTAAGTGGTTTCACCACTCGATCTAACATGTGTATCAGTGCTAGAGACAATAATAGTAGCACTCAACATGATTTTATTTTTAGGGGCTTGCACCTATTGTGCAAATGTGGGATCTGACATTGCTCAAGTTAAAGTGTGAAATTACACACTCGACTTCATCTAGGAAAATTCATTCTTATCTTCTTCTTTTTCCTTCTTCTTTCCTTTTAATTTGTCTCTTTGATTCCCTTAGCTAGAGGTCCTAATACTTGTGGTCCTTCCTCACATCTAGTAGATTAATCTATATTTGATTATTTATCTTGCTTGCTCTCCTTATCTGATGCCTTAGTTTCTTCCTTGTCCTTTTTTAGCTCCTTAGTGCCTATTGGATGTTGAGTAGGAGGATTTACAATTGGAGCCTCTATCTATCCTATGTTGCGGTAATACTTTATTTTTTGTATCATAGGAGATTAAGGTATGGTGAAATGAATAGGGGATAAATTTCCCTATTCCTATAAGATCAACACACTTGTGTCTTCTTCATAACTATGTATATCTTCAATAGTTACTTCATCCTTTTCACTCCCCTATACACCTCCTTTACCTCAGCCATTCTTGTTAGTATCTTCTATAGTTAATAAAAAAATACTCTTCTACAGTAGTTCATTATGTTTTACAATAGACTCAACTTTATTTTGTAATATAATAAATGTTCTATATTTAGGAACAAATTTATTTCTATACTTCTCCAAAAATATTGTCATTTTCTTAGTTCTTAACTTTGGCATGATTTTAGCTAATGTTCATTCTCTTATTTTCCTTTTAGTTATTGTTTCCTATTGCCACTTGGCATCAATTCTACTATACAATTCATTAGGAATATTTCTTCCTATCTCTATAGGTGTTAATTTGAATTTAGCCATCATCTCTTATATGGCTTCTTCTACCTTAGTGATATCAACAACACTTAATGTTCCATTATTGATAAATTTGAAATTTTTTAATCCTACAGATTTTTCTAATGTTGTCACATGCATCGTCAATAGTATGAGGCTTTATATCTACATCAACTTGGTAGTGATCTAGTTCATTAGATTAAATCCTCTCTACATCATCTTCTTCATCATATTTTTATGTTATCCAAAATTTTTTTCTAAATTTTGGTGACTAGCAATTTTCTCTTTATTGTGCTTGGGCCACTTCAACCTTCACTAGGTTTTGTAATCCTTGAAATGCCTTTCTTAAATAATGGCTTGGTACTAGCTGCTACTGCTACTCTGGTGGGGTGAAAAGTGCTAGGGATTTACCCTATTTTTCTATACTTTCTTCATCTTCCTCTTGTTGGTTTGAATTTTCAACTTGTCTAAAATCACAATATTTTATTGTGAAACTCTAGTTGTTGTCCTAAGCAGCTAGGGTTTGCAATTTTCATGAGGAAAGTTTCCCTAGAAAGAACCTAATTCATAATCCATTCCTTTATTTCTATTAAAAACCCTCCTCTTATTTTGAAAATTTTTTTGCACCTAAAAAAAGACCTTTAAATTTTTAAGGTGTGACCATTTGACCAATGTGATCACATGGTCGTCATGCACCCTGGCTCAATTTTTTTTTAGGTTGTGACAATGTGAAAAAATTAGAAATCCTTTTGATCACTTGGTCATAGTGGTTTTTTGCAAAAGGCCATTCGAAGTAGCAAATGTGTGAAATAGTCAAGGAAGTAGTTAGTTGCTCAATCATGTTGTTAAAAGTAATATTAGAATTCCAAGCAACGACCATGCAAAAAGAGGTTATAAAATAGTCATAACCCTTTTGGAACTTAAAATATTTTGACATGTGGAGGCATCTGAGAAGGCTTGTTGATTATAATAGTGAAGTTATGGTATGAATGTGCAACCAAGGTTAAAAGGTGCCAGTTATTGCTTCACTGCTAAAATTTCAAAAGGTTAAAGATAATGAAGTGACTCAGCGATCAGTTGTGATCACATGGTCGAAGCCTAAAAAGAATAACATCCTGAGATAACAATGAAAGAGAGAAACTATTAGTTTTGGTGGTTAAAATCCTTGATCACGTGGTCACGAGGATTAAAATATAACAACATATATAAGCTGTGATTGGGTGAAATAGTTAAGAACCTATTAAATATTTCTCAATCACATGGTCATGTAGTTAGAAAGCATATGAAAACTTAAGCTATAACTTGGTGAAGTTGTTAAAAAGAATGTAAAAGGACTAAGTCACATAGTCACATGGTTAAGTGGAAAAAGTGAAGTAAATCTTGTGACCATACAAACCCTTTGATTGCATAGTTGTAACACTAAAAGAGGTAGTCAAAGTATAAGCATAAGAAATGCTTAAATCTCTCTGTCACATAGTTAAATTTCAAAGATGAAAAGGAGGTTGTGACTAGGAAAAATAGTTAAGAGCATGTTTTAAGAAACAATAATCGCATGCTCATGCTTATAAATAAATAGAACAAAAGAAGGAAATGACCAAGAAATCAATCAATTATGAAAGATTTTGCATGGTCTCAAGAAAGAAAGGCTAATGTGAGATTATGCTGTGACCATGCAACATAGTTAGAAAGCTACTAAGATCAATGAAGACATTTAGTAGCACAATTAAGTGCATAGATTATAAAATAAGTTGTGAAGAAATGATAATGATTTCAAAATAGTGATCGCTGAGTCATGGGCTTAAGAGGGTAAGCATAAAGATAGACTGTGAAGTAGTGACCGATAGAATTCACATGATCTGGGATAAAAGTATAAAAGGGTAAGTAGACCTTGTGAATCTGCAAACAACCATGTAGTCTATAATGGTCACATGGTCAGGACATAGGTATTAATATGAAAATGAATATTAAAAGCTCATGATGATTAAATAGAGAGGTACTTTCTAAAGAAGTGCAAGAAGTATTTCAAAAGGCTAGCAACACAAGTGCTAAAAACCTAGATTGTGATAGTTTTTGAGATTTTGAGAATTTTCATGCATGCTGACATAAAAACACCATAAATGTTATTCTCTTACCCAAATTTCTATTAAAGAGCTGATATAATAGATTTCTAATTACAAAATTCACATAATTCAAAGTGAAAATTGAGCACAAAGTATTTTCAAAATTTTTAGTTGTAGAAAGATTATTTGAAGGAGTTGAATTCAAAAAAAAAGGTGCAAGAAGAGGGAAAGATAATTAGCCAAGTTGATGTTGAAAAAAATTGTCAAGGTGTTGAGAGGCCTAAGACCAATTTCACTAGCTTGTATGTTGAGGAATGGGTAAATTTTCTCCCACGTTCATCCCATGCTCAAACAATGAACTCCCACATTTTTAAGGATACATATAGTTTCTGTAGGGATGCCATCATGCCAAAAATAAATGGAAACAAAATTTTCTAGTATTTCTACAATAAAAGATTTGAGAAGCTACCAATCAGTAACCCTTTGATTAGGAACTTGACCAAATTGATTATGCCAAAGGTAATAGTTGATGTGGACCTAGTTATTCCTATAATCCTACAACTCATGGGCTTCATAGGCAAGACATGAGTATATTATGCAAATTGGATAGATAAAATTTCATTGAAGTCTTTGACTTTGGAGGACCAATGACAAGGCCTATTGAATGGGAGAAAATGAATGAAACATTCAAATATCAAAAAAAAATCTTTAGTAGGAAGGTCATGGAAAGGCATATCCCTAGGGCCAAGAGGGAAAAGGGTGAATTACCAAAGAAAGTAGGAGAATTTATGCCTCTGGATTTTTTTAATAAATACTTCCAATATACTATATTTGGAATTGATAAAGTGATTGGGATAGATGGCATAATGTATACCCATGGTTATATCTATATCATGGCCTTAGACATCCAGGATTCACATCACAATGTTGGGTATGACTTTGTGACACATATAATTGATGTGATGCACAATGAGATTCTTGCTATTCAGAAGAAAGATATGTTGAGATTTAAGTTCTACCACTATCCATTATTGATGCACATCATCCTATACAAGAGCATAGGGCACACCGGTCTAGACTTCATTGAATGGATTGAGGAGGATGGAGAGAATTTTTTTGTGGAGCTATGGACTCAATTTTGGTAGAGGTTTTATCCTTACTCTAATTCCATTTCTTTTTATAATGATTTTTTTTCCTGATTCTAATATGCTAGCTGACATAACAGATAGGGTTCCTAGGTCGGTAAAAATGTTAATAAGACTTTTTGCATGCCCATATGGGGATAAAAGACTAAGCTATGATTGGGCTAGTCTATTTCTTTTTTACAGTTTTTCCTTAATAAGGGATTTTGAATCCCCTAAGACCCCTGATGTATTAACTAGATATATGCTAGAAAGGTTGCAGAAATTAGAATTCTTTTGGCAATTGATCATGATGAAAAGGGAGTACTTAGGTCCCATATTAAAAAAAAGGGTTTCTTTTCTAGTACAAATGCCCAAATAAGGGATTTTTCTATAGTGAAGGATACAACTAAGGAATTAGATGCATGTATAAGTGAATTGATGTAACCCTAAGCCCCTGTTGTTGGAAATTTGATTGAAAAGATCATTATGAGAAGAAGATTGATTGCAAAAAGGGAGATTGTTGATAAAGAATATTTTCAATCATTGTTTTGCCATTGATGTCAAACCTACTATTTTCTGAAATGACAATTTCTTATAAGATCCAAGTGCTATCACTTAGTTGATTGATGAAGAGGATTTAATCAACAAGATGTAACAAAAGAACCTAAGGGAAACGTTGAGTTATGGTTTTGTAATAAAATGCAAGGATTTGTTAAGATAATGGTAAAATGATGTATTGATAATATACTTGAAGATACAAAGGTTTTCCACACTTAGAAATAGTGGAAGAACAAATTGTAATAAGGTTGACTACAAAGATTAACTAAGTTCATTAGTGAGTGTCAAGCAAGCTAGTTAGAGCCAAGCAAATTTATAGTTAGAGTCGAGCAAATGCAAAATCTAGTGTGTGCTGAGTGATACAGAAGGAGCTAAGTGTGTTTAGGTGCCGAGCATCAAAAAAAATTAGTGGATGTTGACTAAATCCATGGTAGGTGTCAAGCATCAGTAAAATGTAGTTGATGCCAAGTAACACAGTATGTGTCGAGCACTAGAATTTCAATAGTGTAGAGCTTCTACATTATTGGAAAAGTCAAAGATTCACCAGATCTGAGCTGACAAGTTTGTTACCTTGAATTTACTGAACCAAATGGAGGATAAGGATGATGAATTGGTGGTACAAAATTTTTGGTAAACCATTTCTGAGTGAATTCAAGAGGATTTTTCATGATGTTTCTAAAAGGAACAAGATATGGGTTAGATTCATTGAATCCTACCTAATCCATTCGAACTGAAATTAAAGGAGGAAAGAATTGAGTGGGAAAAAAAATTCTAGACTTCTATTTAAGGAGTCATAGGCCAAGAAGCAAGAGTTTTTGGTGTGCCAAATTACAAAGTGATTGAAGGGTGTCAAGGAGAAGGCATCAATGAGAAGAAGAACAGAGCACAGAGACTCTACTTTGATAAGTGGTCATAAAGGAGATTACACTAGCACATCAAGCATGTGGACTCAAGGAGACAAAGTTTGAAAGGAGAACAAGTTGTCAGAGCTGTAGAGACTAAAAGCTAGGCAAGTTGTAAAGAGCTGAACAAAGATTTGAAATCTACAAGATAAGTTGTGAATTGTGATCAGGTCAAAACCCCTTATTTTTACTCTCTAGCAATTGTATTAGTTAGGGTAAAATCTTATGGACTTAGTTTGTTTTAACAACCATTTGTAAATCCTTTAATAAGGTGACATTCCAAATGAATATTCTAAAAGTCCTCTAACCAAGCCCACTTGTAACAAGGTGGATAAATCCTTTAACCAGGTCACATTTAACAGTATGTTGTAGCCTTTAACAAGGTAGGCCTTTCATAGGGCATCACTTCAAAAGAGTGAGAATTGAGTAGCATGTTACTGGTGGTTTTTCCCAAATTGGGTTTCCACATAAATCACTATGTTATGTGTTGATCTTTTATGTGTTATGCTTGCATGTTGATTTACAGTAACTTGCTAAGTAGGAAAGTTTAAGCTTGGATGAATGAGTAGTTGAATGGGCAAACTACACTTAGTGAAAAAGTTTCAATTGGATATTTAGACCTTGAATAATTGATTCACCCCCCTCTTAGTTAATCTAAATCACTTCTAACAACTACAAGAATCTATAATCCAAATGATTTGGTTAGGCATGCCCTCAAGAAAATGAGGAAGTTCACTCTACCAAATAGAAAACCTTGTTGGGAAGATGATGTAATAATGAATTGTCTAATGATAGAGGATTGTAGAAACATAATCTTGAGGTGTAGAGAAATAATGAGGACAAAGGAGGCCATGAAGAGACTAGATCCTTCATTCAAGGGTTTCTACCATAAGGAGAAATACTTAGATAGGTAGAACAAGTTCCTAGATAAATTTGATGCAATAATGTCCCAAGTGCCTATAGAAATAATGGATAGAGTAGTACCTGAATCCCTTCGAAAAGAGGATGTGATATAGATATTAGTTGAGGATGATTAACTTGAAAGTTCATCATGGGTTGAGGGAGGTAGGAAAAAAAGGAAAGTGATAGAGATCCCTGAAAAGACAATGGAGAATAGTTTTCAAATACTACCAAGGGGAACTAAATATTTTGATAGCATCAAACACAATTTCATTATCTGGTAGGCAAGCCAAAATGAAAGTGTTTGTAATAAAGCTGGGCTTCTAGATAAAAATATTGGATGAAATATTAATCCAAGCCTAGTAGTTTATGAAGGACAATGACTTCAGAAATTCTAAAGAATTCAAGTCATGTTTGTTTAAAATTAAACAAAATGAACTTAGATTGCAACTGCAACTAGGAGATTCACCTAAGAAGACTACTAAACTCATACAAAAATTGCAAGAATATGACCCAAGAAGTAAAAATCTCATTGTAGATGAGGCTAGAGAGCTAGTTCAAAGAATCTGAATGCTACTTTTCCCAAGATGGGAGCTTAGCTCATCATTTATGCTTGACCAAAAAAGAAGACATGATGAATTAGTCTCATTTGAGGAGACAAACATCATTGGGGAGCTACAAGGGTCAAGATTTAATGTGGAGAGCATGAAAATGGTTGTGTGGAGTATGGCCCCTGAGTTAGGCAAGCCAACATTCACCCTAGGAAAATGTCATATTCTAGAATTTCACTACTCTATAAATTGACATAAATCAAAACTTGATGAATACAACATCATTAATGGGGAAAATAAAAATGGATATGGTTGAAGAGTAGTTGTATGAGACATATAACATATCGATTGATGCTAGGAAAAAGTATGAAGAGGAGCTCAAAAGACATATGTGATAGAGTAAAGAATGGCTAGCCTTGAGGATGAGGTAAGAAACTTGAGAAATGTTACAAGACCTATTACAAAGGTCAAGGACCAAGAAGCTCAAACTAAAATTGATGCAATAGATGTGGTTGTGAGTCAACAAAAGGAAATTGATGAATTGGATGCTACAAAAGAGGTATAAATCAGAGAGATGTAGAACCTGCTCATTCATAAAATAGGTGCTTTGAAATACTCCTTATAGAATGTACATAATAGTTATATTTATTTACAAGGAGCCAAGGTTCAATGCTTAGAAGAATTATCTTTTCTATCCCCTTTATTTACAACATGGGGCCCATATACACAATTATTTGATAGCCTTGTACCAAAGATAACACAAAAGAGAAAGTTACCAAAGTGATTAATTACTCCTGTTAGTTAATTAATTAAAGAGTTAAAGAGTTGAATGGTTTTTTCTTAGGGAAATTACAATTGGTTCAAAATAAAATGAAAACAATTTCCATAGGGACCCCCAATTTTGTACCTAGCATCATTAATGAGAATGGAAATATAAGGGAATAATAGGAATGGTCTTCCTCTTTTGATGAAATTTTGAAACATGCAAGGTTTGTTGCATATTGCAATAATGAAATAGATGTCACAACAGTCTATGATATGATTGATTTGTTATACAAAATTGAATCAGATATGGGAAAAGTTATTGCAAAGGTAAAGGCAATAATAGATGCAAAGTGGAACAAGTGCCTAGATGAGCTTAACATAATCATAGATGTCACCTGACCATATATTGATACTAATATTTCCATTTGGGAGGTTGTAGTTGGGATTAAATAATTTCCATCTAGCGATATTGACTAGGCATGCATAAAAGTCAAAGAATATCAAGAGGGAGGATAACTATTTGATAGAGACACTTTATCTTTGTAGTTCACCTACTGTGGGTGTGCTCCTGCTAGCAATTCTAGAGTTGATCTTGAACATAAGAACTAAAAACTACTCAAATTTTGGCTAACTCAAGTATTATATTTGTAATAGTTTTGTCTTATATGCAAAAATGGTGTAACTAGATTTTGAAATCATGTCCTCCCATCGTAAGCTTGTTGCAATCCTTGTTTCTATAAAAGTATTTCCAAGATTTGGAGTGAGGGTTAGAGTTTTGTTTCTTTTTAGTGATAATTCTATTTTATAGTCAATCAAATTTTCTTGTGTTGATTTTTATGTTATTTCAATGTTCTTGTATGAATGAAATACTTGTTAGGTCTTGGGTTATGTCTTAAGCCTTACATCTGATACATGTGTCATTCTCAAGAAGATTAATACAAAATGAAGTTACTAAATATCTATGTCCTTAAATTTTGTCTCTATTTTTATAGGTTTCTCACTATGAGATTAAATAAAAAAAGTTTGTTTCATTTAATGTAGGTTGGATAGGTTGTATATTAGTATATTGTTTCTTTTAATTCAAGAAATTAAGTAAATTCTTCTATGAATTGATAGGGTTTCTAAATATATGGAAGGTATGTCATAAGAATGGAATTTAGGGTTAACAATTGATATATTTGGTTGCTAGTCCATTAAATAGATCAAAGTTTACTAATATGACTCTATGTAACAATTGATAAGACACTAGTCATGAGTTAAAGTACAAATTGAAGTAGTTGTATAACAACATGGATCACATTTTAAATCAAATTAATATCTATAGTTTTTGAAAATGAATTATATGTTGGTTATTCACTTATTGCAATAGCTTTTGAGTTTGAAGTTGGCTACTATAATTCATCAGTTAATTTTAATTCCAAGAAGATTAAGACACCAAATATGATTTTTAAAGGATGTGCAGTGAGAGAATATGAAAAGATTATGAAATCCCTAGGTAAATACACCTTGGTTAGTAGAGCCTAAAGCATAGGAAGCAATTTTTCTTCGATTAGTTGGTCTAGATCCAAGTAAGTCTCACTATAGATGGTAAGTAGCTAAACCCTAGGTATCTCCTTATATGGTTTTTTGGTATTGTTTTAAACCTTTAAATTAAAACCCCAACAAAAATGGTGACTCTACTGGGTAACTATGTAATGAAACTCATTTTTTAAAATAATCCAATCTATGACATAAATTGTATGTCTAAAATAATTTCTCAGTCGTATCTTTCTCATGCTTGCATTGGTTGATTTTAATAGACAAACCTTTAGAATCTAATAAATTCCAATACAATAGGAAGGGCATGACATGGGTTGTGTTTGAATAGTGCCTTGTTTGCAAGACAAAGGCTACATTTCACAGAGTGCACTGTATTAAGATTATTCTTTGTTGGGCACTTGTGTCAGATATGTTTTCAAGGTTCTTTTTTTGTGATATTTTTTTATCTTCTAGCCATATTAAATTTTTTCCCCCTTCATTTGGTGGTGACTCAGTCAAAGGTTTTGTAACTAGTGCTATATATTTTGTGATTATTTCAAAATGTAGGTAGAGGGAAAAATACAAGGGCATTCACAAAGGCCAGTCAAGAAGTGCCTTTGTACATAGAGTTACCTCATGTGGGTAGGAAGAATAAAAATAAATAAAAAAGGAGGTCCCAACTAGACATGGAAGTGTAGAGATAGTGCGTGTACCCATTCACAATATAAACCATTAATAGAGAGAGAATCTTCATCTCTAAATTTTGAATCTGAGAACACTAGACTTCTAGGTGAAATATTCACAACCCTACTACCAAAAGAAAGTATCTACCAATATAAAATTATCTCTTCTATAGGATACATCTCTTTTAGGCCTAATGTGTCAAAAGAAGTAAACCAAAGGTGAAGGTATAAAAATACTCTGAATACTGGACCAAATCCTAGGCAATTCCCATACATTAACAAAAACCTCATAGATTTTGATTATCTAGTAGATTCAAAGAGCACCTCTGCTGACCTTGATGAATTGTTGTCAGAAATTGAAACTCTTAAGAAGAAGGCTATAGAGGAAGATGCCATACATATTTTTTCGGAAAAGGAAAAATAAATTATTACAATGAATTCTCTTATAAAGAGAGAAAGTCTTCTTAGAAACATATAATCTCTAAAAGAGGAAACTAGAATATTAGAGGAAAGATCTACTTTGCATTTAGACATCTTTGGAGATTTTGGAGAGATAAGGTTAAAAATTGAGGACCAAGAATGCCTTATAAGAGGGAAGGAAGGACATGTCATCTACCAAGTCCATCCCTACAAACCTATAGAGGAAAATGTCATAGTTCTGACCATTAAGAACCCTAATAAAGGAAAGAAAAAGGTTGTAGGGATACAAATAAATGAACCTTAGCTTACATATAAGAACCCTATCATTAAATTAATTGATTTAGAGTTGGAAAGAGAAAATAAAAAAAGGGAAGATCTGGCTAAAGAGTTGGAGAAAGTTGAAAATGAAGCAGAAGTTGTAGAGACAAGGAGGAAAATCCATTTCCTTAGATCTACTTCTAGCTTAGCATCTTGGCCTAATTTGACTATGCAAGCTATACCTTTTTTTCTAATCTGTTGACCTATAGTGAATGGTCAAATTTTGTCCTAGTCAACGCTAGCCTTCTCTTCCACAACTACTAGTCAAATAGCTACAACCCAATAAGTTCAAATACCTGCACAAAAATTGACAAGTTGTACCTAGTAATTCAAATATTTTAGGTTTTTAGAAGAGGCCTATTTACATGGAGAGATACAAGAAGATGAACTTTGTAAGTATCCCTTGTTTTCCTCATCCTATCTCAAATGACTTGAGAGATAAGGTTATTAAATTCTTAGGAAATAATGTTATAACTAGTGAAGATCATCTCAAAAAATTCATTGATACGTTAAATGACTATGAAGTGGAGTATGAGGATGTGGTTTTTAAATTATTTGTGAACTCAATTATTAAGGAAGAAAGGATTGATTTAGAAGGTTACTTGATGGTAGTATTGAGTATTAGTATGATCTAGAGAAGATCTTTAAGGAGCAGTATGGTGACAACACTAATGCAAATTTTATGTTGAACGAGTTTAATAACATAAAGAAAAAGTAGAATGAGTCAATATTTTATTTTAATATAAGATTTCAAAAGGGAATGTATAAGTTAAATTTCAAGTTATGAGACTAGGTGATAATGTGTATCTTACCACTTATTTCAATGTCTTTGATAATAATGTTGCCTATATCCTAAGAGATAAAGATCCTAGGACTTTAAGGGATGCTTTTAAGATTATTGACAACATTGAAAACAATAGGAGAGCATTTGGAAACCTTAGTAGAAGAGATGATCCAAAAAAATTCAATCCTAGGGGAAATACGAAAGAATGTGATAAGCCAATTACAACTAAGAATCCTAAAAATGATAAGATGGATCAAGTTTTCAATCTACTTAAGAATTTGATCCCACTAGAGATCCACACAAATATGCCAAATTCTAGTGAGAAGCCTAAATTCAATAACAACTATAATAAGCATACCAAATTGTAAAACTATCCATATAACACATAATGAAAGGATGGAAAGCCGATGCCTAACTCCACCCAAGGCACAAAGGATAAAAGTACACCAAATCCATTGCAAAGAAATTCTATAAATATGATGGAGGACATGCTTTTGTGTATTATCTACCAATCTCTTCATTCTCCTGACTATTGTATTGTTGTCTTATCATTTTCTACAAATGAAAAAACACAACCTAAAGAAGGTGATAGAGGAAAGAGCCATGAAGACATGGCATGTTATATGATTAATTTATTTGACAATGGTGAAGAATTTGATCTAGAAGTCTGAGATTGATGTTATTAATTAGACAAATATGTATCAATGGCATCATCAATAAGTCTTTTTAGATGATAAATATTAAAATGATGATAGGATGTACAACATGATATAATATGTTGGGCATATTAGATTGAGCAAGCCATCTAACGTAGAAATTGATAGAACAATTGTTGAGATGGTAGCCCAAGTTCATAGCACCTATAATCTTAGAAATATAATAGTTAAAATTTTTTTTGGAAAGGCCTTTGGTATTTTCATTAAAGACATAACTCATAAAATGGATGATGGGAATAAAGAGGATAATCCAATTGATAGTCAAAATCAAAGATAGTAAGAACAAGAAATGGGAACCTAAGAAGACAGTGTAGTTTCAAGGTATAGAGGCAATCAAGATGAATACACATGAAAACAAATCAAATTTTGATACTATTAGATACCTAGAGGAGCTTGTTGTTTAAGTATAAGTAGCCAAAGGTAATCTATTCAAACCTCTTGTATATGATCCTGTTCACATGATTTCTATGTTATCACAAATTATTGTTAAAGTCCCTTCATCTGAAATTTTTAGGATAAAAGAACATAAGACTAAAGCCCTTTCTTGGTCAGGAGGAATTGGGAACAATAATATTGTTGAAAGAGAGTCATCAATAGGGTAGGAAATACCACTTTTAGTAAAAGAAATGGAATACAAATAGGCATGTGCCATATACCTTAGCTGTATTAGGATACTTTATCTGCAACATAATTAGAAAACATTAATCCTTTCTTCTTTAGCCTAATCATAAATGGAAAAACCTTGAAGAACTACATGATTGATTTAGGAGACTCAAATACCATCCTATTAGTTGATACTCCTCCACAACATGGAATGTTTCTCTCAAGAAAATGGAGCACTACAATGGGAGGTAGCCTATAGTATGGCTTGTCTTTTGTCACATCTCACATAGGAGATAAATCCATCAAGGTTGACAGAGAGCCAAGATTTATTCACATGATTGAGGATAGCATTGATATAGATGCTACTTGTTTATACAAAGATAAATTCTTTTATAGTTGAGATTTCTATTCAAGAAATTGAAAAGATAGTCCCATTAAATTCAAAAGAAGCAACCAAATGCTTAGATTCTCATAATCTTTGGACTATGTATTTTGATGGGGCTAATTCTAAAGAGGAGTCAGGGCTGGAGTAGTCTTCATATATCTAGATAAGAATACATTTAGATATTCATTCACCTTGAAATTTACTTGTACTAATAACATAACATAGTATAAAGCACTTTTAATTGGAATAAAAGTGGCTGCAAACGATGGTATCAAGAAGTTGCATGTTATTGGCGACTCAAAATTAGTTTTGTCTCAGATTAAGGAGATATATGCATCCAAGAACAAGAGGTTAAAATAGTATAGGAATTTTGTTCTAGATTAGATCGAAGCATTTGATGATTTCACGATCTCTTGGATGGATATAAGTAACAAAAAAATGGCTGATCTACTAGAAAATGTAGTCATTAAGGCTAATGACATATCACGTTGGGGTTTCCAAGATTGAAGTGCAGAACAGACCATCCATTCTTGAAAACATAGAAAACTAGTAGGTATTTGAGGATGATAAAGATATTTTTAATTTTCTCTTAAATGAAGATAAATACAATGGATAGGAACTATATTGCAGCACTTTTGTTGAGGATATAGATGGGAAGGAGACCATCTTTGGCTAAGAAATCATACACATGAAAAAAAACAAAATTCCTAAAGGATTAGTGGTTTTAGAGAATGTTGCTAACAATTGGGACATAGTTCATCTAGAATTCAAGGACAAGAAACCACAAGAATAGGAAGAAATAAACCTAGGGACTAATGAGCCCCCCAAAAAGGTATACATAAGTAAGGATCTCTATCCTATAGTAAGAAAGTCCCTAGTTGATTTGTTAAGAAAATCAATGCATGTCTTTGCATGGTCATATGATGACCTTAAGGCTTATAGGGAAGACCTTTTTTAGCATATTATACCACTAAAAGAGAAAGTCAAGCCCTTTAGAAAAATGCAAAGACCTGTTAATCCTACATTAGCCCCCAAGATGCAAGAAGAGCTTATGAAGATGAGGGATGGGGGGATTATTAAGCCCACCAGGCATTTTTTATGGGTGTCTAACCTATTGCTAGTTCAAAAGAAAAATGGTGATGCTAGGTTGTGTGTTGACTTTAGGAATTTGAATGTTGCTTCCATGAAAGATAACTATGACATGCCTAACATTGAAGCCATGTTATAACAATTTATTGGTTCTAAATTGATGTCCATGATTGATGGCTTTTCTAGGTAGAACCAAGTGTTGGTTGATGAAAAGGAGTAGTTCAAGATAATCTTTACCTCTCCTTGGGGAGTATATGTATATGTTTAGATGCCTTTAGGCTTGATAAATGTCAGAGCTATATTCTAGAGATCCATGGATGTTTCTTTCAAGGAATACATAGATAAATTCATGGTTGTTTACCAGGATGATCTGATAGCTTATTCCAAGAAAGTTGAAGATCATTGCAAGCACTTAGAAAAAACCTTTATAAAAGCTTTGGAATATGGAGTCTCATTGAACCCAAAGATGTGTACCTTTGGAGTAACAGAGGGAAAATTTCTTAGCCATATAGTATCTAAAGATGAAGTTAAAATTGATCTAGAAAGAGTGACAATAATAGATAAGGTTCCTAAACCTAAAAATGTCAATGGTATTCAGTCTTTCTTTGGCCAAGTTAGATTTTTAAGGAGGTTTGTGACGAATTTTGTTGAGATCAATAGACCTATTAAAAAAATTCTTAAGAAAGGGGTAGTAATTAATTGGGAAAGTGAACCATCTACTACCTTCCAAAGAATCAAAGATATTATAAAAAATGCACTAGTGATGAGGACACTAGATTATGCAAATCCAATGCATATATTTTCTTTTTCTTCCTTATGTACCATTGCAGAAGATTTAATTCAAAAGAATGAAGAGGGTATTGAACAATATATTCTATTTTTTAGTAAGTCACTCTAGCTTGCAAAATTAAAATATGAAATTAATGAGAAACAAGGATATGATCTTGTCAAAGTCGTCAAAGCCTTTAGATGTTATTTAGTAGGTGCTACTATTATAGCTTTTGTGCCTAGTGTAGCAGTCAAGGACATATTTTCCCAAGAAGAAGTGTTTGGTAGGAGGTGCAGATGGATTAATAGAATCTAGGAGTTTAACATTGAAATTCAGATTTAAAAATTAGTAAGAGGCTAGGGGTTAGCATAATTGATGGCTCAATCAAATTTGGATGCTAATCAGATAAATGTTGTAGAGGAATACCATAGAGAAAACATAGTGATAGGGATGATTATGATTGGTACAGAAATGTTATATATTATTTATAATATATGAAGTCTTACTCTCATTTGATTGATGACAAGAGAAGGTCTATGAAGTTACAAACAATTAGGTATATTATTGTCAAAGGGAGCCAATGGTGGAGAAATTTTGAATGAATATTGTTGAAATGTATTGATCATAAGGAGTCAGAAAGGGTACTCACAAAAATGAATTCAGGAGTATGTGGAGGTCATTATATGGAAAAGGCTACTACTAATAAGGTAATAAGAGTTGGCTTCTAGTGGCCAAGCTTATTCAAGGATGCACATGTTCTAGTCAAAAGATGTAATTCTTGCTAGAGGTTTGCTGGAATTTTTATATATAAAGGAAATACCCCTCTAAAGTTAGTAGAAGTGCAAGCACCTTTCCAGCAATGGGGAATGGACTTAATACATGAAATATCAACTAACTATAGCACTGGTTATTCATGGATACTAGTAGCAATAAATTACTTTACAAAATTGGTAGAGGTCATTCCTAACATGAAGGCTACTACTAAAGTGGTGAACAATTTTCTACTTAAAAATATAATAACTAGATTTTGGTGTCCTGAAAGAATAGTAACAGATAATGTCATGTGTTTTAGGTGAGAAGAATTTATAAAATTTTGTGACAAGTATGGTATTACAAGGTCAACATCATCTTCCTATCATCCTTAAGGAAATGGGAAGGCTAAAACTACCAACAAAATTCTATTGAAGATTATCAAGAGGACACTAGATGATAATAAGAAGGCAAGGGATTCCAAACTTCATCTAACAACTTGGGCTGACAAAGTGATAGCTAAGAAAGCAATAGGTATTTCATCTTTTGATTTGGTGTATGGAATCCAAGGAAGAATTCCCTAAAATAATCTAATAGGCCTATACAATTATATCCAGATGTAAGATGATGATATCATAGATGACATGTAGGAAATAATTGATGAGTTGGTAGTACTAACTAAAACTAGGAAGGAGGCCTCTACCAGAAATGCAAAGTTGTAGTTGCAAGAAAAACACCTATATGATAAGAAGAAGGTGTCTAAGAAAATTTGAGCCTAAAAGTCTAATCCTGATGTGGAATGCAAGGATTGAAGACAAAGGAAAGAATGGAAAACTTTACCTAGTATGGCTTGGCCCATACTTGATTGAATCCACATTGGATCAAGATTCACATATTTTGAAAGAATTCTCAAGGACATATTCTTGAATTTCCAATTCATGGACAATTCTTGAAGAAGCACTTCTATTAGAGGTACTTTTATCTCCATGAATAGTAGTTTAGGTCTATGTACAAACTATAAATCTTGTACATATGTGTGTTTTTCTATATATATTTGTTGTGTTTTCTTGCGTGTGTGTTTCTCTCTAAAAAGTTGTCATTTTCCAAGTGTGTGGTCTTCTCAAACCAAAAATTATGAATCATTATATCGATGCCAGCTATCCATCATCCCTAAACAAAGCCCCTATTGGCCTATATTTTTGCCTAGTCTAAGATCCTAAAATTTCATTGTGAAAAATCTAATTCTTCTCCTAAGAAGTTGGGGTTTCCAATTTTCATGAGCAAAGTTTTGCTAGAAAAACCCTAGTTCATAATTCATTCCCTTATTTCTATTAAAAATACTCTTATTTTGCAAACGTTTTCACACTTAAAAAAGACCTTTAAGTTTTTAAGGTGTGACCATGCAACCAAGGTGATCGTATGGTCATCACATGGTTTGTCTCTTAACATTTTTTTGTTGTGACTGTGTAAAATAGTTAGAAATCCCTTTGATCAGTTAGTCATAGTAGTTTGTTGCAAAAGGACATTCTAAGTAGAAAATGAGTGAAACAATCAATGAAGCAGTTAGTCACTTAGTTGTGTTATTAAAAGTGATGTTAGAATTCCATGTATTGATTGTGCAAAAAGAGATTATTGCATAGTCATAACACTTTTGGCACAAAAAAATTGACATTTGGAGGAAATGCCTACATATTATAATAATGAAGTTATGGTGCAACTATGCAACTATGGTTAAATGGTGACAGTCATTATTTCCTTGGTAAAAGCTCATAAGGCTAAAGATAATGAACTGACTCAGTGACCAGTTGTGATGGCATGGTCAGAGTCTAAAAAGAACTACATCTTGAGATAATAGAAAAAGAGTAAAACTTTAGTGTAGGTGGTTAAAATCCTTGATCACATGGTCGTGAGGCTTAAAAGATAACAAAAGATATAAGGCACATATGGGAAACAAGCTTAAGAGCTTGTTAAATTTTTCTCAATCATGTGATTGCATAGTTAGAAAGCATATGAAAAGTTAAGCCGTGACTTGAAAAAGTTTTTAAAAAGAATGCAAAAGTGGTAAGTCACATAGTCATGTAGTTAAGAGAAAAAAGTGAAGTAAATCATGTGACCATGCAAATACTTTAATCACACAATTGCAACATTAAAAGAGGTAGTCAAATTATAAGCATAAGAAATGCTTAAATCATTCAATCACATAGTTATATTTCAAAGATGAAAAGGAGGTTGTGACTAGGCAAAATAATTAAGAGCTTGTTTTAAGAAACAATGATTGCATGGTTGTGCTTATAAAGAAATAGAAGCTAAGAAGGTAGTGACCAAGCAATAAATCAATTATGAAGGGTTTCACATGGTTATAAGAAAGAAATACTAAGGTTAATATTATGTTGCAACCATGCAATGTATTTGGAAAGCAGCTAAGACAAATGAAGGCCCTCAATTACACAGTTAATTGCATAGACTATAAAATAAGTTGTGAAGCAATGATAAGGCTTTCAAAAAATTGATCATTGAATCACAATCTTAAGAGGGTAAGCATAAAGATAGAATGTAAAGTAGTGACTAAGGGAATTCATGTGATGATGGACAAAAGAATAAAAGGCTAAGTAGACCTTATGAAGCCATGAACAACCAAGTAGTCTATAGTGGTTGCATGGTCACAACATAGGCCATTAACATGACAATGAGTGTTAAATGCTCTCATGATGATGAAAAAGATAGATACTTTTTGAAAGAGTGCAAGAAAGATTTCAAAAGACTGGCAGTAGAAGTGCTAAAAGCTAGATTGTGACACTTTTGGAGTTGAGAATTCTCATGCATGCTGACATAAAGATAACATAAATTTTATTATCTTTCTCAAATTTCTATGAAAGACCTAATGTAATATATTTCTAATTAAAATATTCATAGAATTCATAGTGAAGAAGATTGGGCATAAAGTGTTTTTAGAATTTTTAGTTGCATAAAGATTATTTGAAGGAGTTGAATTTAGAAAAAGTGGCACAAGAAGAGGGAAAGATAATTTCCCAAGTTGATGTGGAAGAAAATTTTGAAGGTGTTGAGCAGCTTAAGACTAAATTAGCTAGCTTGTATCTAAGGAATGGGTATATTTCCTCCTAGGTTCATCTCATGCTCAAATAATGAACTCCCACATTTTTAGATTATCTATAGTTTCTATAGGGATGCCATCATGCCTTAAATAAATGGAAATTAACTTTTCTAGTATTTCTATAATAACATATTTGAGAAGCCACCAATTTGTAACTGTTGCATTAGGTACCTAGAAATAATGATTATGCCAAAGGTAATAGTTGATGTGGACCTAGTTAAGACTCTTATCAAGTCCTATAATCTTACCACTCATGGGTTTCATAGGAAAGACATGAGTATATTATCCAAACTAGATAGAGAAAGTTTTATTGAAGCATTTGACCTTGGAGGACCAATGACAAGGCCTATTGAATAGGAGAAAATGAATGAAACATTAAAAAAATAGAAAAGTTTCTTCAGAGGGAAGGTCATGAGAAGGCATATCCCTAGGGCCAAGAAGGAAAAGGGAAAGTCACCAAAGAAGGTAGGTGGATTCATGCCTTTAAGTTTTTCAAGTAATACTTCCAATACACTGTATTCAGAATTGATAAAGTGATTGGGTAAGATGGCACAATGAATGCTTTGGTTATATAAACATCATGTCCTTAGAGATCCAATATTCACATCACAATGTTGGGTATGACTTTGTGACACACATAATCAATGTTATGCACAACAAAATTTTTGCTGCTCGAAAGGGAGATATCATTAGTCTAATACCATTTCTTTTTACAATGATTTTGTTTTTTCTATTTCTAATATGCTAGCTGACATAATAGACACAGATCCTAGAAGGGTAAAAATGTTAATAAGACCTTATGCATGCCCAAATGAGGATAGAAAACTAAGCCATGATTGGGCTATTCTATTTCTTTTTTATAGTTTTTCCTTAATAAAGGTTTTTGGATGCCCTCAACCCCCTTATGTATCACCTAGATATATCCCAAAAAGGTTGGGGCAATTAGAATTCTTTTGGAAATTGATCATGATGAATAGGGATTACTTAGGTCCCACAATAAAATAGGGTTCCTTTTTTTGCAATTTACAAGTGGGAAGATTTACTTCTGAAAAGGGGGGTAAATTAGAAGTAACAAATTTTAACCTCTAAAACTTTTAACTGAGATCATTCACATGAATCTAACACATCCACTTAACATGAAAATAAAGACATGCATGAAAATGGATAACACAAGATTTGGTCACCCAGAATCCCTCCAAAATAAGAAGGTAAAACTGGGGTGGGGATGATACCCACAAATTATCATTGTACCAATATGTAACTAATTTAGGTTACAAAGTTTGACCACTTCTAATGGTCTACCCTGTGAAAGGCCTACCCTATTAAAGCTAGCTTTACACTCTATTAAAAGTGACCTATCTAAAGGATTTACAAATACTCACTTGGAATGTTACCCTGTTGAAGGATTTATAACCCTATTAAGGATCTACAATATAGTTGTTAAGCCAACCTATTATCATAGGATTTTCATTCTTAATACAATGACTAGAAAGTATTAGAATGTGTTGACTTGATAACTTACAATCTTCTATTGCTGATTTCAAATCTTTGTTCTGCTCAGTCTAATTTGATCCTTCTTGATCTAATTTGTCACTACTCGTAGTGCTGATATTGTGTTCTAACCAATTGGATTCTTCAATGATGCTCTTCCTTCTCTAATTCCTTATACCCTTCTAAACTTTGCTAGCATTCTCCCATTAAAATCTCTTACTATTACTGAATTATGGGGTATTGACCTCCTTATAAAGGCTTTAGAGACTTAGGATTAGAAATAAATCTATGATCAATATTCATTCTTCTTTTCCTACTCAAATTTTTATAGTTTTCTTATTGGTTGCATGTCTTCTCCATTTTTCTTATTGGCTACATGCTGATTACATAGGGAATGTAAAAGATTTGATCTTATCTTTTAGATCCTTCAAGATTCATCTTGAGTCATCTCAAAAATGGTTTACATTGGATTTTGTGAAGGCACAGACTCATATGTTGATTCTATGTTACTCAATAGTTACTGATTGTTGATGCTCGACACATATAGGAATTCTATCTAGCTCAGCATCTATAGTAACTTTGTCTTGCTTGGCATCTATACTTTTGTTGGCACCTATAGTGACTCAACATCACTTATCACTCAATACTTGAAACTTGCTTGACACTTGAAGTTTACTCAACACCTATTGAATTTCTAGCTCGACACATACTATAGCTTGACATCTATATCATTCTCGATATCAACTTAGAAATTGGTTAAGTATGTTGACACTCAATTGTCAAAACCATTCTGAGACCAAAAAACTCCCCATTTGACATGAGTGTCAAAAACACTTACCTAAGCATTATGAATATGATCTCTATGAGTATAATACACATCCTATTTGGCATATGTACAAAACCTCAAAAAAACTTGTTCAAAATTTTGTAGAAGACTATATACCTCAAAAAACTTGTAACTCCCCCTGAGCTAATGTGCCATTTTTGTATCCACAATTCTTTAAGCTGAATTTGTATCATGTTGATGCTTCTGATACTCTTTATCTTTTTCTTGTCTACTCTATTTCTACTCCCCCTTTCACACATCTCCTTGTAGTTTTTGTAACCTTGGTTGTATCTCCTTATTTTTTTTTAAAACTCAAAATTTGATTATCTCCCCCTTTGGGTATATCTCCTCCTTTGGGTTCCATTTATTAACTCCCCATTTTATTATATCTCCCCTATTCTTTATTTCTCCTCCTATATTTATTATATCTCCCTCTTTTTGACACTTATGTCAAAGGTTCCTAAGAATGAATGGAATACTTAGCCAAAAAGGTTTTATTTACCTCCATCATAATTTTTAGAGAAGCATCCAATTGTCCAATGCTATTTCTAGTGCTTTGAGCTAGATGGCTCTCTCTATGGCAAGGTGTACCAGACCTTCTAATGTAGAAAGATTTGGATATGTCTTTGAAACATTCTCTACATAAGCCATCTCTTTATGAAAAACTTCCATGTGTGGGCTGATTGTAGACTATATCTCTATCAATTTGGCCTTAATATTAGCCTCATCTACTATTAGTATAGCTAACTCCTATTGGGAATGAAGCATTGTGGCAAAATGCTTCTCACTTTGAGCTAGAACCTTTGGTAGTTGTGTGCTTGATACCTTGAGGTTCCTCTCCAGGCTCAATATCCTTTGGCTAGTCTCTTGTGTGAAATATGAGGAAACACATAGTTTGGAATACAATGAGAATATGTTCTCAAGTATTATTTTCACCTTCTCAACTTTCTTAGCCAGTTCTACTTGTGACAATTCTATTTCACCATATATTTTCTTATTCACCTTCATTTGAAATTTCTTCTTAGACTATTCAAGTAATTTAACATTAGTATCTAGGTCTTCATTTTGTACCTAGTCCACTATATTGGATAGTTGCTCCATGATGGGCTTTGTTTCATCAGGTACTAGCTAGAAAAAAGTATCAATAAAGACGTCTTTGATTTCAATCAGTGTTTGCCTCTGCCTATACTCATTCTTGAGTATTTCTTTCTTTTTCTTCTTCTCAAATGCCTCTTGCACTTCATTTATCTATGCTATGTTCATTTTTTTGTAGTCATAACTTGGTATGACTATCTCTTCATCAAGTGCAGGGTCTCCATAGTGAAGTACCCTTGCTACCTTGGAAGTGCTTGATCCTAGTGCTAATATTTATAATGGTACTACATCAATGCTCAACTATTTAGTAGGAGTCCCTATAGTAGGAAAATTAACTAGGGTTTGTATTGCCTCTTGTTCTCTCTCCTTAGGGATCTGCTCCTCTTCCTTGTCTTCTTCAATTTTTCCTTGATCAATTAAAGTGATTAGAGGAGGTGCACCTTGACTTTGTGCTATAGGAGTAGAGGTATCCTTCTATCCTATTTTCTCTTTTTCTTGCTCCTTGGTAGTTGAAGTTACTGTCACTATGGAATCAACCTTAGTAGATGCATCTTGTGCTTATTGCTCTCATGGTTGTCCACTTGTAGTTATAGGAGGTTGTGAAGGTGGTTCTTGTGTATTCATCTTCTCCTTGATAATATCAGCTACTACCTTTTGTAATTCCTCTACACTCAATAAAATAGGATTTCTACACAACTATGATTGCAAAGTTGTTTGGTGAAGGATCTTTCTAAGATCCTCTGTAGTTAGTGGATTAATGTTCTAACTTGATGTATCAAGAACATTCTTCACTATTACTATTTATGTAGGTGTAGGTGTAGTATGTGGAGGACTATGTGGTGGTAGTTGTGTGTCTTGCACACTTTGTTTCTATTACTTCTCTTCAGCTGTTGCCTCATCACCTTTTTGTGTTTACTTTTGCACTGCAACATTCTCCTTTTCTTTCTCTATTTCTTCTTCCTTTTCATTTTCCTCTCCTTCCTCATCATCATTTATTCCCTCAAAGGGATCTTCTTGTCGTTTCTTAACTATTTGGAGACCATATATCACCTCCCACATAAGAGTGGATTTCTTTAGAAAATCATCAATCTTATTTTGTAGTATACTAAAGGCTCTGTATTTGGGTGCAAACTTTCTCCCATGTTTCTTGTTAGCCTTTCTTATTTGACCTTTAGTGAGGTCAGACATTACATGAGCCAAAGTTGGCTCTCTTATTTCTTTTTCCATGTTTAGGCAATAATGCCATTTATTCTCTACTATTGAACTTAGCTCTTTAGGCATAGAATTATCAAGTTCAAGTGGAGTAGTCTTGAACTTGGCCATCATAGTGTAGATAGATTCTCCCACTATGTTTTGCCCCTCTCTACTTAACTTATTGAAATCCATGGTCTTCAATCCAATTAAATTTTAATTATCCCTAATATTGTCACAAACATTTTCTAGGTCAGATTTAGTGGTGTGACTTACCACTTTGAATTGTTTAGTATCAAATTTTTTTCTTTCCTCATCTGACTCTAGGGGTGCCACATATTTGCTTCTCTTTTTCTCAGCTAGCCCTCCTTGCTCTATGGCTTTCTTCTTTTCCTATTCCTTAGCCACTTTTGTTGTTTCCCTTATATCTGCCCTTGTGGTAGGCTTGGTTGGGCTTAGCTTGGCTACTATCTTCTTGCCTTTTGGCTATGCTCCAAGCTATTTCTATGCTTTTCTCTTCTTGGGTTCTACCTCAGGTGCTTCCTACTCAGCACCTTCTTCTTCCTCAAGACCCTCATCTATTCCTTGGGTTAATGCTAGTGGCCCTTGCTCCTATTCATCTTTATCATCATTTTCCTCTTTATCTTCTTCTTCGTCTACCTCACTTGCCCCTTCACCAAATTTAGCTTTGAGATTCTTCACTAATTTATCCTTCTTCTTCAGTGTGGAGGTAGTCTTTAATTCCATATCCACTTTTGATCTAACTAGTCCAGGTCACAATAGGTGTATAATAATCATGCTCAAGTCCATGCTTAGGAATAGTGTATTCAATCTAAGGATTATTTTTCCCACTACGAGATGCATTTAATCTTGTCAACCCAAACACGTATACTTAAAATGGTTAGAAAAATATGTGCACTAGGTCTCTTAATGAGTCATTATGCTTATTCTGCAGGAAAGTAAAATGCAAGGAAAAGAACCTACACTATTGCTATAGAAAACTAACATGCTTAACTCTTTACTGAAATGAATATTGGAAATGTAATGAAATACTAACATATATTCCAACTCAGTTCATCTACTATAACTGCTCTCATAGATGCTGCAGGAATACTCACAAAGTATGATGCTATAGGAAGGAACTTAAAACTTCTACTTGCAATACTAGAAATGCTTGAAAATAAATCTATACTACTCTAATATAATCCACCTCCAAAGTGGGCCCCCTTGGTTGGCTTCTACTAATCTACTAACACAAGATATAAGCCAAAAACTATTTCATTACATTTCAGAAATTCATTACATGGGAACAATACATAGAACTATAAAAGCAACTCACTGCAAAAGCTAACAATTTTTTTTCATAAAATTTCTTATTCTAACCCCTAACACAATTGGTCCAATCTCTATAAATAGAATATTTATGCTTATTCTAGAATAGAAGAGAAAAAAAATAGCTATAAATCTGTAGGCCAAAAAGAAGGAAAGATAACAGCTCGAGGTAGGAAGAAAAGATAATGGCTCAAGGTGGGAATAATAAAGTCTAAACAACTACTTTGACATGATAATAAATGTAGAGAATGTAGTAAGTCTTCATAGCTCCTCCATACTCATAACTATGTGCTTTGGTACCATTATTATTTTTCTCCACCATGGCTAAAACTCAATGTCTTTTCTCCTTGAACGCTATTAGCTATCTTCAACATTCATCTTTGAATTCTTTCAATCATATTCAGCTTCATTGCTAATAGGTTAGTTACAATGAAGATATATTTGAAAATAAGCATTATCAAATTAAATTCAAATATAAGAACACACATTCTGATGGTTAGATGAAATATTGCATCATATATATAATATTGGCAAAAGATGACATACTATCTACCCATAGGTTAATCATTGGTTTAGGTAAACATAAGTTCACAAATATCTTGATGAAAATAAAATAGAGTGTTTAACAAAGTGTTTAAAACTATCATAAAATAGAGGCAATAATTAGCCTCATCATCTGCCCCCTGGTAACCTGATGCTTGTCCTCAAGCATTGCATTTCCTAGTCAGTGACCTAAATTCCCCAACTTCAGTCCTTCTTTTCATGCTACTCTTGAAGGTATAGTAGAATCCTCGTGTTCTTTTTCCAAACCTCCCTTCTATTGTCCTCTTATAGCTTGTCAATTCTATTAGCATTAATATCATATAGGGGCTACATGAGCATTAGAGGTTGCATAGTGAGTGGGCACCATAGTTCTAGTCTAGCCTATTTCCCTAACTCTAGATACTTTGGAGCTTGGTGAAGGGTAGCCTTCAAATTGATGGGACTATGTGGCTTTGACCATTTATGTGTCTCAAGAAATCTAGCCCATCTACTTTTGACACCAATAATGGCTCTTTTGAAGGAAAAGTACGGTAAGTTCTCATAATCTGCATAGGTCTTGGTTCTAGTAGCAAAGATTCTATCCCTAACTCCCTTGTTTTTATCCCCATAAGTTAATCAAAACCAATCCCAAAGAACTTCTTCTAGTTTACTGCTCTCAACTCTTAACGGCAAGGGCTCTATCCTTTCCTCATCTCTATAATTATTCAGTTGCCTATCATAGTTTGCTTCATTACACATCTAGGACATCAAAGCCCTTAGATGTATATCCCCTATATAGAGTAAAGGATTCCATTGGGTTTCTGATGGGATAATAAAATTATGCACATATCATTCATAGAGAAAATTCTACTACCAAGATGGCAGAGTCTAGTATAAACCATAGAATTCCTGGGCTGATTTGAATTCAACATTTATATTCTTAAAGGTTAGGATAAGTTGGAATAAAAGAATTTGTTCCTTTAAATAGAGAGCATAAATTCATGGTAGTGGTCTACAAGAAAGTGGTTGATCAACCAATTTGAGGGCATAATCCATCATTTGTTTTTGATTTGCTAATTGCTCTTTCAAATCTGTAATTTCTACACTCAAAGACACTATGTCTTTCTTCATTCTCTTCCTCTCTTCTTCCCATGGGGCTATAGAAAACATATGTTGTCCAAACAACTAGAAAAAATATTTTTGTAGGGTAATAGAACCGTTGTCCTCTACATGGTTTCTTTTCCTCTTTTTCTATTCCCTCCATAAATGTTCTACAAAATCAATAAGACATGTTGATCTATAGGGAACTAGTGTAGTGTTTGAGTAAACTTTCTTAGGAACTATTTCATCTCTACAACTTGAAGTACCTAGTTGACCTTTTGAGGTATCATTTTGATTTTCATTGACTTCAACCCTACATTCTTCATTAGGGTTTTTAGGAATGTTTATAGTTTTAGGATGAGGAGGAGAGTTATTAGGAATAATTTGATTGGGGATTCTTTAGTAGATGGCTTGGATGAAGTGGATTCTTTAGAAATTTTTCCTCTAATTTTAGGACTTCTTCTTACAAGGGTTTCTTTTGGTATCATAGCCTTCCGCCTACTTCTTCCTTTTGGTGTCTTTGATGTAGGAGTAACTACTACAGGACCTATCTTAGTTATCTTTTGCCACATGACTATAGGGTTTGGATTTTCTTTTACTAGAGTAGAGATCTCTTCTTGTAATTTCCATTTTCTGTTTGCTCGGCTAGAGGTAGGTTTCTGGGTTTCTTGAACAAGTAGAGGCATAGTTTCTTGCACATTCTTTTGCACATTTTCTTGGACATTTTTGACTTCATCATCTTGAGTGCTTTGCTTAGTAGGTTCATTAGTGGGAACTACATTGTCCTCATTGGGCTATTCATTAAGGGTAGCCTGGGGTTGTAGGGTTTTAGCTTGGACAAATTCTGCCCATGAAATGGGAGAAACATCCCTAAGTGATCTTTCTATGAGTAATTTAATTAGGGCATGATGGGTGACATAATTGTCCTTTCCCTTTTGGGTTTCTTCAGCACTAATACATAGCATATTGTACAAGAAATTGAGAACATTTATTGGATGATTATGCCTTATACAACTGTGTAATTTAAAACGATGTGCATGTAATATGAAAAACCTTCCTTTACATATGAGGTACTTGATAAAGTGCATGGCCAACTCATTGTATGGCTGTAGAAGAGATGTTCTTTTGACAACCTTACTTGGTAAATATACAAATAAGGATTAGTTGGTATGACAAATTGAGCTCTGGTTGGTCTTGCATCATGCATATTAGGATAATGTTCTCCTATTTCCAGTAACCCAATTATTTTTGCTATTTTCTCTTCTGTGGTAACCACCATTAAATCCCATATAGAAGCTTTTGTTTCATCAAACATCCTTATGAATTTTGTGGTTGCTTCTTCATCAAATGTAGCTAAACTTAAGAAATACCCTAACCAACCACACACATTAAATCTCCTCATTGCCTCTACATCCGAGAACAAAATGGTATGCTCTACTAGTTCTTGTCACTACAATTGTCCACCCATTTTTGCATCACTTCCACTATCTGCACTACTTAAACTATTTCCCCCTTATGAATTTAGGTTTCTTTTGTTGTTTTATAGATCCATTTTCACATTTCATTTGATAGGTAATTAATGTCATAACAATTCATTATGCGCAATAATATGGCTTTGATGAGAGTAAATCATCGATGTGTGTGAAAATCGTCCAAAAATGGGATTTAGATCACTTGAAATTTTAAATACAGGTCACATCACAGCTTGACAATAAGAAATCATTCAAGAATAAGGGATATGACATCTAGACACTTGTGTACTTATGACAATTGAACTCCATCAATTAAGGAAATATGAAGATTTGGAAAAAAAAAATATTTACAAATAAATAGGAATGTCATTGGGTTTTAGTAACCTTCTCTTCCCTCTACAAAATATGGACAAGTGTCCACACTTGTTAGACTTAGTATGGGGTTTGGAACTAGCATAACACTACCATAATATAAAGAATGCAATATTAGATATAAGCAATTAAATCTTCATACTATAAATAAATAATAATTTGAAAATCTTATACCTATTAATTGATTGTCACACATACCAAAGGTCATGGAAGTTACAACAATAGTGACAACATCTATTAGCAAACTTGCAATATTTATTGAAAGCATTAGAAAATGATGACACGGAAGGTGGGTGGGTGTAAGGTAAAGAAATGAGATGAGGTGGATAAAGAAGAACTAAGAAAGTGAATGGAGAAGTTTGGAACTTTATGTGGGCATAAAGTTTTTATTATAAGCATGCACAAAGAAATTAGTGTTGAAGAGTGGTAGGTGGAAGTTTAACACCTTCGACTATAGAAAGAGTTACCTAGTTTGTATTTGAATTTGGCCATTGAAACTGTTGTAGGAAGTCCTCTTTTGTTTAAGGCCATTTATATAACTTGAGTCTATGACCATTGACTAGTAATTTAAAAGGCACTAGATCAATGGTAGTTAATTAGATAGCTCCATTTTCAAAGGCATGATTAATTTCCTATGGACCCAACCATCTTGTCTACAGCTTGCCTGACATATATTTAAATCTAGAATCATATAGTAGTGCCCAGTCACCATCTTGAAATTATTTATTGCTAATGTGGGAGTCATGCCATTACTTTCTTTGCTTCTAGATAATTTCAGTGCATTCCAAAGTAGCTTTGTGCATTTCATCCAAAGAGTTAAGATGTAGAATATGTTCTCTTTATGCTATAAGAAGTTTAATGTCCAACTCCAATGCAATTCTTAATGTTTTATGTTCAAATTCAATGGGGAGAATTGCAACTTTCCCATATAGGAGCTCAAATGGTGTGAATCTTGTAGTAGTCTTCCATGTTGTTCTATAGGCCTAAACAACTTCTGATAATCTACTGGTCCAATTCCTATGGTGCAAATGAACTATTTTTGTTAAGATATTCTCTAGCTCACGATTTGTGACTTCTGCTTGCCCATTAGCTTGAGGGTGATAAGGACTTGATTCTTGGTGCCTGATGTTATATTGTTTCATCAGTTCTAAGATTATATTAGAGGTAAATTACACACCTTGGTTAGTGACTAGTTCTTTGGGTACACCATAGCAAGTAAAAATTTCTTCATACAAAAATTTTGCAACTTTTTCATCATGAGCATGCTTCATGGCTTTGACTTCAACCCATTTTGTTAAGTAATTAGTGCACATAAGGATATATGATGTCCCATTAGATGGAGGATCAATTGGACCAATGAAGTCCATGCCCCATTTTTCAAATGGTGTTAATGCCATCTATGGGTTAAGAGGCATTTCATCTATTCTTGTTGGTCGACCCATCCCTTGACATTTATCACACTTTCGTGTATAGTTGGTTGCATCTTTGTGAAGTGTAGGCCAACAATAACAAGTTGTCAAGATTTTCAAGGTTGTTATTTTTGCTACAAAGTGTCCTCCACATGGTTCATTATGACATGCATGTACAATGTCATATGTCTCATCCTCTCTCACACATCTTCTCATAACTTGATCAAGTCCAGTGTAAAACATGAGATTATCTATCCAAGAGAAATGGATACTTTTTCTCTACAAGAAACTTCTTTTCCCTGTAAGAAAAATGTTCTGGTATTTTATTAGCTGCAATGTAGTTAGCAATGTCTGCATACCATGGATTTTGAATAGCCATATGAAATAAATGCTCATCTGAAAATGCATCATCTACTAGAGTAGTGTCATTGTCATCATGATGGATTCTTGATAAATAATCAGCTATAACATTGGCATATATCAAATTCTTGCAACAATAGTAACCATCTTGCTAACCTCCCTATTATAGTAGGTTTGTTCATGAGATATTTAATTTCTGCATGATCAGTATGAACAAATATGGGATAGCCAGTTATGTAATGCTAGAATTTGTTCAAGGCATAGACTACTACTAACAGTTCTTTTTCAGTCACTGTGTAGTTTAATTCTAGTCCATGAAGGCTCTTGCTAATATAATATATATTGCATTTTCAAGATTTTGAGATTGTTATCCTCGAATTGCACCTATGGCATAGTCAAAAGCATATGTGTGTGTGTGTGTGTGTGTGTGTGTATACACACACACACACACATAGATACATATATATATATATATATGTATATATATGTATATATATACATATATAGATATGTATATATATGTATATATATGTATATATATACATATATACATATATCTATATATGTATATATGTATATAGATATATATGTGTATATATATAGATATACATATATATGTATATATATATGTGTACATGTATATACATACATACATATATATATATACATACATATGTATATACATATATATACATATGTATATATATATATATATATATGTATTACATATGTATATATATGTATATACATATATACATATATTCACACACAGACACACACACACACACACATAAAGGAAAATTTCAATCAAGGCCTTGTAAAATTGGGGTTGTAGTGAGAAGTTTCTTAAGTTGTACTTCATTACATTTGGATGTCCAACTGAATTCAGCTTCCTTTGTGAGTAATTTATACAAAGGACTAGCTATTTTGCTGAAATCTCTTATGAAACATCTATAATATCTAGCATGACCTAGAAAAAAATCTTACATCTTTCGATTCTATAGGTATGGGCAATGTTTGAATTACATCTATGTTAGTTAGATCCACTTGTATTCCTACAGCTGATATGAAATGACCAAGTACCACACTTTCCTACATGAGCATGAAACATTTTTCACTATTAAGTGCCAAATTATGTTCTTGACACCTTACCAAAACTTTTTCAAGATTCATCATTGCTTCCTCAAAGGTGAATCCAAATGTTGTGAAATCATCCATATATATTTTCATACAATCATGTGATATATCAGCAAAGATACTAATAACAGCTCATTGGAATGTTGCAAGATCATTGCATAGACCAAATGAAAAAATGGAGCATGAAAAAGTACCCCATGGGCATGTGAATGTGGTTTTTCCTTGGTCTTCAAGAGCAATACTGATTTGATTATAACCACTATACCCATCTAGAAAAGAGAAATATTTCTTTCCATCTAGAGTGTCTAGAACTTGATCTATAAATGGTAAAGGAAAGTGATCTTTTTTGGTAGCCTTGTTCAATTCTCTGTAATCTACACAAATTCTCCATTTTCCTCCCTTTTTGGGCACTATGACTGGGGGTGACAGACATCTACTATTAGATATAGGATAAATATAACAAACATCAAGCAATTTTTGCAATTCAATTTTAATTATTTCTCTAAGGCTTGGATTTATCCTTCTCTAGGGTTGATGGAGTGGTAGACACCCTTTATTGATGTATATCCTATGGGTGCACAATGTAGGAATTAACCCTTTCATATCACCATAGTCCCATGCAAAATCCTTTTCATGCTTTTTAAGCAACTTTATTAACTGTTCCATTTGTGTGGATGTTAATTTGGGATTAACATGGACATTGTGACCTATGGACAGTTCAATAGTAGTGGTAGACTCTAGCATAGCAGCTTCAAAGACTAGTCTTGCTTCTGATTCACATGGTAAGAGTGGATGAAGAATGTCAAGTTCTTTGAATAGAGTACAATTATCATCCCATTCCTCATATGTGATTAATTCCAACACAAAACTTTCAGATACATCTTTTTCTACCACACAACTATTAGTAAGAATACTCTAAATTACTAAATTTTCCTCCTATAGCTTTAGAAAGGATTGTCTATGTAACATCATGAGCTATACTATAAAATTTAACTCTTCTTCTTCATCCCCTAAATTTGGCCAAATAGATGTGCTCAAATATGGTAATTGTTGTGCTAGAGGATATAAATCAAATTTCATTATTTCTTGGCCATTGGATATAGTCATATTCCCTGATCTACAACTTATATTTGCATCATGTGTAGCTAACCACGGTTGACCTAGGATGGTAGGGTAAATAGATAGATTAACTTTGGGGGACAGAATCATGAAGTCTACAAGATACTCTAGAGAGTTTAGTTACAACTATATTTTCTATCATCCCATCAAAGGTGACAATAGAACTATCTACAAGTTGCAGAATTGTTGGAGTAGCCCTTAATCATTCTATTTTCAACTTCTTCATAGTGTCCTTAGTCATGAAATTTATAGCAACACCAAGATCTATTAAAGCATTTTTAACAGACTTCCCATTTATACTCACATCCACAATTGCAGTACCTGGATTAGAATATTTTGGTGTGATCAATTTTCCTAACATAATGTTAGCCAATTGTCCCACAACATGGACTATGGTGGGGTCCTTTTTCTTCCTTCTAGGCTTCTTCAGGCAGGCATCCCTAATGGCTTTTCCATAGATTGTAACATCTTTAATAACTTGGAATAGGGGTATTTGGACATTCATGTTCTTCAACTAATCAACAATTTCAAAAGGTTGTTCCTCTATTTATACAAGTTTATTTCGTATAAGCTTTTCTAGAAAAGGAGGTTCCACCACTGGTTGAGCTTGGGTTGAAATAGTGACATTGGTTGGGTCAACCTCTTTAGAGAATGAGGTTCTGATGCTATAGGAGTATCTGGTATTTCAATTATAAGAGGCAATTTAAGCACTGGTAAAGTTGTACCAAATCTTAGATGTATATCTACAACACTCAAAGCATAAGCAGGATATTATTGAGCATCAACACTATACATGGATTGCTATGGCTATTGGCTATTTGGATTTGGCTAAGGTTGTGCAGGTAATTATGTCTACTTTTGAGGTTAGGATTTGAAAGTGGTGGCATTAGAGAAGGTTGTTGAACTAAAGGTGGTAATTGTGGAGTACTGGTATTTTGGTTAGGCCACTATTGAGATCCCCTCCATTGGTTCGTAGACTACCAATTCCCTTGGGGTGGTTTCCATTGGTTCTACTGGTTTTGCTAGTAGTTATGTTGGTTCTACAATTAGTTATTTTGTTTGTTGGGCTAGGATGGTTGGGAATTCTGAGGCCATTGAGGTTGTTATAGATTATTTTGTCCAGCATTATTCCAATTAGGTTGATATTGTGGAGGACCTTGGAGATTATGGTTTTTCCATTGATTACCATATAAATTTGAATTTTGCAAAGGGTCATGAGACATATCTTGACATTGGGCCCATGGCCAGCATTGAGCAACAAAAAATACTTTCTCATCATCTCCATCTATCTTGAGGTACTCAATTGGAAGATGCTGGTTCTCCATACTTGCAACTAGTTTACATTGGTAATCCTTCTTTTGCTTCCGATAATGAGGACAGTATTCAGCTAGTTGTAACTCAGCTTTAGCATACTTCTTCTTTATAGTCATCATGTTGAGATGTGTAGTGACATCATTTATGATGTCCTACTTGAAATTTAAAAATAGTTTAGATAGCTCAAGCTTTGAAATACCTTGGATGATTCCTTTAGTGACTATGGAATGAAGTCCTCAACCTTTCTTCATAGTTGACCTTGAATAGTTTTGATAGATCTTCTTGAGGTCATGCTAGGAAGCTTGATATACATCACCACCAACCATCAGGTCTAGTGCTTCTAGACAATTATCATTCACATCTCTCAGAAAAACTAGCTATTGTGAATCCTCGGACAACACATTCTGAGGGTTCTTCTATAGTGTATACCAAAAATGTGAAACATAGTATTCCAATGTTTCTTCCTCCTTCTATGGTATCCTAAAAACATCATCTCCTCTTGAACCAAATGCTTTGCAATACTCTTTATATTAATCCAAAACCAAAGTTTGCATTTCATCCAAAGTTCCTACTACATTGGCTCCCAAGCTCATGAACCATCATAGAGCTAACTCTTTCAATGTTTTTGGAAATAAATTGAGCTTATGGGAATTAGTGTTGTAGTCAAAACTACAATCGAGTATATCAAATTCAAACAAGAAAGTATTAGGGTCTTTGGTTGCAAGGCCATAGTACTTTGGAAGAGTAGCTATAGGTATATTCTTGAGATTATCTATATTTATGAGGCTTGGAAGAGGAAATGGAAAAGTAGGTTATGCCATTACTAGAGGTATTAGATTATGAGGTTGCTATTGAAAAGGAACATTGGGTATTGGATTATTAACAATTGGTGGATTTAAAGCAATATTATCAAGGAAACTAGCCAAAATTTCAGCAAAAAGTTGAAGACCACTTGTATCTATAGGTTATGTTCTTGAGGATGATTTTGTAGGAAAAATATGGCTTGCATCTTCAAAAGGTAACTCAACTTCTTCTTCAATTTCTTTGTTCAAATTAACAGACTCCTGTGGAAGAAATTTTCCATATTCATCTCATCATCTTCCTCTTTAATGCATGTAATTGAATTCTTTACACTGGTGAAGAAAGCTTTAAAACTAGAAATTTCTAAAAAAATTATCTAAGAACTATGACTCAAGAATGCTCCTAGCTTGACACCATCCTTGGTAACGGCACCAAAAATGCTCTACCTCACAATAGGTGTATAATGATCATGCTCAAGGCCGTGCTTAGGAATAGTCTATTCAATCTAAGGATTATTTTTCCCACTATGAGGTGCATTTAATCTTTTCAACCTAGGGACATATACTTGAAATGGTCGGCACAATATGTGCACTAGGTCTCTTAATGAGTCATTATGCTTATGTTGTAGGAAAGTAAAATGAAATGAAAAGAACCTACACTATTGCTATAGGAAACTAACATGCTTAACTCTTTAATGAAATGAATACTAGAAATGTAATGAAATGCTAACATACATTCCAACTTAGTTTATCTACTATAACTACTCTCATAGATGTTGCAAGAACATTCAGAAAGTATGATACTATAGGAAGGAACTTACAACTTCTACTTGCAATACTAGAAATTCTTGAAAATAAATCTATACTGCTCTAATCTAATCCACCTCCTAAGTGGGCCCCCTTGGTTGGCTTCTACTAATCTACTCACATAGGATATAAGCCAAAAACTATTTCATTATGTTTTTGAATTTCATTACACGGGAACAATACATAGAATTGTAAAAAGAACTCACTACAAAAGTTAATAGTTTTTTTCATAACTTTCTTCTTCTAACCCCTAACACAATTGGTTTGATCCCTATAAATAGAAGATCGATGCTTATTCCAAAATAGAAGAGAAAAAAAACTAGCTATAAATCCACAAGTGAAAAAGAAGGAAAGATAACAGGTCAAGGTGGGAACAAAAGATAATGGCTCAAGGCAGGAATAATAAAGTCTAAACAATTTCTTTGACATGATAATAAATGCAGAGAATGTAGTAAGTCGTCATAGCTCCTCCATACTCATAGCCATGTCCTTTAGTACCATTATGATTTTTCTCCACTGTGGCTAAACCTCAACGTCTTTTCTCTTTGAATGCTATTGGTTGTCTTCAGCATTCATCTTTGAATTCTTCCAATCATCTTCACCTTCATTGCTAATAAGTTAGTTATAATGTAGAGATATTTTCAAATAAGCATTATCAAATTAAATTCAAATATAAGAACACACATTCTGATGATTATATGAAATACTGCATCATATATATAGTATTGGAAAAAGATGACTTGCTATCTACCCATAAGTTAATCATTGGTTTAGGTAAACATAAGTTCACAAATTTCTTGATGAAAATAAAATAGAGTGTTTAACAAAGTGTTTAAAACTATCATAAAATAATGGCAATAATTAGCCTCATCACTGACCACATTATATGTGCCAAAATGTGGTGCACTCTTATCCACTTGCTCTACTAGTAATGTTGTAATAGCTACAGATGCCTCATCAATGTTAATTTCATAACCAAGAGGTCTTAGCCATGTAACCCTTGGTATGGCTGCTAGAATGTAAGTGTAATCAATATCCACAAGAAAACATACATCATTTACATGTTAGTCAACTAATGAAACATGTATCCTTAGCCTCTGTTTCATGGATTTCTTGGAATTTTCAAAATAACTAGTCATAAGTGTCTCAAAATTTGCTCCCATTTGTTCAATATATTCATTAACCTGGGCTACAATAGACCTATTTGCTTTCTAGATAACTTTTCCAAAGGATGTAAATTCATTCTATACATAAAAAATTATACAAATCAAAATTGCACCAAATTTGCATTGGGCTCCCTTGGTTCTCCTTATAGCTCCTAGGTTTTCATTGATTTGTTGTAATTACAATTTTGCAAGATCATAAGCATGATCATTTTAAATTAGTTTGTACCCAATATCCACTACAATGCATGGAACACTATTGAGTCTGGTAGACTAATAAAACTTATGAGAAATGACTCTAACAGAAAAATCAACAAGAGGATCCTTGATAGTGTCTATTGTCATTCCTCTCTTGTTCCACTTGGCTTTTTTATTTTTCCCAATTGCTTCCTTGGAGTCACTCTTGAGGGTCTTAGGGTGATATAGGGTTGGATACCCTATTACTCTATGAACAATTCTCTTAGTTATTTTGACTAGGCCATCTTCCAACCACAAACTTCCATCATGAATCTTGCTCAATACTATTAGGATCCATTCAATTTTAAAGATAGTAGGGAATTCTAGGTCATGAGTTAAACCCTTCTTCTCAACAATTTGATATTCTTCCTTCAAAACTCCATTTTCACACAACCTATCATAAGCTTCTCTCATCTTCATACCTCTAATAACACATATCTTGCAGTTATAACATCTCCTAATGTCTTGCACCATTACTACCTTAGGATGAATTATGGATAGGGCTCTGACTGGGTCATTTTTGTATGCAATTTTAGGGAGAGGTTGAAAATCTGGTTGCTTGAATTCATTCAATACTAATTGGACCTCAAATGGCTCTTTCTCCTGAGGCTTCCTTGAACTAGAGGAAATTTCTTCTAGTATAAATACTTTGAAGTGGATGAAACTATGTTGAATCTTCATAGAAATTTGTTCAAATGCTAGATTCTCTACTTGGAAATCATTCTGCACTCTTCTTTGTCTTTGCTCTTTATTCACGATGAGGAAAAAATGAATCAAAATGTAATCATTTACCCTTATTTCATAGCATTTAATGTTTACTGCATTTACAGCTATCCACTCAACTTCTTAAGAATTTATGCATAACTCAGTTTCCATTTTCTTTCAACACTCGACATAAACTAGACTTTCCCTTACTCAGCTTCAACTGGAATTCCCCTTCACTTGGCATCCACTATCAACTTAGCTACAACTAACCATTCAACTTCTATTGATTTTAGCAAATAGCTCAACATGTACTGGGATTTTACTCATCATCTAAAGGAAACTTTCCTCACTCATCAACACTTGTGAAAACATGAAATTTTAACTTTGCATCTTTATTCATGCCAGTCTTCTCTTTTTAGTACTTACTTGTTTTGGAATTGATGTATGATAAAGCTTTGTATATCAATTCCACATACCTTCTTTTGCTTATTTGGATGAAATGTGACCAATTGACCTTTTAGGTGAAGTGATCCCTCCATTGGATGTGTTGCTTCCATCTTTCTTCTTCCAAGTCTTATTCATTTCTCTTCTGATGTGTTCAACACCCACTTTCTCTTTTCCTTTGGTGAATTCTGAGTTAGGTTCCTTTGACCTTGTTGTATAATTTTTGCTAATATGACCAATCTTCAAACAACTAAAGCATGTTTTTTGGCTCAATCATCTACTATAGTTTCCACTAAAATGTGTTCTTATGCAATTTTTAGGTATGTGTCCATATTCTTGACAATAGTGATAGTTATGCCTAGTGTTGTAGTCCCAATTGTAGTATTGTCAATGATTGTTTACTCTTATTGGTTGATTAGGTGTCCATATTTGCTTTGATCTACACTCAAAATCTCTATGTCCATACTTTTTGCAATTTTAGTAGTGTCCTTCAAATCTTGGTGTCCTGATAGTTTTGGTCCTGCAATCATGTGCTTAATGTCCTTGCTTGTTGCACTTGTGATAGTGACCCATATGCTAATAGATGTTCTTTCTCTTGTACACATTAGAGTTATGTCCCTTTTTACCACAAAAATGAAAAGTAGGTTTAGTGTTCTTACCTTTGTCACTTCTTTCTTCTATAGTCTTTGATGACTCTCATTTTTCAATGCTAGTGTAACCTAGTCCTAAAGTATCATTGCTGGCTCTTGGTGATTTTAGTAATTTTTGAAAGTTCTTGATAGCCTCATTGGGTTTTTTGAAGCTCTCTACAATTTCCTTCTCTCTTTTAATTCATTTTTTAGTTTTTCATTTTGCATCTTCAATGTAAAAATATCAATATATCCTTAACATTCAGTTCATGATATGCATTCATCATTTGACTTAGGGTGTCTAGCTGCATGTTTGAAATTCTTGCAAGTTCAATTGACTTTTCCTCCAATATATTAGCAAGATTTCTTTTGTCTTCTTCTAGCATAACCTTCTCTTCAATGGCTCTTTTCTTCTATTTAGTCACTTCACAAAGCATCATGGCTTGTGACTTTTGTTCAAGCTTGAGAGTTCTAATTTCTTCCACTTGAGCTCTATTCTTCTCCATCAGATCTGCTATTTTTGCATCAAACTCTTTGGAATATCCATTTGCAAACACTTTTGAGGTGTCAATCTCCTTGTATTGTGTATCATTCTTAGCTATGGAAATCTCTCTTCTTCTCTTTAAGGATTTTCTCAGTTCTTCCCTAGCTTCTTCCAAATTGTGTAGAATGAGTTGTATATCAATCACCTAGTTCTCTATGATCTTTCCAAGTTTGTAGACTTCCATTTCTAGATCTTTTCTCCAAGTTTTAAGGCTTCTCCTTATGAGAACTCAGCTTTGATACCAATTTTTGGAATTTACAAGTGGGAAGATTTACTTTTTTTTTTTGGCGGGGGGGGGGGGGTGTGGTGTGAATCAAAAGTAACAAATTTTAACCTCTAAAAATTTTAACTGAGATCATTCACATGCATCTTACACATCTACTTAACATGAATATGGATAACACAAGATTTGGTCACCCATAAACCCTCCAAAATGAGAAGGTAAAACTAGGGTGGGGATGACACCCACAAGTTATCACTGCAACAATATGTAATTGATTAAGGTTACAAAGTTTGACCACTTCCAATGGTCTACCCTATGAAAGGCTTGCCTTGTTAAAGGCTTTACACTTTTTTAAAAGTGACCTGTCTAAAGGATTTATAGATACTCACTTGGAATGTTACCCTATTAAAGGATTTATAACACTATTAAAGATCTACAATATAGCTACTAAGCCAACCTATCATCATAGAATTTTCATTCTTAATACAATGACTAGAAAGTATTAGAATGTGTTGACTAGATAACTTACAATATTCTATTATTGATTTTAGATCCTTTTTCTACTCAATTTGATCTAATCCTTCCTAATCTAATATGTCACTATTCATAGTGTTGATACTCTATTCTAACCAACTAGATTCTACAATGCTATTCTTCCTTCTCTAATTCCTTATGCCCTTCTAAACTTTGCTAGCATTCTCCCATGCAACTCTCTTACCATTGCTGAATTATGGGGTATCAACCTCCTTACAAAGGCTTCTAAGACTTAGGGTTAGGTATGAATCTATGATAATATTCATTCTTCTTTTCCCACTCAAGTCTTTACACTTTTCTTATTGGTTGCATGCTTTCTCCATTTTTCTTATTAGCTACATGCTGATTACATAGAGAATGTAAAAGATTTGATCTTATCTTTTAGATCCTTCGAGATTCATCTTGAGTCAGCTCAAAAATGGTTTACATTTGAGTTTGTGAACCCACAAACTCATATGTTGATTCTATGTTACTCGACACTTACTGATTACTGATGCTCAAAACATATAGGAATTTTGTCTAGCTCAACATCTATTATAACTCTTTCTCACTCAACATCTATACTTTTCTCAGCATCTATAGTGATTCAGCATCACTTATCACTCAACACTTGAATTTTACTTGGCACCTATTGAATTTTTGGCTCATCACATACTATAGCTCAGCATCTATATCATACTTGGCATCAACTTAGAAATTTGTTAAGTGTGTTGACACTCAATTGTCAAAACCATTCTAAGACCAACACCTTTGCCCCTAGAAATGCCAAGCTAGAGGATTTTATTATAGGGAAAGATGCATCAGATGAATTCTATGCATGTATAAGTGAATTCATGATACCCTCATCCCATGCAAGAACCTATGATCCAAATTATTTGGTTAGGAATTCCCTCAAGAAAATGAGGAAGTGTACTCTCTCAAATAGAAAACCTTGTTGGGAAGAGGATGTAATAATGAACTTTCTAGAGACAGAGGATTGTAGAAATAGAACACTAAGATGGGGAGAAATAATGAGGGGAGAAGAGACCACGAAGAGAGAAGCTCCCTCATTCAAGGGTTTCTACCATGAGAAGAAATACTTAGATAGGTACAACAAGTGTCTAGACAATTTTGATGCAATAATGTCCCAAGTGCCTGCAGAAATAAGGGATAGAGTAGAGTCCCAATCCCCTTAGAAAGAAGGTGTGATTGAGATAGAGGTTGAACATGATCAACCTAAAAAAATTTCATGGGCCCAAGGAGGTAGGAAAAATAAGAAAATTATAGAGACCCATGACAAGGAAAGGGAGAAGGCTTTCTAGATGCTACCAAAGGAAACTAAATATTTTGATAGCATCAAACACAATTTATTGATCAAGAAGGTAGGCCAAAATAAAAGAGTCCAAAATAAAACCAAGCTTTAGATTAAAATGTTGGATGAAATGATAATCCAAGATTAGGAATTTATGAAGGATGATGACTTCATAACTTTATAATAATTCAAGTCATTTTTGTTTAAATGTAAACAAAATGAACTTACACCATAGCTGCAACTAGGAGATTCACCTGAGAAGACTATTGAACTAGTGCAAAAATTGTAGGAATATGACCCAAGTAGTCAAACTCTCACTTTAAATGAGGCTAGAGATCTATTTCAAAGAAGTGAAATGCTTCTTTTCCCAAGATGAGAGCTCAGCTCATCATTTATTCTTGACTAGATAAGAAGAAAGGATTAATTAGTCTCATTTGTGGAGACAAATATTGTTGGGGAGCTACAAGGGTTAGGGTTTAATGTAGACATTAGGATAATGGTTGTATGGAGTATGACCCCTGAGTTAGACAAGCCAACTCTCATGGAAATAAGAGATTATCCCTAGGGAAATGTGATATTCTAGAATGTCACTACTATCTTGAGTGACTAGATTCACAACTTGATGAATACAACATCATTAATGGGAAAAAAAAATGGATATGCTTGAAGAGAAACTGTACAAGACATACAACATATCCATTGATGCTAGGGAAAAGTAAGAATATGAGCTCAAAAAGACATATGTGGTAGAGAAAATAATGGCTAGCCTTGAAAATGAGGTAAGAAATTAGAAAAATGTCACATGACCTATCACAAAGGTCAAGGACCAAGAAGCCAAAACTAAAACTAGTGCAATAGATGTGTGTGTGTGAGTCAAAAAATGGAGATTGATGAATTGGATACTATAAAAGAGGTAGAAATCAGAATGATGTAGAGCTTTCTAATTCACAAAATAGGTGCTCTAAAATACTCCTCAAAAAATATACACAATAGTTATATTTCTTTACAATAAGCTAAGTTTGAATGCTCAGAAGCATTTTCTTTGCCATCCCCTTTATTTACAACATGGGGCCCATATATACAATTCTTTTATAGCCTTGTACCAATTCTAAGATAAAGAAGGAGTTAGTAAAGGGATTAATTATCCCTTTTAGAAAATTAATTAATAGAGTTAAAGAGTTGAATGGTCTTTTATTAGGGAAATTACAATTGGTTCAAAATAAAAATAAAAATAATTGCCACAAGGACCCCCAATTTTGTACCTAGCGTCATTAATGAGAATGGTAAGGTAAGGGAATAGTAGGAATGGTCTTCCTCTTTGATGACATTTTGTAACATGAAAGGTTTGTTTCATATTTTAATAATGAAATATATGTCACAACAGTGTAAGATATGATTCATTTGTTATAAAGAAGTCGATCAAATATGGGAAAAGTTATTGCAGATGTTATGGCAACAAAAAATGCAAAGTTGAATGTGTTCTTGGATAAGCTAAACATAGTAAGAGATGCCACCTAGCTATATATTGATATTATCATTGCCATCTGGGAGGTTGTAGCTAGGATCAAACATTTGCCATCTATAGCTAGTGACTGAGCATGTAGAAAAGTTAAAGACTATTAAGAGGGAGGATAACTATTTGATAGAAACACCTTATCTTTGTGGTTCATCTACTATGGGTGTGTTGCTATTAAAAAATTTAGAGTTATCCTAAACATAAGAATTGATAGCTACTCAAATTTTGGTGATCTCTAGTATTTTGTTTGTAATAGTTTTTTCTTATATGCAAAAAGATGTAACTAGATTTTGAACACATGCTCTCCCATCTAAAACTTTTTGCAATCCTTGTTTCTTCAAAATAATTTCCAAGATGTGGAGTGAGGGTCCAAATTTTATTTCTTTTTAGTCATAATTCTATTTTATAGTCCATTCAATTTTCTTGTGTTGATTTCTATGTCATTTCAATTTTTGTATCTCAAGAACATATTTAATGAATGAAATACTTGTTAGGTCTTGAGTTATGTCTTAAGTCTTACATAAAATACATGTATCATTCTTGAGAAGATTAATACAAAGGGAAGTTATTGAATATTTGTGTCCTTCAATTCTTTCTCCATTTTCATACATTTTCCATTTTGGGATTAAATGAACAAAGTTGATTTTATTTAATGCAAATTGGATAGGTTATATATTGGTTCATTGTTGCTTTTAATTCAAGAAATTAATAAAATTCTTCTATGAGTTGATAGGGTTTCTCAATACATGGAAGGGATGTCCTAAGAATGGGTTTCAGGGTTAACATGTGATATATTTTGGTTGTGATTCAATTAAATAGATCAAAATTTAATGATATGACTCTGTGTAACAATGGATAAAGCACTAGTCATGAGTTAAAGTACAAATTGAAGTAGTTGTATAGAGACACAACTCACATTTTAAATCAAGCTAATATTGGAAGTTTGTGACAATGGATTATATTTTTGTTATTCACTTACTGCAATAGCTTTTGAATTTGTAGTTAGCTGCTATAATCATTAGTTTATTTCAATTCCAAGAAGATTAAGAAACTAAATATACTTTTAAGGAATGTGTAGTGAGAGAATATGCTAAGATTGTGAAATACCTAGGTAAACCCACCTTGGTTAATAGAGCCTAAAGTGTAGGAAGTACTGATGCTTCATTCAGTTTGTCCATATCCAAGTAGGTTTTTTTGCAAATGGGAAGTAGCTAATCCCTAGGTATCTCCTTATATGCTTTTCTTGTATTGTTTTAAACTTCTCGTTTTAGAATCCCAACAAAATAGTGACTCTACTTGGGAATTGTGTAATGAAATTCACTATATAAAATACTATAGTCTCTATTATAAATTGTACATCTTTAGTCATTTTCAGTTGTATCTTGCCCATTCTTCAATTGATTGATTTTAATAGACAAACCTTGATAATCTAAAAAGTTTCAATACAGTAGGATGTACATAACATAGATTGTGTTTGAATAATGACTCATTTGCAAGATAGATTTTACATTTCACAAAGTGCATTGTATTCTGTGTTGGGCCCTTGTTAGGGTTGTTTTCAAATTTCTTTTCTCATGATATTTTCTTGTCTTCTATCCATATTAAAATTATTTTTCCCTTCATTAGGTGGTGACTTGGTCAAAGGTTTTGTAGCTAGTGCTATATATTTTAAGTGATTATTTCAAAATGGCAGATAGAAGGAAAAATACAAGGGCATACACAAAGGCCAATCTAGAAGGGCCTCTATATACATGGTTACCTCATGTGGGTAGGAAGAACAAAAAAAAGAAAAAAAGAGATCTCAACCACACATGGAAGCCTAGAGATAGTGTGTCTTGCCATTCATAATATCAACTAGTAATAGAGAGAATATTCATCTCTAAATTCTAAACCTAAGAACACTAGACTTCTAGGTCAAATATTCACAACCCCATGCCTAGAAAAAAGTATCTACCAAGATAAAATTGTCTCTTCTATAAGAGACATCTCTTTCAGGCCTAATGTGTCAAAAAATGTGAACCAAAGGTTGGGTATAAAAACACTCTAAATATTGGACCAAATCATGGGAAAGTTCCATACATTGAGAGAAACTTCATAGATTTAAATGATCTAGTAGATTTAGAGACCACTCTACAAACCCTTGTCTTAACTATCTAAACATATGTGTAGTCAGTGTCCAGTAGAGAACACACACTGTTATAGTATTTTTTAACTAAGGATGTAGGAATATTTGGTCTTCTCCTAGTTTTCTATTTTAATTCATCAAAGTATCCATCTAATACATTCTCAAAATTGTCTCCCAAACTTTTAATATACTCATGTATCTATCTTGTAGCAAATTTATCTCATTCACACACAAAATTTCTAATAGTAGGAAAATAGGCATTATTAGTGGTCCAAACTTACACATTGAATTCTTAGTCTCTCTAATTGATAATAGGTTCCTTTCTAGTTGTAATCATTAGAGCTCAACAAGATCACACTCATGGTCTTTTATCACAATCTTCTGAGCTTGATCTACAACCATACATGGCACACTGTTTAGTTAGCTTAACAGGTAGAATTAGTGTGCAATCACTCTCATTGCAAACTCAATCAACTAATCAATGATATTTTAAATAGACATGCCATTTGCATTCCACTTGGCATTGGTATTTACCTTGACTACATTTTCTCTCTCGCATAGTATAGTCTTCTTTTAATCGAATGTTGGGTACCCTGTGATAGCATGAATAATCTTCTTTATGATCTTCATTGGTCCATTCTTCAACCATAACTCCATGTTGTGAATTAACCTAATTACAACCTTGATCAATTCAATTTTAAAATTTCTTAGAAAATATAGGACATGTGTTAACCCTTTCCTCTCAACAATCTTGAACTCATCCTTCAATAATCGTTCATTACACAACTTTTGGTATGGCAATTTTTTTATATAATCTCTTACTTCACCAATTTTGAATATATAATAAATTTTTATATTGTGAATCATAATAAATCTAGGTGTTATCGATGATAACACACCTATTAAATCTCCTTTCATACTAATTTTAGGAATAACATGACATTTAATTGGAGGATAAGCATCACTCTTGACCAATTAAATATTGCCTACCTCTTCTTCTTGATTCTTTGTCACAAAAGATGATCCATATGACACTTTTGCATTAGGTTTGTGAAATTTTTCTTTCTAAACCACTGGGCACAACTTGAAATCAATACTCGATCAAGCATTCAACTTTGAATTCATTTTCATTTTCCTTTCAAATCACTTCACAATTTTCTCAAATTGTTTGGGCTATAAAATTTGAATGCAAGGTGTGTAGAATGCCTTCAAATTTTTGATATATACCTTTATTCATTAAAATTTGGCCTCTCATAAATTTTGTGTTCTTAGTTAGGTGGAATCCATCTATCTTGGTCATTGCTACAATTTTAACTTAAACTCCATTATAAAACTCTATCAATACCATCTAACTTGGCCTATATATCAATTTGGTTATTTTAAGTACTTGGTCCATATTAAAATGCTTAGTCAATATAGATAATATTACTGATGCTCATCACCAAATAGTTTAAATGACTCCATTTCACTATTCTTTCCACATATATGTTCTCATTCATCGTTTCCTATAAAGCTAGGATCTTTGGAACAGTTTATGTTAGGAACTGATGTAAGATTAGTCATTAAATATGCAATTCCTTACATAACTTTCTTGATCAGTTTCAGACATTGTGATCACCTTTTGCATTAGATTGGGTGATCTTAGCTTCATTTTTTCCACTACTGCCAACTTCTACCTTATTCTTCTAGGTTTGATTCATCCCCTTCTTTTTTTGTTCAACATCCACTTTTTTTTTTCCCTTGATGTGTTCATTATTTAGTGTTGGTACTAGAGTCCTACAAATCTTACTTAGATGACCAATCTTGCGACAACTAAAACAAACTATTCTTCCTTTCAACCATTTATTGTAATTGCCTCTAAAATGTGTTCCAATGCAATTTTTTGGAATATGACCACACTCTCTGCATAATGATAATTATACTATGTATTGTAGTCCCAATTGTAAGATTTACCTTTCTTAGGTGCATTTTGTTGTCTTTTGGTTGCCCAGTTAGATTTTTCTTTTGATATTCATGCATGTACTCTATGTCCATATTTTTTATAGTTGTAACAATATCCATCAAATCTATGTGTAGTATATGTATTACTCACCTTTGATCTACATTCATGTTCTTGATGACCTAGCTTCTTGCAATTAAAATAATTACCATTAAACTTAGTTTTAGGATTTTTCTTACCAATCTTGCTTCTATAAATGTCTTCTATGTGTCCTATTTTGCAACAATGATAGCATGTAGGTTTTCCTTTTGGTTTTTCATTTATTTTCTATCCACTCTTGGATGATTATCCTTCTTCAATAGATGATTGGTGCTTGATATGCCCTAATCCAGAGGTGTCACTAGATGACCTTGATGATCTAATTAGTTCTTCAAAATATCTTAATGCTTTATTGGGCATGTTAATCCTTTCCATGATTTCTTTCTTAGATCTTATTGTATTCCTCATTTGGTTACTTTGTGAGTTCATATTTTCTATTCTCTATGTCTTTTCTATTTGATTTTTTATTTACACATATCAGTTGATTCATCAAGTCTAGCTAAGTGTTTATAAGATTTTGTTCATTAGATGATCTTTCATCAAGTTTAATAGCCATTTTTCTTTTTTCTTCCTCAACCACAACCTTATCTTCTTCATCTTTCTTCTTTTGTGTAGTCACTTCACATAGCCTAATAGATTGGTTTTCATGTCCTCTCTTCAGTCATCTGACTTCATCATTTAGAATAATGTTCTTTTCTAATAGATCTATAATAGTTACATCACTTTCACTAGAACTTCCATTATCAAGAAATCCTTGGGTATAAACTTCTTGATAGAGTGTGTCATTTTTTTGAATACCCATATCCTTTCTTTTCTTTAGGGATTTCCTTAGTTCCTCTTTTGTTGCTTCAAGTTTTTGCAGTATGAACTAGATGTCAATCATTTGATTTTCAATAATCTTTCCCAATTTGTAAGCCTCCATTTCAAAGATCTCAAGTCTTAAGTGGTTGAACTCCTTCTAAGAGAACAAATCTCTAATACCAATTATTTGAAATTTATTGGGAAACTAAAATACATGGGGGGGCGGAAGGGGTGGGGGGGGGGGGGGTGAATTGGGATCATTAAATCTTTTAACTTTCAAAACAACATAACTATATTCACCACATTATCCATCTCATATCTAGATTATGCATAACATGACTTAAAACTTCAAATGTTGAAATAGATCTAACTGTGTATCACACCCATCAACATAAAAATGTAAACACATAACACAATAGATTTAGTATACCCAAAAATCCTAAAATTTGAAGGAAAAATAGAGGTGGGGATGATACCCACAAATCTTCACTATTGTAGTGACAAATTTATCCTATTAGGACTACAGATTTGATCACTTTTGATGATCTACCTTGTGAGGGGTCTTCCTTGTTAAGAGCTTTACAAATACTATTGGGTCTACCTTGATTAAAGGATTTAACACTTACAATGAAGTAAGGAAATCATTAAGAGATTTACATAGGCCTATTAGGACCACTTTGTTAAGAGATTTATCCCCATTCATCTTCTAAAATGATTCAATACCCAATCCTTCAGTTTATACCATAAATGGATTATAGATCTCATCTTTCCTTTATTTGATTTGATCTTCTATCTAATATATCTATACTCTTCTCTTCATTGCTTCACTAGGTTGCTAAACTTTGTTACTTCAAAAGTTTTTCTTCTAGCCTCCAAAAGCTAACTCCTTCGCATAAGCATTTAGAATACTTTTCTTTACTCATGCATACAAAATAGGGTTTTCATCTACTGTTAGAAATGCTTTAGAATAATTGAGAGGGGGGAGGGGGGGTGAATCAATTATTCAAGGTTGAAATGTCCTATTTAAACTTTTCACTAAGTATAGTGAGCTCATACAACCATTCATTCATCCAAGCTTTAACTTTTCTAATCAGAAAGTTGTTGTAAATCAACATGCAAGCATAACACATAAGAAATCAACACATAACACAGTGATTTATGTGGAAACCCAATTTGGGAAAAACCACCAGTAACATGCTACTCAATTCTCACTCTTCTAAAGTGATGCCCTATGAAAGGCCTTCCCTATTAAAGGCTTACAACACACTATTAAATGGGACCTTGTTAGAGGATTTAACCATCTTGTGAGAAGTGAGCTTGGTTAAAGGACTTTAGAACATTCGCTTGGAATATCACCCTATTAAAGGATTTAGAAATGGCTGTTAGGCCAACCTAAGTCCATAGTATTTTTAGATATAGTACAATTTCTAGAGAGTATTAGAAAAATATTGACCTGACTACAACATACAACTTATCTTGTAGATTTCAAATCACTTCTCAACTCATACCCTTGCTTGGCCTTCAATCTCTACAACTCTTAACAGCTTGCCCTCCTTTCAAGCTTAGTCTCCTTGAGTCTCCATGCTCAATGTACTAGTACAATCATCTCTTTATGACCACTTGTAGAAGCAAAGTCTTTGTGCTCTTCCTTCTCCTAGATGTCTCCTTCTTGAAACCCTTCTAACCACTTCATAGATTTGGCTCTTTAGAAGCAATAGTATCAACAACTCTTTGCTTCTTGTTCTATGACTCTTTAAATAAAAGTCTTAAAGTACCTTTTCCCGCTCGATTCTTCCAATCTTTATTTTTAATTCACATGAATTAGGTAGGATTCATTGCATCTAACCCATATTCTATTTCCTCTAGAAACTTCTTGAATAATCCTTTAGAATTTACCCAAAAATGGTTTACATAGGATTTTGTGCCAACAGCTCATCATCCTTATCTTCCAACTCATTCACAAAATTTAATGTAACCACTATGTCGGCTCAGATTTGGTGAATCTTCATAAATTGAAATAATGCAGTAGCTTGGCACTATTGAAATATTGGTGCTCGACACATACTATGTTACCAGACACCCACTGTGTTTTTCCTGATGCTCGGCACCTAAAGATCACTTTGCACCAACTAAGAATTTTTTGATGCTTGGCACTTGATATTCACTTGGCACACACTTGAATTTTTTATTACTCAGCTCCAATTGAAAATTTTCTTGGCTTCAACTAACTTTCTCGACATCCACTAAAAGATCTTAGTTTAAGCTTTGCATACCACCTTGTTACAACTTCTTCCTCCAATGTTTCAAAGTGTGACCAACCTCTATATCCTTGAGTATGTCATCAATACATCATTTAACTATTTTCTTAACTAATCCTTGCACTTTATTATAGCATAATAACTCAACCTTTCCCTTAGGTGCTCTTGTTACATCTTGTTGATCAAATCATCTTCATCAATCAACTAAGTGATAGTACTTGGATCTTATAAGAAAATATCATCCCTAAAAATAGAAGGTTTGAGATCAATGACAAAAAAATTAATGAAAACATTCTTTTACAATAATCTTCCTTCTTTGCAACAATTTCTCTCTTTGATCTTCAATAATGAGCTTTTCAATCAGATTTCCAACATCTACCCTTATAAAGACATCTATAGAGTCTTATAAAATATGATCAACAATCTAGATGTTTCCTTTTAAACCTCTTCATCTAATTGGTTGTCTTACCTTCATGGGGAGAAATGATCCATGTTAAAATGTATAATAACCATTGTAATAAAATCTAGGATCATTAAATGTTATTAGTCCATGTCATCTCAAAATGGTTTACCTCAAAGTTTGTGCCATTATAAACATTCTAGTTCACACTATGTTATTCAATATTTATTGTCTCTAATGCATGGTCATAAATTTTCTTTCTACTAATACTTATCCTTGACTAACTTAGCTCCTTCTATATGACTCCACACCCATATGCTCTGTTTACTTGGCATTTATTGAACTCAACTTGTATACAAATACTCAGCGACCAAAGACTTGTTCAACTCCTATAAAGCTTAGAATATTCAAGATTATTTACATGTCTTTACATGACTTAGCCTATATAGATTAACTTGGTCATAATGATGATCAGCCAACTCTACCTTGTATATGACTAAGTGTTTGACACTAATAGGAAATAAAACTAGAGAGATCAACAAGAGATGAAAAGGAAAGTTGATGAATTAGAAAATTATGGAAAAGGTGAATGACTCTATTGTAGTTCATTATATTAGTGAATCAATATTTTTTTCTTTAAAATTATTTGTAGAAGTTAGAGATTGACTAATCCCTAATTTAGTAAGTGTTAGGAGAAATTTAGGTCTTTTGTGTTTGGAGAGTCCATAAGACCAAATTAATAACATATATCCATTTTTATTGGAGGCAATTAAGAACTTTGTTTAGAAATTTAGGGCCAAGGCTTGAATATTTGACATAAATGCTCTATAAATTTGGTGTAAATTAGGAATCAAATTAGTGGTAGTCATCAATTCTGCAAGGTTAGATCAAAAAGGTATGTTATGGTGTCACCAAATAACCAATGTTTTTTTTTTATATGTTACAATATCCCCAAAAAGGTACCTAGATCTACCATTTTGTTTGAAGGTCTTTGGGAAAGATTGGGGGAAAAGCATAAAAAATACTCACTAGAGAAATAATAGTAAATTAGGCCTAGTAAGACAATAGATTGGGTTTGATTATGAGATATGAACTTAGAGCTTAGAAAGTTGATTATTTTCATTGGATTGGAAAAATATAATTTATTTGAAACTTTATTGACCATTGGTAAAGTTGGATTTTTTGAGAGATTGTTGAAAGCATGAATGTTGATGATATTCCTATGGGGGAGTATTGTAGATATGTTACTATGATGATATATTACATTTATGACTAAGTTTGTCATTGATGTCAACATAGCATTTTTGAGTGGTATCTAATAGAAGAACAATGGAAAAATAAAGTTGGTACAGACAACTAGTTGAGTATTCTAACTATTAGAGGTTATGAGAGATACATCTTCGTATCTAGTATATGTAGTTAATGTTAGAAGATGAAATGATAAGTCTAGAAGAAGTTATGTAAGTTTTGGTGTTTTTCGTTCTAAGATATAGTTTACAGAAGTATGTTCTTGTAAACTTGTTATATCTCCTAGAAGAATTGTTATTCTAAGAATCAAGGTTGAGGATGTGAAGAAGACATGTTGGTGATGATGTGACTAAGTTTTTTCATCATAATATTACATGTATAGAAAGATATTCAAGTTACAAGGTAGAAGATTAATGTTATTGCTAAGTGTAACATGTTCTTAATGTGGTCCTATAATGATTAATTGAGAAGGTCCAAAAATTGATTCAAGGAATTGTTTTATGGACTTGGTCTAAAGGAAGCACATTTTCTTTTATCATGAGTATGAAATAGAATGAAAATGTATGGATGTGAAGTGATTATAAGCAGCAGTAAGAGAAAATGCAAAGTTGAGTAGAGAAAAGTGGAAGTGAAGGAAAATTCATTGTTGAGGTTTTACTAAGTGATATGAGCTTTGATATTTGGACTTGAGGTTTCTGACCTAGTCTATAAGGTCTAATAGTGATTGGTTTGGTTGAGAGAAAAAAAGAAAAAAAGAACATAACAATAAATTGCATGTTTGAGCAGTGAGCTCTTCTTGTAGTTGAAATTGCATGTTTGGGTAGTGGGCTCTTCTTGCATACATTGTACTACATCTCCTAACAAGGTTGACACAACTCCTAACAAGGTTGGAATCTTGTAACATGGATTCAAAGTCTCCTAATAGGGACTCATATGTACTAAATGTTGTAATAAACTCTTAACAAGGTCTATCCTCTAGCAAGGAATATCTATATTAGTACATCATCTTGTTGGCATCATTGCTACTAGAGTTTTCACTTTGATCAAGGGTTTCCCTAGTTAACATATCTAGTGTAATTGTCTATGTGCATCTTATTATGATTTCTATTTACTTTGGTTGAATGGTTAAGTTTGTTTAAGGAAGATAAATTTTTTAATTGGTAGATAATTGATAGACCCACCCCCTCCCCCCACCCCCTCTTGGTTATCTTGGTCGACTATTGTTTCCAATAATTGGTATTAGAGCATCATGTCCTTGAAGATAAAGTTTAACAACTTTGGGAGATCCATGGTGAGCATGTTTAAGAAAGATAGTTCAAAGTTTGATGGAACAATTTATGATAGCTAGAAGGAAAAGATGAAGATAAATTTATTGTGTATGGGTCTGGGATATTGGATCTTGACAAAATTAGCAAAGACAATAATTGCTGAAAGGTATTTAGAAAATTGTATCAAGGATGAAAGAGATCTTTTTATGTGCAACATGAGAGCTAGAGAAGCATTATTGACTGCTCTTCCTAAAATTGAATACAATTAGGTAAAATCACTTGCTACTTCACATTTGATTTGGAAAGCTTAGGAAACTAGTTTTGAAGGTGATGCACATTCTAAGAAATTGAGGTTACAAAGTTGGATTTGTGCATTTCAAAATGCTAAAATGATGGAAGATGAATTTGTAAGAACATATGTAGGTAGGATATCAAAAATTACTATAGGTATTAAATCTTAAGGAAGAACCAAAGAATTTTATGAGGTTATGTGGAAGATGCTAAAGACTCTAACACCACCATTTAAGTTAGCAGCTCAGATGATACAATTGTTGATATTTTGTACCAAAGATTTCACAAAAAAATTATTGCTTAGAAGACTCGAAGCAGTTGAGAATGAGCTTACATAGTCTGGAGAATTGACCAGAATAGAGAAAACTTTTAGTTCCTTGAATATTTGACCTAGTTTATGAAGGAACACAAGTGCTAGAGGATATTTTTCTAGTAGCAATAGATCTAAGGAGGACAAAAATATTGAAGGAGTAGCCCTTCTGGTAAGAAGAGAAAAAGAAGGTAAGAAAATCTTTAAATATTGGACTTGTGATGAATATGGTCATTATGCATCTACATGTCCTAAAAGAGAGAAAAATTGTAAAGGAAATTACAAAGCTAGAAGAGATAGAGAGTGTTTGTATGCAAATGTAGAAAATAATTTTGATGAACACATATTAAGTGCTAGTGATGATGAAATTAGATTTGTGAAAATTAAAGAAGAAAGTCTAGAGAAAGTAGCTTTGGTGTCATAGGTTGAAAAGAAATCTAATTTTATAATTGATAGTGGTTGTTCACATCATATGGCTGGTGATATGAACAAGTTTGTTGACTTCAAAAGTTGGGATGGAGGCATTTTTAGAGTTGGAAACAATGCAACAATCTTTTGAGTGTTGGACAACTAGTGGACAAAGGTTATTAGTTGTAGTTCATAGAGAAGATATGCATGATTAGAGATAAAGATGGAAAGGTAATTGGAATAGGAACTAGATCTAGAGGTAATGTATTTAAGTCAAATCCTACTAAAATGACATGCTTGGTTGCAAAGGTAGATTATAGTTGGTTATGGAATAAGAGATTTTGTCATATAAATTTCACAGTATTGTGAAGACTAGTAGTATGTTTGCAGTTAGATATTTTCCCAAGATTGTAAAGCCTACTAACACAATTTGTAATGAATATGTGTTAGCAAATCATAATCGAACTTCTTTTCCCTACAAGAAGTTTACTACTATAGAAAAGTTTGAGATTGTACACATAGATCTCAGTGGCCCTACAAAGACTAAAGGAATCTATGGTGAAAGGTATTTTATGATTCTAGTTGATGAATTTTCTAGGATGATGTGGGTTGCATTTCTTAAAGAGAAATCAGAGGCATTTGATAAGTTTAAGATATTCAAGAATAGAGTTGAGAATGAATCTAGTATGAAGATTAAATTTTTAATATTAGATAAAGGAGGAGAATTTACTTCAAATGACTAATATGTTTTGTGAAGAGAATGGAATCAAAAGATAATTATTAGCTCTACGAACCCCTGAATAGAATGACATTGTAGAGAGAAGGAACATGTCAATTACATAAGAAGCAAGATCTATGTTAGCTGAGAATGATGTATCCAAGATCTTTTGGAGAGAAATTGTAAATACAACACTCTACACTATGAATAGAGTGCAAGTCAGGAAAGACATAAACAAGACCCCTTATGAACTATAGTTTGGTTAGTCACCTATAGTTAAGTATTTTAGAAATTTTGGGAGTAAGTGTTATATCAAAAGAGATGATGATATTGGTAAGTTTGATGCTAGAAGTGATGATGGTATGTTTCTTGGTTATTCATTGAAAAGAAAGGATTATAGATGTTATAATCATAGAAGTAAGACTATTATGGAAAGTACAAATGTGAGAATTGATGAGAAATTTAGGATACAAGAGAGAATAGTTGATTACAATTTAGTTGATTACAATTTAGACTAACAATGATTTGCAGAATGAAGGAAAGCCAAGGCAAAAACAAAGCTCAAAACCTTCAATAGAGCCAAGAGTTGAGATAGAAACTCATACTTTGGGAAAGAATATGATAAAGAATCACCCATCTGAGTAGATCATTGGAAGTAGAGATAAAGGTGTGATGACAAGAAGCAGAGTCAATGAAGAACTATGTTTGATATCTCAAGTTGAACCTAAGAATGTAGATGAAGCATGTAAAGATGATTATTGGAAATAAGCTATGAAAGAGGAATTGGATTATATAGTAAAGAATGAGACATGGTAATTAGTATCTAGACCAGCAGAGAAGAATGTGATAGGAACTAAATAGGTATTCATGAACAAGGAAAAGTTGTAAGGAACCAACCAAGATTTGTATGTAAAGGTTACTCACAATAAGGAGGGATAGACTATGATAAGACCTATGCTCCAATGGCTATAATAGAAGAAGTAAGATTATTCTTGGCCTATGCACCAAAAAAAAATTCAAAGTGTATCAGATGGACGTCAAGTTAGCATTTACGAATGGAGAACTTGAAGAAGAAGTGTACATTGAGCATCCTAAAGGGTGTCCTTTGATAGATGACAAGGACATAATATGCAGACTAAAGAAAGCATTGTACAGCTTGAAGAAAACACCAAGAACCTTGTATGCAAGGTTGGACAAGAATTTAACAAAGCTTGGATATAGAAAAGGTATGGCACATAGTAATCTATACTAGAAAGAAATTGATGATGATTTGATAATTTTGGTAATATTTGTTGATGATTTCACATTTGGAGGAAATGACAAGGAAAGTGAGAATTTTGTAGAAGAGATGAAGAAATAATTTGAGATGAGTATGATAGGAGAAATGAAATATTTTTTAAGATTATAGATTGTATAGAATAGAGAAGGAATTTTTATTTCTCAAACTAAGTACTTGAATGATTTACTAAAAAGGTTTGGTTAGGAAAGATGAAAACTTGTTGGAACACCTATGGTAACTAGACACAAGTTATCTATAAAGGATGAGACATCTACTATTGAGCAAAAGAAGTATAGATCTATGATTGGAGGATTACAATATTTGACTCACACAAGGCTATATATAGAAAATGTAGTTGGAATTATTGCAAGATTCCAAGATGATCCTAAAGAAGCACATTATGTAGTAGTCAAAAGGATATTTAGATATCTAAAAGAAACATTTGAGTTTAGATTATGGTTTGAAAAATCTAATGATTTTACTCTAAGTGCCTATATTGATGTAGATTGGGAAGGCATTATGGATAATAGAGAAAACACCAGTGGTGGGGCCTTCTTTCTTGGGGAAAGATTGGTTTCTTGGTTAACCAAGAAGAAGGATTGTACATCACAAAGTATAACTGAAGTAGAATATGTTGCAATAGCAAACAATTGTAATCAAGTTGTTTGGATGAAGAAGATGTTGAAGTATATAAGGATATAAATCAATGAGCCTATTGTCATACATTGTGACAACACAAGCATAGTAAATATGTCTAAGAATCCAATGTTGCATTTAAGGACTAAGCACATCTCTATTAAGTATCACATGTTGAGAGAGAAAGTTGTAGAAAAGGAAATAAAATTGAAGTATGTGAGCAATAAAGAGAAGATTGTAGATATATTCACTAAATGTTGATACATCCTATATGGGGGAGTATCTACACAATGGATAGAGTCATCTAGGACTCTTGTTGAATGTTGTTTTGAATAGTGTCTTTGGACACTTGCGCTAGTAAGAATCAGTTGTTGCAAAGTTTGATGTAGTGAAGTTGGTTGCTGAAACCTTTGACATTGATGTTTATGGGGGAGAAGTTTGGCATCAAAAACATCATGAGGGAACATTATGAGAAAATTATGAAAAAGAACAACATGAAGTGATAGTTTGATAGAAAGAACATTGAGGTATATCAATGGGGGAGAATGATTGATGAAGAGGATTTGAAAAGTAAGGTGAATAGTTTTTCGTTGGTATTCTTGGAACTAGATGTTTTTCATCTGTGTTTCCATCAATGCCAAAGGGGGAGATTATTGAAAGCATGAATGTTGATGATATTCCTATGGGGTAGTATTGCATATATGTTACTATGATAATATGTTACATTCATGACTGATTTTGTCATTGATGTCAACATAGCAATTTTCTATGGCGTCTGATAGAAGAACAACAGAAATATCAAGTTTGTATGGATGACTAGTTGATCATTCTAACTATCTAAGGTTATGAGAGATACATATAAGTATCTATTATATGTTTTTAATGTTGGAAGAAGAAATGATAAGTCTAGAAGAAGTTACGTAAGTTTTGGTGATGTTTGTTCTGAGATAGAGTTTACAGAAGCATGTTCCAGTAAACTTGTTATATCTCCTAGAAAAATTGTTATTCTGATGATCAAGGTTGAGGATGTGAAGAATACATATTGGTGATGATGTGGCTAAGTTTTCTCCTTATAATAGTATGTGTAACTAAAGATATTCAAGTTGCAAGGTAGAAGACTAATGTTATCGCTAAGTGTAACATGTTCTTAATGTGGTCCTATAATGATTAATTTAGAAGGTCTAATAGTTGACTCAGGGAATTTTTTTATGGACTCAGTATAAAGGAAGGACATTTTTCTTTATCATAAGTATGACATAGAATGAAAATTTATGGATGCAAAGTGATTAGAAGAAGTAGTAAGAGTGGAATGTGAAGTTGAGCAGAGCATATTAGAAGTGAAGGAAACTTCCTTGTCGAGGTTTTGTTGAGTGATCCAAGGTTTGATATTTGGATTTGAGGTTTGTGACATAGTCTACAAGGTCTGACAATGATTGGTTTGGTTGACAGAACAAATGAAAGAAGAACATAAGAGTAAATTGCATGTTTGAGTAGTGAGCTCTTCTTGTGGTTGAAATTGCATATTTGGGTAGTGGGCTCTTCTTCCATACATTGTACCAAAAATCCTAATAGGGTTGGAATCTTCTAATAGGGATTCAAAGTTTCCTAATAGGGAGTCATATGTACTAAATGTTGTAATAGACTCCTCACAAGGTCCATTCTCTAAAAAGGAGTATTTATATTAGTACATCATCTTGTGGGAATCATTCTCATTGAGGTTTTCCCTATGATCAACGATTTCCCTAGTTAACATATTGGGTGTAATTATCTATGTGAATCTTATTATCATTTTTATTTACTTTGGTTGAATGGTTAAGTTTTTTTGAAGAAGATAAATGTTTAAATTGTTGGATAATTGATTCACACTCCCCTCTCAGTTATCTTGGTGGACTATTGTTTCTAGTAGGATTCACATCTTGGGTCATTTGTTTTGTTAAGTTCTTTGAGGGACATTGTAATAGCACAAGATTTGAAGAATTTAGACAAATAATTGGCCTCAAAACTAAAATCCCTGATTTATCCTCATCATAGTGGTATCAAAACCTTGAGGGAGAAAACCTATAAACCAAAAGAAGATGACACCTAAAAATCAACTATCCTGGGAAATAGAGGAACTTAGGTAAGAATTAGAAAGGGAGAAGAGGGAAAATATGGAATTAGAAAAAAACTAAGGAATCAAGAGACATAAATGGAAGGAGCAAGAGACTCAAATTTTTAGCAAGATAGAGTCTTTCAAAAAGGAGAGAGAAAAACTAAGGATGGGATATTAAAATGATAATAAAGAAGAAGAACATGAAGAAGTAAGACAAGAGAAAAGACAACATGGAAAATAAGAGAATGAAATTGAAGAAAGAAGATTTATAAGGCTACCAAAGGTAGTTGAAGATACAAAAGTAATAGGAAATTCATATCTATGTATCTAGATCATGGTACAATAGATAGTGAAGAAGTTCTTGGGTTAATAGAAGCACTTGAGAGTCATGTTTATATAGAATATATTGATAAGGATATGGAGGTAAAGTTGGGGAAGTCAACCATAAGGGGAATAAAACTTGGTGGATAATTGTGTAGAATGAAATATTAGCAAGAGGACTTGATAAGATTACAAATTTGGAAAGAATGAAAGAAATAGTAAAGGGTCAGTTTCTATGACATGATTTTACAATCCAAAAAAAAAATGGTGGAACCTTAAATAGAGAGATATGGATGTCATGACATATACAGAGTAATTTCATAAGTTGAGAAATAGGGGTAGAACGGAAGATGAAGAAGAAGATTTAGCAATATATATTACAGGGCTTAGATTCAATATACAACACACCTCAGGAGAATATTTTCATTTAGCTAATATGGTAGAGGAAATTTTTAAAAAGAAGCAAGAAAGGAACAATGATGGAGTTGGTAGTTCAAATATAGGAAGAGGTGGTATAAAAAACCACATATGGGAAGATAAGGATAAGAGATCAACACTAGAGACTAGGGTAGGATATTCATGTAGAGGAGAAGAAAGGTTTGGTTAAGCTAGGGAAAAATTTAGAGGTCTTGTTGCTACCATTGCAATTAGGTGGAACACTCATCTTTCAAATGTTCTAGATGGGAGAAAAAATAGAAATACAAAAACAATGAGGAGAAAATCAAAGAACAAGAAGAAGAGTACAAGGAAATATATTTGGCTAGTGAATTAGGTGAATCTCTCAAGATTTAAAAATGACCATCATATTAGGTATCGGCCCTAAGGTTTCCATTTTTAGAATTGGTTGTAGGATTCAAGACAATGTATGAAAACTTATCATTAATTATAGTGAATAAAATAACTTAGTTTCTTATGAAGTTGTTAACAAGTTTCATTTGAATACATTCCCTTATCCTAAACCTTATTATGAAACATGGGATATTTGAGATGAGAATATTTTGATTCATGAGAAATTTGTCATTGATTTTCCATAGGTGTATAAGAAGAAAATGTTTTATGTGATGTTATGGACATGTCTTGTGGACATTTACTCTTAGAATAGCCTTAGCAATATACTAGGAGCACCATAGATGTCATTTTAACAAACTCTTACCTTGTTCACAAGGGAAATCCAAGGTTTAAATGAAAGTATTGATTAGTGGTGCAAATGAGACAATAGTCATGTATTTTATGGAAAATTTATAGGTGATAAAGCACACTAATGAAGTTAAGGATATTCATGAACAAGAGTACCAAACAATTAGATTTCAAATAAATCTTGAATAGGAAGATAAGGGGGACTTTGCTAATATTTTAGTGGGGGAAATTTTATGCCCTATTTTGGGATATGTGTCTATACATCAAAGAGTGGACATACATCACCAAAGAAGATCATCTTGTTTGGAGGTTCATGCCTCCATCCCCTCAAGGTGAAGGTATAGTTCAACATAGACCGATGGATTTGTGACATTTTCTTAACCACCTCCTCTAGATCCTTGTCTCTATCTTTTGTGATGTTCATTGATTGCTCAAGATTTTGGTGTAATGATAATGGTGATTCCAAAAATTGGTATCAGAGCACTGGGTTATAGGTTCAAATCCCTTGGGTCATCCTGGGGGGGGGGGGGCGGGTTGTGGTGTTGGGAGTTTGGTGCCTCCATCCCCTCTAGGTGAAGGTACCATTCAACATAAAATTATGGATTTGTGACATGTGCTTAACCACCTCCCAATGATCATTGTCTCTAGATATTGTGACATTCATTGATAGATTGAGCTTTTTGTGTAGTAGGAATGGTGATTCCAACACATCTGTCATCATAGATAGTGTAAAGAATGAGTTACAATAATAAGCTATAGTAATTGTGCCTAGAAGAGAAAAAAAGCACTAGTTTTTTCTTTCTTACTTTATGGTCAATGTAGGTATATGGAAAGGATAAAGATAAATTTATCAATCCTTTAGAATGCAAAATGAAGTAAGGAGAAGACCAATTGATTCTTCATACGAGTTTTCTCCATGGCGGGGAGTATGGTGTAAGACCACCTAACAAAGTACATGGTCACATAAATACTAAATAGGCTAAAGAATCCTATAAGATATCAATCATAGTCAATTGGGACATTTTGAAGCCTATCATAGCCTTTTGTGATGATAAAAATAATGTAATGGCCAAAATTCCTAAAGGTTTTAATAAGAACCTTATGAACTAGTTGATTATAATTAAGGGATAATAGTGCTAAAGAGTGTCAAAGTAGGTTACTATGGTCCTAGATAATTAAATAAATCTTGGATCAAACAAAGTTCATGGTTTGATATGTTAGAATACTCAAAAAGTAAATAAAATAAGAGTTCTAAATTTAAAATTTAAAATTATAACAACTAGTGCCTTTTAGGAGGAAAAACATGGTTAGAGGTATAAATGAGTTTGTAATGACTTGAAACTAATTTAAATTGGTTGTAATAGTTGATGCTTAGCTTATTAAGCATGGTCAAGGCATGAAGAGGTCATTATTTACATAAGAGACAAGAATTTTATACATTGTGATACCAATCTATGATAAAATCATTATTTTTATGCAACTTATTTATTCATTTGAATGGTTGGCCTATCAAATTGACAGTCTATGGAATTTAGATATTGGGGAACAAGATTAACTCATCCCATAAAGCTTGTGTGTGATATATGGTAACATAATCCTCATATTTCTTAGATGTTGTTGATAGATGGGTGAATGCACAAAGTTGGGTCGCAATTCCGCGGAAGTCAAATCCGTGAAATGAGACCTCTTAGAAATGGGTACCTGATTTTAAAAAATGGGCACTCATTATTTTTAAAAATCGGGTACCCATTTTTTATTTTCAAAAAATGGGTACCCGTTTCTCAAAAAATTAAAAATTTGAATTTTGAAGAAACGGGCACCCATTTTTAAAAAATAAAAAACGGGTACCCATTTTTTAAAAGTAAAAAATGGGTCCCTATTTCTTAAAAATTCAATTTTTTAAGTTTTCAGCGGATTTTACATGCCGCTTTTAGCTTTTCAAAATGGGTACCCATTTTTTGAAATTCAAATAATGGGTGCCCGTTTCTTACAACATGAGGCAAGATTTTTTTTTCCTGCCTCGAATTTTGGTTTGGGACAAGCTTGGTGAGACCAAGCCTATGCCTTGGCCTCTCAAGATTTGGCTAAGGATTGAATCAACAAATTCATGCCTTGCCATAATTTTTAGAGGGTCTCCCGATCAAATTTTTTCACGAAACAAAAACCCATTAGAACTCTCACTGTACCAATTTCAGAAATATAAATTTTATAGAGTTATGATTTTATTTACTATTTTATTATTATTTTTTAATCAAAGGTGGTACCTAAATGTAAAATAGCAATGTTCACTAAAACTTTAATAACTTTTTTATTTTTTATTTTTTCTTAAATTAATTTATATGTCATCAATCTACATTCAATTCTTTTGAAGTAAATTTTTTTTTTTTGAAAAAAGTGAAATTTTGATCAAATTATGGTGTCCGTACATGAGAGTGTTGGAAATAATCAAGACTAAAAAGGTTACTGAGAGGGGAGGGGTGAATCAGTAACTCTAAAACTTCAAGTTAATAACATATTCACCATTCATCCATCTAATCTACTGTATGCATGAAAAGATAAATATTCATAACACATGAACACACTGATTTGATGACCCAGAAACCTTCCAATTAGAGAGTAAAATTGGGGTGTGGATGATGCCCACAAAACCTTAATACTGTGGTATAAATTTGGTCTGTTAAGGCTTACAATGATCACTTCTGGTGATCTGCCTTGTTAGGAGCAAATAGGATTGCTAGATCCACCTTGTTACAGGATTTACAAACATACAATGAAGTATGCACTCTATTAGGAGATTTACAAAAGACTGTTAAGTCTACCCTATTAAAGGATTTACAAACTAATTCACCTGTTATGATGAATCAGTGGATTTGGTTACAACTAATTGCTGATAAGATCCTTTACGCACTAATCACCTAATGTGATAGATATAACTTTTCAGCATCTATGTTGACCTTGTTGTATTCCTATGTTCTGCTACTGATTCGCTTTTATTCTTCTCAAAATATTGCAATACAACACCATACAATGATACACAACATTTCATCATCTTTTAAAAATGACATAATACATTAAATATATACCATTCTAATATTTACACTGGCAAGGTCAGCCAAACACAAGTGAACAAAACATTACTAAGTCGGCCAGATAGTAGAAAACTCGGGTTCCTCAAGCTAACTCAGTGACCTTCTAATACTCGGCATCCACTACAATACACTGCATCATCATGCACTCGATAAGAGTAGAGGCACGGTCCATACTAATCACTCTAATTAGTTTGGAACTCAGTAACCATTGGTGACCCGGTGAATATTGTGTTACTCAGTAAAAACTGAATCCATTGATAACCTTCTTCACTTGGTAAACATTGATTCCTTCGTTTACCTTGATCACTCGGTAAACACTAAGTCCTTCATTTACCTTGATCACTCAATAAACACTAAGTCCTTCATTTACCTTGATCATTCAGTAAACACTGATTTCAACTGATGACTCGATGAACATTGAGAACTTGGTAAACACTGTGAAGCTCAGTAACCACTAACTGCTTGGAATGCTCGGTAACCATTATGAACTTGGTAAACACTATTGAATTTCCCATATGCTCGGTTTCCAAAAGAATGCTTGGTATAAATTGTAGACTGAGTGATGAGCTTGATAAGCATTTAGAATCGAATAAGTGTTGTAAATTAAAAATTAATAAATAAATAAATTCATTAAAAAATTCAAGAAAAATATTCTCATCAATATTTGGTGTGTTAGGTAACTCCATTTAAAAGGATTTGCCAAAATTCATTCATTTGTGTCAAATTATGGTGTCCGTACACAAGTGTGGTATGGTCCTGAAACAGGCATTTTGAAAAAGTGGTTTTTAAAGATCCATACCAAAAAAATAATCTATCATATGGGTATACAAATAAATTACATATTAAAAAATAAGATTCTAGGCACTACAATTTTTATTTCTAAAGTTTTTTTATATTTAATCTCTAAATGGCTCAAATTTTGGCATCAATTGACAAAATATTTCAAAAATAGGAAAAACACTTCCAATTTTTGGCCAAAAGTGAGACCCAACTTCTTGCACTGACCCAAATATGAGTTTTCTTACATTTTTTTGATAGTTTTGAGTTCTCCTTAGCCATCTTGTGAGTTTAAATCCTCCATTCCTCATAAGATTGTCATACTTTGACATGTATCACACTCCACTAACCTCTAATATGCAGAATAATTGAATATTTGGGGTGATCAACATGTCTGATTTGGTTGAATGAACATAAATTTTGAGGCTTGGCTATAAAATAATCATTTTGTGCCATATTTTTGTGATTGGAATAGTTATACGATATCATTATGCATCAAATTTTGTTTGATCATAATTGTGCTTAGAAGTCAAACATTGACCAATTTCTTTCTTGGCAAGGGTTTCTAGGAGCAATTTGTGGCTTCTACATTTGGAGAGCCTGGAGGACCAAAGTGATAACATATTCCTTTGATTAGAGGAAAATGAACAACTCTTTTGGTAAATTCAAGGCTAGGGGTTGAACATTTGACATAGATGGTTTGTAAATTTTAGGTAAATAAGGTCTCAAAAGAGTGACAACTTCATACTTTGGAAAGGTTGGACCAAAACAACTAATGTTTGATTTTTGATATGTTATAATATCTCCAAAAGACCATCTGAAATAACCATTTGATGTTAAGGTCTTTTTGAAATTTTTTAAGAAAGACATTAAAAATACTCACTTGAGACCTAATAGGAAATAAGGCCTAGTAAGATAAAAATTTGAGTTTGTTAATGAGATAAGTACTTGAAATTTTCAATTTTGAATTGGACAAGTAAAATCTATCTGAGCCTTCTTTATCCATTGTGAATGTTGTATTCACATCTTGGGTCATTTAAGCCATTAGGTTCCTTGAGGGACATTGTGGAAGAGCACAGTCCTTGAAACATTTAGACAAACAATTAGCCATTAAACCTCAAAGCCCTAATTAATCCTCATCAAATGCTCAATTTTTAATGTTAACTTTATTTATATATTTTTGTGATGCTTCCAATTTTGGTGGTGTTAAGTTTTCACGATCATTGCAAATGTACCAAGCACTATCTTTTTTTCGTATATGCTTTTCAAATGCAAATCTAAGGTATATATAAGAGTTTAAGAGACATAAATCATGAGGAGACATATCTCTTTATTAATTAATAATGATTACTATAAGTTAATTATCATTAGAGATTATTAACAACTATATGTGTGTGTATATCTATGTGTGTGTGTGTGCGCGCGTGTGTGTGTGTCTATCTAATTGATGGCTAGTCAAATACAATAATATTAACCATAGGAAATCGAGTCTAGATCAAATCTATTTGACTAAACCTACAACATCAACACTTCCTCTTGACTAGGGAGGATAAACACATGACCATATATTAATTCAATAAAATATAAGAATATCTATTTTCATAACATATAAAAAATGTTCATAAAGTATGTGAACACGCTATCACATAATACTTTTGAAAATGGGGGTAAAATTTTATTCAATCAAACCCAAAGTAACACAAAAAGCCTTAGGCCCAAATAAATCTAGAAACAACCACCATGACAATTAAATCTTATATTTTTCCACTAACTACTCCAAAGTCCCAATCTAGTTAGTAGGAAGCCTATCCTTTTCTACAATATCCCAACCAACTCCATTCTTTGATGCCCATTTTCCAAAATATCATGGACACTCCATTCCATTCCCTAAGAATATGACAAAAAGAGATTCAATCCATGTGATTACTCAGATACAAAACCTCTCTAGCAATAGAGGCTAACTGCCATTTAACACCATCCACATTTTAGTTATTTATCATATCCACAAAAAATTGAGATTCTAACTCACATATAATCTTCTTCCATCCCAAAGAGCATCCCATCTCAATAGTTGAATTAATAGAAAAGGCTTCCATTAGGTTATTAGAGTACACCTCTTTATAAATAGAGAAAATAAAGATAACTTTACAATCCTTACCTCTACCTATGCCCCCAATACCTGCTTGCCCAGGATTCCCATGGGAGGAGCCATCGGTATTAATTTTTAGGATACCGGTCAGGGGTGGCTGCCATCTCCCATCTCTACAAACCTTTCTCTTAAGAAAATGACATCTATTACTGCCTATGTAGCCCATTCCCTTGTCCACTTTTCCTAAATTCTTCATTTTACTATAATCTCTAGGGTCAATATTTTTAGACATATTACACTTGGCATAGATAGTTTCCTAGAGTCTACTCAAAATTATCTACTACAATTTAGTGACTCCCAAAACTAAGTTGCAAATATCCTATAGTTTTTCACCAACCAAATATTTCATATAATGAAAGTAGGTCCAATACTCGATGCCACTTGAATGAAAGTGGTTTTCACAGGAAGCATTTCCCAAAAATTCAATGAGAGATGCAACATGGATGCAGCCATGATGCCACACCTCCCACCAATTGTGTTAGATTTTTCTAGAGAAGGAGAAAATAAAAAATAAGGAAGATACACTCTCTCCATCATGCATACATAGGGAACAAAGAGAAGGCCCTTGAAATCATCTCTTTTGAAGGTTATCCCAAGTAAGACATTTCTTTTGACCAACTAAAATTGAGAACAAATTACACTTAGGCCAAGAAAAAATATTCCAAACCTTCTTCCACTAGGGAGGTTCTACTAATCCATGCCATTTTTCATCCAACCAAGCATAAGCTTGGGAAACACTAAAATTTTCCTTTAGAACTTGGACCCTAGGAAAGAATATCCTTGTCCCTAGTAGAACTACAAAGCCTACTCAAGAGGAGGCTAGCAAGCTTAGCCTTAATCTCCATGGAACCACCTAAAGGTCAGTCATGTGAATCCTTCCAATAGGTTACATTATCAGATCCACACCTTTTGAAGATGGGGATGACTAAAGAGAATGAAAGGATGGCCATCCCAAGAACTCTACCAAAGTAAAGTGCATGATCTCCCATTACATATCTAGAAAATGCCATCCTTAATAAGATGTGCTCCCTTTTTTAGAGTATTTGAAATAAAAGAACCTTTCCCAACTAAATCTAGTCTTGGGATATCCTAACAATCCACTCCAGGAAAGTAATTCTCAGAAAAAATCTTGTCCCAATCACAATTCTAATTATTGCACCAACTCCAATAAAGCATAGCAATGAAAGCCTTTATAGAAAGAGCCATGCACCTAAGACCCAAACCCCAAGAAAAATTTGGTAAGCAAATAGTTTCCCAATTGAATAAACTCCACTTCAAAGAGAGAAGGTTAATTGACCAAAGAAATTGTCAAGACAAAGCATCAAATTCCTTCATAACACTAATAGAGTGAGTCTGCACAAAACACCTATAGATGGGAAGAGATTGAATCACTATCTTAAGGAGAACAACTCTCCTAGCAAAAGAGAACCACCTATAAGTCTAGTGGCTAACCCTACTTTAGAATTTATCCAAAAGGTCCTACCAGTAATCCTTCAGTTGATCTCCCAAAGCTAAGGAGACTCCAAGACACATCAAAGGAAGAGGCCCAATCTAAAATACAAGAATCCTAGCAATCCTATTCTGGATAGGCTATAGAGTATTAAAGAAATAGATGGAGCACTTATCTTCATTGATTTTATACCAAGAAGCTTTGAGATAGGTGTTAAAACCCTTCTAAAGCTTCTCACCTCATTGATTTTAACCAATCCCATCAATCCAGTGTCATTCATGAATTGGAGATGAGAATATGATAGGAGATTATTATTCCATTTCCACCCATAGATGAGCCTTTATTCAGCCTAAAATTTAATAAATCTATTGAGGCCCTCAACCATAATGATAAAGAGACAAGGAGAGAGGGTTTCCTTACCAAAGTCCCCAACAAGTAGAAAATAGCTTAGTAGGTTCTCCATTAATAAGTATAGAAGGTGAAGGGGAAGTCACACAATTGAGAATCCAATCAACCCATATTTCCACATCAAAACCAAAAGTTAGAAGCATTCTACTTAAGAAATCTCACCTTACCTAATTGTATGTTTTTGCCAAATCCTTCTTGATAAACATGGCCTTTGCCTTGGAAGTGGTCATAGAGTGGATAGCCTTTGATGCAATCACAACACCATAAAGAATCTATCTACTGCCAACAAAGCCTCCCTTCTCCATAGAGATCAAAGTACCTAAGAGAGGCTTGAGCATTTCAACAATTAATTTGGTGATAATTTTGTAAGTAAATTTACACAAAGCAATAGGGCTACATTGATCCAAACTATTGGTTGCATCAATCTTGGGTATGAGGCTTGAGTATTTTTTTGTTTCTATTGGATTTTTGGACCACTTCTAAAAGTTTAAATTTAATAATCTCCTAGAATTCTTGGAAAAATTCATTGGGGAAACCTTATAGTCTAAGGGCCTTACCTTTCTTTATACCAAACACCACTTTCTCCAGATTACCTAATGAGATAGGTCATAAGAGATTCCTATTCATTTCATTGAAAACAAGGTAGGGAATGCAATCTAAAATGGTCCTTGCCTTGAACATTGGAATGGGTTCCTCCCTAGAGAAAATATTGGAGAAGTATCTAATGGTCTCTAGGGAAATATCCTCCTTGGAAGAGAGTTGTGCTCTAGTAACTGAGATGAGAGAGGAGATGGAATTACCAAACCTATGTGCTTTAACCATGTTATGGAAAAAATATGTGTTCCTATCTCCCTCTTGAAACCAATCTACACAATACTTTTTCTTCCAAAAGATTTTTTCTCCAAGCTCCCATTCCTCTAACTCCTTAAGTGCTAAAGATTTAGTAGTAATCACATCCAAAGTCATTGTCCTAATTTTGGAAAGTGACATTGTCCACCCTAGACTGAGCCACTATCTTTTGGTCCTGTAAATTCCAAAAATATTTTTTGTTCCACCTTTTAAGCCTAAATTTTACATGTTGAAGCCTTTTCTCAAAAGTGAACATGGTAGTACCAGGAGAATTCCTACATTCATGTTGTATGATAGTTAAGGGAGATATGTTGTGTTATCATCTAGTGCATGAAGAAAAAGAGGGAGCCAAAATATTTGATAATATAATTGGAATCAAAATAAAACTAAATAAGATGAGAATTAGAATTAAACTAAAGAAGATAATAATCAAAATAAAACTAAGGATATTAATGAGGATCTCATACAAATTATAGAGGTAACTTATAGTGAACATCATGATCAAGTATTTTGTATTTGCATGGTAACTTGAGGTATTTTCATCAATGCGAAGGAGGGATATTATTGGAAACTAAAATTTAAATAATTTTTATGTTGTCATTTATGCCAAACCTTAATAGTAAGACATTTAGTAATAGTGTAGAGTTTCATATTAATTGATTGATGAAGAGGATTTGAAAAGAAAGATAACTAGATGAACTAGTGAAGTTGTTGAGAAAAGGGGAGTAAAGATGATGGAATTACAATGGGCACTTGATCATTTTTTCTTTGACAAGTTAATGTGTTGTTTAAACATCATATAAAGTGGAGAAGATAGTTTATTTGGACTGTAGAATAGGAGTAGAGTTTTAACTGATAGAAAGTAAACTCTACCAAGATAACTTGTGGGGCGGGGGGGGTGTGAATTTGTTATCTAAACAAAATAACTTTTAACAACCTTGTTAATTCTTAAACATGTGATCAACATAAAAAAAAACCATAAGAAGATAAACATACACATTAACACCATATATGTTAACTAGGGAAACCCTTGATTAGAGTGAAAATCCATACTGGGATGTAACCCACAAAATGATGTACTAATAGATAACCTCCTTGTAAGAGGATGGACCCTATTAGGAGCTAGTGAAATACACTTAGTAAATATTAGTCCTTGTTAGGACAATTTGAGTCTCTATTAGGAGATTCCAACCCTATTAGTAGGTGTAGAAGGCAAAAGGACCCACTATCCAAACAACTTCAGGGGTAGACTACCAAACTTGCTATCAAAATATCCTTGTATTATCCCTTACAAAATAATACCAAATACAATTGACTCAACAATTCATATTCTTTCTCTTTCCTCTTATCATGCCTCTTCTACACCAAACACTTCTCAAATCTTAATACCAAATCCACAAACTCACATTACAATAATCCCTTAGGTCATTCACATGTACCAATATTCTCCACTTATTGCATAAACATAATTCACTTACACTATAATCCATTCACTTACACTATGTTATCCATATTGCATGTCCAATCCATACTAGTAATGTTATAATGCTCCATTAAAAAGTTCAAATTCAACCAATACATCATCATAGCGAAAAAACTCATCCACGCTCTGATAAGATTGAAAACTCTCATTTCCATCCATTATTAAATCCTCATCATTGCTTGAAGATTGAAGCATTTGAGCACACATCTCTCCATATTTGGACAAATCAATTGTGAAAATGAGGAGGCTATTTGAAAAAAGATTTTGTATTTTTTTTATTCCAAAGTTTAAATTTCCTTTTGTATACCAATCCATGTGTTGGTTTTGGTTTATTTTATTGAATACTTAGTTCAATTTATAATCTTATTTCATAACATACATTACTATAAAGCACATCAATAGTTTCCAAATTCATAATTGCAACAAAAATACCTCCCACGACAACAATAACAATAGTATACCAAGTACATCCCTAACAAAAACAAACTCCAACACTCCAAAGATAAACAAGAAGAGAGAGTACAATTGAAAATTTGGAGAAAGAATTAGGAGAAGGAGCTAAGAAGGAGATGCCTCTACAAATTACTAAAGGAAAAGGTGAGAATATGAGTGGTGAGGATTAAGAAGAAGATAGAAATGAAGATGTAGAAGTATAAGGAAAGGGAAAAAAGATAGTGGGTGCAGAGCCACAAAAGAGTAAATAAAAGAGATTAACTATTGAGCTTCAAGTGTAGAAGAGCATAAAATAGTTACTATGCCTACACCTATACTACCAAGAGTAATGAAATAGGTAACTAGAGCATTGACCACTATAGCTACAACTGAGCCAAAGAAAGAAGTAGCTGAGGTTACTAAGGCTCCTCAGAGGAAGATTTTGACAAAGAGGAATAATAATGGTGATGACATAAAGCCACTAAAACCTAATAAGAAAGGAGAAGGATTTTGATTACAAAGGATAAAAAGGATGATGAAGAGAATACATAATCAAAAGATATGATGGTAAAAGCACAAACATGTTTCACCTTTTATAAAGAAAAAGGATCTGAGAATGTTAACTATTTAACTTTGATGATATAAAAATGGTATTTGTGTTCAGAATCTCAAGATGATGTAAACTGATGAAATGTGTGAAATTGGATGAATTTAATGCCTATAATTTTTTAAAAAATTGAGTAAGATTATATTTTAAATGTTGAAGCCATTTTTTTAATTGTGAAAAATATAGGATGTAGTTCTCGTTAAACAAGTATATACAAATTATATTTTTAGTCTCTGATTTAAAAAAATGATATAGATGACATGTATAGATAGGGCACAAAAAAATAAATATTAGTTTTTGATGTATATTTTCTTTTTTATAAGTCCTCGAGGTTGCCCTTATTAGATACCAATATATTTTCCCCCTGTGAAAACTTCTTTATCAAGTCTACACCTTTTTGAAAAGAAATTATATATTCTTGAAGAGGACTCTATTTTCTAGGGATAAATATAAACTTTAAACTTTTTTTATATGATTTACTATTTTTTTTTTCCTTTTTTGCGGGAGAAAATTCTCAAATGTTAAAATATCTACTTATAATACTTTGAAATTATAACACATTATGCGTTATCAAAACACTATGATTTTTTTAATGATAATATTAACTTTAAGATTTATAAAAGGCTATTTTTAGTTTTTAAAAAAACTTGAGTTTTGATAGAGAAATGAGATTTGACCAAAACAAGTTTAGAGGTCTTAAAAGGTGATATAAATATATGCTTTTACCCATAAGTTAGTTTAGAGTTGCAATGCACAAACCTCCACAAATGATTGATGAAATTTGTCACAACATTAGGAAAAGTGTGAGACTTTTTGGATTTTATGTTATTAAGTATGAAAAATTGGGTGTCACTGACAAGACCAAGGTTGTTGAAGCTACCTTGGATATGATGGAAAAATTCAAATACACCCCATTGGTGTGAGGAAACGTGATTACTTATGAGTTCTATGCCAAAGTTGATCAAAGGTAGCACGTTTCACTAAGAACTAAATGACAAATTAGGGAAAGTGTTCTTGCTATTGTTATGCCTGATTTGAATAGATTTTTTTTTTTTAAAGCTATGAAATATTATACTGGGAAATTTATTGCTAAAACTAGACCTTTTATGATTTGAAAGGAAAAATTGAACATGTAGTAGAAGAGAGTAAAATTATTTGGAAAAAGATATATGGATTAATGTTAGTAGATGAATAGAAGAATGAAGGAAATACAGATGAATAGATAGAATTGGATAATTAGAAAGATTTCAATAAAGACATGGCTCAATAAGTTTAAGAACATAAAAAGACTGTAACCATAGAAGATGAGTTTATGGGAATTGTAGTGAAGGCTATAACCAATGAAGAAACTAAACCAGAAAAGACTATGTTGACTAAGCATGAATAGAAGGAGGCAACTCCATAACTCAAGTTAGCACAACCCAAATCCTATGTTATTGTAAGTAAAGGACTATCTTAAGATTAACACATAGGTATGCACACAACTAGTAAGGGTAAAAGTAGAAACCTGTGTCACCCTTTTATGAAGGAAAAGGCTAACAAAAGTATAACTGCACACCTTCAATGACATAAAATTGGTATTATTATTTTGAATTTGAAAATGAAGTAAACTAATGAAATGTGTAGAAATGGGTGAAGTTTAGGATTATACTTTTTAATAATTATTTGGAATAAAAATATATATATTATCTTAATTTTTATAGATAATTTTTTAGTTGCTGAAAAATGCTAAAAATTAGGGGTCTAGTTCCCACCACAAACCTGGATGGAAATAAAGTTATTCCCCTTTGATCTCAAACTATGTTATAGATAACATATTTAGTTGGAACAATCAAAAATAAAAATAAGTTTAGACCTATATTTTCTCTTATATAATGATTCAAATTTCAACTCACCAGAAATCGATAGTTTTCATCTCCCACCACATTTTACAAAACAAATCTATTCTAACTAGGAGAAAAATTATACATTCTAAAAGAGGACTCTCTCCTCTAGAACATCATATAATTTTAATTTTTTTTTTATATGATTTAATATTTTTCCTTTCTCAAAATTGACATCTTTTTTAGTGTTGAAATATGCACTTGTAGAATTTTTTAATTTCAATATACTATATCTAATTAAAACACTATAAAATCTATATTAGAATATTTTTTACTCTGAGTTCTATTAAATGGTGTTTATATGTTAATAAAAAAATATCATTAAAAATAGAAAGAGTTATTAAAATGCCACTTTTATAAAATAATTGTATTTATTTAGTAATTGGATACAAACTAGTATAAAACATGCATTTAATAGACATTTCCAATTGGAAAAGTGTGAGACCATATATAACTTAGCTAGAATGAATTTATCTAGATCATATGTTTGGAAAAAAATGATTTTTAGATAGAAATACTCAAATTCAGTCATTTTGATAAGTTAGCCTGAAAGGTGACAAAACTTTGTACTTTTACCTGTAAACTCTACACTAGTTATTCTTTCTATTCTCATCTTTACAAGAAGTTCAAATGTTAGTCAAGGTAAAACTAAATATGGTGATGCCAAGTAATAGGGTATGTCAACTAATAATGGAAATAATTCACCTAAGCCTAAGAAAGAAAAATATGTCAATAAGAGAAATAGTAATTATGTAAATATAGAAGGTGCAAAAGAAGACAAGAACCTTAATGATCAAGAAGGTTATTCTACTATTGGTGAAAGACATTCTACCTCAGGACTTACAGTGTAGGAAGAAAAGGAGGTAAGATGAACGAGTTTAAATTCTAAACTCAAAACTTGTGATGAAATGGAGAAGAATGATGAACCAGTGCAACAAGAGAATAAACTAGACAAGAAGAAGAGAAAAGAAGAGCCTATGAAGGCAAAGCAAAAAAGAGGTGAGATATAGAAGCTAAGTCTAGTAGTACACACACAAGATCTATAGAAAGCAATTCTTAGCAGTAGCACTCCAAAATCAAAGGGGAAGAGAATAAAGAAAAAGAAAATAAATTCCCCAATAGGAATTCAAGGTAAACCTATTACCTTAGATGAAGAAATTATGATCCCTAATTGGACACATAAAAAGATTAATATGATCATATGATAAAATTTAGTTATTTGTTGGAAATAAAGGCCAAGAAAGTAGAAATTAGGAAAGAGAATTAATAGAAACATGTGTTATATGACATCAAGGACATATTTCTTGATGAAATTGTTGTTGATGACTTAGATGAGAAAGGTCCTATAATTAATCAATTGATTAAGATATTGGATAAATTAAATCACCTTGACATTGACACTCAAGAGAAACATATACAATGGTTAGAAAGGAAATTTAAAAATAGAGTATTAGAGAAGGTAACAAAAGAGATAGCAATACAATGGATTAAGCTATCTACTCTCATTAATGATTTGGAAGAATTAGATAAAAATGTAGATACATTATTTTTCAAATTATGTAATGATATCCCCTCATATTTCAAGACAGTAAGGGAGATAATGGATAAGATTGAAGTTTATCATCAAGAGGAAAACAAAACATTGAGCATGGATCAAATTTCTAGCTTAGTATGTTCTTCACTTATCAAATTCTTACAAGGTAAGCAGTTATAATTCTTAGATAAAGAATGCCATATTAGAGATGAGGTAACTTCTATTCAATAAAAACTATTACCTCATATGGAAGTAATGAAAAAAAACCTACAAACTACAAAGGGTCTTGTATAATACCAACACTTATCCAGTGATGATAACATGGTGAATCTAGCAGCCAATATAGAAATTGAGAAGCAAGTCCTTGAAACTTTGAGGATTGATTGGAAAAAAATAATGGCTATAATTATTAGATTACACCATCTATTTTTAAAAGTGTTTTTTATACTCCCTAAGCCCCAATTGAATATTATTTATAGACCTAAGTGAAAAAAAGGGGGAAATTTATGATCAAATAAGTATTAGTTACGTATGCATGAGATTTTGCTATGTATATTTCGTATTGTAATAAAAATAAATGGAGTAATAAGAAGATTTATGTTTTGATGCTGGAATTTTTTTCTTTTTAGTCATTTACATGTAAGAAATGGTCGGTCAATGTTGTGACCTAGCTACTCTATATAGGTCAAGCTATGTAAAGAAGAAGTCTTTACATTCAATTATTGTGAAGCAGTAGAGATTGGCAAGTAAATCAATAGTCATAGAGTATATGGTGGTTGCTATGTTATAAAGGAGGCAACACTTGAGCCAAGTGATATAGAACTGAGAAATGTAGTCAAAGATTGAGTATAACACGAGCTAATGGAAAACATGAAGATCAAGCATGGCCAAGCATCATAAACACATATGTGTCAAGTTAGACAATTTTTGTATCTATGTTTGAAATGACACAAAATATTGTGTAAACCATTTATGTAGATGTGGAAGCATGTTTTTATGATCAAGGAGTTAATGAATGAGGCAATTACACCTATAATTATGCATCATTAATCCCTATATAATAGGAATTAATCAATTAGAAAATAAAAAGGACTAATCAAAAAAAGGATAAATTTGGATCATTGCTTAAGATCTAGAAACTTCTAAGATTTCTATATAATCATGATTTTGAGTAATAATTTTATAATTTAGAGTTGAAAGATTGCATGTGTACAAAGGTAAGGTGAATTAGTAAGTTGGGAAGCAAGGGGACTAAGCAGTGCAAAGAGAAGTTATTGCATATTGATTATAGAGAGGTGATTATAGATTGGAAAGAGAAGACATGTCATCAGAATTCAAGTACAAACCATAGGATCAAGATACTTTTATATTCTAATAGGTGTATCAAGGTGAATTTATTAATAGAGTGATCCTAATAGGCCTATTTAAATCCCTTAATGGAGTTGCTCACTTAATTGTGTAGTTTAAATCCTTTAATCAAGGTAGATTTAATAGTCTTGTAAGCTCTTAATAGGGTAGACCCCTCATAGGGTAGATCATTATAAGTGATCAAACTTTATATCTCTAATAGGAAAACTTTATTTCTACAGTAGAGAAGATTTTGTGGGTGCCATCCCCACCATAGTTTTGCCTTCACCTTTAAGGGTTTTTGCATTACCATATCTAGTTTTATGTGTTGATTATGTCTTTATGTCTTTATTCATAAAATTAGATATTAGATCTAATATTTCATGAAGTTTCATATTTGATTACAAAAAAAGTTAAGGGTAATGAATGGTGAATTGAGTATGAACATGGTTTATCTTTGATGTGATAAAAGGATTAGTTACCCCCCCACCTCAATATCTTACTTTCCCAATAGATTATTAAATCCTCTTACACATTTAATTTGGAAAATTGTACAATAAATGATAGTGACCCAATACAAATAATACTTATTTGTAAATTTTTCCAGTGTGGCCCTCTTACTGATCAATGGTAAATCTCCAATATTCACACTCAATAATAATTAGTTAAATAGAGCTCATTTTCCTCCTCCACCCCTCCACCCCACCTAAAATACCATCCAACTATAGTTTGAAGCATCATGATCCCTAGTGCCCACACAATTATTTGAGTCTCCCAGTATCAATGCCTAATACAAAATGTTCCTTCTTATGTAAAACAATTTCTCTACATTTCAAATGTTCATAATAGTATTGCATCATTCTTTATCAACTTGTGAAATTTTTTGGCTCATGCAAGTGGAATTGAACCTTGATATAGTTACCCCTTTTGGATGAAAATTATGTGCATCAGATTTTTAAATAATAATCATCCCTTCTAGATTAATGTTCACTTGATCTCTCAATTTCAATGTGTGTACACCTTTACCAAGAGCATGCTAAATCCATGATGATCTTATAGATCATCATATTCATTCCTTAGACATCGAGCCTATTTGGAAATAAAAAGAGCCTCGCATAATGAAATGGATTGCCTCTCTATTAATATGATGATCATGTTTATTTGAAATGGCAACATTAGCCCCATGTAATTTTAATAACCAAAATAATCCAGTAGTCTTTTTGCATTCATCATTATGTTCATAGGTTGTTTTGTTTAGAGTCTTCACATCACATTGTCTCTAAATTGGGGCTCCAAATAATACTCAAAAAATTATAAGAGAGGAAACCCACCTTAAACATATATATCCTTAATACATGATGTCCAAAGATATAACTCTAAACTTTCAACGTTCATAACATCGTCTAATAATGGCCCTAAAATTTTTGCATTTCTAATCACATTAAAAAACTAAACAAATAGATTTATTAAGGGCCCAAATTTGAAAAATAGGAAGTCTCTAACCTTAGGAATGTAACAAATAAATAATTTCTTCTATAGGCTCAATTGGCTCAAAATTATAGTTGGTCAAATAGGGATACTTTGAAACTACTAAAATTGATAATTGGACAATTTTAAGATTTTATGAATGGATTCATCAGGGATTCAAATTGCACATGTTGGATGTATTTTATTATAAAATTTGAGTGACATGACCATTTCTTCAAAAGAATAAATGGGCCATAAAATATCAATCGTCAAAATAGGCTATTGATAACAAACTGCATAACATTCCCTAGAATATAAACAAGCTACATTTGGAATCAGTATTTAAAAGTGATCAAAAAACCTTATTAGGATATTAAAATAGACATGTAGGATATTTTTCAAGTCTAAAACACACAAAAAAAAAAAAAAAAATCACTTGTCAATCATGGGTCCTAGACTACGAGACCTCAAAGTTGACTACTAGGCAATTCTGGACAAGTGCAAAATGAAAATCTCAATTTTAAAAGAAATAAGTAAACTATAATAAAACTAACTATGAGGGTCTCTAATTTGAAACTTAAGATATTTTGTATGAAATAAAACAAGACCCCAAGTCACAACATCATAAAAAAAAGATCCAGGCTTGAGATATACACTTGTAAAATTGGCTTTATTAATAAGTTTAACACTTAGGCAAATTTACAAATCTCTCAAGTACATAAAACAACATCTCACCAAATGACTCAAAAATTTGAGCTAACAACTTGAGATATATCAATAGGTTGAATTTGATGTATGGAACACCTGAAATATATACTACACCTCAAATCAATATCTAGGTACATAAGAAAGAGATTCTCTTACAGGGGGTTATTTTATAGAATTTTAACATGGTACTCAAACATCCTTGCAAGAATTGTAAGATTATAGCTTATTTCGGTAGAGTAGACCCTATAAAAAAATAAAGAACTTATTCCAAAAGAAAATCAAACTACATCTTGTTTGGTGGCTCTAGGCTACTAAACACAAATGACTTATCTCTTCCTTTGTAAAAGTTCTAATTCGCATCTTCATGTATAAACAATATTCTCAAACATTCATCATAGATCTACTATCCATAACCATAAGAGCTGATAGGTGAAATGTTTATCTTATTAGAAGAACTGTCCATACCTTTCAAATCTCTTTTCTCAAAAATATGATAACCAATCCCATGGAATTCACTTTTCATATAAGTATATTTGAGATAAAATGAATCACAATCACATATCAATAGATTATAATGTAAAAGGTATGATTCACCATTTATTCATTCCCCTTCTTCAGTCGGCTAGCTTGAAAATAAGAGAATCAACTTGTACCCACATATGTCACTAGCATCAAAATATGAAGCAAATTTAATTTACTCCAATGAATCTTCACATTTTTAAAACAATGGATTAGGAGTTTCATGAAAATGAAATTAGTTATAATCATGATAAAGAGTAGGTTTACCATCAAAATAATCTTCATCATAAAATGTATTAGTAGCTTCACAAAATGTAGCATCATCAACACTGTCACTATCAACTTTATAAGAAAAGAAATTTGATTTTTCTCAACAATATAACAATGTATCACCCTCCAAATCAGCACTAATCAAATCTGAATTTTCAATGAATTCATGCACTCAAGCTATTGCTCTCAAGTGAAGACTTCTGCATTTTCTATTCAAGAAGTTCAAGCATTCAATTTTTTCAAGAATTCAAGAAATGAGATTTCTATCTAAAATTGAAAAATCCTTTGTGAGAATTTCCTCTTCAAGATATATCTTATTGGTGGCCATTAAGGGAGGATATCTACATTGAAGCATTCATCATCTTCCATTGATTCACTTTTATATCCATGGCACCATGATGGAATTATGGTAGATACATTGCAAAGAGTGGAGATACCCTACCTTCCTAATTAAAGATCTACACTATATGTATATACATGTGAGCAACATGAATCCTAACATTTATCTTGTTTACAGTCATTTACATTTATATTTCTCAATTACAATTAATTCATTAAGTTAGGTCTTGACCAAGGAAATCCCTCATCGAACCCCAATCCCCAAACATTTCTCTTCTATGTTTATTCATAGGTTGGGAGCAAAAAGGATTACAAATTTGTATCCTATTATTCATAAGCTTTTTGGATTCGTCAATTGCAGATTGTCGGACTACATCAACCTAGTTTTAGGATGTCTTCCCAAGTTAACCTAGTCCTTTAGTGTCATATTCTAGGGAAATTTTTTGTTTTGTTCCTTTCATCATTTCATTCTAATATCCACGAAGGAATATTCAAATACACTTAAGATATATGAGTTTTGGAGTGAAAATACATCTTCCTTTACACATTTCAATGTAAGTCTTTTATATTTTATTTCCTTTCATATCTTCACCCTATAATTATATATTAATTAGGATAATTTTCTTTACATACCATCTAGATTTACTTCATTCAAGTAAGTAGTCCAATTCCATATTCACATTATCCTATTAAGGTCTAAAGAGAGTACATATCCTTTTATTGCATTCTTCTTTATAATTATAATTTAGTATTCAATCCCTTCTTCCTTTGGGTTTGAGATAATCTAATTTGGATCATAAGGGGAATCATACCTAGAAATTCCCCTCTTTCACTCACACACATATTTGAATGGCTTAGTGACCCAATAAATTGGATGTATACATCCTTGTTAAAGTTTTCCATTTTACCACTAAACATTTTGGTGAACCTAACTTGTTCCCCTTTCTTTTTGGAGTTAGATTGGTTATTCTAGATGTTTGCCTTATTTTAGTGAACTTGATGAGTCCCCTCTCTTTTTGTTTTTGGAGTTAAATCTATTTATCTCTCTTCTATTTCACAGAGTTATATTTTCTTATCTTGTTTGTGGTTAGATCTTTCTTTTATGCTCTTTATTACATTTTCATGGTTAGATCTCATTAGGGTTTTCTTTTGTGATATCCTCTTTTATGAGCTTAATTACATGAAGTCCAACCTATAGCATTCTCTTTATGGAAATTTGTAGACTCACAGGCTCTTTTGATCATGATTCCTCTTTTCTTCCTAGGACTCATGATGACACTCACATTTTTACTCATGGTCTTAGTCCTACAATGGAGCATCCCACTTCTCATTCATCCTATGATGATAATAATGCTTCAAGAATTCCTCCTTCATAAGTTGATAAGCTTTATAGTGAATTTGATAAATTGGAAACCACTCAAAAAAATCATAATCTTGATAGTGTTTCTATTGTTGAAGCTCTTAAGAAGCATGTTAATAATGATCTTGATAATCTTTATATATCATTTGGTATATCTCACCTTATTAATACTCATACAAAGTCTTTGATGTAATGTTCTCAAGAGTTAGGATATCCTCCTCCTTCTACAATCATTGAACCTTCTATCCTGATTTCTATTACTCTTTCTAGCATACCTACCTATGCTCCACTACTTATGAATACTTCTACAAAAATGTACACTCCTTTAAGTGTTGGTATTTCTAGTCTTTCACTTCCTATGAGTGTTCCTCCTACTTTCATTCCTTCTTCATTACCTTCATATAATGTGGTTCCTTTTACTTATTCGAGCCCTTTACCCATTCCTTCTCATCCTCTACCAATATCTTTACATGTCCTATTCCTTCATATAGCTTTACCAATCCATCTAGCATACCCAAGCTTACTAGTGTTTCCTTAAATCCTAATATTAGTACATTAGTTAAAATCATCATCACTTTCCAACAACAACATGCTCAATTAACTCAATCTAAATACAATATTCCTACATGTAATTTTGTTGATCCCCTTCCATTAGATATCCTTCATGATGTTATTCTGCAACATGTTGAGGTTCCTTGTCTTGAGACTTGTTATGGTAAGGGAGATCCCATGATCATGTTAAAAATTTCCAAACTATATCTAGTCATTTCAATCATGACTATAGGCTTATGGCTAAGTTGTTCCTACATACTTTTTGTAAGAATTTTCCACAGGGAAAAATCACCCAAGATCAAGAAGCTCAAGAACAAGCACAATATGGACCAATAAAGTATGATCAAAATAATAATATGAAATTGAATTGATGTACATACACACTAGGAGTACCTGAATATAAGTGCCTCTAGACTGACTAGGAGTTAGCACAATCATAAGTCTCATAACTAAGCACATGTCCACTAAGAGTGGACCATCCTCCATTGAGCACATAAGTTAGTGCGATGATGTGTCACATAAAAATATGTTGTAGACACCATGTGATTATTTAGAGTGTTAACAAATGTGTTGTCCACATGCCAACTCAGTTGATTATGCAAAATCTTATGTTGTAGACACCATATGCTAAAATGAGGTGCTAACTCTGATGTTGTCAATAGGAAAAATCATATGAGTAAGCATACTCTTAGGTGTCTAACCTAATAAATAATAAAATAATGCATTAACCTAAGTAAACTTAAGTAAAGTATAATAATAATTAATTATTTACACTAACACCCCCCCTTAAGTGAAACTCAGGAGAATGCACTTAAGCCCATGAAAGCTATGATGAAAATGCATGATGGGTCTTGGCTACTAGGCCATATTAAGTACCCATTTACAAATGTAATTCAATCTCTCTAAAAATAGAGAAAGAGGGAAAGCCTCATGGGAAAAACCCTCCCCCAAAAAGAGAGATGAAAAAATAATATGCATGGATGGATGGAGTAATCAAGACCCCCCATTATGACATACATCATGTATATACAATAGAGAAGTATGAGAAGAATAAAAAACCCATAAGTAGAAAAGGTCCCCCCCCCATAAGAGAGAAGAGGAAGAAAGGAGACAAGGTAGTCCCCCAACCCCCCAAATGTAGAATGTCAATTAGTGATAGCTACACTAAGATGAATGTAGAAGTTGATCCATGACTGTTGAATAATGTTCCCCCCTTTAGGAAGAAACAATATCATTGGTATGTATGAGATGCTTCCCCAATGTATAGAAAGAATCCTAAAGATGAATGGTGTCTTTGAAAATTACTCAACTATTGGGTATGTGCACCAAGTTGTGGTGCCAAAAAGGTGACACCCTTTTTTTTTCCAATTTTCAATTGTGTGTACGCACTTTAAAAAAAGAAAAATATTGTAAATGGGCTGCATACCCATAGCCCATTCATTTTCACTTCTTTTTCTTACCTCTCCTCATAGCAATGGTACACAAGTTGTAAAAAATCAAACTTTTCATCACCCGCCTTGCCAATATGCCTCCTCACCAGTGAAGTTCGAGATCACGAGCACACAGTATGTTATCTAAGTTTCTTTTTTCATTGTTTGTTATATTTTTTATATTGTTTTGTAGGTTTTTTATATTGTTTTGTAGGGTTTTTGCAATTTTTCTTTAGATTTGTTTATTTATTTAGATTTCAATTGATTTCTTATCAGGAAATATCAATAATGAATCAATAAATCCCCAAGAAGCTCAAAACCATCAAGAAAATTGAAACCAAAACCCTCCACAAGAAGAACAACCAATTTTGCAACCTAATACAATTGCAAGACCTCCACCTGGCACACAAGAAAATATAATAAATGAAATAGCAAGAGGAAAAACTAAATTAGAAAGACTTATTGGTCAGTTGAAAGAATGTGGACAAACCAATCCAATAAGATCTCAATTGGCATCATCCTTCAAATCCATTAAGACCTAGATAGCTTATGTTAGTGGTTAGTTAGATGTTTGGTGGGTTAAGAGGGATGAAAAAAAGATATTTTATGCAAATAAATTGTTATATCAAGATGTTAAAAAAAAGAAATACCAAAAGCTACAATATGTGCATTATTTAGAAAACTTGGTGAACAAAATATTGTTAGAGAGGGTACTAAATGGTTCCCTATCCATTGGTGCATACACGATGCTATTAGAAATAATTTTTGGGATAGATGGTGGATGGTTTTTGATGCCCCTCCTTGCAACAATCACAAGGTCCCCATGTATCTTTTTAATGAATTTGTATTGTGAGTTTGTCCTTGGGGAGATCCCCAATTATTTTGATATATTAGACTCCTAGGGTAGAGGTGGGGGGTCATCATTTGAGAGGCCTTAGGCACGTCATGATGCTAATGTAGTTAGGGCACCTGTGGTCAAGCCACAGGGTGAGCATGTGACTATTCCTTCAGTTGTGAAGGAACATGTAGAGGCTAGTGCTCTAGGGACCATTAATGCTTTGATGCAAACCCTCATCCATTGCATGAGTCCATTAGTTGAGGGGGAGCCTTCTGTACATTGTGATCACATGTGCACATCATGCAAATCTTTATGCACATTTGGCACTCATGCTAGAGATGGTCTAGATGAAGGGCTCATTACTGATCATTTCTTGAATGACACATTTGGCATTGACACATAGGTAAATTACAATTATAATTTACTAATTTGATCACATTTCATATGTATAGTGAATGATTAATCAATTAGCATCTATTGACATTGTTCAAAATTCATGGCCAGAGTGTTGGCAGGCGTAGTAGTGATCCCCTGGCCCCATTTTTTCCTCCTCCATGAGTCAAGAGGTATGTATCAATTTAATAATTTAAATTAATACATATATTTATTAAGTAATCATATTAAGGATTGACAAAAAAAATTATTCATGTGTATCAGTTCTCTATAGGACTATCGACATTTACTATGGACTCGGAGCATAGACATCATACGAGCTTCATAGAGGTACATTTGTTTCATGTTAATTTAATTAATTTGATTATATTTGTTTCATGTTTCATGTTACATGTAACTTGTATTATATGACATGCAACTCATGACATCAAACACTCCTCCTCATCTCTGGTAGTTTGTCAATCATGGAGTGGTTGTAGCTATGGCTAGTTCATAGCCATTGACTGAGGTATGAAATAATTTTCTTGGTTTTAGTTGTTGTCTATAATAGTTAGTATCAAAATTTCTAATGTTATTTATAAGTGATTAGATTGATTGAATTTTTGTAGGGTATCGTTACAACTAATCATCTACAAGCCTTCGAGGTGGACTTGTAGAGCAACTATTTGATGGTAGTAAGAAAATAATTAATTTTGTGTGTACATATATTTGATTTCAATGTATTCATATCTACTTTTTTTGTATCAGCTCGAGTTAGAGAAGAGCCTCAGCAAGAGGGCGAGAAAGCCTGTGAGGAAGACCCCATCATCACCACCATCTCCCTCCACATGACAACAAAAGACCTTGAGAGATTTGTTTCCTTCCCCTCATGGGAAGGAGAAGATATAATTGATAGACATGTATATGTATAGGCATCAGTGGACATATATGTTGGATTTTATATCAGTAGACATATTTGATATATATTTGATGTATATATGACATTTTATATTTGATGTATGACATTTATTTGATGCATGACATTATTAGACTTATGACATTATTGGTTATCATTTTATATTATATGTTTGTTCATGTATGCCATTAAATTAGATATGTTTGTGTATGAAATTAAATTAGATATGTTCATGTATGACATTAAATTAGATATGTTCATGTATGACATTAAATTCAATACCTAATCAATTCAAAACTTTGATAGAATATTAATTAACAGTAAACTGTATCACTGTTTAAGCATAAGTTTATCATTTCCAATATGTCATCATCATAGGATTTATGATCTTGCTCATGTTTAAAGTTTTCCTTCTCTATCATTTTTTTATCAAGTTTAATTCAATACTTAATCAGTTTGAATTTTTGATACAATATTGATCAACAATAAACTTTATCAGTGTTAAAATAGCTATTTTATCCCCTTGCTTATGTTTGAACTTGGTGTGGGGCCTTGTGTTATCTCCTAGCTTAGGAGAGTGGGGTAGTAAGGTTCCATGGTTTGGTGGAAAGTCTTTTATCCATTGAGTATTTTTCCAGAGTTTTTCAAGAGCCTTGGATGATCTTTCTTCACACATTCCAATTTTGCATCTTTTTTTGTGTGTGGCTAGATGTTGCAACATCATATTTTTGTATCATGACTATGATATAATACTTATGTATCCATTTTGTATAGAGATCATATTGGAGGAGAAAATTTTTAGAAGTATATGAAAACATGATAAATAATGATTACTTGCTCCTTTTAATATGTATATGTACACATGCTTAGTTGCAATAAAGAAGAATGGGCATATCAAGATGATTGTCCTTGGTATGCTTATGTGATTTTTATACTATCTAATTGTAATAATGGATTCAATTATTTATAATGAATTTTTTTTCATATATTTATGATGGTTTTTACTTAGGGGAACTTATGTATGCATTTCTAGTAGTGATGTTTGTGAACCTATAAGAACTTGGTTGTTGAGTTAATATAGAATATTCGTATATTTAATCAATGACATATATCAAAATATTTAATGTTAGAAGAATTGAAAATGAAATGTATGTGCTTCAATTTTATGTTAAAAATAGAATAAAATTTATTCCACTTTTACCCTTATTAGTTATGTGATCTCTTAGGTTCCCTGCCAAGGGGATACAAGGAAGAATTACTCTCTAGATTTCTTAGATTACTGGATGAATTTCTTGTAATATTATGGTTATTGAAATTGATACTTTTGATGCCTTTGATTCTTTAGGTGTAGATAGGCCACAAAACTTACAAGCAAGTTGAATTTACTACTAGTCTATTTTACTTTTTAAATGACTTATATATATATATGGTGTAGGGTACTCAAGGCACTCAAGGTCTTCATGAAGAAATTTCAAGGACTCTACATCATACCACCTTTCTAGGTGTCCCCTCAACAAGTTGATAAGGTTTTTAGGTATTAGGAATAAGATCATGTCATAACAAGCCCATTTGTAAAGGCTCAAGGTTCATTTGGTGTTCATATAAACCATGAATCCTTAGAGACCTATAAGGGAAAAAATAGGTTTAGAATAAGGAATATAATCCAAAGAAGTTGAAAATACCTTAGAATAGGTTTAGGTAAGTCTTAGGTAGGTTTGCAAGTCTTAGGACTTCTTGGTTTGAAAATTGCAAAAATGCAACAAAAGTTGCTAATTAGGGAGGAAGAAGTTTGAACTGATTCCAACTATTTCTATGGCAGCTAATAAATCAAGCAAGCATATAAATATAATACCCAACATTCCCAAAAGAATAGGTTGGTTTGATGTACGGATTTTTGCAAGTTTTAATCAAATTTACTTGTTTTTTGGCTCAGAATTGCTGCATTCCCACTTCCACACATGTTGTATGGATTGGAATAGGAGGTTGAATGGTCAAAGGATAAGATTTATTGATTCCTCTATCCTATGCACTTGATTTGAGGTTTTTTGGTGATTCCTAAGCAAAGTTAGAGCATTTTTATAAAAATCAATCCAAAAACCCTAGGTTCAGGAGGGTTTTGGGCAAATGGACCTATAGCTTTAAATTGTACCATTAAAATGGCACAAAACCTAATGGAAATGAGAGCCATAGGAGTGTTCATACAGATTCAAAAAGTTGGAGTTGAAAAACCAAGGGAAGGTAATTTTACTTGCAAGCCCTAGGCCAAATATTTGCATGTATTTGGTCCTAAATTGTAGGAATTTGAGTTGTTAGAATTTAAAGTGAAGGGAATAAACTAAGTAAAGGTGGATTTGGTGTTTAAATAGTCCCTAGAATAGATACTAATCCCTGCACCTAATTCATGAACCCATTATTTTGGTCCTCCTTTGAAAACTAAGCTTTTTAGGGCCCTATTAGGTCTGTGTACTTTCGTGGATCCTTGGAGTGCTAGAGTAGATCAAGTATTGGTCTTGGGATTTGTTGTTTGGGGAATTAAAACTCACAAAAATCCACTATACCTTCAATGATTTCATAGACTTTTCAAGTGAAAACCTTAAAATTTCATGTTTTTCCTAGTAGCCTTGTTTTTGCAAAGTTGTTGTTTGGTCACCATTCTAAATTGTGGGTTGTCTTGAAAGGATTGGTTTGAGGTCCTAGATGTTGGGAGAAGCCCTAGCAAACACCTCTAAGTGTTAGAACTCTTGGTGAGTCTTTAAGGAGATTGTTGGTGATTTAAACCTAGTTTCCTAAAGGGTAAAGGAATTGTATCCTTCTACTGTGCCACTCTGCATCCATCAATATATATATATATATATATATATATACATACATATATATATACATACATATATATATATATACATACATATATATATATACATATATATATACATACATATACATACATATATACATACATATATATACATATATATATATACATATATATATATGTACATATATACATATACATATACATATATATATATACATGTATATATATATGTATATGTATATATGTATGTATATATATATATATATATATATGTATATATATATATATATATATATATATATATATATATATATATATGTTAGAAATAATCATACTTCAAGAGTTAAAACAAAATTTCAATTCAAAAGATAAATTATTACATATAGCCAAAAATTTATCATTTGCAATTTATGTCATTGTCATATTGATTTATGATCTTCTTGTTCATGTTTAAATCCTACCTTCTATGTTATGCATCTAAACATTTATCATAGATTATTATTACAAACATATAACGAATCTAAAACTAAAAACAATACATTACATTAATTCCAAGGTTTATTTATGATGTAGAGCCTAATAGGATTCTCAAGGTTTAGTTATGATGTAGAGACTAATAGGATTCTCAAGGTTTCATTAATTCCATATGTTAGATCCGCCATCATAGAATATCAATTGTAATGGGCACTCACATGTATTCCAATGCATCTATTTCCTTATATGCACAATTGGTCAATGTTGTACCTTATAGAAGATAGAATTTTATAGGTAGAATGATGCAGAGGTTAGGGTAAAATAAGCACAATGCTGATGTCAATCCAACAAGATATATTATACACCCAAACTTCTACACCTTGACACAACAATAACACTAAGGGATCATCATTAATCCATACAACTTTACACTTGCAAACTTGGCTTCACAACCATGAATGGTGGATTCTCACAAATAAGGTTGATCAACATGTTAAGGGGTTCATTGCAACACTAAAACCAAGGAACCATGGCCAAACAACAACCCAAACATGAATTTCATAACTTTGTCCTCATAATGCAGCATCTAGGCTACTAGCCCTTCCAAAGACAAATTAGGAAACAAGTACCATATCTTCCAAAAGACCTCAAGAACTAATTAGAATTACAAGTACCCTTTATTGAGTTTGTTAAATACCCACAAGGGCAAGTGCTAAAGCCATTTGCAAGTCTTCTAAAACTGGACTATTATACAGGCCTAATTGCCCTAATTAGGTCACCTTAACAAAGGAAGTACCAAAAATCTAGTGAGAAAGACCAAAACAATGCATCCAATGATTAGGTTAGGACAAGGGAAGGCATATTCCAAAGTTTCACTTACTGGTTCAAACCCTGAGGCAAGAAAATTAGCAAATTCCATAATGCAGCAGAGTTGTCACATGGTAATGCCAACTCATTTGTGCAAATTCTATAAAGTAGATCAAATGCATAAGATAATCTTGTCAAAACTTAAGAGACAAGGAAACAATCAAACCCCTTATAGACTTGAGTCCTTATCAATCCAAAATAATGACAAGAGGAACATCATTAACAAAAAAAAAAGGGGGGGGTATGATTTCCTTAGTAATATTTGTGTGTTTCAATATGGACAAGAAAAAGGATATAATTGAATGGTTTACGAGGTTTTTCTGGCATGATAGTCAATCCTATTAAAAAATACTTTTCTTCTTCTCATAGATTTTCCTATTTGTGTATGTGTGCACCTCATAAATCAATCAATCTATCACCATGGAGACTGGATATCTATGTATATACTAGGATAGGTCAAATGGTCTAGCAAATTGTGTTATTGATAAGTAGGCTTAGATCCTTTTTCACAAGTCAAATTGTGATAGTACTAATGGAATTCAAGTGTGTAATTTTTTAGTTAATCTCATTATCCCATATTTCACAAGTAGTGGGACACAAGAACCCATCTCTCATGAGAGTGAATAGAACACTTAGCACTCATTGGATCTAGGTGATTCTCATAGAGTTGAGGACATGGACTTACTAAGATGTCACTCACCCCAGTACTACTCTCGCTTGAGCACACTTAACTATAAAGTTTCATCTATGTTTAAACTCACTCTTCCTGCAATATAGTTTGCAAAACGTTCACCAAGTGTTGTGCCTTATGAACCATTCATTATAATTCCCATTAAGCTCATTAATTGATAAGTAGGAGACATTTCTACAAGAAGTCAAATTGTGATATTGCTATGAAAATCCAATTGTGTAGTATTTCAGACAAATTCATTGACCCATGTTTCATGAGTAGTGGTTTACACGAATTGATCTCTCATGATAATGAATAGAGCATTTAACACTTATTGAATCTAACTGATGCTTAGAGAGGGAAAGTACCAATACTTCTTGGGAGATCACCCATCCTAGTACTACTCCAACTCAAGTGTGCTTAACTAAAAAATTCCCCCCATGGTTAAAACCACTCTTCTTGCAACTCCATTTGTAAAAGCTTCATCAAGTGTTGTGCCTTATGAAACATTCATTAGTAATCCCCTTAAGCTTGTTAATTGATAAGTAACATATATATTCCATAGCATGTCAAATTGTGATATTTCTATCAAGATTCAACTATGTTGTTTCTGAGTCAAATTCATTGACCCATGTTGCATGAGTAGTGGTTTGCATTAACCCATCTCTCATGAGAATGAATAGAACACTCAAGACTCATTGGATTCCTACTTATCAATTAACACTCACCAATCCAAACAATACACTACACCATCCCGTCAGCTCCTAGAAGTAGTAATTTGTACGCCACACACTAGTAATCATCACAACACAAACCAAATGAATTGCAAATCCCAAATCATGCACTTTTCCAAGTCTTCTACCATGCTTTATGCTCTGAGATATGCCCCATCAAAGATCACATCTCTATGGCATTTGGTGACCCTTAGGGACAATTTGGTTCGGCGTGCTCAAGAATTTTTGAGTGTTGAACAGGATTTGATGAGGTTGGGGATAGGGTTTACCCATCCACTTGGAGCTAATAGAGTAGACAATTTGATCACATAATGAAAGGTGAGAGACTTTTGGCAGTTGGCATCTTTGTACTGACCAATGCTACAAGTTTCAACATCACCCAAGATGGCATCGCAAAATCAAAATGGAGTATGATATCTAAAAAGTGAGAGAGGTTATTGTAGGTCTCTGTAATATGGTCCTATAGGAACTATAATTGCATCCATACCTCATACAAGCTCCAAGATATGCCTCGTCAAAGATTTTAGCTCTATGGCATTTAGTGACCCTTAGGGACATTCTAGTTTGGTGTGTCTGAGAACATTTGAGCACTCAATAGGATGGTACAAAGTTGGGGATAGGGTTTTCCTAGCCACTCCAAGCTACGGAGTAGATAATTTGATCCCATGATGAAATGTGAGAGAGATTTGGCAGCTGGAAACTTTATACTAGCCAACACTACAAGTTTTAGCATCACCCAAGATGGTGTCACAAAATCAAAATAGAGTATGATCTCTAAAAGTGAGAGAGGTTATTTTAGGTCACTACAACATGGTCCTATAGGAACCAGAATCACATCCATACCTTGCATGAGCTCTGAGATATTCCCTGTCAAAGATTGCAACCCTATGGCATTTAGTGACGCTTAGGGATGTTTTGGTTCAGCATGCCTGAGAATGTTTGAGCCTTGAACGGGATGGGATGAGGTTGGGGATAGGGTTTACTTGGCCACTTGGAGATAATGGAGTAGATATTTCTATCCCGTGATGAAAGGTGAGAGAGATTTGGAAGTTGGCAACTTTGTACTGGCCAACACTACAAGTTTCAGCATCACCCGAGATGGCGTCGCAAAATCAAAATGGAGTATGATCTCCAAAAAGTGAGAGATATTATTGTAGGTCTCTGTAACATGGTCCTATAGGAACTAAAATCACATCCATACCTCACATGAGCTCTGACATATGCCCCGTCAAAGATCACAGCCCTATGGCATTTAGTGACCCTTAGGGATGTTTCAGTTCGACATGCCCGAGGATGTTTGAGCACTCAATGTGACGGGATGAGTTTGTGGATAGGATTTATCTAGTCACCTAGTGCTAATGGAATAGACAGTTCTATCCCATGACCCTTTTTCCACTAAGTTACAAATTTGAGCAGCTTTTACAACTTTCAACAATGCAACTTTGCACAAAAAGTGTAATTTTTACATTTTTAACTTGATTCCAATTCTAAAAATTGGAAAAGGTTTGGAAATAGTAAAATAACTTATTTCCAAATGATCAGCCCTTCACCAATTCCCAAACTCCTGCAAAGTTGTCAACATTTTTGCAATTTTGCTTTGACAACTTTTACAATTTTTGACATCTTAACTCCTAGACACCTAAAACTTAACCTAATGACCCTAAAGACCTTTATAACCTTCTAAGAAAACCAGCCACTCCTAGTAATCCCTAATCACAAGGAAAACCTATCACAAAGACAACTAATCACTAGTTGCTCTTAAGGGCATCAAAAGGCTTATTTGACACAAAATCCCACAAATACAAATAATGACCAGGGCTGATTTACAAGCATGGAAAGGGTCTATTTAGGTCTAAACTAACATGAATCCAACTTTAGATTCAAACTATGCAACTTTCATTGGCTAGTTGCTTCACAAACTCAAGACTACATTTGTAGACTTGAACATGGAAAATCACAAACATCTCCTCACAAGCCAAACAAAAGAATCACTGATTTGGATACCCTTTTCAGTTTTATACAACATACTAAAGCCTTGGAATATCAAGAGAAGTATGCAACAACTAAGTTTTTTAAGGCTCACTTAGGAATGTAGGCAATTAGACATTCATTAACAAAGGAAGTACCCTATCCCTTGAGAAAAAACTTCAATATAGAAATTGGAATATGAGGGGGATCATTTAAGATGATCAAATACCAATTTTTAAGCCTTGAAACCTTCTCTATAATGAGTTATGGAAGGTGTTGCTATGAATTTCTAGCATGCACATGGATCTTACATGCCTAGGGCATCAAGTTTTTCCCTCCAACCTCATTCTTTTGACCTAAAACTAAAAGTAACATAAAACACATTTTACTAACTTGGATTCTACCAAGGCTCATTAATTTCCCATGGTGGAATCTCAAGATATGAGGGAAAATAGATGAAACCCTAGGTAATGACACAAAATGGGGACAACAGTTAGTAAAATGGGAATATCTTGGGTTTTAGAGTGAATTAGAACCTCATTCAAAGTGAAAAAAATGAAGATTCATAAAGCTATCTAACCATACTAGATATCTATACTTATATGTGATCAACTTGACCAATGAGCTAGTATTTTTCATGAGTTTGAGTGTAATAATCTATCTTTTGTTATTATTGAGTTCAATATTTAAGTGTTCTTGTTGATTAGTATTGAAAATTATTAGTGTTAGTATTGATAAGTGGTTGTGACCATTTTAGGACATCTATTTAAGGTCTCTACAAGAGGAGAAACCAATTGTATGGACGGGTGAACAAAAAACATTGAATAAAACTCAGATTCAAACTTTTATGACCTATACAGATTGTTAGGAGTGAAATTTTGGTATGGTCAGATAGAGGATTGAGTTAGTGTTCCATTTCATTTGGTTTGAAGTCTTTATCTTAGCTACAACAAAAGTTACACCAATTTTTGTAGAGGTTGGTCAGTTTACCCTAAATTTGAGGGTTTCTTCAAGATGGCCTCCTAACTTGCAATTCCATTGTGGAATTTCAATGCCACTTTTGGGAATGAAATTTAGGAGAGGTTACTTTAACATAGTAGAGATTTAGAACTATAGGTGTAGGTTACATATTTTTACCAGAAAGCCCTAGATTGAACATTGCTATATGTCTAGTCTAGATTTGAAGAAGAAAGAAGGTTCGAGCTTCCAAACTGATTGATTTGACCTAGGTGAAGGGTGTAGGAGGATTAATTGGATGTGAAGAAGAGTTCCAAGGGGTGGAGTTAGGTTTATGAATCCATGTACTCATACTTCCTTTGTAACCCAGCCTAATCTAGCCATTTAGGTCTGTGACTCAAAGTGGGTGTTAGTTGGTGTTGAAATAGGGTCAGAGTTTGATCTTTTGTAATCTCTAAGAGGTGGTTAAAGGGTGTCTAAAGAGGTGAAAAGATAGTGTGGCCATTTGCAAAATTTGAGTGTTTGATCGAGAAAGCTAGGATTAGCCCTATTAGAAATGTTGGTAACAATTATGCAAATCAGTTGTTGGGGGTTTGAGAACTTTAAAGTTGGGTTTTTTTTAGAGATTAGGTCCATAGAAACCTTTTCAATCAGGAAATTTGAGTTCTAAACACATCTAGATAGAGTTTTCCTTTTTAGGCCTATTGGAGAAGGGAAGTCCCTAAGAAGTTGTGATTGATCTAAGTTAGTTGAGAAACCTATTGGTGTAGGGAACCTAGGGCTCTTAGGCATGAATTCAAGGTGTTTAGTAGGTTAGAATCATTGGGAGAGAAGTTTGATCCATACTTGTAATAAAAGACTCAATTGTAAGGTACAATGACACATTGGTGTGGTTATAAGCCAAGTGACCATTTATAACCAAGGAGTCATAATAGGTGTGATTTTGAGTATTTTGATGTTTTTAGGATGTTTTAGGTGGATTTGAGTCATTAATACAACTTTGGATTAAAGGTTTGTAAAAAAGTGCAAACATGCAAGAAAGTTGCAAAATGCAAAAAGTTGCTAAACGACAATTTTCGCAATTTTTGTTGTCAAACTAAAAAAGGGAAGTTGTACAATCTTGCAACCATAAAAATGGAAGTTTTAACCATTGGAAAGAACTTATTTAAGGTTTTTACATGTGGGGAAGGTCATTGTACGAACAAGTGGACAACATTTGGTGAATAAAACTCAGAATTTCTACCTTTTTTACTATTTTTTCAATTTTGTATAGCCTGTATTGATTGGGAGTGGCCCAAGTTGCATATGGTTAGATAGAGGGTTGAGTAAAGATTCCATTTCATTTGGTCTGAAGTGTTTATCTTATCTAGAACAAAATTCATAGCAAATTTTGTGAAGGTTACCCAGATTTACCCTAAATCTGAGGGTTTTAGCAAGATGGCCTCCTAACTTGCAAACCCACTGTGGGATTTCAATGCCAATTTGTGGAATGAAATTTAGGAGAGGGATATTTAACATGGAAAATTTTTAGGGTTGTTGGAGTAGGGTACCTATTTTTACCAGCAAGCCCTAGACTGAACATAGTCTTATGTCTAGTTTAGTTTTGAAGGAAAAAGAAGGATCAAACTCCCAAGTTGATTGATTTGACCTAGGTGAAGGGTTTAGAAGGAAACATTAAAGGTGTAGAAGAGATCCAAGTGGTTTAACCAAGTATTTGAACCCATTTGTTTATGTTTTCCTTGTAACCCAACCTAAAATGGCCATTTAGGACTGTGACACAAAGTGGGCATAACTTGATGTTGGAGCAGAGTTTGTGATTGATATTTTGGAATCTCATAGGAGTGGTTGAAGGGTGTTTAGTGATGTAAAATCATTCGATGGTCCTTTGTATGGTTTGGGATTTTGACCATTGAAACTAGGAATCGTCCTAATAAGAAGTGTTGGTAACAGTTTTTGCAATTTGATTATTGAGTGCGAGAAACTTAAAGGTTGGGGTTTTCTTATTTGTTTGAGTCTATAAAAAACCATTTCCATCAGAAAATTTGAGTGTTGGAACCATTTAAGAAGTATTTTTCATTTTAAGCCTATTGGTGATAGGGAGTCCGTAAGTGTTGTGATTGGTCCAAGTTGTTTGAGCACCCTAGGTTTGGGGGTTGGGCTTGTGAAGTGGAGTCCACTTAGAGGTAGTATCTACCTATGTTAGAGGTCCATTGGATCATTCATTAACCTTGGAAGAAGGCCTAGTTTCTATTTGGAGGTTGAAAGAAAGTTAAGGTGCTGATTAGAGTTTGGAAGGGTACTTTAGTGCTTTTGTTGCATACTCTGCATCACCTAGGTTCGAGGGTTGGGCATGTAGAGTGGAGTCCACTTGTAGGGTAGAATATGGTGGATCAAAGGTCCAAATAATAACTCAATAAAATGCACAATTGAATCTAGTGACCAAAAGTGCCTTTAATAAGTGAAATGGTAAATTATCCACCAACAAGTTTTACGATATGATCCAATAGCCCTAAAATATGCAATCTAAGGTACTTGAACAAAATTTAGACTTTATGGAGTACCATAACATACCAAAAGGATAAGATAGGCTTCTTTGGAAGATATATGACTATTTTTACTATTTCTTAGATTTTTAAGGCCTAATTCTCATGCATTTACAAAGGAAGTACTAACCATTCTAACTCCCAAGCTCCAAATCTTTGCATAGTGTCATAAATAGGTTCAAATAAAAGTAATATGAAGTCAATTTGACTCCAAGAGGTTTCTAGGAACCAAAGCCCCCCTCGAAACCATTAAATTTAGGGCTTCCTCAATGTCACACTTCCCAAAGTTTCTTGCAACAAATAAAGGTTGGAACACCTTGTATAGAACATGTCTATACATATTCCATCATAAAATAGTGCCCTTGTTTGGCCAAAACTCTCTGACATTTAGCCTATCCTCCAAATTCACTTAGTTTCTTACTCTTCTTTACAGTGATCACTACATAAATTAATCAAACTTGCATTTCCAAGATTAGTAAGATACTATACATGTTAAATTGATATTGTTTATGTCAATAAGATTCCATTCTATGAGAATTAGAGTGCTACATTCATAGAATGGCATCTTATTGGCATCAGAGTACTTGAACAAAAAGCACTAATAAACATTGAGGATATGAATTGATAATATTATTTCACAGATGATTTTTCCATTTCACCCTTTATAACTAGTGCCAAGGAACCATGGCCAAACAACAACTAAAACTCAGATTTCTTAACTTTGTCCAGATAATGTAGCATTTTAGGCTACTAGCCCTTCCAAAGACAAAATGTGCAACAAATACAATATCTTCCAAAAGACCTAAATAACTAATTGGCATTTCAAGTAACCTTTATGGAATTTGTTAAATCTCCAAAAGGACAAGGCGTAATTCCTTCAATTAGGTAACCTTAATGAAGTACCAAAAATCTAATGGGAAAGACCAAACCAAAGCATCAAATAGTTAGATAATGACAAGGGAAGGTAGATTCCAGAGTTTTACTTACTGGCACAAACCCCAAGGCATGAAAATCCATGAGTTTCATAATGTAGTAGAGTTGTCACATGGTAATGCCAACTCTTTAATGCAAATTCTGTATAGCCACCATCATCTCTAGCTTGGAAACCACCAAAATCATAAAGTACATATGAAAACCTCCCATTCCACCAAAAATAAGAATTTTCCAACAGTGGAAATGCCAGAAATCAACATTTTTGTTCAAAACCCTAGGTAGTGAGGGTTTGAAAGCAACAATTTTGCAAGAGCTTAGAGTAGGCTCATTTGAAAGGTGATTTAGAAAACTTCAATACAAACTAATTTTCTAGGCCCTCTGATCTGTACAATCCATACAATGTATGGAAAAACAATCTTTTTACAGGAAAATGATGGTTTTCTTTATTGATTTCAAAGAAAAAGTGCATCTATGTCTTCCACATGCCTATAAGGGCTTATGAAGACCTTCCTCCAACTATTCCAACATATTTTTAGAGGTTGTGATCATTGGAGGGAACCATTAGAAATAATAATCCTTATTATATGCATAAATGTTGCATTCTTATTCTAGTTATGCAACTTATTTGCTTTTTATGACTTTATTATGACCTCTAAAGATACTAACATCTCCTAAGACTCCTATAAGACCTTAAGAGATTACCAAACCCATATGAGTTCATGAATTAACTAGTTTATAGAAATACCAAAGTTGTCAAGGGTTCACACAATAGGGTCAAATTGCAAGAAATAAGCAAAAATGTTAAAATCAAACTTGAAAAAGGCCTAGAAGACCTTAGAACCATTTGTTTTGATAGGAGAAGAATTTATGAAAAATTAATAGCCCTCCAGTAGCACAAAAGTCATCATGGGGCATTCCACAAGGATCTAGCACTACACCACATTCCTAAAGTATTCATGAGCAAGACGATAAGGTTTTAGGATGTTAGGAATAATTTCATGATGTTATAAGCCCATTTGTAAAGGCTTGAGGCTCATTTGGTAATTCTATAAACCATGAGTCCCCAAGACCTATGGTGGTGTAGCGAACCTAATCAAAATTTTTGTTTTGTTCAATTTAATAAAGCCTTAGGATTGATTAAGAAATCTCCTTAAGGCCATCCACCCATGTAATGGATACAAGACCCCAAGGTGTTAATATGAACCTGGGCATCATTTGGTCCAAAAGGTGGAATTTTGGTTTTTTTAATGTTTTCTAGGGTAGTTTAGGTTTTTTGAGCCTTAGAACAACATTTAGGAATGGTTGGAATTGTATTAGGAAGGAAATTTGTTAAAATGTAAAAAATTGCAAAAATTGCAAAAGTTGTTGACAACTTTTTTCAAAAAACCACTCCTAACGGATAAAACTACCATGGGGTGGTTCTACCCATTTGAAATAGCCTATAAAGACTCTAGATACCCAAAGGAGAGGGGACATGAAGAAATAATTGTATTTTGCTCTTGTGAATCAATAAAATCTACTATTTTTGAAATATTTTGACTGGCTTTTTTGTATAGTACGGCCTGCAGTGATTAGGAAGTGAAAAATTTTGTACTGATTTGATAGCCCTACTTATTTATGAAGTTTTGGTTTCTATTTCAAGTGTACATCAGTCAGGATATTCAAGTTATTGATTTTTCTTGATCACTGCCCTATGAAACCCTCAAAACAAAGGTTTGGCCAAAGAAATGGCCCTAACTTGAAACTCCACATTTGGAAATTTTTCCAAATTTGTATGGAGAAAGTTAGGGCAATTCATTATCATATTTCAAAGGTCTTGAGATAGGAGGTTGGAAAAGAGATTTATGGGAGCAAGCCCTAGGTCTAATATTACCCATGTATTAGACCTTGTGTGTGCAATTTGATTTGAATAATGTGAAGAAAAGGAGTTGAGGACTTGGTAAAATAGAAAAACACTTTTATCTAGGTTAGGAGAACACTATGGAGTTGGAAGATTGATTCTATGAACCCATTTCTTGGCCATTACCTTGTAGACCATGCCTAAAGTTTCTAATGAGGCCCAAGTGCATGGTTGGGGTTAAGGCATGCTGGAGTGGAGTGAAGCTTTCAAAACTTGGATTGTCTTAATACATTGAGAAGGGTATCTAAAACTATTCTATTTTTGCTAGGTCCTTTGGAAAAGTTTTGAGTTATTGCTAAAAAACTAAGTTAGGAGGCCTAATTACCTACTAGGTCAAACGCTGCATTTTGTTTTGTGGGTTGTTAATAGTGGATATAATCATTGATTTTCCTTGTTTGGGTCATGTTAAATTTTTTTCAAGCCATCATTAGAGTTCTAAAGGTTGGGAACATAAAAAAACTCACTTTTTCCAAGTTGGGGGGTAGTAGGCCATTGTTGATCCAAGTAGGAAGAAGTTGGATTTATGTCTTGTTTGGGGAGTTGGGTTTATAAACCTATGGAAATTTTTTTATATAAGAGTAGTACCTATTTGGAAGTGAGTCAAGCCCTTGAATAGCCCTTTATGGAGTTTGGAGGATTGGGGTTGAAAGTTGATTGAATTTTGCTTCCTTGTGCTTACTCTGCACCATATAGGGCATTAAGTAATTAGGTAATAGGTGGAAACACCTTAGATGAGGTTAATAAGGATCCTAGAATAGTTTAGAGGTCCTAGGTATTCAATTTCAATAAAAATTGCAAATGCAATAAAAAGTTGCTATGCAACTTTCAAAAGTTGCAAAGCATTTTTTGCTTAAAAGTTGCATATTGCTAATGAAGGAGTTTGAATTGATTATAACTATTCCCTAGGCAGTTGATCAGTCAAACATGCTTATAAATGTATGATCCAACCTTCCCAGTAGAACAAGTTGGTTGATATATGGATTTTTGCTGATTTCAGTAAAATTTACTAGTTTTTTGGCTCAAAACTATTGCATTTTTATTTCCCCACATGTTGTATGGATTGGGAAGGGTGGTTGTATGGTCTAATGAAAGATAGCTAATTGCTTTATTTTATTTACAGTAAAGTATAGAAAATCTCAAATCTTATTTGAAGAATTGTTTTCAATCAGTAAAAATAAAATCAACATCTAGCTAAAGAGATGCATCAACATGCACAATAATTGCATGTCAAATACCATGCTACTTAAAAAAATAGATTTCAATTATTGAACCTCATATAGTCAGGGAATTATAGATTCAATTTCAAACCATTTTCTACATATATAGTTTAGCAATCCCTTAAGAAAAAGGGTGCAAAGTTGGAGAAATAAAATGGTGAAACTACCCCTAACTTTCTTGCTTCTATTGTTGAGCATTTTCACTAATGGGACAGGGTTGAAAAAATTATATTTTTATGTCTATTAGAGAAAATTCCACTAGAAATTTTACTACTAGGTTAGATATTAGCAAATGTTAAAGATTTCTTAAACTTAACTACCAACTTTTAATTTCTAGTAATTTCTTCCATGTTGGTTGGCTTCAGGGCAATGATATTGAAGCTTTGATCACTTATTTCTAACTTCCATAAATGTACTCTTAGGTCTAACTAGGAATGGATAGAAACACAAACTCAAAGAAAAATAGATTCTAAGAGGAAAAGTTCATCATATTTATCCCTACTTATGTTCTTCTATTAAAGGAAACACTAAGCATGAATAATGTCTTGATCCTTGTTACATCTATTTTTTAAAATTTGGTTAGATGTCTTTCATAAATATTGTGCAGGAATTGAATTCAAATACTGAAAATATAAGCATCATGGGATTGATGATTCAAATCAATTTCATTTGAAATAAAAAATGCAAAATAAGAATGCTAAGTTATTAATTCTAAAATGGAAGAATATCTATTTCCTTGTTCCCCCAACTAGACCAGGATTTTTTTTAGCTTGTTCACATTCTCATCCATTTCTCTACATATAAAATGTTAGATTTATATAATAAAAGGTTAATCATTTCCATTTCGTGGTCTCAGGGCCCTTGATCCCATGAAAAGGATCCTCTACATTAAAGAGATCAGTATAACTATTAGGTAAAAGCATTGAAAATTGTGACCGTTATGTTGATGTGCAAAACAATGACTTTGATTAAGTTTTAAAACATTCAAAAGGAGTTGGAAATTGCTGCTAGGTTAAAAGTTAACAAATTCTCTAGTTAAAACAACAAGTGATCATGGGCAATTAAAAGAAACATTAAGTACATAATAATAATAATAATAATAATAAGGAATTATTTAATTAATACAAGGGCATTAAAAGAGCACACATTTGGAGTGTGACAAAAGTTAAGGAATAGACCATAGTCACATGGAAGGTGAAGAGGTGCTTAAAAGAGGGTACTCATGAGGCAACAATATATATATTTATAAGGTTGTGGTGAAGTATATAAAGGTACCACATGGCTAACTTTCCTTGATTGCTTCAACTATTTTTATTTTACTTCTTATTGGATTACATTTATTTTTCCATCTCTTTCTTAGAAATAATAATAATAGTTGGCACGAGTAGATTTGTACTGTGCATTATCTTTAGTTCTGAGATTGAGATCACTATTAGAGGAATGAAGATAACTTGAAGAAAAAGAGGCATCATTTCTAGGTTCTCTTACTTTTTAAAGAATATAATAACTATATTTCATATTGATCAACTCTAGAAAGAAACTAATTTGAAAAGAATTATTTTTTGTGACACTGCATCAATAATTTAAGAAAGGACACATGAGAGTGTCTTGTTTTCAAATTTGAAACCAAAACACATAAGGAAATAAAAATTGTAAGAAGGAATAGAACCAAATATATGTAATATCCTTATTTGTTCTTTTTAGGTCATCTAAAGGATTGATGTCCTACTTGGTTACAAGTAAAGCACTTACCAGTGAACACACTAGGCCCTCTTCCACTAGACCTTCCTCTGCCATTGGATCTTCTACCCCTAAATGTCCCTCTATTAGTAGACTCACTTTCAACATTTGAACCACTAGATTCCTCCTATTTTTTATTAAAAGATAAAAGCATGTTAGTCATAATATCATTATTGGTAACAATGTTCCAAATGCAAAGAATTATTTGTTTGAGCTTCTAGCAATGATCAAGTGGCTTACTGAACATGGCTTGATGAGTCTTGGAAACTTCTCCCATTGTATCCTTGCTTTTGCTAGTTTGAAGTTTCTGGTTACATGCACACAATCATGACTTTACATCACAAAGCATTCACATTCTAAAAAATTTCATGTTCTTTCATTACATTTTGATATAAACAACAAATTCTAAACTTTCACTTATTCAAATGACTAATTTGAAAATGGGACCTATTAAAGAATCTAATATAAATTCAAATAATGTATCTAGATTCTAAACAAATCAAAACATAAAATCTATGATTTAAACTTATCTCATCACTTACACATCATAACAATATGGTCCACCTTGTCATGTGGAAAATCTTGGGGAAGAGGTTAGAACATTGTATTTGGATCCACTTGATCACTCTTTCTCTCTCTCCCTCTCTTCCTATTTAATCTAATGAGCCAACTAGATCTGCTCTACATTTTAATGTCTCAAGTATTGCCTCATCGTCTGACCCACAAACTTTCCAAAGAATCTTATTATGTGGGTTTCCACAATACTTTATCAAATGGACATTTGATGTGACAACAAGGTTTGAATAATGAAGAATCTTCCTCTCTATTTGTCAATCCTTGAATAACCACAAGTTAGGGTTCTTCATAGAATATCATTTAAGCCATGTGCCAGTTACAACCATCGCACTAACATGGTACTCTAAACCTTCACCATCTATAACTGAGTGATCCAATTTTTTTTTGGCTTGGACACGATGACACAAATAATAATCTATCCCTTCTTCATTGTCTTTAGGTTCAATAATAGCACAAACATGGCCTACAGTGACAAATGTACAAAATGTAGTCATTAATTCAGAAAATACTTAGGTAAAAGTTATAAAGTTACATATTGAAATTACAAAGATATATAAATATATATATTACCAAGTTGCACTAGATCAAACAACTAGTCAAAGTCAATAGATGAATCCATCTGTACCATTTTTGGTGCTTGTAGGGGATGATAGGTGTCAGTTGGGTCCAAAACTCGTATATCCCATTTGTCCACCCATTCAATCAACTCACAGCCATCTCAATTTTCCTTTGCACATGATGGAAAATAGCATGCCATTTTTCATGTGTGGATACTCTATGAACCTACATCAAAAATTCTAAAAGAGTGCAACTCACTAGATCCTATTAGTGTGCAACAATCTTGATATGGTGCAATGTTAGTATTATCTATCAACCAAAAAAATCTATGAACCGTAGACTCACCTTCCTTACCTAGACCCATTGTAGCATTACACCACTAGATGATGAATTTTGCATCTGTCAATATTGCTCCATCTTTGTACTTTAGTTCTTCATGAGCTAAGGCTCTTTTGATGCATGCACTTGCACCATCATACTCTCCCTTTCCATAACCAGCCTCTATGAAATTCCACATATATTAAATTCTACACAACCTATGCTCAACCAATAGAACATCTGTGCATTCTTGAATTGAGATGTGCAATTGTCTAACCAAATAACACGTTGATGATATGTGATGCCCCTATTATCCAAATCTCCATAAAATAGTTGAAAACAACCTTATACAAACTCTGTAGAATGTGATCAATCATCAGTGATGTAAAAATGGTACTCCTTCAAAATCTTCCTGTCATCTTCTGTACTTGTAGGTGAATGCATGAATGTTATGTGAACAAATATGGAAACCTGTTGAGAAGTATAATACTTTGCTTGCACGTCATTTTGAGGTTGTAGTGTGTAGTTCTCTATGAAGTCTACAATCGAAACAATGGTATCTAGTGGAAATGTATCCTTGCACAACTTGAATTGCAAATCCAACCATCGACCTCTATGTGTATGCCTTGCATACTCATAAATAATCTTTTCACAAAAAATCTTCATGAACTCATACACTAGAACCTTTTCAATGACTAAATCACATCTTTTTCCATGTTTCCAATCTTTTAGAGCATATGTCACTATCTTAAATTTTTTGTAATCTACTATTTCATTTCCAATTGCATGTGTGCTATCCATATGTTGACAAATTGATAAAATTTGCAAAGAACCACAAAATAAGCATGTACCATCTAAGCATGATGTCTTTTAAAATTATTGGTCATCCCCTATTTCACATAAAATTTTGGATATGAATTCCCTTGAAGATCTTGGTGGCTCATTCATGTCACAGTCCTACAAAACAAACTCAAAATGCAAAAACACACATATATGCCTAAAAACATCAAAATGGTTAGAAAATTCAATGTGTATGCTACAACACCAAGTTGTGTTTGTGTGATTTATCTTGACATAAAAAGGTTTACCCATCTCATAAAATCTTTGACTTATTCAAATTTGAGGATACATACAAATAAATTTTGCAAAAAATTGTATCTGAGTTAAGTCCAAAAAATGTTTTGCATGTGGGTTGTGATTTTGGCTACCAATCTTCCTTCTTACAACATCTCTTTGATTAGGGGAAACACGTGTATTATTTTTTCAAAAATCTTTGATCAATTATTTCAAAGCTTCACTAATTTTTTTATCCTTGTGTGGTAGTCTACCGCTAAATGTCCATAACTCATTTTTTGTTGGATCTTCCAATTTCTCATGCCTTAGCATGACTCTCCTTAGAGTACCTCTACCAATTTTTAATGTTTTTCTTGTCTTTATTATGAGTCTAGCATTCTTCATTTGGCTACTTACTATTCTTGATGTAAGTACTCATCTTGTGATATTACTATCTTTGGTGTGTGATGAAGAACCCATTTTTTCATAAGAACTCATTAGATTGTTTACAATGCTTTTTTTATTTGAATTGTCCATCATTCTTAGCCCAAGAATCTTCATGATAGGCCTAAATTTTAAATTCCTCATCATTTCAACAAATAATTGGCGTTGACCTATAATATTTAATTCTTAAAAAAAATCTCCACATACGATTAACTTTTCTTTGACAAGTACGCTTGCTAATCTTGTCAGGTATTGATTTCAAAGTGTTAGTATCAATATCAATTATATATTTTGGTCTTCTAAAATGAATTCTAGAAGGTGTTATAATCTCTCTCATTTCCTCAACATTTTGAACATCAACATAAGGTTGAGTGTATTGCGTACCTTGAATCAAAGATGATGTGACTTGGCAATAAGATGCGAAAGATGGAATATCACCTACTTGATGTGTTGATGGTGTGTCTTCAACATGACATGATCGAGTGTGTACATCATCGGATCTAAAAATTAGTGTCTTTTCAACATGAGAGGATGATATGACTCCATCATTGGAAGATGTTGTAGCTTCACAATTCAATTGTCTTCTTGAGCCTAATAGTCTCATTCGCTCTCTTTGTCTTTCCAATTCTTCCTCTTTTTTTCTTTGAATTAGTGGTTCTTGATCCTCTTCGAAAGTCAATTCTTCATTCTTGCTTTGCAATTTTCTTTGTTCACGTAGTAGTTTCATTTTTTCTCTTTTAATTGCCAAATCTTTCTCCCTATCTTCATTTGTTTGAGTTTTTAGTTTCTTCCTTGACATGATGATGATTTCTACGTGTCAAATTATTCCAACATCTAAATTACTTACAATGTGTAAATTGTAAATTATTCAAATACATATAAAAATTACAATCATTTGAATGAATACACAATATATATCAAATAGCTTGTCAAATTTCTAACCATTTTGAAATAACATTTCATTCAGACATACAAATTTCAATGAATTCACTATATATTAAACATGTCAAATTATAATCAAATTTGTATCTATTTATCAACAAACAATATTTAAAAAGGATTGCACTAACCTTTTCTATACAAAGAATATTCAAAAAGTCTTCAAATCGTGTTTTCAATGATTGAATTTGGTGTTTTCTACCTTCAAAAAGTTTTCAAATAGTGTTTTCTATGTTGAAACCCATAATTTCTATCTGAATAATAGAATGCACAATAGACTAAAAATAGAGAATGGATGAAATGGGCTCCAAAGTTTCTTTTTGACTATTTTTGGGTGATTTCACATAGTACATATGCACTATAGCACGTACACACTATAAAGCACATACACACTATAGTGCATACACACTATGTCAAAACACATCCCTCTCTATCCCACCAACTCTCTCTCCCTACTCTCTCTCCTCTCCCATCCCCTACTCTCTCTTAGTCTCTCTCTCTCCTCTCCCATCCCCTACTCTCTCTCACTCTCCCTCTCCCATCACCTACTCTCTCTCCTACCCCCTCTCCCATAGCCTACTCTCTCCCATCCCCTACTCTCTCTCTCACTCTCCCACTCCCATCGCCTACTCTCTCTCTCTCTCACCCTCTCTCCTCTCCCATCCCCTACTCTCTAGATCTCTCTGACACACTCCCATCCTCCCTCTCCCACTGCCTACTATCTCTCTCTCTCTCTCTCCCATCCCCCTACTCTCTCTCACACTCTCTTACATCCCCTACTCTCTCTCTCTCTCTCCAATCCCCTACTCTCTCTTACACACACTCCCATCCCCCCTCTCTCTCCCTCTCTAACTCCCTCTCCTACCGCCTACTCTCTCTCAACCATCCACTACTCTCTCTCTCTCTTGGGCTACTCTCTCTCCCCTCTCCCATCCCCTAAACTCTCTTTTATAGATACACACTCCCATCCTCCCCCTCTCTCTCCTCTTCCATCCCCTACTCTCTAGATCTCTCACACACACTCTCATCCCCCCTCTCTCTCCTCCTCTCCCACTACCTATTATCTCTCTCTCTCTCAAGTTCTCTCTCTCCCTCTCTACTCTCTCTCCCATCCCCTACTCTTACTCTCTCTCCAATCCCCAAATCTCTCTCACACTTTCTCCCATCCTTTCACTCTATCTCTCCCATCCCATACTCTCTCTCTTTACCACCCTCTACTCTCTCTCTCATTCTCTCCCATCCTTTCACTCTGTCTCTCCCATCCCATACTCTCTTTTTGCCACCCCCCACTCTCTCACACTCTCACACTCTCTCCCATCCCCTACTCTCTCTCTTTCATAGACACGCGCACACTCCCATCCACCCTCTCTCTCTTCTCTCCCATCCCCTACTCTCTAGATATATCACACACACTCCCATCCCACTCTCTCTATCTCCCTCTACCTACTCTCTCCCATCCCCTACTCTCTCACACTCTCTCTCATCCCCTACTCTCTCTTACACACACTCCCATCCCCGTCTCTCTCCCTCTCCCACTCCCTCTCCCACCATCTACTCTCTCTCTGATCTGCTACTCTCTCTCTCTCTTAAGCTACTCTCTCTCCCCTCTCTCACTCTCTCTTTTACAGATACACACTCCCACCCCCCTCTCTCTCTCTCCTCTCCCATCCCCTAATCTCTAGATCTTTCACACACACTCACATCCCCCCTCTCTCTCCTCCTCTCCCACTCCCTCTCCCACCACCTACTATCTCTCTCTCTCAAGTTCTATCTCTCCCTCTCTAGTCTCTCTCTCCCATCCCCTACTCTTACTCTCTCTCTCTCTCTCTCTCTCCCATCCCCAACTCTCTCACACACACTCTCCCATCCCCTATTCTCTCTCACACTCTCTCACATCCTTTCATTGTGTCTCTCCCATCTTGTACTCTCTTTGCCACCCCCTATACTCTCTCTCACTCTCTCCCATCATTTCACTCTATCTCTCCCATCTTGTACTCTCTCTCTACCACCCCCTACTCTCTCTCACACTCTCACACTCTCTCCCATCCCCCTCTCTCTTCTCTCCAATCCCTTACTCTCTAGATCTATCACACACACTCCCATCCACCTCTCTCTATATCTCTCTCCCTACTCACTCCCACACTCTCTCCCATCCCCTGCTCTCTCTCTCTCACTCTCCCATCCTTTACTCTCACTCTCTCCCTCTCCCACCACCTACTCTCTATCCTCCATCCCATACTCTCTCTCTCCCCTCTCCCATCCCTTACTATCTCTCTTTCATAGACACACACACTCTTATCCCTTCACTCTCTTCTCTCCTATCCCCTACTCTCTAGATCTGTCACACACACTCCCATCCCCCCATCTCTCTCCCTCTCCCTCTCCCACTCCCTCTCCTATTGCCTACTCTCTCTCTCTCTCTCTCTCTCTCTCACAAACACACACACTCTCCCATCCCCTACTCTCACTCTATCTCTCCCATCCCATACGAGCTCTCTCTACCACCACCTACTCTCTCTCTCACTCTCACACTCTCTCCTACCCCCTACTCTCTCTCTTACACACATTCCCATTCCCTCCCTCTCTCTCTCCCCCATCCTCTACTCTCTCTCTCCCCTCTCCCATCCCCTACTCTCTCTCTTTCATAGACACACACTCCCATCCCCCTCTCTCTCTCCTCTCCCATCCCCTACTCTCTAGATTTGTCACACACACCCCCATCCCCCTCTCTCTCTCCCTCTCCCACTCCCTCTTACATCACCTACTATCTCTCTCTCTCAAGTACTCTCTTCCTCTCTACTTTCTATCTCCCATTCCCTACTCTCACTCTCTCTCTTCCATCCCCTACTCTCTCTCATGCTCTCTCCCATCCCCTACTCTCTCTCTCTCTCTCTCTCTCTCACTCTCTCTCCCCCCCATCCCATACAAGCTCTATCTACCAAACCCTACTCTCTCTCACACTCTTACACTCTCTCCCATCCCCTAGTTTGTCTCTCTTACACACATTCCTATTCCCCCCCTCTCTCTCTCTTGCACTCCCTTTCCCATCACTTACTCTCTCCCATCCCCTACTCTATCTCTCTTACATACACTCCCATTCCCCCCTCTCTCTCTCTCTGTCCCACTACCTCTCCCACTGCCTACTATCTCTCTCTCTCTCTCTCTCTCTCTCTCCCTCTCTACTCACTCTCCCATCCCCTGCTCTCACTCTCTCTTTGCCACCCCTACTCTCTCTCACACTCTCACACTCTCTCCCATCCCCTACTCTCTCTCTCTTACACACACTCCCATCCCCCCTCTCTCTCCCTCTCCCATTGCCTACTCTTTTTCTCTCCCATCCCCTACTCTCTCTATCTCTCTCCCCTCTCCCATTCCCCCTCTCCCATTCCCTACTCTCTCTCTTTCACACACAAACCCATCCCCTACTTTGTCTCTCACTCACTCTCCCTCTCCCACTACCTACTCTCTCTCTCACTCTCTCTTTCTCACTATTACTCTCACTCTCTCTCTGCTACCCCCTACTCTCTCTCTCTCACACACATTTTCACACTCTCTCCTATCCCCTACTCTCAATCTCTCTCTCTCTCTCATTCATTTCCACCCCCCTCTCTCTCCCTCTCCTACTCCCTCTCCCATCACCTACTCTCTTTCCCATCCCCTACTCTCTCTCTCTCCCCCTTCTCCCATTCCCTACTCTCTCTTTCACACACATGCACTCCCATCCTCCTCTCTCTCACTCTCCCTCTCCCACTCTATCTCCCACCGCCTACTCTCTCTCCTCCATCCCCTACTCTTAATCTCTTTCTCACCATCCCCTACTCTCAATCTATCTCTCCCACCTTGTACTCTCTCTCTACCACCCCTACTCTCTTTCACACTTCCTCTCTCTCCCATCCCATACTCCCTCTGCCACCCCTACTCTTTCTCACTTCCTCTCTCTCCCATCCTATACTCTTTTTGCCACCCCTACTCTTTCTCACTTCCTCACTCTCCCATCCCATACTCTCTCCCATCTCCCATCCCCTACTTTCTCCCTATCTCTCTCTCTCTCTCTCTCTCACACACACACACACACACACACACACACACACACACACACACACACACACACACACACATAGATATCCATCCCCCCTCAATCTCTCTTTCTCTTACTTTGCATCTCTTCTTCCTTCTCTATGCACTATTTAAGTCTCAATAGTGTGTGCACACTATAGCGCGCATGCACTATTGAGACAAAAATTCAAATTCTTTAAATAATGCACATGTACTATAGGGCGTATGTTCTATTCAAACCTTTGCATTAAAACCAAGCCTAAGGCTTGGTTTTGCCTTGGAGATCCAACCCAAAGGTTTGGAGTTTATAAACAAGTTTGAGACGTATTTTGCTGCAAACATACAAAAAATGATTGATTTTTCTTGTGTGCTCTCCTTCAAGATTCCTCATGGTTGGGCATAGATAAGATCAGGTTACATGACATTGTAGGTCTCTGTGTTAGCTATATAACCATATAATTTATTTTTAACTTGAACTATTTCAAGCCTTTCATTATAATTTCTTTTGAATGTATGTTCATTTTTTTGTCAAAAACCACCATGTACTACTTGGGTTGTAGCTTTAGCTTGTTCATTATATTTTCCAACAACTTAGTTTTTTAGAAACTAGACTCTATTCTATACACTTTGAAAAAAAAAAGCTTTTATTTTAGATTAGTTTTCAATTATTTCTAGGGGGAACATGTAGATATTTCACATTTTTGGGATGTGTCTACTTAAAAAATTCATTAAAAAAAAATACACATTATAAAATTACCCAAAAAATTTGGGATAAACTAATTTGGGATAAACTACATAGTGTTAAGTAACTTTTGACCAAAGCGATTAAAGAATTTCAAAAAAAAGTTAAAATTTTTTGGGGGCCACACTTTGTACCATGTTATGTTTTTTTGGAATAAACATTACCACTTTCTGTGGGCCCCTTTTTTGAGGACCTAAAACTAAACCATTTTGAAAAAAAATGGTTGGTTTAGAAATTAGATTCAAAGGACTATGACTTTTTTTTCTGTCATATCTTAAAATTTTGATCATAACTATCTTCAAATTCTTGTTGAAGTTCATAAATTACTGATTTCAAGAAAAAGGTGTCCACCTATACTCCCTTTTTGGCACCACAACTTGGTGCACTTACCCTGTCCCTATGTCAATACTGATAGTTTCCCCTTCTAACACTGCTGAAAAGAAAAAGTTTAGATATGGCAAGGATTGATGTAGAACATATCCCAAAGAATCACTTGTCTCCTCAAATGATAAAGAGATCTCCTGCAACTCTTGTACATAAGGATCCACAATCATATCAACCTTTAAAGACTGATCATGTCAAGAATGGACAAAAGGGTAAGAGTGTGCCCTCACAAAAAATGAAGAAGGATCTTCTTCATCAAAGAGAAGATGTATATGATCAATAATTTTTACCAAATCTTCTATGTAGGACTTCACAAAAAAACTTGAAATATCTATTAATTAGTCATCCCTTGATTTTGGAACTAGAAGAGAAGGTTTACCCAATTGTACTGAATTCCATGGACCTATCACTATAGCAATATGTGCATGTGGAATCTTCTAATGTTGTGACCTTGTTCTACATCTGTCAATAGGATCCCCCATATCTAAACCTATTGAATCACTATCATTGTTGTCACTATAGTTTCCACAATGTATGAAGTATGAAAGGATTAGAGGATAAGCTAGGTGAACTTTCCTCAAAGTGAACTTTCCTCTCTTTGAATATATTAATAGTCTCAAGATCCATAAGTCTTTATGCCTTAAAACTTTCATCATATCCAATGAAAGTACAAGGCCATGGTTGTGGTGCCTTGCATTCCCTTGAAGATATGTGTGCCCATGATGGACAACCAAAAACTCTAAAGTGTTTCACAACTAGTTTTCTTCCACACCATGCCTCAAAAGGAGTCATTCCATCTAAGATATTATGAGAGCACCTATTAAGGATGTTATTGGCACTACTTATAGCTTTGACTTCAAGTGATGGATCAAGAGACTTAGCTTGAATCATGCAACTTGCCATTGAATTAAGAGTTCTAATCCTCATTGCTACAACACTTTTCTTTTTTGTGCTAAACACTACTAGATTTTGAAGATCAATACCCTCAAGTTCACAAAAGTGTCTAAGTCTTGAGTTTACATATCTACTTTCATTGTCCATACAAAGAACCTTCATGGATTTACTTGATTTCTTCTCAACATGACTCTTGAAGGCTAGAAACTTATCAAGCACTTCATTCTTGTGATCAAGAAAGTAGACCCATGTGTAGCATGAAAAGTCATCAATGAAAGTGAGGACATAGCGAACCTTGTTAATTGATGTCACTAAAAAAGGGCCTACTAGAACCTTGTGCACTAACTCAAGAACAAATGATTCTCTCCAAGACTTCTCTTTGTCAAAATTTTGTTCTAGATGTATATCCATTGAACAAATTGAACATTCACCCTTAGAAAAGTTTATTGTAGGTAGACCTTTGACAATATTTTTTGAGCTAAGTTGATGAAGATAGTGGAAGGAAAGTTTTCCATACCACTCATGCCATAATTTACTTTGTGAATATGAATGTGTCAACAAGGCATGTGAAGGAGACTTACGAAAAAAGTGGGAAAAATAATAAAGCCTCATGTCATGATTGACATTACCCACTACAACCAATGAATCATCTTTAAGATTTCACATCATTACTGAATTAGGAAGGAATTCAACTTTATTTCAACCTCCATAGTCAATGATTTGGTAAATTGAAAGGAGATTAGTGCTAAGGTTAGGAACATGGAGAACATATTTGAACTCTCCATTTTCCATTTCAACTTGTTATTTCCCTTCAACTTCCATTTTTAATTATCTCCTATAAAGATGTGAGGTACCTTAGATTTCTTTAATGAAGAAAAGTGTCCTTTTGAAGAACCCATATGATATGAGGCACTTGAGTCAAGAATCCATTCCCCTAAAGAACTTGAATTTGCCATAAATTCTTGCCCTTTTTCCTTTGAAGTGGATGGATTTGAATCCTTGGAAGCATTTGGCACATTGATTTTGTTCTTCCTAACTATGTTTTCCAACTCATCTATTCTCTTAGTCTTGCAATGATTCTCATCATGATTTGGTATCTTGAGATATGCACAAAATAGTTTATCCTTCTTGTTGAAAGAAGAATTGGCTTGTTGTGAGGAGGAAGATTGTTGTGTCTTTGATTGTGATTTTTGCTTCTGCTACTTTTTCTTATTGTTTGTGAAACTTTTTCCACCTTGATTTGATTGGTTCTCTTTATTAGCCACCAATGTTATAGACTTGGATGACTTAAGGATTCCCATATCTATTAACTTGGATTGTTCCAGAATCAAGATTTTTGCAAATTCATCAAATGTAGGCTTAGTGAAGGCACTTCCCATGGTCAACCTGTGAGTGTTGTAACTCAAAAAAAAAGATGCATACTTTGAAGGTAGCCTCTTCAAGATGTCATGAATCAATCTACCATCCATCATGGGATTACCACAATCCTTAAGTAGTGCTCTCAATTCATTGAATTTGTTCCAATAGTCTTGAATTGTATGAAATTTTTTAGGATCCAACACAAGTAAATCATCCTCAATTTGCAATCCCTTTTCCTTATCCACCTTACCATACAACCCTTCAAGTTTGTCCCAAGCACTCTTGGCACCATTAAAGCTGGAAATGTGGAAGAAGAGATCTCTATGAACACAACTCCTAATAATTCCTAAAGCCTAGTTGTCTTTAACTTGCCAATCAACTTGTGCATTAGCATTAGTGGGTTTTAAAATGGTACCATCAACATATAAATTTAAACCTTTTTCCATTAGTTTACTCCATACAATATCTTTCCATGTAGTATAATTGTGTGAAGTTAAAAGTGGAGTTTTAGGTGAACCCATGATGCAAAAAACTAAAAGAGCACAAGAGAGAAAGAGAGACACAAGAACACAAGACACACCCCCCCTATTCACTCAATAAAAGAACCCTCCCAAAAATGATTCTTTTGGTACTTTATATGTAGTGCATTTATAATAGGCCACTTGTCAAAATGGACAAAGTGGGATTCTGATTTTGTTGTTTAAAACCTCCTTTTGGAGTTCAAATCTAGTACTTAGCAATGTAGCTTAGATGTGCAACAATTTTGAAGTTTAATCAAAGCAATATAGTGAAAAAAAGGACCTATTATTGAAAGTGGTATTTCTATCCACACAAGCCTATAATCTGATTGTAGATCTAGAAAGTAGATGAAAAATTATGCACTTTCAAAAAAAATGGAACCTAAAAATGTGTCCAAATGAGTCCGAATTAAGCCTTTGAAATTGCAAAAATTGGGATTTGAAATTTGTAGAAAAATTCAAGAATAGAGATGCCAAACATCCTACACCAATGTGTAGATCATGAAATTCTACCCCAAAAACAAAAAAAATTGCTTGGAAAAAGTAGTCCATATGAGGGACATATCGTTGTTTGAAAATCACCTCTGTAATTATTTTTGTTGAATCATGATCGTCACACCTCCAAAAATCAAATGACTCTAAATTTAATCTTAGATTTGTGATTCTAGTCAAAAAAAAGTTGATTTAAGGTTTTTTTGACTTTTTGAATATGATGCCAACATCTAATTTGCACCGGCAAGCTCCAATCTTGACTTGCAAAAAATCTCTCCTACTAGCCTAAAAGGCCAATTTTTTCATATAATTTTAGAAATAAAATGAAAATCTAAAAATAAAAAATGAAGAGACACAAAAATATTTAGATCTAAAAAATTAATTGCATAGATCTAAAGAGATCATACCAATTCCACAAATCGGGCGTTCGGGTTCCAGTTTGCAAGAAAAATTTGCCTCAGAATTGACTGTGGCCTAGGGTAGGAAAATTTATAGTCAAAATGAACCGAATCAATCCTCTAGAAATAATGGTGAGGTTTTCTTTGGCTCTAGATTCTCCCAATAGTTGTAGATACTTTGGATTTGAATCGTGGTCCTCCAAGAAGTGAAGCAAAAATGGTCTCCAATGGCTATGTGAAGAGAAGATCCCTCAGCACTAATACCATGTAAGAATTTTCCTTACTGAAAAATCACCCAAGATCAAGAATCTCAAGCACAAGCACAATATGGACCAATAAAGTATGATCAGAATAACAATATGAAATTGAATTGATGTACGTACACACTAGGTGTGTCTGATATAAAGGCCTCTAGACTGACTAGGATTCAACACAATGATAATTCTTACAACTAAGCACATGTCCACTAAGAGTGGATTATCCTCCATTGAGCAAAAAAGTTGGTGCAATGATGAGAGGATAAGCTTAACATAGGAGTGTCATATAAAAAGATGTTGTAGACACCATGTGCTTATTTAGAGTGCAAATAACTATGTTATCTACATGACAACTTAGTTGATTATGAAAACTCATGTGTTATAGACACCATGTGCTAAAATGAGATGCTAACTCCTGTGTTGTCAACAAGACAACTCATATAAGTATGCATACTCCTAGGTGTCTAACCTAATAAATAATAAAATAATGCATTAACCTAAGTAAAATTAAGTAAAGTGTAATAATAATTAATTATTTACACAAACACTTTTATGGATAGAGCGTTGCAATGGTATTGTTCTCTTTCTCCTTATTCTATTGATTCTTTTCAAACTCTTGCTAATGCTTTCATTCAACAATTTTAGAATAATATTAGTCCTCAAATTTCTTTAGTTGATTTAATGCATTGTAAGTAGAATGTTAAAGAGAAATTAACTAAATTTATTGGTAGATTTAAACATTTACATGCTTAGATTTTCTATCCCATGTTGGATAATGATATTCAATGTATCTTTATTTCTTATTCACAAAAAGACATTTGGTATACAATTATCCTTATTGAGTGTACCTCCTTTTCACATCTATGTACAGTGCTTCACCGTTACCAGCCACAAGTGAGTAAACTTGAGAGCTCTACTAGATGGCTCCTATTTCTAGTGATAAGAATGATGTAACCAAGAATTTAAACAAATTCTCTAAATCTAACAATTTCATCACAATCAAGTCTACAAATATAATTAATGGTCAAGTGGCTACTACATCCCAAAGTATGGCTACATTTTCCTCTTTATTTAATCCTAATCATAACTATACTCAACTATCTTAGACTTCATCTAAGGTTATCACTAAGTTGATTCATGCTTGTATTCTTAATCTCCTATTCATCTTGTTGATACTAGTAAATCATTGCCTAAGTCTTTTGATTCTAATGCTTTTTGTTAATATCACTATCAACCAAGTCATGATACTCAAAAGTGTTATCATTTGAAGAATGCTATTCAGGACCTTATTGATTCTAAGACTATATCTATTGGTTCTCAATTTTATAACATAAATAAATATGTTGTCCCACCTAATCAAAATTTGTAGATTCACATTAATCCATTACCTTTTTACTCATTGAAAGTTATTGATCAACCTTCCTCTTCTAACCATCATATTGATTGTGATAAGAAGATACAAGAAATGAATCGTGTGGTTAGTCATGTTGAGTTAACAATTCAACCATTGATTTCTTCTCCACTTGAACTTGAAAAAACACCTATTATTATCTTTATTCAGTCTAATGTGTTTGATGCACATAATGATCCTCTTTACATCACTACTATAGTTTCTAATATTCCTTCTCATGGTAGTTTGGTTGATCCTTCCTCTGGTATGAATATTATCACCCAAAGAACACATTTTTAACAAAGGTAAAAATAGATATACTTATGATTCTAATCCTATATGGATTCAATCATGTAATGGTGTTGTTTATCATCATCAAGGTTTTTTTACTTTGAAGGTTACTTTATCAGGGAAATATTTTTTTTACTAACTTTATTTTTATTCCTACTTTTGATCAATTTCAAGTTAAGCTTGTTATTATATGGCTTTATTACATGAAAGTTGTAGCTTCTCCTATTCAAAAATGTCTTAAATTTTATCATGATGGAAACATTATTACTACTAATCATTCTCTTTATAAAGCATCATATCCTATAGATTATGCTTAGATTGATTTTTATCGGCCATCTAATCCTAAAAAGCCACCTACTCATCTTGATCATCTTTATAGAAATTATCAACAATGTAAAGTAGCTAAGATCATGGAGCTAAGTCTTCCTAAGGGTTGTTCACCTATACCTATTTTTCCTACTACTACTTCTACTTATTAACCTATCCTTCCACATACATCTACTCAACTCATTGATGTTCCTTCCTCAGAACATATAGTAATTGATCTTAATCCTTCTACTATGTCTCGTAAGGATATTCATAATAACATGGTCATTAGTGTTGCAAGAATGATCTAGCTAAAGCTAATTCTATAACTTGTTCTCTTTCTTGTTAGCCTTCATCTTCCTTTCATCCTTTACCATCCTTTGATAAATATTTGTGTAAGTCTTTGGAGGAAGTTAAACAAGGTAACATTATGCATTTGGATAAACATGAGGAATTTGTTCATATTTTAGATTATGTTAATCTAGATATGGAAGACACGTTAGATTATAGTAGTGATGAAGATTTAGTTAGTATGGATAGTGATTTTCCTAACATGATTTCTATGTAGCTTACAATCACTCCAACTAATGAGCATAGTCTCAAAGTATTTTCTTGGAACTCATTGTGATTCCTAATACAATGGATATTACTTCTCTTGTGAGTCACCATCCTTCCCCTAGCATTTCAAACTGAGATGGGGGCCATGTAGAACATTTGAAGTGGACTTTATTTGTTATAGTGTTCTTTTTATTCTTGTGTTTTATTTTCCAATATGATGTGTTTTTTTTTTATGTCTTGTCTTTTAATTGCTTTAGATGATCCTTGCTTCTTTGTTTAGCTTCATAGGATAAAGTAATCACCCTATCATTCATATTCTTTTATTTGTATCTCTCTTCTTCTATATGTTGTTGCATGCTATGTCATGTGTATGCTATTGTTTGTACCAATGATATTGTGTAGTATTATTGGTCGCTTATGATATGGTAGCACTAATTCTTTTTTGTCTCTATTTTACTGGCTCGAAAAGACTCTTCTTCATAGCTCTTTTGTATCTTTTCCTCCATTGTGTCATAGATATACTTCCTTTGGAGAATGATGATACTTTCATACTTGATATAATATTACACATCATCATATGATCTTACTAACCTCAAAGTTAGTAGATCCCTTTTGTGTTCCTTTATTTTTTATGTACTCATTTACCTTGATATGTTTCTCTTCTTATGGGCATGTCATATTGGAAATTTAATTTAGTAGATGCATGTATGCTTTTGTTAAATCTATTTCTCCCATTAAGGTATTTTCAATCACTTTAATGTGGGGGAATACACTCCACTCATCCTTTGTCCATTGAAAAAAAATATGAATTTGGTGCATAACTTGGAGTAATTATGCCTTTAGTGCTTGGTATGATTTCTAAGGTATACCCATATCTATGCATTTCTATCTTCATGTTTATCACCTCTCTCTCTCTTTCTTCTAGTTTCCACAAATCATATCTAGGGGCTTGGTCTCTTTTCTTTTTGGATCTCTCTCTCTAACTATTGATAGTTTGGGAGGCCAAATCCTTCTTTTGACCATTCTTTTCACTACTAATATTCTAGGAATCTTGGTCTTGGTCTGATTCCTTAAGGACACACACATACCTATGCCTAGGTTACTTTCTAATTCTTCTTTTTGGGACATGGAGTTCTCTTGAATTTGAATCCCTTGATGGAATAACTAGCATGCCACACAAACTTGCTAGACCATTTGGTTTATCTTTCAATGGGTTGACTAGCATGCCACACACACTTGCTAGACCATTCAAAGCATCCCCTTTTCTTTTGCGGAGACCTTTACCCTGTTTATTTTTCTTTTTCTTGTGTGGTTCAAAATAAGGCACAAAAACCTTATTGGGTAAGTAACTACACCCTTTTGTAGCACTAAACACTATTATTATGATTCTAGATGTGATAAATAATCAAGTCTATTGGGGGCATGATGATTTCTTTTCCTCCTATTTTTTTTTCTTTTTCTCTATTTTACTAAAAGTTTGAGGAAACTCATACTATGGCTAAAGTGGGGGCTAAAAGTACCATCATAAAATAGATAAACTTTCCTTTGAAGACAATTTCTTCTATATTCTCCCTCTTTCCACCTTATCTTTCTAGTATCTACCCTTTCTTTATGTAGCACCTAGGAGTAGACCTTCAAGACCAAGACAACTCAGGTTGACCTAGTCTAGACTAGGTTGACCCAAGTCAACCTAGTCCTCCTAGGTAGTTTTGAAGTTTGGGGCCTAAAAGGCCTCTAGGGTTTAATTAGTTTTTGACCGTTATCCAATCAACATGTATTATTTTCTAGCTAAAAAACTTATATATAAGGATACTTTGATGCTTCATTTTTCATATCTCATCTCAATCATTGTTTGGCCACTCATAATCTTGTTCTAAAGTGAAAACTTCTTCCTTTTATATTCAAGGAGTTCAAGTATTCAAGTTTTTCAAGAAAGGATATTTCTATCTAGTGTTGAAGAATCCTTTATTATCATTTCCTCTTCAACATCTAGCTTATTGTTGGCCATCATGGGAGGGAGATCTATATTGAAGCATTCATCATCTTTTTCATTGATACATTTTTGTGTCCATGACACCATGATGAAATTATGGTAGATCTGTTGCAAAGAGTAAAAATACCCTACATTCCTAAGTCAAGATCTACACTACACTTGCATAAATACAAGTAAGGAAAGTCATAAAATTTATCTTTTTTACAATTATTTATATTTAAATTTCTTGATTACGGTTAATTCCTTAACCCATGGGTTGACCAAGGAAAGCCCTCATCAAACACTAACCCCCAAACCTTTCTTTTCTATGTTAATTAGCAAATTCTGAGAGAAAACAATTATATATTTGTAACCTATTATTCACAAGCTTTCTAGAGTCATCAATTGTAGATCACTAGAATATGTCAACCTAGTTGTATGACATCTTCTCAAGTTGACCTAGTCCTTCAATCTTAGATTCTAGGGAGATTTATGGGTTTTATTCCTTTCATCATTTCATTCAAGATCCATAGATGGATATTCAAATACAATTCAAATCTATGGGTTTTGGAGTGAAAATATGACTTCCTCTACTATTGTTCACAAGCTTTCTAGAGTCATCAATTGTAGATCACCAGAATATGTCAACCTAGTTGTATGACATCTTTCCAAGTTGACCTAGTCCTTCAATCTCAGATTCTAGGGATATTTATGGGTTTTTTTCCTTTCATCATTTCATTCTAAGATCCATAGATGGATATTCAAATGTAGTTCAAATCTATGGGTTTTGGAGTGAAAATATGACTTCCTCTACACATTTCAATGTGAGTCTTTTATGTTTTATTTCTTTTCATATTTGTACACTAGAATTGCATCTTAATTGAGCTAATTGTCTTTACATACCATCTATATTAACTTCATTGAAGAAATTAGTTCAATTCCACATTCACATTATCCTATTGAGATCCAAAGAGAGTACATTTCCTTGTATTGCATTTTTCTTTACAATTCAAATTTAGTATTATACCCCTTCTTCATTTGGGTCCAAGATAATTGAATTTGGATCATAAGTGGATGTTAGAAAATAAATTCCACCAAGATGACTTAGGGAGGGTAGTAGGGGGGGTGTGAATCATCTATTAGATCAATATAACTTTTATCAACATTATTAAACCTTAAACATGTGAACAATATAATCATCAAGCATAAGAAGATACACATACACAATAATACCATATATGTTAACTAGGGAAACCCTTCATTAGAGGGAAAAACTTGATGAAGATTGTACCCATGAAATGATTTACTAATAAAAAATTTCCTTGTAAGAGGATGAAATCTATTAGGAGCCAATGAAATAAATTTAGTACGTATGAGTCCTTATCAAGAGAATTTAAATCCCTACTAGGAGATTCCAACCCTATTAAGAGTTGTGCTAACCCTATTAATAGTTGTAGAAGGCATATGAATTGAGTGTCCAAATAGCTTTAGGGGAAAGACCACTAGACTCACTATCCAATTAGTCTTTGTATTATTCCTTTCAAAATATTAGAAATGAAATTGATCTTCACAACTCAAACTCTTTCTCTATTCTCTTAGTGTATCAATACCACAACAAATACCTTCTCAAATTTCAATACTAGATCTTCAAATTTGCATCACATTGATCCTTTTGATTGCTTATATGAATTTACCAACTTCACATATCAGTTTCTCAATACACTCTTTTTATCTTCTTCACAAGGAAAATAACCTTCATTTATACCATATCCTAAAAATAATTCTTTGAGTCATCCTTGAGGCTTTCCAATTAATTATAATAAGACCTCATTAAGATGTTACAATTCATTACATCTTTTTACAATTACAAAACACTTTTAGGTCACAGTAATTACAACTTCTCACACATGTGACCTTAGACTTGTGCACTTGTTGACATCATCATTAGGCTATCTACTATCACTTTCTAACTTTTTTGATCATGATTGTATCCATGTTAAGAGATACAATAGAAATATTAGAAACTACTTCTCAAGTACTCTATCTATAAACTATCTTGTATAAATCAAGAATAACTCTCATATGTCTTTGACCCTTGGCATGCACACTTGTCCACTTCACCAAGACATATTGTAGAACATATCCTTAACCACACTTGACCTCATCATCAACACATAGTCCATAAAACCTTTTTCTTGGTCAGCTAATTTGTTAGTATTTATAGAGACAATACTATGTTGAAATCAATGACAAACATAGTCATGAATGCAATGTGTCAATCATGTTAACAATCTTCCCAACTATTCTAGTAATGCTTAGGATACTCCCCACAAAGAATATCACCAGAATTCATGCTAACAATCTCCCCCTTAGGGATTGATGGAAACATAGATGAAAAACATATAAGTTCCAAGAATAACTCTCCATTGATGCTTCCTCATTCTTAGAGGGATAGCATCAATTTTTCACACTTCTCCCCAGTTGACTTCAATATCTCATGAACAACTCTCTACCATACATTATCTCTCACATATACATCTCCAACATACTATGAGAAGATTTTTTCCATGAAATCTCTCCCCCATTGACATCTGTGACAAAGGCATCATTATTCCAATAAAGTGCTCAAAGACTTCAACTAGCTCAAGTGTCCAAAGACATCAATTTCTATTGAAAATAATTGATCAATTGTATATTTTCTTTGATGTTACCCAAAATTTCATATCTTTACTAGTTAATGTCTATCTAGCTCACTCAAGCAATGAAGATAGCTTCCTATGTCTGCCAAGCATTCTATATTTTACCAAGTTTAGAAGATAGTGTCTACCAAATTCACATGGGCACCAAAGAGAAGTTCACAAAAGTTTAGTGTTAACCGAGCTCACTCGGTTAGCAAAGGAAAGTTAGCATGGAATCAATGTTAACTGAGCTCACTTAGTTACCAAAGGGAATTTAGTTTATAATGTAGTGTTAACCAAGATTACTTGGCTAACAAAGAAAATTATTTTGTGAGTTAGTGTTGACTGAGTTGGGTTAACTAATGAATGATTTTTTTATTCTAGTATATTGAGTCTATTGGATTAATTTGTTTGTTCTAGCTAATTCAAGGGTTGATTATTGAATATCTTTCAATATGTTCAAGCTAAATTGACAATGTTTTTCATATAAGTATAAGGTCAAGTTAGGGATTGAATAGAGAATTAGTGGAATAGAAGAAGATGAATAGACAAAACAAATTAGAAGGATAAGCATAGTATCCTTATTGATTGAGCTACAAAGAATAATCTGATCAAGGAGGATCAAGTAAACAAGTGAGAACTGAGATTTGAAATTGGTAACTTAGTTGAATCAACAATCAGATCAAGTCATTGTTCCTCTCTTATAATTTTAGTAGTGATTCAAATCTCTTAGCAAAGTTATCTTAACAACTATTTTCCAAATCCTCTAACAAGGTGACATTTCTATTTGAAGTGTCTGAAGACCTCTAACAAGGCCATTACTAACAAGGTGATCTAAATTCTTTAACAAGGTCACACCTAACAGTGTGTTTTGTAACCTTTAACAGGGTTGGCTCCTAACAAGGCTCACTTCAGAAGAGTGAAATATTAACTAGTTGCAATTTCTAATTTTTTCCAAATTGGGTTTCCATGTAAAAATATTGGTGTCTCATGTATTCCTGTTATTTGCTTTATGTTTTTGCAACTAAGTTAAAAAAGAGGCTAATCATAGTTAATATCATAATATCTACATGTTCAATGTTAACAAAGTAACAATGCTTATAATTAGTGTTTACCGAGTGATAGTTATTCTTAGTGTAAATTGAGTGTTATTGTGTTAACCAAGTGATTTAGTGTTTACCGAGTTATAGCAGCATAGATTTGTTTTGTTTTGTACTAACATCTTAAGGAACTGGGATTTGTTTTTGTGGTAACTAAATCACCCCTCCCCTCTTAGTTACTCCTCTTATATTTCCAATAATTGGTATCAGAGAGTTTGGTGCTTGCATATAAGGTTTCATGGACCTAAGCTAAAGATCAAAGATGTCTTATAGAAGGGAAATTCCTAAGTTAAACAAAGATAACCTCCATGCATGGAAAGAACTTATGAAGTTTCATTTGGAAACCATTGGAGACTCAGGTTTGAAGTATTTTAACACCAAGTATGTGACACCTACTAGAGCTATGACTGGTGATAAATCAAAGTTTGAAAACTTGCAACACTATGATGGTGGAAGTGGCAGATTTGGCAATGATGAACCATATTATGTGAAAGGAAAATGATGTATTTCATTAACAAACAAATTCAGATGTGATAATTCTTATTGGGTTGAAGGATTTAAACATAATCTACTTAGTGTGGTACAATTGAACAACATTGGATTTAAGGTAGAATTCATGAATGGTAAGGCCAAGCTATTGGATGTGAAAGGAAATGTGGTTGGTATTGGAAATAAAACAAAAGGTAATCTATTGTATCTTGATCTAACTAAAAGTTCAGGTTTCTTAGCTCAAGTAGAAGAAAGTTGGTTATGGCATAAAAGGTTTTGTCATGTGAATTTTGATAACTTGGTCAACATAAGAAAGAACAAAAGAGTGAGAGACATTCCAAGCCTCAAGAAACCTAATATGGGCATGTGAAAGAATTTTCAAATTGGTAAGATGGGAAAGACAAGTTTCAAAAGAAAGAACTATCATTTTGAAGAAGTTCTAGAGATCGTTCATACAGACCTTTGTGGACTTATTGGCACAAAAAGCTACTATGGAGATAAGTATTTTATTTTATTTGTTGATGATTATTCTAGGATGATTTAGTAATGCACTTGAAGGATAAATCAAAATAATTTCAAACTTTCAAGTGCTATCTAGCTAGAGTAGAGAAAGAAATAGGAAAGACACTAAATTGTTTAAGGTTAGATAGAGGAGGAGAATTCATCTCTAATGAATTCAATGAATTTTGCAATGAGAAAGGAATCAAAAGATAGGTTTCAACACTTGGTACACCTCAACAAAATGTTGCAATAAAATATTGGAAGGAAGCAATCAACTTTGCAATTCATACCTTGAACTGAGCTTAGTTGAAGAAAGATTTAGAGAAAACACCTTATGAATTATGGTATGGCTATTAACCTAATGTCTATTACTTCAAATTATTTTGAAGCAAATGTTATATCTTAAAAGAGTCAAGGAAAGGAAAATTTGATGTGAAAAGTGATGAAGGGATATTTCTGGGATACTATAACAAAAGAAAATCATAAAAGTGTTTGAATCTGTCTACTCATAAAGTTATAGAAAGTGCACATGTGAAGATTGACGAGTTTACAACAAAGAGTGAAGAAAAAAGTTGTAAAGAACTTGAAGACTATAGAAAGTGGGTTTACTATGGACTTGATACTTTACCTAAATTTTAAGCTAATATAATTGGGAATAAGTAGGCTTCACCACCTAAGTTCCCAAAATCTCCAGTTCAACTTGAGTTGTAGCTAGTACAACCTGAGTCATAGTCTGAAGGACCCAAGTTTTAGCTAGTGGAAACTGAATCATAGTTTGAAGGACCCAATTCAAAGACAATGGGACCCAAGCATGATTTGGAAGATCATTTTGAGAAAGGTGAACCAAGTCATTCAATTCCTAAGTCCAAGGAGAAGATACCATTTCTTTCTAGATATGTCAGAAGGCATTATGAACCTAAGAAAATCAATGGAGATTAGTTAGAAGGTATAATGAAAAGGAACAAACTGAAATGTACATGTTTTCTTAGTAAATTTGAACCTAGAACTACTAAAGATGCATTGGTTAATGAAAGTTGGATTGAAGCTATGAATGAAGAGATAGAATACATTGAGAAGAATAAGACCTAGTCTCTTGTTCCTAGACCCAAGGATAAGAATGTAATTAGCACAAAATGGGTATTAAAAAATAAGTTGAATGACAATGGAGAAGTAGATCAAGGAATAAGGCAAGGCTAGTATGCAAGGGTTATTCTTAAGAGGAAGGTATTGAGTATGGAGAAACTTTTTCTCCTATTGCTAGACTAGAAGGTGTTAGAACACAACTTTCTTATGTTGTACATAACAGATTCAAACCATATCAGATGGGTGTGAAGTCAACATTCTTGAATAGAATCTTAGTAGAGTAAGTCTACATAGAATAGCTTGAAGGTTTCATTGATCCTATCATGAAGAATATGGTTTGCAGATTATACAAAGTTTTATATGATCTCAAACAAGCCCCTAGAGCCTAGTATGAAAGATTGCATAGTTAGTTGATAAAGATTGGTTTTCAAATGGAAAATGATAACAATAGCCTATACATCAAAGAAGGACTAGAGAAGAATATATTGTTGGCATAAATCTTTGTAGATGATATGTTATTTATTGGACATGATGACTTGTACAAATCTTTTTCTGATGAAATGAGTAAGGAATTTGAAAAGTCAATGTTTGGAGAGATCAAATTCTTTGTTGGTCTACAAATTCAACAAAAGAAGGATTTTATCTACATTATTCAATCAAAATACATTAAGGAGATATTGAATAAATTTGGGACGAAGGATTCTAGACCAATTGGAACACCTATGTCTACTAGACATAAGCTTTCCAAAAATTATGATTCTAAAGAGGTAGATTAGACCATATATAGATCTATGATTGGAAAACTTCAATATGTGGTGCATAGAAGACCTAATATTGCACTATCAATTGGTATGGTGGAATTATTTTAAGCTAATCCAAAAGAAAATCATATGATGGAAATTAAAGGACCATGAGTTATCTAAAGGGTACCAAAGATTATGGACTATGGTATAATAAAGGAGGCAAATTTTAATTAAAAGCCTTCACTAATGTTGATTGGGTAGGAAACATTAATGATAGGAAGAGCACTAGTGGTGGAGAATTCTTTCTTGGAAAGAGGCTAGTGTCTTGGACATGCAAGAAGCAAAATTGCATCTCTTAGTCTACAACAGAGGAAAAATATGTTGCACCAGCAGTCAATTGTTCCAACATTGTTTGTTTCAAATAACCGTTATCAGGAATGAAAGAAGAAATCAAAGTTTTGGTAGTTGTTTTCTATGATAACAATAGTGTAGTTAAAATTTCCAAGAATCCTGTGATGCATACCAAGACTAACCACATTGCAATAAAGTTAATTTTCTAAGAGAATTGGTGCAAGATAAAGAGGTGAGATTGCAATATGTGTATACAAGGAATAAATTGCAGACATATTCACCAAGCCATTACCTAAGGATGTATTTTTATATATCTAAGAGGTAAGCTATGGGTCATTCCCCTATCTAAATCTCACTAAATAATGTTTAGTGATGCATATACCATGCATTTGAAGATTAGTCAGGGTTGATGTAGTATTGAAAGAGAAGATTGCATATGAATTAGTACATTAGGTACATGGAAACTCCACTAAATTTTTTCTTTGGCATTGAGATATCAAAGAGGGATAATTTTTTGTCATATATCAAGAGAACTTTTTGATTGGTTATACTTTTAGCATGAGATACCAAAGAGGAAGAGTTTGTTGTCAAGTAAGATAAAGAACAAACATGAAAATGTTGTTGACAGAGGGAGTTCTCATGGATGAGAATCATAATCAAACTAAGGATATTATCCTTACTAAATTATTTTTCTCTAAAATTTCATTGTATTATGACATGTTGTGTTGCCATAAATGTCAAAGACGGAGGTTTTTGAAAATAACTGATCAATTTTATATTGTCTTTGATGTTACACAAAATATCATATCTTTAATAGTCAATATTTGCTGAGCTCACTCAGGCAATGAAGACAGTTTCATGTGTCTACAAAGCATTCCAAATTTTACCAAGTTTAGAAGATAGTGTCTACTGAGTTCACACAGGCACCAAAGACAACTTTGTAGAAGTTCAATGTTAACCAAGATCACTTGGTTAACAAAGGAAAGTTGGCATGGAACTAGTATTAACTAAGCTCACTTGGTTACCAAATGGAATTTAGTTCAAGACGTAGAGTTAACTGAGCTTACTTGGTTAATAAATAAAATTCTTTTCTAAGTTACTATTGACCGAGTTCGATTGGCTAATAAAGGATTTTTCTGTTTCATTATATTGAGTCTATGAGATTAATTTGTTTGTTCTAGCCAACTCAAGGGTTGATTATTCAATAATTTTGAGTATGTTCAAGCTAACTTTATAATGTTATTAATATAAGTATAAGGTTAAGTTAAGGATTGAATAGAGAATGAGTGGAATAGAAGAAAATGAATAGAGGAAGAGAATCAGAAGGATAAGAAGTGTATCCTTGTTGACCAAACTACAAAGAATAATTTAATCAAGGAGGATCAGGTAAACAAGCTAGAATTGATATCTAAAATCAGCAAGTTAGTTGCATTAGACATCAGGTCAAATCATTGTTACTCTTTAATAATTGTAGTAGTGATCAAATCTCTTTAAAAAGTTAGCTTAACAACTATTTTCCAAATCCTCTAACAAGGTGGCATTTCTATTTGAAGTGTCTAAAGAACTCTAACAAGGCCACTCCTAAAAAGGTGATATAAATCCTTTAACAAGGTCAAACCTAATAGTGTTCTTTATAAACTTTGATAGGGTTGGCTCCTAATAAAGCTCACTTCAGAAGAGTGAAAATTAGTAACTAGTTTCAATTGGTGGTTTTTCTGAAATTGGGTTTCCACATAAACATCCTAGTGTCTCATGTGTTCATGTTATTTGCTTTATGTTTCTACAACTAAATTAATTAAGGTTAATCACACTTAATATTATAAGATCTACATGTTCGGTGTTGAAAAAGTAATAGTGCTTATATTCAATTTTTACCAGGAGACAATTATTCTTAGTGTAAACCAAGTGTTACTATTTTAACCAAGTGATTCAGTGCTTACCGAGTTACAATAGTAGAGTTTGGTTTTATTTTGTACTGACATCTTAAGGGGCTGGGATTTTTTTGTGGTAACTGATTCACCCCTCCCCTCTCAGTTACTCTTCTTACACTTCCAACTATTTCATACTAGCTACCAAGAGTTTTTGATGACTCTTCTTAACCATAGATACTTGCCCATACAAGAAACAATAACATTTAATCCAAATAAATAATAGTGATATATACCACTAGACCAATGTACTCTCTACATCATCTACTCAGAAGTAGGTAGGGGCTTAACCCAAGCATACCTTGAAAATACTCAAATCTATCCATAGGAAAAGGCTTCAAAAAAATATCTTTAATCTTCTCTTTTGTATTTACATACTCTAATTTGATTTCTTTCTCTACAAATTTCTTTCTTAGAATATGATACTTAATCAATATATGCTTAGTCTTATAATGTAACACAAGATTCTTAGACATACTCGTTACAATTGTGCTATCACAATGTATGATAATAGGTTTTGAAAACTCTATTCTAATATCCTTCAATATATGATTCATCTACATGACCTGATTGTAATTGTTTTCTATTGCTACATACTCTACTTTTGATGTACCCTATGAAATACAATCTTGTTTCTTTGTTAGCCAAGAAACCAATCTTCCTCCAATAAAAAATTCTCCACCACTTATACTCTTTCTATCACTGATACTACCTTCCCAATCTACATTAGTATATATGCACATAAAGTCATTTTATTTTTCATACCACAAGAAAATAGTAGGTGTACCCTTCAAATGTCTAAATATTCTCTATATTGTTGCATAGTGTGATTACTTAAGGTCTTCTTGAAATCTTGCTACTATACCAACTATATTTTCTATATTTGGTCTTGTGTGAGTCAAATATTATAAACCTCCAATCATGGATTTGTATTTCTTCTATTGAACTATAGGTGTCTCATATTTTCTAGATAACTTATGAGAAGTTATCATAGGTGTAATAATATGATTACAACTTTCCAATTAAAATATCTTCAACAAGTCTTTCAAATACTTAGTTTATGATAGGAAAATTCCATCACTATTCTAGATAATCTATATGCCTAAAGAATATTTCATCTCACAATCATACTCCTCTCAAATTCATAATTCATTTCATTAACAAATTTGTCTCTTGATTCATCATTTCCTACAAAGATTATGTCATTCAAAAATATCAAAATGATCAACAATCCATCATAAATTTCTTTCAAATACAAATTACTATTTGTTGTATCTTTAAAAAAATACAACTTTCCAAAATACTTTTCTAACCTTGCATGCAAGGTTTTAGGTTCTTGCTTTAGTCTATACAACACTTTCTTCAAATTGCATACCATGTCTCCTTCTCTAGTCAATTGAAACCCTTTAGGATGCTCAATGTAGGCTTCTTCTTCAAGTTCTCCATTGAGAAATTCTAACTTCACATCCAACTGATACACTTTGAACTTCTTACTTGTTGCATAAGCCAAGAACATCTTTACTGCTTTAGTTATATAAATAGGGAAATTTTCTCTCCATAGTCTATACCTTCTTGCTTTGAATATCCTTTACATACCAATCTTTCTTTTTTTCTCACAATCTCACCTTTTTTATTCATCTTGTTTCTGAAAACCCATTTAGTTCCTATAACATTCTTATAGTTAGGTCTAGGAACGAATTCCTATCTCTCATTCTTCATAATCTAATCTAGTTCTACCTTCATTTCTTGAATCCAATGATTATCATTTCATATTGCCTCATCTACACTCTTTGGTTCAACTTGAGATTTCAAACATAATTTTTCATGTACTTTTTTTCTTGTTATAACTCCTTTTTCTTTTCTTTTAATAATTTGATTAGTAGGATGATTATTTATCAAATTCCTATTAGGTATAGGTGTTACTGAGTCAACTCTTACTTCTTCTCTGGATTTAGATCTAAAATATTCTTTCTATTCTAGAGCTTGAATATCATTCTACAAATTATTGTTAGTCTCAAAGAAAGTTTCAACATTTTCTATGACAGGCTTAGGATTAGCTTCTTCATCATCATCAACCAATCCAAGCTGATCATCTTCATCATTACTATTATTCAAGAATATTTCCATACTTGCTTTTAATTTTGTATCATCATTAAAAAGGAAATCATTTCTAGTCTTTGTTACTCTCTTACAACATTGGGATGAAAAATGACCAAAATTTTTACATGTCTAATAGAAAAAGTTTTCATACCATCTAGCTCTCTTTTCATAAGCAGGGTTATTACTTCTTCAATCTTCTTGTCTTCTTTAGATTTGGATCCATCTTCTCTTGTTCTTTAACTCCTTGATAAAATAGGTCTATTCTTTTGTATGAAATAAAAATATTTTAAATCTAAAAACTCAATGATATGGTATGTACATAATTATGATATCTCACCAAGAAACTCCATCATTTCAATATTCAAATTAATTCCATCCTCTCAAATGAATAGTCATTTATCTCCTTAAGCTATTAAGATTTTCCTTCAAGGACCTAATGATCTAATACCAATTGTTAAAAATTAAAGTCCACCAAGATAACAAAGAGTGGGGGCGGGGGGGGGGGGGGGGGGGGGTGAATTAGTTGTTAGATCATTATAACTTTTTAAAACCTTATTAAATCTTAAACATGTGAACAATATAATCAATAACCATAAGAAAATATAGATACACAAAACATTAGATATGTTAACCAGGGAAACACTTGATTAGAGGGAAAACCTCTATTGGGATGGTACCCACAAAATGATGTACTAATTTATAAAATTTCCTTGTAAGAGGATGGAATATATTTGGAGCCAATGAAAGAAATTCAATACATGTTAGTCCCTATTAGGAGATTCCAACCCTGCTAGGAGTTGTAGAAGGTAGATCGACCCATTATCCAACCAACTTCATGTACAAGACCACTAAAATCACTATACAACTAGTCTCTATATTATTCCTTTTAGAATAATAGAAATAAAATTGAACTTCACAACTTGAACTCTTTCTATGTCCTCTTTTTGTGCCAATACCAATACTACACCAAATACCTTCTTGGATCTCAATACTAGATTTTAAAATTTGCATCACACTAATCCCTTTGATCCCTTACATGCATTTACCAACTCCAAAAATCAATTTCTCTATACACACTTTTTCTCTTCATCACAAGGAAAATAACCTTCCTATATACCAGATCCTCAAAATAATTCTTTGATTCATCCTTGAGGCTTTCCAAATTAATTATAATAGAACCTCATTATGATATTACAATTCATTACATCTTTTAGCAATTACAAAACACTTTCATCTCATAGTAATTATAACTTATCACACATGCAACCTTGGACCTCATGCACTCACTAATGTCATCATCAGGTTATCTAATATCACTATCTAACTCCCCTCATCATGATTTTATCCATGTGAAGATATAGAATCAAAAAAATAGAAATTGTTTCTCATGTGCTCTGGTTGCACACATTTCTCCTATGAATCATGAATAAGTCTCATATGTCTTGACTCTCTACATGTACACTTCTCCACTTCATTAGGACATACTATAAAACATATCCTCTATTGTTCTTTACCTCATCATCAATACATAGTCTATGCAACCTCGTTCTTTGTCTACTACTTTGTTAGTCTTTACAAAAAAAATACTATGTTAACATCAATGAAAAACATAGTCACAAATATAACATGTCAATCATGCTAACAATATTCCCAAGTGTTCTAGAAATCCTTAGGATACTCCCCCAAAGGAATACCAACAAAATTTAGGATAATAGTGAAATAATACTTCAAAATTCCCCTGTTTCTCTCACACACACATTTGAATGGCTTAGTGATTTAGTAAAGTGGAAGTCTACATCCTTATTAAATTGCTTCCATTTTATCACTAAATAATTCCTTTTTACAAATTTCTCCATGAAGGCTTAATGTAATTCATTCCAAGATAAAATAAAATATATACAGGTAAAATAGAAAACTAGACCCTAGCATCATCATTGAAGGTTTAAAAGAACAATTTCATATGCACATCTTCATAACTAATTCAAAGTCACCCATCAAGTAAACAAACACCTGAACATGTTGACTCACTGAATCAAATTGTTTGCTATTAAACTTTGACAAATTATCTTTGATATAATTTAGAACAACATTGGGAAACCTTGAATACCATCAAAACAAAATGGCTCATATCATTTAATAGAAAAATGATATACAAACACTTCTAGTGGGTTATACATCAGGTGGCATCAAATTTAAAATTCTTCACAAACTTAAACTTGTCCACTTTATTCAACTATAGATCCAAAACTTATAGTAGACACTAATCCTCCTCTGCCAATTCACTTTAACATACTTCAATACTTCACATAATAAAGCTAAACAAAAACTTCATTAAGTATGTAAAACATTAATTACTAGTTCTCCTCTTTAATGCTAAAACTCATCAAATGTAGAACACATCTTTTGCACAACTGTTTTTTATGAAAAGGAAAGTTCATGAAAATGGCTCAATAGGTTAATAATTTTTTATTGTTACAAGATTATACAATGCTAAAAATATACAATAGATTTAGGATCTCATTAAAACTTTTGATAAAATTTAACTATAGATTTGCCAACTCTTTTGAAGAGGACATAACTTTCAAGATGAGATTTTACAAGTTAATAAAAAATCCATCAACACACATCATAATCAATATAAATCACTAAAAAATCTTCAAATCTTTCCAAGAACATGGCCAAACTTCAAATCTATCTTGAACCTACTAGAAATTGATCATATAATCATCAATAAACATACAATGGTTCATAGATCCATAACTAGAGTCATCATTCACAATTGGTGAAATAAAATTTAATAAACTTCAAGACACAAGATGGTCCAAAATTACAATAGATAGAGAATAATTACTTTTTTGACAGTCTTGGGGTTTGATAAATTCTACAATAATGAAAAAGAAAAATACTAGACTCTTAAATAAGGAAACACTTGGGAAAACTAAAATTCAATAAAGAGATAAAAATAAGATCACAATTTTTCATTGGTGTGGTAAATCTCTTACATCTTTCTCTAGTGGAGTGGCCATTTTGTTGGCTCCTGATTTGATATAATTTCAAGTAAGCTATAAAGCTAAAAAAAAATACACCTAAGGACTTGCTAAATCCTATGATCAGTACACTTGATTAGAACCTTGACCAACTAACAAGGAAACGCTTCCTTTTATAGTTCAAGCTTGCATGACCTAGGTAAGTGAAGCTTGGATTCACCTAATATAACTAGTATTAAAACATATCCTAGAGCCCATAAATAGATTATCTCATTTCAATGCTTCAATTATGAACGTAGTTACTAGAATGATGGCTAATCACCTATTGAACTCACATCTTCAAGGAGAATGAGATGTGGAACTCATAATCTACAACTATGAACAAAAAGGGAAAAATATTTTGATTTTCAAAAGTTATAGCAAGAACCATGTATAAAACATCAAGAAATATAAGGTCCCAGCTAAAATCAATGTCTTATCTGCATTGGGCCACTAATTCATGAAACCCACCACATAGCATAATAGAGTTTACCAAATAGCTCAGATCTAATCTTTGAATGTCATTTACCCACTTTAATTTCCCTCCACTTATTGAAAGAAAACCTCTTCTTTCTCCCTTAAAAAACAAAAAATCAAAACTCATGATTTGTCCCAGCAAATTTGTAAAAAAAATCACAAATGATGAAAACTGTAACTGGAAGGAAAAAACTAAATTATTGTCAAAATACCCTCCAAATGATTACAAGAAAAAATAGTGATGATCGACTCCTTCCCAAATTTGAAGCAAATACCCATTGTGAAAATAATAGCAAGCATCTTTTATTACTTTACCCTTTCACCTAAAATATCTTCCATGCAAACTCTTTTATTACTTTATCCTTTCACCTAAAATATCTACCATGCAAACTCTAAATAATGCAGACCATCTTTTAAAATTTTAATGCCGATAGAGATTCTACAATGGCAAAATGGGGAAATGGGATGGTGTGAATGTGTTAATGTTAGCTTTTATTCTTCTAGGATAAATTTGACAACCATCTACATGTCAAAAGTTTAAATCTTATTATAAATAGAATATAATTTTAAAAATTACTTAACAAATACCACATAAAACATCTATTTAAATTATAATATTTGGAGATATAATTCATCCATTTTTTAAGAAATTAAAAGTAAAATATTGATGCAGGAGCATCCAGAGGTATAAGGGCAATCCTGTGTCACCCAAAAAAATGTACTTAGACTTAGTTTCTGTTTCATGTCTTTACATTTTTGGATACCCATTTGGGTCAAATAAAGGTTCCAACTCTCACAGTTCAACTATCAGTGTGCTAGAAAATCCTGAAAAAATAGGAGCATGCAATTTGGCCATCATTTTGGTGACCTAGAAGGTGTGAATTGGCCAGATGAATGTAATTGTGATTTAGAGCATTCCAGAAAAAGAATCAGGTCAAAAGACCCCACGGTTTGAAAGTTATTGCAATTTTTTGAGTTTTGGAGACCTCCTAAGAATGCTTCAAAGTCAGGTTAGGGGCATTAAATGACCTCGAAAAGGGCCAAAAATGGGGGACAAGAAAAGCTTGTCCATAGGGCTATAGAGAGCTTCAAGAGCTTTTCAAAAATGTAAACAATTCGTCAATCGGAGCTACGATTCAAAAGTTATGCCTCTCGAAAGTTCAGTTACCGTTTCTAGATTCTTCTAGATTTGTGCCAACTTCTACCGTAGCTTTCGAAACCTTCTATTTGGTCGGTGAATGCATACTAGCACTTTCTAGAATGTACTCCTAGTCCTTAACCCTCCGGGGTCTATTTAAGGAGATTTCTGGCATTGTAAAAGGCAGTTCGGAGTGGAGTTTGAGAGGAGGTACTGAAAGGAGAAATTATCTCCAGATTTATGCTATTGTAAGCCCTTAGGGCATGTTTTGAAGTTATTTTCTCTGTACTGTTTGTAATAGCTTATTTTCTCAGTTAATATAATTTCCCCCTTTTCTGTTGTGTCCATTCTGTTCTTGGGTTATGTCCTCATCAAATATTGAGTTAGTAAAAAACTAAATAAATAGAGATAAAAGAAATATGAATAATATTAGGTGTAGTAAATTAAATTATAATAGATATCTATCAGTATTTCTTTAGATAGATTTGTTTAAGATATCTATACTAGTTATCTTTCATTTATATAGTGTATCCTATAAAAAGTATCTCTCTTAAAAATTGAACAAAATTTTTATCAAAACAACATAGGTCTTTTAAAAAAAAATGTGCACATCAGCTATGATTGATAGGCAGGGCCAATTCCCACTTAACATCTCTATTAAACCCTTTTTTACTTCAACTCCATGATCACTCTCATGTAAGAAGATATTAATTTCTTTAATTGTTATCACTACACATCACTACACCAATGATTTGAAATTAACCTAGCTTCACAAGCCCACCATAAGTAGCTTGCCTTGTGTGTTAAGTTTTTACTTCAAAAAATTTTGTTTGCATGTTACATAATATAAAGTAAAATATTTCCTTACCAACTCATGAATGTGGGAGAAAAAGAATGACACCTTTTATAAAAATAAACTACAAGCCACACCAACCAAATACATTGGGACCTCCATCATTTTACATATGATGAAAATGGCATAAGCGTGTGTGAACAACCAAAATGGTGCCCTTAGCTATAAAAATCTATCTATCTATCTATCTACATGATGAAAATGGCATATGTCTGTGTGAACAACAAAAATGGTGCCCTTAGCTATAAAAGCATTCTCCTCAGAAGTTTGGTATATTTTTTACTTTCAAATGTACTTGCAATTTTACAAAACATTTGAAGGCCTGAAATCATTGTGAATGGCACAATTTTGATAATGTTGTCCATGGCTACTAAAAAAGAATTAGTGTCCCTTGCAAATCTATTATGGGTTTTTCCCAATTTGGTTACCATGTTTAACAATATTGGAGTGTATGGAGTTGGGCAGCTCTATTTTTTTATTTAATTTAATGTGCTAAAAAACAAGCACTCCCCATAGTTGACATTTTCTCAGCACTAAAATAGGCCTTAGAATGGTCCTTATTCTATTCACAATCTCTGTCATAGAACCCTCTTACACACTCAATCTGGAAAATTTTAAAATGAATGATGGCGACCTAATACAAATAATGTGGGGTTGCAAAATTTCCCAACATTTTTCATGATACACTTGTACTCTTGTGCGAAAATAGGGAACTTAGGAGTAGAGTATGAATGCCCCTCAACATTGCTAGAAATGCTTCGGTATGAAAAATGTATATGGTCTCCTTGTGTGCTTTGTTTGTAGGATATGTACAAAATGTAGCTCTTTAGAAGGCTACAAAAACTTTCAATTGACTGGTAAGAGGAAATAATCTACAATATTTGCACTATTCTCCATCCTTTAATTGCCATATTGGGAGCTTTGGAACAGTTATAAACATCCATTTTAGGAATTTCATCATATAATGTAGCTACAACTACTCTGGTATATATATGTACAAGCTACAATGACATTACCTGTAAACCATGAAAAGGATGTTGAAGTGGTCTCCAACCTTGAAACACTCTTATAAGCATTTGATACTTGGGATCATCATAGGGAGATTGTGCCAATGTTTGAAATGCTTTTATAAGCAAATGCAGATGCAATACATGAAAAATTGCACAACTTGTAGTCCTCTTGATATTTGGACTATAAATTCTCAAAGACACTTGCAAGTGATTCTAATGTCATAGTACCTATTGCAACACTTTCCTAGATTCTATCTAGTGGCTCTCATAATATTCTATATGTTGTCTAGTTGTTGTTTCTATTGTGCAGTCTCTTTCTAAAGCTGCTCCTCCTTTTCTCTCATGCCTTAAATTTTGATTATCAAACTTCTGAATATCTGCCTCTGCACTAGTACAAAAATATCAATATGTGACTAAAAAAACCACTAAAATTTGTATATATGTGACTAAACTTAGTTACATGACTAATACTAGTTAATATCTAGTTATTTATAACACTACTAAATTTACTACTAAAAAATTTTAGTCATTTATTTGACCATTGATTTTGATCATTGATTTAGTGGTATATTTAGTAGTATATATAGTTATATCTTTAGTAGTATATTTAGCAATTGATTTAGTAGTTGATATAGTAGTATATTTAATCATGTGGCTAGTCACATATTTAGTAGTATATTTAGTAGCATATTTAATTATATATTTGATCACATATTTAGTATATTTAGTCACATGTTTACTGATATATTTAGTAGCATATCTAGTAGTATACTTGATCAAATATTTAGTCATATATTTAATAATGTACTTGGTCATAATAGGGCATGATAGAATCGAACTACCATCCATCTGCTTGTAAAGCAAGTGCTTATCCATTGAGCTAGTACCTTTTAAACAATGATCATACAATGTGTAAACTTTCTACATTATCTTGGTTCTTATCTTGTGAGTTAATCCCAATCATTTATTTAGTGATTTATACATAGTTTTTGTATATAAATAGTGTACCTTTATCTTGATTTTTCTTAGATGGAAGTATAATTGATTACTATGCTTAGAAATAGCTAAATTTCCTCTATTTACATGATGTATATTTCTCCTTAAGTTCTACATCATACAGTTAGAAATATCAATCCACATATTAATTAAACATCACCATTATCAAAAATTGTTTAAACATCTAATCATGATTCACAATTAGCATGCAAAGAAAAAAAGCTTAGATGCCATATAAATCATATGCACAAAATCTTTGAAATTTAGTTATTTGGAAACAAAAAAGTGTACAATTAATTTTCATAAATTTATTAATTCATAAAAAAAGGGAATATAATTTTTTCTACAAGGACCTTAGGGTAGAGTGGTTCCAAAAATCTGAATATTTTGGCTCTTACATCAAATTATGAGTAAATAAAAATCATGAAGGTACAATCAATGCCAGGACTATTTCATACTAGATTTGAACATGATGTAGGTTTGGAGTATCATTTGGTTCCAACAAGCATTGGATCTCATCAACCCTCCTACACTTTCCACTATCAAACAAGAGTTGTAGGGCAGCCAAGTTCCTGACAAAGATGGTATGGTAGGATGGTAGAAGTTTCATGTTGGAATGCAAAGTTTCTAGGTCTAACTATAGTCAAGGGAGCTTTTGAAATGGTCAAGCATATATGTGGTGTTAGGGGGCTTTCCAAATGGTCAAGCTTCTATTTTGTGTTTCAATCTCTACTTATCTTTCTGTAACCTATATTGTTTGACATGCTACCTCAAAGATGTGTCATTTATGTTGAAATGATTTCAGATTGAGCCCAAAATGGTTTATGGATGCTCACATGATCATTACATTGATAAAGAACTTTCAAGAAAAGATAAAATATGTGAATGAGTAGACAAAACACGTGATCTCTTTTAACAAATAAAATATATTTCAAAAAGTATAATGATTAAAAGTTATGTTTGCAATGTGAGCATAACTAGAGAATATTTCACAAAAGTTAGCATCAAAATGGAAGCATAGAGAGTGATGACTCAACTACATGTGATCTCATGAAATTTTTTTGACTGAATGCCTCAAATAATTATCACAAGAAATTAAATAAAATGATTTTAGAATTTGCACAAAAGAAATTGGTCTGAAACACTTTTAAAGAAATTTAAGAAAGTGCAACCAATAGGTGTAAAGCCATGTCCTATAGTCTCAACCAATGTTTTATTTTTCTACAACCAATTACGGACATGCATGAAAACATAAAGTGAACTTTTGTAGAGTTCAAACACAAACAAGGAACCTAACCAATTGAAAGTAGCTCCACATAAAGGTATTATAGATGGAAATTTTAGAACAAGCTATTGGATCCTCATAGAAATCTCACAATTAATTATTGTGGAGAATATCTCATTTTGAGATATAGTTGTTATTGTCAAACAAAAAACATATGGCAATGTTTGGATTTTTTCAAATTGTTTTAGTATTTAAAAAATCAATTTTGGGGTGTTTTTGTTGTTTTTTTCCCACAAGAACATTTAGGAGTGCCTGAGAGTAGTAGTGATGCTCCCATTGCCATTCTAAACATGGTCCTATTGGATACAAGAATAGGAATTGATTGAGAGGAACCAATAACTTGTATCCTACTAATATTTACCTGAGTGTTGAGTACTTCTAAAAAGTTAAACAAAATTTAAAAGGAGAACAATTCATAACAGGGCAAGGGAAGAATGCTACCATTTCTTTCCATCAACCCTCGCATGTAAATATCTAGATAAACTCAAGCAATAGATGTATCTACCTAACCTTGTATTTATTTGACAGTTTCCCAATATATATCATTCTTTTATTAAACTTTATAACGGAATGGGATAACATATATCTATGTCTATAAACAAGAGTATCACAAGTTTCTAAGTGACAAGAATTATTTATGAACTTCATATTTTGTTATCCTAGATCAAAAATTATGGCCATAAAAAATTTTGCACCTATTTGCTTTGCTTGACTAAGATGTAGATAAATTACTTGGATGCAAAATTATTTGTAGGAATGCCTATTGTTAGGTAAATTGTGTTAACTATGAAAGTGAAGTTTTTCACAAAGAAAGCTGAAATGAAAAGATACAACAATCTTATCTCTAAGGAAAATAAAATAATAGCCACAATGGGGCCCATATTTTTGCAAAATTAGGACTCCTATTTGAGCACCCACTCTATTTTGTTGTGCTAGAAAATATGTTATAATTTGTATGACTTTTTTATATGATTTTTTTCATTATCTTTGAGTCATAACTTCATAATCTTTTAAATTCACATATATTGTCATCTTTCATAAACCAATTCTAAAGAAGTCACTATATCTTTAAGCACTATGCAAAGTTGTCTAATATCATACATATCATAAATAGTTTCCAAGTCACTATCCAAGATGTTAAAAAGAATGTTTTCAAAATAGAGGAATATTCAGATTGATGCATATTAGTAATGAGTAGTAAATGAGATATTAAAGGATTATTTAATCACAAAAATTTGGTACTTGAAGGACATGCTAAGTAAAATATACAACACCCAATACAAATAATATGATTTGGTGAAGATTCATATACATCTATGGTACTAAAATAGTGAAAGAGTTTAATATAGTTCCACGTAATATATGCGATGAAGAAGGATTGAGATATGATAGTGATATCACTAGAGGCAAAGACTTGGGCGACATGTATCTAGTTCAACACTTCATCATATTTACAACAATATAAAGGATTGTGACTTCCAAATTGTCATAATAGAATTATCACATCATAACTATGAACAAGTCAAAGAATTTACGGAAATCATCATGGGAGTGAGAAGTGTTGGAAAATTTAATGCAGTGTTGAAATTTTCCCCTTGTGCCAAATGCTCACCTACCTCCCTGACATCCAGAACAGACATAAAACATGAATGCGGTAGGTGAAGGTTTTCAAATTTTGAAAAGAGGGGGAAACTAGAATGTGACAAAAAGGAATGTTCATTCATTCATTTAGTAGAGTTTGTAGATCAAGCAGATCAGAGAGAAGTTTCAGAGCTGAGCAAAGAACAAAGAGGAAGGAAGTTTGTGCTTGCAGTTGCACGTGTCTCCTCTATTCATTCTATGAGTCTGTTATTGTTTGATTCATCCTATTGAAGTAGTGATTGCTCCAAGCATTCATGTATGCAACCATTAGAGCTACAAGTTATTAAAGTTGTTTGAAATATTATCAATTTAGAATTATTTTAGGGTTTTCTAGTTGAAGCCGAATGCTCCCATATTTTGTAATAGTTTAATGAAATATTGAATAGAAAGCAAGCAAGCATACTTGATTATATTGATCTTCCCTTGTATGTTGCATTTGAGAAATTTGTTTGAAAGTTTAAAGCTTTGGCTCTCTGGTTTTAATGGTGAATGCATTCACATTGGAATTTTCTAAGTTATAAACTTTAGTTGGAGCCAAGCTCACTCAGCATCTATTGTTGTTGAGCATTTCCTTTTGAAGCCGAGCATACTTGGCATCTATTGCTGCTGACATATCAAGTGCTGAGTAAAACTGGCACTCGGCACCTTCATGTGTCGAGCAACTTTTATGAGCTGAGTAAATTTTTTTAAGTTTAGGGTTGAGTTGTGAGTTTAAATTTTAATTGATATTTCTCACATGGTATCATAGTTTTGAGGCCCCACATCCAAAGTGAGTTAGGGAGTTTGTTTTTCTTGGGATATTTATCATGGTAGGAGATGTAGGAAAGATATGGCAGCAACCACCATCTTTTAATGGACAGAATTATGATACATTTACAAAGAAAATGAAGGCCATAATGGTTGCAAATGATTTGTGGGAGTTTTTAGTCAATGGATTTAATGATGTAACTGATCCAACTCAGTATGCTGCTCTCACAAATGCACAAAAGACTAATTTGAAGGAGTGAAGGAGGAAGGATGCAAAGGCATTAAGTCTTATTGAAGCAGCAATGATAGAGATAGTATTCCTGAAGATTGCAGCAGCAAATTATGCAAAGGAAGCATGGGATATCCTTGAGACAAACTTCAAGGGGACTGATAAAGTCCATACTGTAAAGCTACAGAATATAAGGAGGGAACTTAAGAACCTTCAGATGAAGGAGAATGAATCAATTGCAGACTTCAGTTCAAGAACCTCCAATGTGATTAACCAATTGAAGTCAAATGGAGAAGACTATCAAGAGCAGAGGATAGTGGAAAAGATATTGAGGATTTTATCTCATAAATATGACCATTTGGTCATGACCATAGAAGAGGCAAAAGACCTCACTACTTTAACAATGAATGAGTTGATGGGTTCTCTTCAAACCCATGAGTATAGGATCAATAGATCCACATCTTCTTCTACCCAAGAGCAAGCATTCAAGGCTCAGTCAAATCCAAGAGGAAGGGGGAGAGGAAGAAATGTCTTAGGTAGGAACTCCAGAGGTAGAGGTCGAGGAAATGGAGGACAAAGATATGTTGCAGCAGAAAACTCAGATAGAGCAAATGGAGCAAGTAGCTTACAAAATACCTCAAGAGGAGGTAAGAAAAACTACAACTCAAATAAGAGTAATGTAGAATGCTACTACTGTCATAAATATGGGCATTATGCAAATGAATGCTGAAAGAAGTAGAATGATTAGTCAGGACAAGCAAATGTGGTTGATGTAAACATGGGAAGTGGACCCAATGCTACTGCCTTCATCATGTGTAATGTTGGTGAAGAAGGAAGCCCTAAGGTTTGGTACCTTGACAGTGGATGTAGCAACCACATGAGTGGCAATGAAACCTTGTTTTCATTCATTGACAAGAGTTTCAAATCAGAAATTAAAATGGGTAACAATGGAACCCTACCAGTTGTGGGAAAAGGATCTATTATGGTCCGCACCAAGAAAGGTGAGAAAAGGGAAATACAAAATGTGTATTTTGCCCCTGGTATAAAGCACAATTTGATGAGCAATGGTCAGCTCATTCAAAATGGATACAAAGTGTTGATGGAAAACGACACGTGTGTCATTCATGAAAAGGATGGGAGCAAGAATTTACTTGCAGTAGTTCAAATGACCAAGAATAGAATGTTTCCCTTGAGGATAGAGACATGTTTCTCATCTAAAGTTTGTGCTACACCTCACACACAATCAGCTCTAAGGAGTGTGATTGAAGACCCCTCACAACTATGACACCTTAGGTATGGTCATCTTGGCTATGCTGGTTTAAATTTATTGTCAAATAAAAGAATGGTAGAAGGTTTGCCACGAATAGGAAATTCATGTGACAAGTGTGAGGCTTGTATTTTGGGTAAGCAACATAGGCTTCCCTTTAATTCAAGAAATTCTAGGAGGGCTAGATATCCATTAGAGTTAGTGCATACTAACCTAGTCGGTCCTATGCAAGTTACTTCCATTGGGGGGAGTACTTATTTCATGGCATTCATTGATGATTTCAGTTATAGGACATGGGTGTATTTTCTAAAGAATAAATCTTAAACATTTGATAAATTTGTAGAATTTAAGGCCCAGGTTGAAAGAGAATGTGGACACTATATCAAGGTCCTAAGATCAGATAGAGGAGGGGAGTATACCTCCAATTCTTTTGTAAACTTTTGTAGGAAACATGGCATAAAGAAAGAGCTCATAGCTAGCTATACACCAAAACATAATGGAGTGGCTAAAAGAAAGAACATGACCATTGTAGAAATGGAAAAGAGCATGATGAAAGAGAAAGGTCTCCCAACTGAATTTTGGGGAGAGGCTGTGGCAACAGTAGTTTACCTAATTAATAGTTGTCCCACAAAGGCAGTCTATGATAGAATTTCAATGGAAGCATGGTCATGAAGAAGATGGACAGTTGAACACTTAAGGGTGTTTGGATGTGTAGCATATGCACATGTGCCTAAAGAGCAAAGGAAAAAATTTGATGACAAAGGTGTGAAATGCATTTTCATAGGGTACAGCCCAGAACCAAAGGCATACAGATTGTATGACCCATTGAACAACAAGATGATGCTTTCAAGAGATGTGGAATTTCTTGAAAATCAGTCTTGGTATGGTTCAACTGATGAGTCACCAAGCACTTCTACTAAAGTTCCAATTATGAATGAAGAAGATGCTGATGAACAGCAAGAAGAAGGAGCAAATAGAAGAAAAGGCAAGCAGATTTAGACATTGCTGAGCTCCTCTAAGCATGACTGAGTGTCAGTGTTGACTACCAGTGAAGACCAACCTAGTCAGCAATGCAACAAAAATGAAGATTCTAATCCCACACTCTCCTCCCTATTACCAAGAAAGACCAAGAGTCTTAGGGTATGAAGATTACAATGAGAGTGTTAATTTTGCATGATTTTCTCATTGTGATCCAGTATATTTTGAGGAAGCTATTAAGGAGAAGAAATGGTGTAATGCCATGGATGAGGAAATAGATGCCATAGATAGAAATGAGACATGGGAGCTAACTGAATTGCCTCCCAAGAAGAATGTGATTGGAGTGAAATGGGTCTATAAGACCAAATGCAATGCTGAAGGCAAGATTGATAGGCATAAGGCAAGGTTGGTAGTCAAGAGCTACAAACAATAGTATGGAAGAGATTATGATGAGACCTATGCCTTAGTTGCAAGAATGGAAACCATGCGTGCTGTCATAGCAATTGTAGCTCAACACAAGTGGAAGGTATTTCAAATGGATGTGAAGTCTGCCTTCCTTAATGGTGTATTGAAAGAAGAAGTGTATGTGGAGAAACCACCTGGTTATGAAGTTGTAGGTGAAGAGAACAAAGTATATAGATTGGAGAGAGCTCTTTATGGGCTCAAGCAAGCTCCAAGGGCATGGTACAGTAGGATTGACTCATATTTGATGAGCAATGGCTTTAGCAAAAGAAATGGTGAGCCTACTCTTTACATCAAGGCAGAAGATGCTAATCTATTGATTGTTGTCTTGTATGTAGATGATTTAATTTTTACTGGTAATGATAAGGCTCTAATTGATGAGTTCAAAGAGGTCATGAAAAGTGAATTTAAAATGATAGACCTAGATCTCTTGAAGTACTTTTTAGGCATAGAAGTAAAACAAATTCATGATGGCATCTTCATCTCTCAAGAAAAATATGTAGGGTAGATCTTGGAGAGATTTAATATGTAGAACAGTAAGGCAGCCTCCACACCAATAGCAGTAGGTTTGAAGTTGAGCAAGGAAGACTCTAGCAAGAGAGTGGATCCAACATTATACAAGAGTATGGTTGGAAGTCTAATGTATTTGATTGTAACTCGGCCAGACCTAATGCATGCAGTAAGTCTGATTTCCAGATTTATAGAAACACCAAAGGATTCCCATTGGCAAGTGGGAAAAAGGATCCTAAGGTATGTGAAAGGTACCAAGGAATTTGGGATTTTATATACTGCAAATGATGATTTCAAGTTGGTTGGTTACATTGATAGTGATTGGGCTGGAAGTTTAGATGATAGAAAGAGCACTTTTGGATACATGTTTCATATGGGATCGGGTGCAATTTTATGGGCATCCAAGAAGCAACCTATTGTTGCTCAATCTACAGCAGAGGCTAAATACATAGCAGCAAATGCAGCACCATGTCAAGCAATTTGGCTAAGGAAGATCTTGACAGATTTGAATGTAAGGCAAGAGGATGGAACCACAATTTATTGTGACAGCATCTCATTAATTGCATTGTCTAAAAATCTAGTCTTCCATAGGAGAAGCAAACATATAGAGATCAAATATCACTTCATCAGAGAGTTGGTGGAGAATGGGGATATCAAGATAGAATTTTGCAAGTTAGTGCAGCAGCTAGCAAATATTTTCAACAAGCCATTAGGCATTGGAACTTTTTTGCACCTAAGACAAAGTCTTGGTGTAGTTGATTTGGATCAGTTGTGATCCTTGTTTTGGTTGGCTCGGGACAAAGGGGGAGTGTTGGCATTTTCCCCTTGAGCCAAATGCTCACCTACCTCCCTGACATCTAGAATAGACATAAAACATGAATGTGGTAGGTGAAAGTTTTAAAATTTTGAAAAGAGGGGGAAACTGAAATGTGACAAAAAGGAAAGTTCATTCATTCATTTAGTAGAGTTTGTAGATCAAGCAAATCAGAGAGAAGTTGTAGAACTGAGCAGAGAACGAAGAGGAAGGAAGTTTGTGCCTGCAGTTGCACGTGTCTCCTCTGTTCATTCTGTGAGTTTGTTATTGTTTGATTCATCCTGTTGAAGTAGTGATTGCTCCAAGCATTCATGTATGTAGCCATTAGAGCTGCAAGTTTATTAAAGTTGTTTGAAATATTATCAATTTAGGATTATTTTAGAGTTTTCTGGTTGAAGCAGAATGCTCCCAGATTTTGTAATAGTTTAATGAAAGATTGAATAGAAAGCAAGCAAACATACTTGATTCTATTGATCTTCCCTTGTATGTTGCATTTGAGAAATTTGTTTGAAAGCTTAAAGCTTTGGCTCTCTGGTTTTAATGGTGAATGCATTCACGTTGGAATTTTCTAAGTTATAAACTTTAGTTGGAGCTAAGCTCACTCGGCATCTATTGTTGCCGAGCATTTCCTTTTGGAGTCGAGCATACTTGGCATCTATTGATGTCGACCTATCAAGTCTCGAGCTCCTCTTTGTGCCAAGTTCACTCGGCACTTGCTGCCTGTCACTCGACACCATCAAGTGCCGAGCAACCTACCACTCAGCATCATCAAGTGCTGAGTAAAACTGGCACTTGGCACCTTCATGTGCTGAGCAACTTTTATGAGCCGAGTAAATTTTTTTAGGTTTAGGGTTGAATTGTGAGTTTAAATTTTAATTGATATTTCTCACAAGAAGAAATCCAACATAGGCATCAAAGAAGAATTAATGACAAGGTTCGCAAGAAAGAAGTAAAACATAGGAAGTTTAATGAACATGCCTTCTGATGTCTTCACTTGACAATTATTAACTTCAGCGTTACCACCACAGTACCTAATATATATGCAGCTAAGTAAATAGGGAAGCCAAGTAAATATTATCGATGAAGGTTTGAGTATATCCCTATTGTAGAGATTGTTAGAAATGCCAAAACAGAGTCACTAAGCACCATTCATTGCCTCGATCAAATTGGAGACTATGGCTGCATTAAAAATTATTTGTCAAGAACATATAAATGCAAGTATCCATTCAATGGTAGAAGGAAACGATAAATTATAAGGAAGAAAGAAAATTCATAGATCATACTTGGTGAGTGTATTTGGGAAAAATAAAACACACAAATATAAAATGATTGTATAAGGATGACGGATATAATCTGGGCATCTGTAATCGAGTCTCATCAATATTGAAAAAATACTTATAAAAAGAGTAATTTTTTATTTAACTAACATTTAAAAATAGCATATTCATAATTTGAACCTGTCCATAATAAGGAGCGATTAAAATCAATTCAATTATGTATAGATTCAGATGGTGGTGAATACAGTCAGTGCTAGAAACAAAGAAAATGTGTGAACCATTTAAAGAATTAGAAAAAATTATTCTCGTGCCATGAACCACTTACATATGCCCAAAAATGTTTTTTTGGAAGAGCTTGGTATACAACAAGTTGTCTCTCACCCACGATGGTGGAGAACTGAGTGACTATATCCTCTAGAACCGTAGAAGGAAGGAATAGAGCCCAGTATGTGGAAGTGAATCACCATGGCATGATAATTTCTATAATCATTGCAAAGATTAGTTATCACAAGTCTAAGAGTATGAAATGGGAAGAATTTAGTCTATGCAAGTGTGAAGAGGTAAGGATCGACACAAAGGCATTGCAGATAGGTAAGACTGTAATGGACAATATTTGTTAATAATGATATGTGATTATTACACAGGAAGATATCTAAGCATGCATCTAGAATGAGCACTTTTGTGCAATAATTTTGTCATCAAGCATCACCCAAGAGTAGAAGATAGGAGCCTCCCACGCAAGGGTTTTGAATGACCTATTAATACCAACTAGTATTTAATTATAAAAGTCTAATGTTCTTGTTTTTTTTGTGGTAGGCTAATGGAGTGACGAATACTAGATAATTAAGGCAAAACTATTTCCCACTGGTGCATACAATTCCTTAATAGAATATAAATAGTGTGAAGAAAATTTCCCAAATTACAAATAGATGTTAATGATTTTTTATGTGAAGAGATTTTGTGTTTAAATTGTAACTTTTTATAGAGTCACAACTATTTGGTTTGTGCCTCTTCACTAACATTTCTACAAACATTCCTAGCTCAAGTTTATCTCCATCCTCTAGAAACGCATTATCTCCTGACCTAGTTGTCATCTTAAAAATCTATTTTGGTCATCATGAAGATTCAGTATGAGCAACCATAAAAAATAATATTATGCAAAAATGCAACTTTAAGAAAGCAATTGAATTCTACAAGGGGTCAAAGAGTGATGAACTGATGTTAAATTCTAGCTAATTCTAGTAAGCATTTTACAATTAATCTATAATAATAAATGATGAATTTGATGAACCCCTATTTTTTCAAAAAAAAATTGAACATCCATTTGAGGAGTAAGAATTATTTCTAGGGTATTCAAGAGATTGTTGAGCTTTGTCACTGATGAAAAAACTAAAATGCCAAAGCATGTTGAGGAATTTGTCAAAGAGCATATGATTATGTATTTAACGGAGAACCAAATAGCTTCATTGTGTCATCTTAGTTAGTTGAACCTTAAGATTTAAAGAAGGATATAAGCTACATACAAATAGGAATACCACAAATTCATAAATCATTTTCTAATCATTAAGACTACTATGCATTTCATGTAAAACATTAAATTTTTCTCGCATTGAGAATTTTTTTAATAGAATTAAGTGCATATATCAAATTGAAGAATGTACAGTCCTGATAAGAAAAGCATGAATAGAAACTCTGAGGCATTTTCATTAGGATTGGCAGTATGTGAAGCAGATGGATACTGGTAAAAATGTTCAAACTATGACATAGATATCTAATAGATATCTAAGAATGGAGAAGTTTGTGAAGCATGAATGGTGTTCTCATATTTTTGAGTCATCTCTACACACATTATCCTTCCTATCTAAAAAGAAACTAGAAGAGTGCAATTAATGATATTGAAATAAGGAAGTTTGACACCTAGAAATATTTTCTTATCCAAATAAATATATGAGTTTTCACTATATAGTTTACAACACCTTCGAAAATGTGTTCATTATTAAAGAAATGATTGTGAAATAAATGTGTTTATAATATATAAAGTTTTGATTCGTATGAACTCAACAATATGAGACTGTATCCTGTAGAGTGCAAGAGTAAAAAGAGTAGGTGTCGTCAATGGAGGCAGAATGGATTTGACTCTCCCATATCACCACCATTTGGAGAAGTGAAAACACATCAGATACATGTGATGCTAGAGATGAAGAACATTCGAAAGTGGAAGATGAATAACATGTAAAGAAAATGGATAAGTAGCACCACGATATATCATCACAATCAAACTATTAGAGGCAGTAGTAGAAGTATTAAAATGTCCTTAATGTAGAGGTAGCAGATGCAACATCAGAATAAAAATATTTACTATCTACCTTTTGGCAAGCATGGAAACCAACACAGAGTGCATCATACATTGGAGGATGGAACATATTTGAGATTTGATGATGATATTTATCTGAGCATGGAATCCCATTCATGAATTGTGAAATCCCATGTTAAAGAGAAAAGAATGATTTATATTTTGACCACCATATGCTTGAGCATGAAGCCTAAACTTTCTTGTACTAATAACTGTTTGATAATTTTTATCTTCAAAAAACTAACAGCCCTATTTAGTTAGCAATCTCCCTTCTTAGTTTTCTCTACTTCATATTGACCTTGAACATTCTTAACAACAACATATCACCATCTAATATCATTAAAAAAACCATTTAATTTTTTTAAAAAATATCATGAACTATAAAGAAGAGTTACCTATGGCATTATTGATAGGGAGAGTCACCAAGCCTTGGCACAAGAGGCATCATTGGCTATTCCTTATAAATTATTAATTAATTCAAAATTTTATCAACAAGGGTTTTCTTTGGAAGAAACACCAAAATGTTTGTAGAATTATTGGTACAAATTTGTCAAATGCCAAGATTCTAGATGAAATGACTATTTTCAAAAAGCAAGACTCTCCAACATCCAATGGAAATTTGAAGATGAATGCAAAAGTTCTTTCTACAGAGAAATCTTTGTCATCACATTATTATAAAGCTATATAAAATGGCATTAATGTTTGAAATTATGAGCAAAAGGTTGTAGAATCAAAGCTTCCAAAGGAGGCTTAAAATGCAACATCATCTTTGATTCTAAGTAGGTTTTTTGATAGAGTTGTAGATAGCTCCTTGGATGACTTATTTGAGGAAACTCTAGATAGTCATTAAGAACCAAAAATTGCAGAAACATCTAGCTCATATGCTACACCTACTTCTCAAACGAATTTGGGTAGTTCAAATTTATCTAAATATTGGAAAAATGATTTAGGAGAAAAAATGAGAGAAATGATGGCTTAGAAGAAAATTGATGGCAAAGGAAAAATGAAAAATGAAAATGCTTTATTTTTTTTGATGATGGATGTTGTTAAAGAGGATGACATTGGAATAGGTGGACTTGGCATTGTGGAAAAATGGGAACACACATATATTTTCCCTATACAGGTTGTAGAAGTAAGCATATTGATTAGCTTGTTGAAACCATAATAATTAGAGGATATATTTGTGTCAACATGCCTGAAACTTGCTGCAATGTTTCAAGGTGTCCTGCTCATAAAATAATTTTTTTAGTTAGCACGGGTTAACATCTTTAATGGATATGATTCAGGTGGCATGGGTTAACACCTAACAACTCAAGATAAATCCATATTTTGTACAATAGTTGTGTAAAACAAGTCTACTGACCTTACACATGTTTGTTGCATGTGTGACATTTTCTGTGTTAGTTGGGTTTCAAGAAATAGATTATTAAAAATACAGGGAAATGGTACATTTGGAAATTGCATGTGGAAAATATTCAAGATTTAGATTTCTACTCTAAGGAATGATTTCTATCAAACTTTTGCTTAAAATGAAATACTAATTAGGCTTGTTAATACCCTTCCCAACTTGAATGAAGCAACACCACTTGAATCTATGGCTAGTGTTGGTACAACTCCTTCTCTAATAGATGGTGTTACACAATAATCATGGCTGGGTCCACTTTTCCCTTTCCATCATGTTTTGGGATATCATGATGTAGCTAAGCCAACATCTGGTTAGCTAGATCTTGTAAAGGTTAGATCTGGCCCTTTTGACCCTTGCCATATGCCAACACTAAGTCTAGAGCCTTCATAAATCTCAATATCATGGTCTCAAAGGTCATATTTAAGTCATCTTGATTCAAGGAATATCCTAGGTCAAACAAAGAAGTCACATTCAACATTAGAAGCATTAGAACCTTCAGTAGTTACTAATTCATTAGAGCCTACAAAAATTATTTTATCTTTGATAGGAAAAGAACCATTCTTGGTTTTTTCTAAGATTTTGACCAATTTTAATTGGGACATCAAGATCTTTCCTACTTCGATGTTGATATAGTAAGGAAACACTAGGGAATTCCATCAGCAAAAATATTTAGCATAGATTAGATATACCTTCTCATAATAGCCTAATGATAAAAATCAGGTAAGAATGATTTGACCTTTTCAGAAATCCCATTGGTTACAAGCTCAAATTTTGAATTTCTAGTATCATGCAACTTATTCCAAATTTTAGGCAAAGGAAAGCTACAAGTCTAGGCTTGAAAAAGTAAATCCACCTCCACACTCAATTACCAATGACTAGGACTAGGAGATTTTAATTTTCTATAATGTTCCTAACTATAGTTATATTTGAAAAAAATTGAGGACATGTTAAGGTAAGCTTTGAATGAAACATTGTTCAACATTTACCCTTAAGAAAGCTCTATAGTTCATCTTAAACATCTCTACCATTTTGGAATGCTTCCAAATACAATAGATTGAAAAAAAAATAATAATAATAGAGTAAAAAATATAGAACTAACAAAAAAGGTTAACTAACAACTTGTTGGAATATATTTGCACTTTGCAGAGGATGTTAAATATGGAAAATTACAATCAATCAATCATGGCCTTCAAATAAGGTTTTAATTTTCGAATAAGGAGAATGTTGAGAAAAAATCATTTATGTTAAAATAAGCCTGACATATAAATAGACATGGATAATATTATGAAGAAGGTATTCCTCTTTTAACGTTTCATTTATGGAAATGTGCTACTATCACCATATTTTGGTCTTTTGATTTGAGACTTTGGGTGGCTGAAAAGATCAAATGTAGAGAGGATAAATATCACAACATCTAATTATATAGAAAACATTAAATACACATTTTGATACATGGCTACACTGCTAAGCATTTCACATTTTTCTATACTAGCTCGGTTAGACCATAGTACATTGCACTTAGGATACCTTACCTCTTGTCTCTTTACTTTTGAAGCTAAATGTTGTTCCTCCCATACTAGGGATCAGTTTTAGCTTGACAATACTAGGAGAAGAGTTGCACATGAGGTATAGACAAATAGTTTTATAATATAAACTCTTCCATAGAAGGGAATCTATAAACATGAACTTTATCACTACAATAATAAAATAGTCTTTTGAACTTATAAACTTAGCCACAAAACCACTGCATTTGGATTTTCATTCTCTTTATCTCCAAAACTACATTTAACTCAAGCAAAAAATAAATAATGAAAAAATTACAAAGTTTTAAAATAGATATTTTAGTTTTATAATATCAACTCTTCCATAGAAGGGACTCTATAAACATGAACCTTATCACTGCAATAATAAAATAATCTTTTGAACTTATAAACATAGCCACAAAACCATTGCATTTGGAATTTCATTCTCTTTATCTCCAAAACTACATTTAACTCAAGCATAAAATAAATAATGAAAAAATTACAATGTTTTAAAATAGATATTACTCCAATATAATTGAGCACCCTCATTCTTTAGCCTTCTTCTCTTTACAATGATTGTTCACTATAGGAATGTTTGGTACTATATGAGACCTTTTTTGGATTAAAAATACTATGTGACAAGAACTTAGGCTAATTTTCTTGAAATGGAGAAACCCAAATATTTCTTTTAATTTTAAAGAAGGAAAGTATTTGATATGGATTAATGCAAAATGATTTTTTTTACATGCAAAAAATTGTTAATTTCATAAGTGTAAGTAGAGAATTACTTTCCATCCTCCAAATAATAGTCCTTTGTAATAGGTACTTTTGGATCTTTGTTAGGAGACATCTGAAGTAACATTACTTATCATTAACAAAAGATAAAAATGTTTTTTACTAACATAGAACAATCATGCATCCTTAAATCTCAATTTTAAAGATTTATATTTCAAAGCCTTATACTTACTAATGAATATACAAACAAGTTCAAACTTTGCAAATTATATACAAGCGCTAAATTAAATCACCATTAGCTTTCAATTAATTTATGAACGTCAATGTTTATCACAATTTCAAAATGAATAATTCAAAATTTTAAATTAATGATATAGTTAGTAATATCTAATAAACAAAAATTAAAAGATTTCATGTGCATTTTATACCTTGAATTTCCTATTTCTTGTAGCTTTTATTCTATTTTTAAGAACCTTTTCAGGTGTCTTTAAACTTTTATTACCCTTGTAGGCTATTATTCCCAACTTTGAAGCTCTTTAGTCTTTCACAAGAGAAAATGGTTGAGGAATAGTAAAATATGATTGTGACACTCTCATATTTGGTAGCTTATTCACACAATTAGTAGATCTATCTCCCTTTGGCTCATTAGTAGAATTTTGGCAAATAAATGACCATGTGACTAAAAATTTTAGTCACAAGACTAAATGTTTTAGTCACATGACTAAAAGTGATCAAGTTTTAGATATTTTTTATAATTTATGAGAATAAGTGACTAAATAGATGACTAATTTGATTATTGGGTAAAACCATAAGATTAGATAGAGATAAGTGACTAAATAAATGATCAAATAAATTACTAAAATATTGGTCACTAATAACTAGTCACCTAAATGAATTTCTAAATGAATGATGAACGATCAATGATTTTTTTATCATATCAATACATTAAGGTTTTTTTAATAACTTTTATTGCTCATTGATAGTACTTTTTTCCTATCAATATATCATTATTAGTCAACTTCCTCGAATGTCCTCTCAATTGATATTAAACTAGAAATGGATTGGAAATCACCCTGATCTACAGTCAAACTCCTCAAAAGTTTTCTATGAACTCCTCAATTTTATATTTACACATTAAAAAAATTAGGAGAGAGATGTTGTTTAGTTATAATATAATATTTTATCTTACTAAAAAAATGGTCCACTTCTATAATTAAATAATTTGATAGAATGTGCACAATCTGTGTAAAGATCGTTTCCCTTAAATTAGCTTTGTAGTCAATTTAGAACTAAAAGAGTAATGCTAATAGAAATTTTAATAATTCATGAGTTACAATACAAATCTCTCCCATGAAAGAGATATGCAAATGCTACGAGCATGCTTTAGAAATAAAAGAACCCCCTTCCCCTTAAAGAATAAAGAAAATGAGTCTTATAGAAAAGACTTAACCACTCTAATGTAAACTCTTAAGTCACCATATAATAGTCTATCAACTAATTAAATATGTTATATCTATCATTTGTTTCTATTTTGAGAAGTGTTTATTTTTAATAGAAGATAAAATCCTTCTTTTTAAAAGAATAAGAAGATTCAATTATTATTATTAAATAAATATTATATTTAATATTATGTGTTTTTTCTTTTAGATTTTTTAAAACAAAGTTTAATAGCACTTAAAATATATTAAATATTTTTAAAATAATAATAAAATGTATATGTGATTACATACATATTTAAAATAAGATATAATAAGTATAGATATGTGAAATATATTTATTTATTAAAAAAAAAAAACTATAACATTAGAAAGACATTTATTGATGTAAATATTATATTTTAGCATATTAACAATTTAAATTTGAATAGTAAAGGTTCTCACATGAATAATTTACAAAAATAGAGATATATTATATGATGTATTAGTCTAGCTACTATAGCAGGTGAGTGCAAATTAAGAAATAAAAATAAACTCAATCTATAGATCACCACTAAGCTTAGTAAAATCATGTGAAATAGTTCATCATTCCCCTCCTCTTTCTGAAAAACTAGAAATGTTCATTAAACAATACCAATTGAAACTTATTTAAATCAACATAAAAGATTTCCAAATACATTGACCTCTAGCATCACATTTTATAATGCATTTCCTCAAAAAACTCACACACTTTGTATACAATTTCATAATGCAAATAATAAAAATCTAGTGCCAATCATGTATTGTTTTCATTGACTAGTTTAAAATAAGGATTCACCAAGGTTTAATTGAATAATTAATTTATCTATGGAATAATAATAATTTGATCTTCAAAATAAATATTTGGCCATTAATAAAGGAAAACTTCAAACATGAATATCTCTTGAAACATAGCATAAATTGTTTTACAGTGAAATACTTTCTTTACAACAATGTAATATACTTATAACCTCTATCAATCTGATAACATTATTTATATCTTCTAAAGATGTGACTAATAAAATGTCCTAAATTTTAGAATATTTCCAATATTAAAAGACATCTTATATTCAAAGTTGACTTCTCTCACTAGTGAGGTTTAATGAATATTGATGGAACCCCACCTTTAATTTGATCATTTCTTAGTTCTTGTTGTAGGCTATAGTTAGTTTTTTCTAGAGAAAACCTAACCCATGATTAAACTTCATAATTTTAAACAATCAAACCTATATTATGTTTGAATCACAATATATTGTTCACCAATAATATTTTTAAATATAAAGTTGGTAATTTATTTTTGATTTTTAAACTATAATGTTATTTAAATGGACAATTGGTCTTATGATTACATTGAAATTAAAATTATTTTTACAAAATATTATATATTTATTTCATATTAACAAAATATGATTTTTTCACAAATTCAAATTTTTTTAAAATCAAAATAAATCAAATAAATTTTTAATAAATCAAAATTGTAAATTCTTTGTTTATAAAATATATTACCTATATTTTTTAATCTACATAATTTTTTATTTGATTTTTTTAAACAGGAAAAAACTAAATTTTCTCTCCAACTTGTTTATCAACCTTGCCAATGTTGATAGGCATTCTACTATGGTAGAAAGGGTGGAGTGGGATGGTGTGTGTTAATGTTAACTTTTATCTTACTAATTTAAATTTGACAACCATCTACATGTCAAAATTTTAAATTTAATTATAAGTGAAGTATACTTTTAAAAATAATTTAATAAATAGAACATAAAATGTTTGTTAAAATTATAATGTTTGAGATATAAATTGTCAATTTTTTTAAAGAAATTAAAATAAAAAATTTAAATTTAAGGGGAAATGGAGATAAAGAAAATATAAATGATTTTGGGTGTAGTCAATCATTTTGTAGTGGATATCTATTGATAGTTCTTTAGATAGATTTTTTAAAGATATCTATACTAGTTTATCATCATATTGAATGTCCTTTGAAATATTACTTCCTTTTAAAAATTATTATATATAAAAAAATTTATATTAATTATTCCAAAATTACCTTAAAATTTGTTTGTAATTATGAGCCTTTTAAAAATTACTACATATATATATATATATATATATATATATATTTTTTTTTTTTTTTTTTCTATTAATTATTCCAAAATTTACTTAAAGTTTGTTTCTAATTATTAAATTAAATAAATTTTTTTCAAAATAATTCTTAACTAAATTATCAAAACTCTTTAAAATGTAAATCAACATCATTTGACAATAACAATCTATGATTTAAATATTCATAAATCACTAAAATAATTTTATCACAATGGTAAACCCTATATTCCAAAGTGCATTGAATGCACATAATGAAATATGAAGTGTTCACTTAGAGACATGATCTCTACTACAAGAACATAACATTTCACGTCCAAGGAGCTTATTTTTGAAGTGGTCAATAAAATAAAGGAAATAATTTTTATCTTTGATCTTTATTGAATGAAGCTTCGTTACCTAATCTAGTATAGGAAGTTGCCTCCTATAGTATAGGTGCTTCGTTACTATAGTATAGGAGAGTTTCGCTACACTTAGCTTAAGCAACTCGTGTTGGAAATTTAAACGTCAAACACCTACAGGTTTTCCTCGAGCCCCACGCCCATCTACCCTATCAATTTGCTTCCCACAAGCATCCATGGTCGACAAGCATTTATTTTTGGTAGGTAAGTTTGAAATTTGAACGTTGAGAAGAAAAGGAAGAATGTGACAAAACGAAATGTTTCTACATTCATTTTTGTAGAGATCAAGCAAATCAAAAGTTGTAGAGGAGAGCAGAGCAAAAGAAGGAAGAAGAAAAGAAGTTTGTGCCTGCAGTTGCACATATTTCCCCTGTTCTCTCTATAAGTTGTTGTTTGGATTTGTCCTGTTGAAGCAGTGATTGCTCCAGGCACCTTTGTATGTAGCCATTAGAGTTGCAGGCTTAAAGTTTTACCAGTTTAGGGTTATTTTACAATTTTCTGGTTGAAGCCCAATTCTCCCAAATTTTGTAATAGTTTATATCAAAGATTGAATAGAAGGTAAGCGGGCATACTTGAATCCATTTCTCTTCCCTTGTATGTTGCATTTGAGTAGTTTTTTTGAAAGGTTAAAGCTTTGGCTTTTTAGTTTTAATGGTGAAAGCATTCACGTTGAATTTCTCTAAGTTATAATTTTTTAGTTTGGAATAGAACACTTGGTATCCTCTTCACTTTGTTGTAAGTGTCGAGCATTTCCTTTGTGAGCTAAGCTCACTCGGCATCCATTGGTGTCGAGCATTTTTTGTGTGCCGAGATCTTCTTGTGTCGAGCTAACTCGACACCTGTTGCCTATCACTCGACACCATCAAGTGCCAAGCAATCTGTGACTTGACACCTTCAAGTGCCGAGCAAAACTAGCATTCGACACCTTCATATGCTGAGCAGTTTTTAAGTGCCAAGCAAAGATTTTCAGTTTAGAGTTGTGAGTGTTAAATTTAATTTAACATATTTCTCACAACTCATAAGGTGAGTTAATAGCAGTTTGTTGCATGATTTGGGCTAATAGCTCAGCTAAAAAACTGAATCTATATGAAGTAGCAGCCCAAGCCTTAGAATAGTAAGGCAACGTGGGTAAAATAGGGAAGCATCTATCTAGCTAACCAAATGACTGTGATTTGACATTTATATATTACTATTAAAATTAAAATAGAACTATTTTGGAACTTTTAAATAATTAATAAATTATAATAATTAGTCATTCAGTCGGCTACTTAGCAAAACGGGATGGTAGGAACAACTGGAGCTGTTTGGGTAGTTGGAGGGCTATTTGGATCTCCAATCGGCACTGGATATGGGGATGCAATTGGAAATGGAACTAATGACTCTACCTCCCCTCCTAGGATCAATTAGTGAAACCACTTTGACTCGATCACCTAAAACTCAATCCACATACACTTTTATATGGCCTAAAACCTGAATTACCAATTTCACTCACATATTACAAACTCAATCTTATTAGAGCAATGTGGCCTCTATACACATTATTGCTTCAATATTGTTCCTAGCAATCATTGTCTTTGGACCCATCTGCCATGGGTTAGGGAGTTTTTCAGAGAACATGATGAAATTTTGGAATCATTTCCTTGCACACAGCCCTTGAACTTGAAAATAAATAGAGATTTTATGATTCTCAAATGAGTTCTTGCACACTTTTTGATTCCTGGGCATTTTCAATGGCTGTCATGCTAAATGTGGATTTTGTAGAGTTGATTATGAGATAAACTTGTGATAAATTTTTCAACAGGTATGCCTCCGTGAGATATTCTTAGGAGTTCTTTTGTGTTTTATAGTTTGTGTGACATTATTGGGAGTTCTTTTGTGTTTTTGAGAATTGAGAATTTGTTGAAGCTTCCACAACACTTATTTGTTACTTGCCATCTAGATATTAAACTGGGCATTTATCATGACAAGGGTTTTCAATATAATTTTTTATTTATACTATCTTCCATTTCATGTCATGTTAATTTACTGGACACACCAGCTATATCCATGAAACTTAATGAGTATTACAAGGGTATCCTTATATGTGAGTTTCTCTCCGTATAGTAGCATATATTTGAGGGTTTGATTTGATGTCAATAGTTTTCAGATTTCAATTATTTTATCATTCATGATATCATTTTCTTTTTCCAAATTAAAATATGGAGTTTTCTCTCTCAAATAGAAATAAAGAAACCCATCTCCATGGCCTAACACATCTCCAACTATGTTCTTACAAGGTAAATCCACTTTCTTAAGATCTTATATGTTGAAATTCATGTTACTTTTACTGGTCCCTTCATAAGATTAAAAATTATTGCACAAGCTTCAAACTCTCCTCTAATGTGAAAAGATTTACCCAGGTTAGTGATATTATGTCAATGTAATCATGATCAATAAAGAGAATAGGATCTTACAACAAACCAAAGATGGATGTAATTCCTAGTTCATCCTTTAACGAGTGGAATCAAAATGAAAATTCCTCACATCATTTAACCCACAATTTTTCTTTAAAATGAATGTGAAAATAGAAAAGAAACATTAGTTAACAAAAGGAAATACATATTACCAGTTACTAATCCACTCTTCCACCAATTACCCTTCTACAGGAACTTGTTATGAACCATTAATGTCTATTGCCATTTTTATTTACATTTGCAAATTTCTTGTGAGAAATATATTAAAATTAAACTTAAACTCACAACCCTAAACTTAAAATTTTACTCGGTGCTGAGTGCCAGTTTTACTCGGCCCTTGAAGGTGTCGAGTGACAGATTGCTCGGCACTTGATGGTGCCAAGTGGCAGGTTGCTTGGCACTAGATGGTGCCAAGTGATAGGCAACAAGTGTCGAGTTAGCTCAACACTCAAAGAAATAATACTTGGCAACAAAGGATGTCAAGTAAGCTTGGCTCCAAAAGGAAATGCTTCGCAACAATAGATGCCGAGTGAGCTCGGCTCCAACTAAGAAAGAGGATGCCAAGTGTTCTATTCAACTAAAAAATTATAACTTAAGAAATTCCAATGTGAATGCTTTCACCATTAAAACCAGAGAGCGAAAGCTTTAAGCTTTCAAAAAAATTACTCAAATGCAACATACAAGATAAGAGCAATGGATTCAAATATGCCTGCTTGCCTTCTATTCAAACTTTGATTTAAACTATTACAAAATCTGGGAGCATTCGATTTCAACCAGAAAACCCTAAACTGGTAAAACTTCAAACTTCAATAAACTTTAAACTTGCAACTCTAATGGCTGCATACAATGGTGCCTGGAGTAATCACTACTTCAACATGACAAGTTCAACAATAACTTATAGAGAGAACAGGGGAAACACGTGCAACTGCAGGCACAAACTTCTTTTCTTCTTCCTTCTTCTACTCTGCTCTCCTCTACAACTTCTAATCTACTTGATCTTCTTGAACTCTACAAATGAATGAATAAACATTCCATTTTCCCCCTTGTTTTTTGATTCAAAAAATCTCACCTACCTGTATTAATGTTTCTATCTATTCTAGACATCAGGGGAGTAGGTGAGCATTTGACTCCAGGGAGAAAACGTATGTTGCATTTAAATATTCCAACACTCCCCCTTTGTCCTAAGCCAAAAAAGAAAGGATCATTACTGATCCATATCAACTACACCAAGACACTCTCTTAGGTGTACAAAACTTTCTATGCCTAATGGCTTTGTGAAAATGTCTGCTAGCTGCTACTCAGACTTGCAAAATTACATCTTGATATCCCCATTCCCCACCTACTCTTTGATGAAGTGATATCTGATCTCTATGTGTTTGCTTCTCCCATGGAAGACTGAATTCTTAGACAATGCAGTTGATGAGATGTTGTCACAATAAATTATGGTTCCAACCTCTTGCCTTTCATTCAAATCTATCAAGATCCTCCTTAGCCAAATTGCTTGACATGCTACTGCATTTGCTGCTATGTATTCAGCCTATGCTATAGATTGAGCAATAATAGGTTGCTTCTTGGATGCCCATGAAATTGCACTCAATCCCATATGAAACATGTATCTAGAAGTGCTCTTCCTATCATCTATACTTCTAGCCCAATCATTATCTGTGTAACCAACCAACTTGAAATCATCGTTTGTAGTATACAAAATTCCAAATCTCTTGGTACCTTTCACATACCTTAGGATCCTCTTTCCTGCTTGCCAATGGGAATTCATTGGTGTTTCCATGAATCTGGAAATTAGATTTACTGCATGCATTAGGTCTGGCCGAGTTGCAGTCAAATACATTAGACTTCCAACCCTACTCTTGTATAATGTTGGATCTACTCTTTTTCTAGAGTCTTCCTTGCTCAACTTTGAACCTACTGCTATTGGTGTGGGGGCTGCCTTACTATTCTGCATTTTAAATCTCTCCAAGATCTGCCCTACATACTTTTCTTGAGAGATGAAGATGCTATCATGCATTTGTTTTACTTCTATGCCTAGAAAGTATTTCAAGAGACCTAGGTCTGTCATCTCAAATTCACTTTTCATGACCTCTTTGAACTCACTAATTAGAGACTTGTCATTACCAGTAAAAATCAAATCATCTACATACAAGACAACAATCAATACATTACCATCTACTGCCTTGATGTAAAGAGTGGGCTCACCATTTCTTTTGCTAAAGCCATTGCTCATCAAATATGAGTCAATCCTACTGTACCATGCCTGTGGAGCTTGCTTGAGCCCATAAAGAGCTCTCTTCAATCTATATACTTTATTCTCTTCACCTACAACTTCATAACCAAGTCGTTTCTCCACATACACTTCTTCTTTCAATACACCATTTAGGAAGGTGGACTTCACATCCATTTGAAATACCGTCCACTTGTGCTAGGCTACAATTTCTATGACAGTACGCACAGTTTCTATTCTTGCAATAGGGGAATATGTCTCATATAGTCTCTTCCATACTATTGTTTGTAGCCCTTGACTACCAGCCTTGCCTTATGCCTATCAATCTTGCCTTCAACATTGCATTTGGTCTTGTAGACCCATTTCACTCCAATCACATGCTTTTTGGGACGAAATTTAGTTAGCTCCCATGTCTCATTTCTTTCTATAGCATCTATTTTCTCATCCATGGCCTTACACCATTTCTTCTCCTTGATTGCTTCTTCAAAATATATTGGATCACTATGAGGAAATAATGCAAAATTAACACTCTCATCATAATCTTCATACCTTTCATCTTGGTATATCTACCTAAGACTCTTGGTCTTTCTTGGTAATAGGGAGGAGAGTGTGGGATTAGAATCTTCACTACTACTGCATTGCTGACAAGCTCTGTCTTCACTAGTACTCATCATTGATACTCGATCATGCCTAAAGGAGCTCAACAATGACTGAACTTGCTTGCCTTTTCTTCTATTTGTTCCTTCTTGTTGTTGTTCATTAGTATCTTCTTCATTCATAATTGGTACTTTACTTGATGTGCTCGGTGACTCATCAGTTGAACCATACCAAGACTGATTTTCAAGAAATTCCACATCTCTTGAAAGAGTCATCTTGTTGTTCAATGGGTCATACAATCTGTATGCCTTTGATTCTGAGTTGTACCCTTTGAAGATGCACTTCACACCTTTGTCATCCAATTTCTACCTTTTCTCTTTAGGCACATGTGCATATGCAACACATCTAAATACCCTTAGGTGTTCAATTGTCCATCTTCCTCATGACCATGCTTCCATTGCAATTTTATCACAAACTGCCTTTGTAGGACACTTATTAATTAGGTAAACTTGTGTTGACACAGCTTCTCCCCAAAATTCAGTTGGAAAACTTTTCTCTTTCATTATGCTTCTTTCCATTTCAACAATGGTCCTATTCTTTCTTTTAGCCACTCCATTCTTTTGTGGTGTGTAGCTAGTTGTGAGCTCTTTCTTTATGCCATGTTTTTTGCAAAAAATTACAAAAGAATTGGAGGTATACTCCCCTACTCTATCTAATCTTAGGACCTTGATATAGTGTCCACATTCTCTTTCAACCTGGGCTTTAAATTCTACAAATTTATCAAATGCTTCAGACTTATTCTTTAAGAAATACACCCATGTCCTATGACTGAAATCATCAATGAATGTCATGAAATAAGTACTCCCCCCAATGGAAGTAACTTGACTAGGACCAACTAGGTCGATATGCACTAACTCTAATGGACATCTAGCCCTCCTAGAATTTCTAGAATTAAAGAGAAGACTATTGCTTACCCAAAATACAAGCCTCACACTTGTCACAAGAATTTTCTACATGTGGCAAACCATCTACCATTCTTTTATTTGATAATAAATTTAAACCAACATAGCCAAGATGACCATACCTGAGATGCCACAACCATGAAGGGTCTTCAATCACACTCCTTAGAGCTGATTGGGAGGTGCAGAACCAACTTGAGATGAGAAACATGTCTCTATCTTCAAGAAAAACTTTTTGTTCTTTTTCTATTTGAACTGCTGCAATTAAGTTTTTGCTCCCATCCTTTTCATGAATGACACACATGTCATTTTCCATTAGCACTTTGTATCCATTTTGAATGAGCTGACCAATGCTCATCAAATTGTGCTTCATACCAGGGGTGAAATACACATTTTTTATTTCCTTCTTCTCACCTTTCTTCATGCGGACCATAATAGATCCTTTGCCCACAACTGGAAGGGTTCCATTGTTACCTATCTTAATTTCTGATTTGAAGCTCTTGTCAATGAATGAAAACAAGGTTTCATTGCCACTCATGTGGTTGCTACATCCACTGTCGAGGTACCAAACCTCAGGGCTTCCTTCTTCACCAACATTACACATGATGAAGGCAGTGTTTTCACTTCCTATATTCACGTCAGCCACATTTTCTTTTCCAAACTGATCTTTCTACTTCTTCCAGCATTCATTTGCATAATGCCCATATTTATGATAGTATTAGCATTCTACATTACTCTTAATTGAGTTGTAGTTTTTCTTACCTCCTCTTGAAGTATTTTTTGAGCTACTTGCTCCATCTGCTCTTCCTGAGCTTTTTGAGATAGCAGTTCTTTGTCTTCCATTTTCTTGGCCTCTACCTCTAGAGTTTCTACCTAAGCCATTTCTTCCTCTCCCTCTTCCTCTTGGATTTGTGTGATCCTTGAATGCTTTCTCTTGGGAAGATGAAGAAGTAGATCTATTGATCCTATGCTCATGGGTTTGAAGTGTACCCATTAACTCATTCATTGTCAAAACAGTGAGGTCTTTTGCCTCTTCTATGGTCATGACCAAATTGTCATATTTATGAGGTAAACTCCTCAATATCTTTTCCACTATCCTCCACTCTTGATAGTCTTCTCCATTTGACTTCAGCTAGTTAGTCACATTGGAGGTTCTTGAACTGAAGTCTGCAACTGATTCATTTTCCTTCATTTGAAGGTTCTCAAACTCCCTCCTTATGCTCTATAGCTTTACTATACGGACTTTATCAGTCCCCTTGAAGTTCATCTCAAGAATATTCCATGCTTCCTTTGCATAATTCGGTGCTGCAATCTTTGGGAATACTGTCTCTGTCACTGCTGCTTCAATCAAACTTAATGCCTTAGCATCCTTCCTACTTGACTTTTTCAAATGAGTCCTCTGTGCATTTGTGAGGGCAACATACTGAGTTGGATCAGTCACATCATTGAATCCATTGACCACAAACTCCCACAAATCATTTGCAACCATAATGGTCTTCATCTTCTTTGCCCATGGATCATAATTTTTCCCATTAAAGCATGGTGGCTACTGCCATATCTTTCCTGCATCTCCTACCATCTCAAATATCCCAAGAAAAAAAATGCCCTAACTCACTGTGGATGTGGAGCCTCAAAGCTCTGATACCATGTGAGAAATATATTAAAATTAAACTTAAACTCACAACCCTAAACTTAAAATTTTACTCAGTACTTAAAATTTTCACGGTACATGAAGGTGCCAAGTGCCAATTTTACTTGGCACTTGAAGGTGCTGAGTGACAGATTGCTTGACACTTGATGGTGCCAAGTGGCAGATTGCTTGGCACTAGATTGTGCCAAGTGACAGGCAACAAGTGTCGAGTTAGCTCAACACTTAAAGAAATAATACTCGGCAAAAAAGGATGTCGAGTAAGCTCAGCTCCAAAAGGAAATGCTCGGCAATAATAGATGTCGAGTGAGCTCGGATCCAACTGAGAAAGAGGATGCCGAGTGTTCTATTCAACTAAAAAATTATAACTTAAGAAATTCAAACATGAATGATTTCACCATTAAAATCAGAGAGCCAAAGCTTTAAGATTTCAAACAAATTACTCAAATGCAACATACAATAGAAGAGCAATGGATTAAAATATGCCTACTTGCCTTCTATTCAAACATTGATTTAAACTATTAAAAAATCTGGGAGTATTCGGCTTCAACCAGAAAATCCTCTAACAACCCTAAACTAGTAAAACTTCAAACTTCAATAAACTTTAAACCTGTAACTCTAATGGATGCATACAATGGTGTCTGGAGCAATCATTGCTTCAACAGGAAAAGTTCAAAAATAACTTACAAAGAAAATAGGGGAAACACGTGCAACTGTAGGCACAAACTTCTTTTCTTCTTCCTTCTTCTTCTTTTCTCTCCTCTGCAACTTCTGATCTACTTAATCTGCTTGAACTCTACAAATGAATGAATAAACATTCCATTTTCCCCCTCTTTTTTTAATTTGAAAAATCTCACCTACCCTTATTAATGTTTCTATCTGTTCTAGACATCAGGGGGGTAGGTGAGCATTTGGCTCCAGGGAGAAAACGTACGTTGCATTTAAATATTCCAACACTCCCCCTTTGTCCCAAGCCAAACAAGCAAGGATCACTACTGATCCATATCAACTACACCAAGACACTCTCTTAGGTGTACAAAACTTCCTATGCCTAATGGCTTTGTGAAAATGTTTGCTAGCTACTACTTAGACTTGCAAAATTCCATCTTGATATCCCCATTCCCCACCTACTCTCTGATGAAGTGATATCTAGTCTCTATGTGTTTGCTTCTCCCATGGAAGACTGGATTCTTAGACAATGCAATTGATGAGATGTTGTCACAATAAATTGTAGTTCCAACCTCTTGCCTTTCATTCAAATCTATCAAGATCCTCCTTAGCCAAATTGCTTGACATGCTACTGCATTTGCTGCTATGTATTCAACCTATGCTATAGATTGAACAATAATAGGTTGCTTCTTGGATGCCCATGAAATTGCACCCAATCCCATATGAAACATGTATCTGGAAGTGCTCTTTCTATCATCTATACTTCTAGTCCAATCACTATCTGTGTAACCAACCAACTTGAAATCATCATTTGCAGTATACAAAATTCCAAATCCCTTGGTACCTTTCACATACCTTAGGATCCTCTTTCCTAGTTACCACTGGAAATCCATTGGTGTTTCCATAAATTTAGAAATTATACTTACTGCATGCATTAGGTCTGGCCGAGTTGCAGTCAAATACATTAGACTTCCAACCCTACTCTTGTATAATGTTGGATCTAATCTTTTGCTAGAGTCTTCCTTGCTCAACTTTGAACCTACTACTGTTGGTGTGGGGGCTGCCTTACTATTCTACATTTTAAATCTCTCCAAGCTCTGCCCTTCATACTTTTCTTGAGAGATGAAGATGCTATCATGCATTTGTTTTACTTCTATGCCTAGAAAGTATTTCAAGAGACCTAGGTCTATCATCTCAAATTCACTTTTCATGACCTCTTTGAACTCACTAATTAGAGCCTTGTCATTACTAGTAAAAATCAAATCATCTACATACAAGACAACAATCAATACATTACCATCTACTGCCTTGATGTAAAGAGTGGGCTCACCATTGCTTTTGCTAAAGCCATTGCTCATCAAATATGAGTCAATCCTACTGTACCATGCCTGTGGAGCTTGCTTGAGCCCATAAAGAGCTCTCTTCAATCTATATACTTTATTCTCTTCACCTACAACTTCATAACCAAGTGGCTGCTCCACATACACTTCTTGTTTCAATACACCATTTGGGAAGGCAGACTTCACATCTATTTGAAATACCTTCCACTTGTGCTGGGCTGCAATTTCTATGACAACATGCACAGTTTCTATTCTTGCAATAGGGGCATATGTGTCATCATAATCTCTTCCATACTGCTATTTGTAGCCCTTAACTACCAGCCTTTCCTTATGCCTATCAATCTTGCCTTCAGCATTGCATTTGGTCTCGTAGACCCATTTCACTCTAATCACATGCTTCTTGGGAGGCAATTCAGTTAGCTCCCATGTCTCATTTCTTTCTATAGCATTTATTTCCTCATCCATGGCCTTACACCATTTCTTCTCCTTGATTGCTTCTTCAAAATATATTGGATCACTATGAGGAAATAATGCAAAATTAACACTCTCATCATAATCTTCATACCTTTCATCTTGGTATATCTCCCTAAGACTCTTGGTCTTTCTTGGTAACAGGGAGGAGAGTGTGGGATTAGAATCTTCACTGCTACTACATTGCTAACCAGCTCAGTCTTCACTAATACTCGACACTGACACTCGATCATGCCTAAAGGAGCTCAGAAATGACTGAACCTACTTGCCTTTTCTTCTATTTGCTCCTTCTTGTTGTTCATTAGCATCTTCTTCACTCATAATTGGAAATTTACTTGATGTGCTCAGTGACTCATTAGTTAAACCATACCAAGACTAATTTTCAAGAAATTCCACATCTCCTAAAAGAGTCATCTTTTTGTTCAATGGGTCATACAATCTGTATGCCTTTGATTTTGAGCTGTACCCTATGAAGATGCACTTCACATCTTTCTCATCCAATTTCTACCTTTTCTCTTTAGGCACATGTGCATATGCAACACATCTAAACACCCTTAGGTGTTCAACTATCCATCTTCCTTGTGACCATGCTTCCATTGGAATTTTATCACAAACTACCTTTGTAGGACACTTATTAATTAGGTAAACTACTGTTGCCATAGCTTCTCCCCAAAATTCAGTTGGGAGACTTTTATCTTTCATCATGCTTCTTGCCATTTCAACAATGGTCCTATTCTTTCTTTCAGTCACTCCATTTTGTTGTGGTGTGTAGCTAGCTATGAGCTCTTTCTTTATGCCATGTTTCTTGCAAAAATTTACAAAACAATTGGAGGTATACTCCCCTCCTATATCTAATCTTAGGACCTTGATATAGAGTCCACATTCTCTTTCAACCTAGGCTTTAAATTCTACAAATTTATCAAATGCTTTAGACTTATTCTTTAAGAAATACACCCATGTCCTACAATTGAAATCATCAATGAATGTCATGAAATAAGTACTCCCTCTAATGGAAGTAACTTGCATAGGATCGACTAGGTCGGTATGCACTAACTCTAATGTATATCTAGCCCTCCTAGAATTTTCAAAATTAAAGAGAAGCCTATGTTTCTTACCCAAAATACAAGCCTCACACTTGTCACAAGAATTCCTACATGTGGCAAACCATCTACCATTCTTTTATTTGACAATAAATTTAAACCAACATAGCCAAGATGACCATACCTAAGATGCCACAAACATGAAGGGTCTTCAATCACACTCCTTAGAGCTGATTGGGAGGTGCAACACCAACTTGAGATGAGAAAAATGTCTCTATCTTCAAGGAAAACATTATGTTCTTTGTCATTTGAACTGTTGCAAGTAAGTTCTTGCTCCCATCCTTTTCATGAATGACACACCTATCATTTTCCATTAGCACTTTGTATCCATTTTGAATGAGCTGACCAATGCTCATCAAATTGTGCTTCATACTAGGGGTGAAGTACAGATTTTGTATTTCCTTCTTCTCACCTTTCTTCGTGTGGACTATAATAGATCCTTTTCCCACAACTGGTAGAGTTCCATTGTTACCTATCTTAATTTCTGATTTGAAACTCTTGTTAATGAATGAAAATAAGGTTTCATTGCCACTCATGTGGTTGATACATCCACTGTCAAGGTACCAAACCTCAGGGATTCCTTCTTCACCAAAATTACACATGATGAAGGCAATGTTTTCACTTCCCATATTCACGTCAGCCACATTTTCTTGTCCTGACTGATCTTTCTGTCTCTTCAAGAATTCATTTGCATAATGCCCATATTTATGATAGTAGTAGCATTCTACATTACTCTTATTTGAGTTTTAGTTTTTCTTACCTCCTCTTGAAGTATTTTGTGAGCTACTTGCTCCATCTACTATTCTTGAGCTTTCTGTTGCAACATTTCTTTGTCTTCCATTTCCTCGGCCTCTACCTCTGGAGTTTTTGCCTAAACCATTTCTTCCTCTCCCCCTTTCTCTTGGATTTGTCTGAGCCTTGAATGCTTTCCCTTGGGAAGATGAAGAAGTAGATCTATTAATCCTATGCTCATGGGTTTGAAGTGTACCCATCAACTCATCCATTGTCAAAATAGTGAGGTCTTTTGCCTCTTCTATGGTCATGACCAAATTGTCATATTTATGAGGTAAACTCCTCACTATCTTTTCCACTATCCTCTGCTCTTGATAGTCTTCTCCATTTGACTTCAGTTGGTTAATCACATTGGAGGTTCTTGAACTAAATTCTGCAACTAATTCATTTTCCTTCATTTGAAGGTTCTCAAACTCCCTCCTTATGTTCTGTACACTCTACTATATAGACTTTATCAGTCCCCTTAAAGTTCATCTCAAGGATATCCCATGCTTCCTTTGGATAATTTGCTGCTGCAATCTTTGAGAATACTATATCTGTCATTGCTACTTCAATCAAACTTAATGCCTTAGCATCCTTCCTACTTGACTCTTTCAAATGAGTCTTCTGTGCATTTGTGAGGGCAGCATACTAAGTTGGATCAGTCACATCATTGAATCCATTGACCAAAAACTCCCACAAATCATTTGCAACCATAATGGTCTTCATCTTCTTTGCCCATGTATCATAATTTTTCCTATTAAAAGATGGTGGTTGCTACCATATCTTTCTTGCATCTCCTGCCATGTCAAATATCCCAAGAAAAAAAATGCCCTAACTCACTATGGATGTGGGGCCTCAAAGCTCTGATACCATGTGAGAAATAGATTAAAATTAAACTTAAACTCACAACCCTAAACTTAAAATTTTACTCAGCACTTAAAAGTTGCTCGGCACATGAAGGTTTCGAGTGCCAGTTTTACTCGACACTTGAAGGTGCCAAGTGATAGATTGCTCGGTAGTTGATGGTGCCGAGTGGCAGGTTTCTCGAGACTAGATGGTGCCGAGTGAGAAGCAACAAGTGTCGAGTTAGCTCAACACTTAAAGAAATAATACTCGGCAACAGAGGATGCTAAGTAAGCTTGGCTCCAAAAGGAAATGCTTGGCAATAATAGATGTCGAGTGAGCTGAGCTCCAAATGAGAAAGAGGATGCCGAGTGTTCTGTTCAACTAAAAAATTATAACTAAAGAAATTCCAACGTGAATGCTTTCACCATTAAAATCAGAGAGCCAAAGCTTTAAGCTTTCAAAAAAATTACTCAAATGCAACATACAAGAGAAGAGAAATGGATTCAAATATGCCTGCTTGCCTTCTATTCAAACTTTGATTTAAACTATTACAAAATTTGGGAGCATTCGGCTTCAATGAGGAAATCCTAAAACAACCCTAAACTGGTAAAACTTCAAACTTCAATAAAATTTAGACTTGCAACTCTAATGGCTGCATATAATGGTGCCTAGAGCAATCACTACTTCAATAGGACAAGTTCAACAATAACTTATAGAGAGAATAGGGGAAACACGCGCAACTGCAGGCACAAACTTCTTTTCTTCTTCCTTCTTCTACTTTGCTCTATTTGATCTACTTGAACTCTACAAATGAATGAATAAACATTCCATTTTCCCCCTCTTTTTTTGATTTAAAAAATCTCACCTACCTGTATTAATGTTTCTATCTATTCTGGATGTCAGGGGGGTAGGTGAGCATTTGGCTCTAGGGAGAAAACATATGCTGCATTTAAATATTCCAACATTTCTAGCATTTATAAAAGGTCTTATCTTTTCTAAAAAATAGTTCTATGTAACAATAATCTCTTTTAAGGTTTGTGATCCATTGTTCTCATCAAAGTCCAATGCATCCCATTATTCTTGCATTTATGATGTAATGCAATTGTTTAGGAGCCTGAGAAGCATATTTTTGACTCATTATCTAGCAAAGACAATTTTTGATGAGTTTAAAAATATTGGCATTGATTATTTCTCCCTACGATTGCATTTGCAATATCAAAGGCACCTACACATGAACATGGAAATGACCCAACATTTTATCTGAACATCCAATATTGACAATAGTTTGAAGTATATATTGATTCATTAACTTCTTGTGTTGTAGCATCACATTCATTCTAGATATTGCTATACTATGTAACTATCTACATATTAAGATCCTATGTGTATTTGATCTATTTAACAAATGTAACAAAATTTTTTATTATGAAAAAAGTGGTTAGACTATTGCTAACAGGTTTTTTTAATACTCATGTGTTTTAAAATTATTCGGACACTTTTTGTTACTATTGCCAATGTCCATTTCTTGAAAGAAGTTTTGTTATTGTTCCTCAATATTTAACTAATAAATTGTGTTCTATACTATCAATTGTTAAAAAAATCCTCCTTATATATTTCTTTTTGAATTATGTATCAATGAAACCAAAACAAGAGCTCAAGCAATGAACTTTTGAATATGAGAGTTTACTATTATAGGATTTGGTTTGCAATGAGTGAACTTCTGTTAGGATTTTTCCCTTAATGATTGCATCTATATAAACCTCTATTGTTTCAAAATTTGAAGCAAAATACATCTAAAATAAGTACTATGAGGTAGGAACTAACAATCCACTTAAATACATTTGAATAACTTGAAAATAGATGCATTGCAAACTAGTTACATGCATGCTATAGTGGTTTATTATTTTGGATAACCATGAATAAATAACTAACTAGTTTTTTGTCATCATGAGCATGCCTCCTAGCTGAAGTGATAGGCATGAACTGCTCCTCCAAACAATGAGAAACATTCTCTAAAAGATCAAACTCTTAAATAATTCTCAACTAGGATTGGACACCAAACTAAGGGACTGAAAATTAAATTAGAGTCATAAGTACCCTGTTGTAGGTGGCTAAAAAGGAGGGTGGCGGGCTTAGAAAAATTAGAACTCCACAGACTATAATCATTCTTCAATGCACATTGCCAATACTTGTGGGCATTCCCTAATGGTTAGACACTACTTTATTAGGTAAAAAGTACCCTATATTTCCAATGCATCTCCCAAATAGCCTCACACCATGCCAGAATCTCTCTCCCCACCATTCCAACATATTGACGTGAATGACAATATTCAATTGAAATGGATGAGGTTTATATATTTAGAAACAGTGATAGAAGAAAGCCTAAAGGTAAAGAACAAGGAGCATAGGTAAGGCACAAAAAAACAAATTTCCAAAATATCAATCCACCATGAGAAATAACAATTTGGAGTTTGTAGAACAAAAAAATTATATTATATTAAAAATACAAGAACATCTTATATCATTCAAATAGAAATCTACTCATTTTTAACTAATTAGAATTAAACCATTAAAATTTTGGAATCCAAAAGATAGCCTTAGTGAAGATTTAGGGATAGTATATATTTATGAATAAAAATTAGAGTTACATACATATAAATCTCTAAAGGATTTAGTGGTGTATGTGAAGTGTACACATGAGTTATCTATAAGTGAGGATTGGAGTCAGATCATACAAAGAAATTGTTAGAAGTTTCAAGCATTTCCAACATTTGATATCCTCCTCAGTGTCATTTACTTAGAAAAAATTAAAACTTTAGCCCAAATAAAATTTTGACCTTCTTATACTTTAGTCATCAACCCCATCTCTACTGACATTTCAAAAAAAGGTTGTTGCATTGTCTATTTCAATACACCATCTAACTTTTGTTGCAAAGTGCTTAAAATGACTGCAGATTGGTTAACCCTTTTTCCAAATTTTCACCATCAAATTGGAAAATTTGAATCTTCTATCCCAACAAAACCCTTTGTCTTTTCATATCTTCTATGTCAATCACCATTTCCCCCAAATCATTGGCAAGAACATCTCTCTCTTCGCTGACTACATTAAATTTCTTATGGTACTTTCCAATTCTTGTGAAAGGCATGCTCTTTGATTAGCTTCAGCTTGGAGCTTGGCTTTCAACTCCTCCAATGCATTGGCCATGCCTAACTTTTCTTATTGTCATCCATCAAGCACTTTCTTTAAAGGATCTTGTTCCAAAATAGATTTATGATCAAGCACTGTAGCACTAGCCGCATCCTGAAATTTGACTACTAAGAATTTTTCTCCTGTAAGCTTCTCTACCTTTATTTGGTAGGAATTCATGTTGGAAATAAACTGCATCTTCTCTTCATTTGCTAGCAAAAGAGAATCCTTTCATGGGTGAAGTTCAACTAGAATATGTTCCTTATCAAGGAGATCATTCTTCATAAAAAATGTTGGTTCTTCCAAACTTGTGATTTTACTTTCTGTAAGCTGCTCTAGATCATCAAGAAATGACTCATCGACACTCATTTGTTGGTTTCTCCCATCTTTAAAACAATGCAGAGAGTTCCTAGATGAAGATTGCAACTTTCCAACTGAGAAAGATGTAGGATGCTTGTCCACACTAACCTGTCTAGTTCTTTGTAGTTCTTCAATAACATTTTCAGAAAGGCTTCAACTTTAAAAAAAAAAAAAATTAGATTGCATTGTCCCCTTCATGAGACCCTCTCTTACATAGGTTATATTGTTGTCCATTATTCTTTGCTTTCAATATTTTTTCCATCCTCCTCAATTCTAAGAGCTAGATGTTAATTAGAAAAGTTAATCATATAATCATGATAAGAAAAAGGAAATATTTTGGAAATATGCTGATTATAGTTGAATGCATATATTCTCTTCTTATGTATGCTTTGGCTTTGGATTTCTCTTAATGGAGGGCAATAATATCCACAACTTATACATCTATAAAAATGAATTTATCTTATATAGTTCAAGAGTAGTATAACTGATCTTAGACTATTGCTTTGGTAGAATTTCAGGCTCCTACTTAATTCTAGAATATAGCTTAAGGAAAGAAATAAAAATTAAAATGTAGTACATTTTAGATTGTGTATTGGATGATTTAATACAATTTCTTAGATCATTCAATGTCTTCTTTGCTCCATTTTATGACTGCAAGGTATAATGAGTCCACAATTATCATCATTACTATTTTTGGTGGTGGGTTTGCCAATGGCCATTACACCATGGCTTGTAGCTTGACGGTCAGTTGATTGCATCTTGTTTTGAGAAACATGATGTACAGAGTCTGTTACCAGATGAGACTGAGGTATGACATTTATAATTATGGCTGGGTTAGTTTTCTCTCTCTTTTTTATTTTTTCTAAACATTAATTATTTAGGCAGTGCAAATACTTGTAAAGGTGTGAGATTCATCCTAATGGCCAATTGGATAATAATTTATTGTATCTATTTTTCATAAAAATAGATATACTCTATACAAAAATCTATTGCAATCTAAACATTGCATGACATTTGTTTTGGAAATACATAAAACATTTTAACATTATTGATCGAGCATGACTATTGTTTATATGAAAGTATTGTTGTATAGGTGAGTCCAACCTTGACCTTTCTTGCAATCAACAATCAAGGAGAGAACTAAGTTATCTTTTTATGGGCACCCATAACTTTCTATTATTCTTGGTTTTTGCTTCCATTTTCCATGAAAGAATTCTATTGCTGACTAAATGATTTTGACTAGTGCCAGTAGCAACAAGGAAATATGGACTCATTTTTGAAATGACTCTTTCAATTATGAACTAAATTATGTATGTTGAGTGTAACTATTATTTTTGTTAAAATTATTTCTAGGAGCATATTCTAGTTTTTAAAAATCTCTTTGCATGAAATGAATTTTGAGTTATAATTTATTATATCTGAGAATTTGAAGATTTTTCTAAATGAGTTAAATAATGAAAGATGTGAGATTCATCCCATCAGTCAATTGGATTTTATGTATCTCTTTCTCTACAATAATATGTATCAATCTATAGAATATTATATTTCAATGTGAACCTTTCATGACATCTATCCTTGGAAACATAAAATCATTCATTGGGTACGACTATTTGTTTATATGAAAATATTGATGTACAACTTTGACAGACCTTCACCTTTCTAGAAATTAGCAACGAAGGAGAGAACTGAGTCATCTTTTTATGGGTTCACAAACTTTCTATTATTTTGGGTTTTTACCTCCTCCTTCCACCAAACAATTTCACTATGTACAAAATTATTTTGATTAGAGTTACTAGCATAAAGGAAATGTGGACTCGTTTATGAAATGATCCCTAGGGTTCTGAGTAAAAATATGTATGATGAGTATGTAGTTTTATATTTTATTTAATTTTTTCTACAACTTTTTATTTCTTACCTCTGCATGAAATGGATTTTGAGTTACTATAGCTGAGAGTTTGAAGGTTTTTCCAAATAAAGAATTAAATTTACTCATTTCTTTTATCAAATTTGACATTTTTTCATAATTTTGAAATTAATGTTAGATGTATATATGATGATTTCTTTCCTTATACATTGCTTTGATAGAGTTCTATGTATGTATTTATAAGTTTTGTCATTTCATTGATGTTGTAGTACATGTATACTCATTTACATTTTAAAGGCTACTAACTTGAACATTTAGAATCATGTATGATAAGCATCTACCCATGAAACTTTGAGGCACCACATAGCCTATAAAGTTATTTGACAGTACATCTATTCATTTCTGAATATGTCTTGATATTACTAATGTGTACCGATTGTGTTATGTTTTAGAAAGCTCATAATTTTTGTGATATACCATAGTTTTTTTGGTTGAAGACTCTTGTGTATATGTCTTAAAAATTGTGCTATTTATAACCCAACATTAACATTATATTAAAACTTAGATATTTTTACAATTTTATAGTCCATCAGTCCCATGCAACTAGAACACATGTATTACTTTCCAAAAGTAAGGGAATCTATTTTCTCTTTAATTGAAAAATAAGATGGAGCTTAGTTCCAATTTTAGATCATGACACATTTTCCATACATTAGAATTTTTGTTTACAGCTTCTTCCTTTATTGGAATTCCTTCATCATCAGTATGGCTAGTGAACCAAATACTTTCTTAGAAATCATCTTTGCCTCTAATGATGTGTGTTAAAATTGACTTCTTATTTATTCAGATAGTTGAAGATACCAATAGCGAATTTGAAATCAATAGTAGGAGAGAACAAAAAGTGTTAAAATGGACTACTTATCTCTTCTATTTTATTATGAATAGTCTTCAATATTTGGTTATACTTGTCTAATTGTTTGCATTATCTGAGAATTTGATGTTGTGCATTTTTTTTTTAACCCTAACCCTTTACACCATGTATCTTTGTGTCTATATTTCATTCCATATGTCTATTACACTAGGCATTATAGACTATAGTCTGTGTACTTGTCGGTAGCATAAGTATGTGTGAAAAAAATGCCAATTGAGTTACTAATGCCTCCATATGTTATGTCTTATCCTAGTGTGGATTTTATAACCTCATTCTGACTAAATCTCCATATTCTATTTGGGACCTCCCATGGCTCAATATTATAACTTCTCAAAGTATTTATTTCATCCCCTAAAACTATTTCATAAATTTTATCCTAGTGTGGATTTTATAGCCTCATTTTGACTAAATCTCCATATTCCATTTGGGACCTCCCATGCCTCATTATTATAACTTCCCAAAGTATCTATTTCATCCCATAGAGAATGTAAAGAAGTACAAATTGTGATTATGATTTTCTTAAGTGTGCATAAACTATTTTAAGAAACTGGAAACCAGATTACAAATCAATAAGTAGCAAATATTTTCCACAACAAGTCATATTGTGATATTGCTACACTATTTAAATAGAGTATTTAAGACTCAAGAGGATGAATTGATAATTGGACTTTCCCTTAGATGGTCTATAGACCCAAATGCTATTATGGAAGTAAAATCATTTAGTATAGCAACAACTGCTTAACAGGTGGACTTGTAGGTTTAGATCTCATAAAAATGATTTACTATTTATGCTATTTATTAACAAAAGGATAGTTATTGCAACTTTGACAATCTTTTGCATTATTCTTTAAAGGGTACTAGCTCAATGGAAGAGCACCTACTTTACAAGTAAGAGGATGGTGGTTTGATTCCATCATGTCCTAATATGCTTAAACAAGTGATTAAATAAACTACCAAATATGCTACCAAATAAACTACCGAATATACTACCAAATTAGATACCAAATAAACTACAAAATATTGCACCAAATAAATCACCAAATGAACTACCAAATAAATTACCAAATATACTACCTAATAAACTATCAAATAAACTACTAAATAAACTATTGAATCAACTACCAAATCAAATGCCAAATATACTACCAAATTTACCAAATAAATTACCAACAAACAATAGTAATCGATGAAATCAATGACCAAATTAATGATTAAAATAGTTTAGTCACAAATTTAGTTGCCAAATTAATGATTGGCAATAAATTACCAATGGTCACATGACCAAAATTGGTCATATATCTGTAGTTTTTAGTAGTTTATCTAGTGATTTATTGTTGATTTTGTACTAATGGCTTATCTCCTCCAATCTTGTTACCATTTGACATAATAATAGTCTCCCGTTATGTCAAGGTCTTGGGGATAGTCTTTCTTGAGGTTGATGGCTCAGATAAAAGCCTAGTTTGTGACTTTCAAGGTGTGAAGTTTCCTAAGGTCACGTGAGATGAAATCTAACTTCATGTGATTTGAGATGCAGAATTGCCTAGAATAAGCCTAGCTATCATCTAGGTTTTTTTACCCGAGGTGTACAAAGTATTAAGAAAAGTAGCAATTCCAAACACACAAAATATATGAGTTCAATATTTACTAATGTTTTCATAATCAGTAATTATAGAGAAACCAAAAAATACTAAATTAAGAGTCTTCAACTACTCTCCATAAGCAATATCTTCTCATTATCATCATCTAATACAGACACAATCTATTAACCATTAGATTTTTATATTAATATTCACTTCATATATGCACTATTTCTATTTAATACAAAATAGTGAGTCACATTTTTTTATTTTTCATCAAGTCAAACCCTTAATAATTTTTCATCAACATTAATATTTAAACTCATTATTGATCATGAATATATTCAATGAACTAGGTTTTACATTTTTGTTCTGGTTATTGCAACATTGTCTAAGAACATTGTTATTAGAATTAACACAATTTTGCAAACTACCAAGAAGTTTGGATGAGGGATGAAAAGACTATCTACTATCCTCCAATCATTGCCCATAGATTGGAGTATCCCAGGAACATTTCCCCACTCGGAAGAAAATGTGGAGAATTACAACCATCCATGCAACAACCAAGAGAAACCTTGGTGTTATTCAACAATCCTAGGGATGGTTGGGATTCCTCTCACACCAGTGGGAAACTCAATCAGTTTTAAACACTTTAAATAAGAACTAACCCTTTTAGCATGATTTTTACCATAAGAATGAAAGTAAATAGCTCATAATGATAAATCACATTACTGGGTTACATTTCAAATTTAATCCATTACATAGTTTAAGTGCACATGAAATGACCATGTATTTTTAAAAAGAAGTCTCAATCAAAAAATCTAGGGCCCGTTTGGTTGCTCGAATATAAATTAAGCATTGGCATTCAGAATGCTGACTTTGGGATTCTAGAATTTAGAATCAAGATTATGATTAGGGAATTTGATTTGAGATTGTTTGGTTGACCATGAATTCCTAATGAGAATACACATGTCCTCTATTTGGTTGCACATTGTGGAATTGGAATACTAGCTAAAATAAACATTATCTTTTTTATTTAGTTTTTAAACATATGAAGCACATTTATAATATATCATTTTCACAATATATGATTTAATTTACTATATTAAAACCATCCAGACCAAAGAAACATATTGCATAAATTGTTACATTATAAATAATTTACCAATCTTTTCTTTTATATACAACATATACTATAGGCAATAGTTATAAAGTTTGAATCATGGCTGCTATTCCGTTGCATGTGTGTGAATGGATATGTAGTTGTCGAGGTACTATGTGAGAGTGGTGGGCACAGACCCCAATGAGAAGTAGATTCAACACACAAAGCCCTGCTTGAATCATCCGCGGATCTAGTAACTGCCGCCATAGCCCTCCACTGGTTCAACATGCATAATCATCCATGGATTTCGTAACCATTGATAAGTAGATTCTGTTAGAGTAAATAATTAATAATTAATTATTTATTCTATTACTTAAGCTTACTTAGGTTAATGCATATTTAGTATTTAATGCATGTAGTGGTTGTTGTTGACAACTCGGGAGTTTTCTCCTTTTTTAGCATATTCCACTTTTTGAGGATATGTGCTGAGTTGTCATTTTTGTCCTCTACCTCCTTCCAGCTTGTTCTACAAGCTTCCATGAGGCCTTTTTAAACGGTCTCTCTCTCATTGTAAATCAATCCATTCACATAGCAATCTCATTTTCCTATTGTGAAATATTTCCTCTTGCATTGTTTGCTTCATGCTCTTGCTCTTTCGGTTTCTCTTCAGCAAGCTATTTGCATGTAGGTGATCTTGGCGACTGCGGAGTTGGATTTCATCAACTCCTACATGGTATCAGAGCCTCCCTGCTGCTTCTTGTTTGAAGGATTTTTGAAGCCGTGATTTGAAGTCACAAATCCTAGTTTGTTTTTCTTCAAATCAGGGCTAGAGCGAATTTTTGGAGCACTTTTAGCCCAAGAGGACATCACCATTGGATCCAGAAGGCCATTTATAGTCAAAATTCATATAAAACTTTTCATTTTTGGAGACAGAGCTCCGGAAGGCAAATTTTTTTTGTTTCAGGGTCTGGCCGTACCATCGTACGGACGCGCGACAATGCAAAAATAAATTTAAAAAAATTTTAACCGGGCACCGCCGTAGTAGCGCCAACGCGCCACCGCGGGGCCACCCGATCACCGCCCACGCGCCTCCGACAGGCCGCTCCGCCAGCGGCTCCCGCCGCGGCGCCACCCGAAACAACCGCCGCCCGGGCACAGCTGCCTCCGCCACCGCAGACAGCGGCGCCACCGGGTTTTCCTCCCGGGCGCCATCGCCACCGGCAGTTTTCGCTGCTCCGCCGCCCTACGGCCTCTCCAACCACCGGACGAGACGTGGCGCTGTCTACTACCAATCATTGACCGCCAAGTGGCTGCTGACAGATTTGCTGACATCATATTTTGGTACGCTGACATCACTTTCCCGGCATGTGACATCACCTTGGCATGACGGATTTTTTTTGCCGGCGACAGGTTTGTGACGGGCATACGGCCGTCAAATTTATGCCAGTGTCTGTAATTTTCCAGCAAGTGCATTTTTTGAGCAGCAGTCAGTTTTTTGGCTATAACTTGAGCATACGGAGGTCTTTTTCCGATCTGAAAGAAGCGTCAGAAAGATGACTCAGAGATGGACACATTGGTGCTAGTTTCGTATGATTTTGAGCTCGTTTGAGCTTCCAATTTTTGTGTCAAAGTAGAGGCTTCTGTTTCCTATTTTGCATCAACAAATCCAGGTTCCTTTCCAGTTTTTTGCTTTCCTTAGTTGTTTTTTTGTGGTATTTGGGAGATATTTTTGTACGTTTGTGGGGGGGTGTCTTTCTTTTCTATAATTTACTTCAGTTAAGACCCTTCTACTTTCGTCTTCTTTTTTCTCTCAATGGCGGATCCATCTATATCCCGTCTCACACCACACAACTACCACACATGGAAGGCACAAATGACTAGACTTCTAATGTCAAGAGGTCTATGGTCTTGTTTGGATGAGCATCAGCCTAATCTCCAATGACCTTATGAGATTCTACAACACAGGAACAAGATGGATGAAGCCATAGGGCTTATTGCACTCAACATTTCAGACAGCTTGTTGTTTCACCTGGATGGTTTGACTACTCCACCGGCTTATTGGCTAAGATTTCAGACTTTGTTTGGACAAGTGAATGAGTTTCAGGCACTTCAGCTAGATGTAGAATTGACTTCTTTGACACCTGATCACTTTCCCACCATTGAGGACTTCTTGATGAAGTTCAAATCTCTACGTACACTTTTGCAGGGATGTGGGAAGAACAAAATAGATGATGAGTGTATCTTTTTGGTACTCTCAAAGTTAAAGGGATAGTATCAGATCTTCTCTTCCACTTTCTACTCCACTATGGATGCCTTGGGTGATAGACATAGGATGCCTTCATTTGAGATATTTTGTAATCGGTTAACCTGTGAACAGTCGAAGATTACTCAAATGGATTCACTTTCAAGTTCTCAGTCACATGCATTGCTTTCCAAGGATACACAGGAACAGAAGTTGAAGCAGCTATCAGATCCCTCTTCTAACAAGAAGGAGAAAAAGAAGACCGCAACTCCTACCTATTCCTATTGTGGGAAAGGATCTCATGATGAGGCATGTTGTTTTCAGAAGAGATGTGATGGCTATGAGAAACAGATTGCTGATTTGCACGCTCTCCTTCAGAAGAGCACGATTTCCTCTCCATCCTCTTCTACCTCACAAGGGTCTTCTTTTTAGGCTTCCTCCACCTCTTCAACATCTACATCAGATCTTGGAAAGGGTCATGCATTTCAGGCTTCCATTACATCTCCTTCACAAATTCCTTGGATATTGGATTCAGGTGCTTCTCACCATATGACATCTTCTCAAGGTTTCTTCTCCACTCTTGAAGCTTCTCCTATTCCTCACATTCTCATGGGGAATAACACTGCCTTACCATTCCGTTGGAAAGGTTTAGTTCACATCCAAGATGGTATATTCAATGATGTATTGTATGTTCCATCTTTGTCTGCTAACCTTCTCTCGATTTCTCAGATTACACGCAGTGGATCAGGGAAGACAGTTGAGTTCACTATTGATTCAGTCTTCATTCGAGATCGTGCTATAGGAGAATTTATTGCTATAGGGGCAGTTGATCCTTCCACTTGTCTCTACTCTTTCTCACACTTTGGTACACAATCTCCATTGTTGGAGCTCACTACTTCACTTTCGCAGGAGCATCGTGTGGTGCAGTCAGGACACTTGAACCTTTGTATTGTTCCTAAGATCCCTATTTTGACTACCACACCACAACCAGTTGAGGGCTTTTCCTCTCTACAAGATTCTCCTTCCACTCCATCTGATCTTCCAGCTTCTTTTATTGAGACTCTAGGTACACTTGTTGCAGCTACTTCAATGGACATTCATGACAATGTCATCACACTTGCCTTGGGGATTCCTGTTTCGGTTCCTCATACATTCTCTTCTAGACATCAGCTAGGCTTTCCAATTGCTCCTCTCACACAGGGATTTCCTTGTTTCGTGCCTTTGTTCCTTCCGAATTGGAGTTTCATTGGTTCAATCATTTCTACAGGAGCTCCATCATTATGGGGGGGGGCTTGGTGTCTATTCTCATGGGGGGGCTGGTTGTACTTATGGTTTTGAGAGAATCTCTTGAAACATTTCTGGCGGAAGTTGTCCTTGGGGGGATTGGTTGAGGCCTTCCTTCCTTCACTTCATGTTTTTTTATTATGTTTTTTTTACCTCTTTTTTGGAGGAGGGTTTTTCCCACAGGGTTTTCCCTCTTTCTCCATTTTACAGAGGTTGCATTACACATGGGTACCTAACATGGCCTCGTTGCCGGGACCCATTATGCATTTCATCTTAGTTTTAGGAGCTTAAGGCATTCCCCTAAGTTTCACTTAAGGGGGGGTGTTAGAGTAAATAATTAATAATTATTTATTTATTCTATTACTTAAGCTTACTTAGGTTAATGCATATTTAGTATTTAATGCATGTAGTGGTTGTTGTTGACAACTCGGGAGTTTTCTCCTTTTTTAGCATATTCCACTTTTTGAGGATATGTGTTGAGTTGTCATTTTTGTCCTCTACCTCCTTCCAGCTTGTTCTACAAGCTTCCATGAGGCCTTTTTAAATGGTCTCTCTCTCATTGTAAATCAATCCATTCACATAGCAATCTCATTTTCCTATTGTGAAATATTTCCTCTTGCATTGTTTGCTTCATGCTCTTGCTCTTTCGGTTTCTCTTCAGAAAGCTATTTGCATGTAGGTGATCTTGGCGACTGCGGAGTTGGATTTCATCAACTCGTACAGATTCAACACATAGAGCAGACTGACATCAATACCCTCTTTTTCTATTACTGCCAATGAATAATTTTATGTCACCTAGCTAATCAAAAATACCAGATGAGAGAGAATGAGCCCAAAATTTAGGAAAGAAAATACCTATACAGAGTAAAAACAAACAAAAATAACCAGAGGTAGGAAAAACTAGAGGTGGGAAAAAAATCTAAGGAAGCATGCTATGAAGATTAATACCTAAGAATCGAGCAGGAAACAACATCGATCATCTAGACCTCAAGAAAAAATTATTTTTAATTGTTGTGCAATTCTCATTTTGTATAAAAATGGAATTAAAATGAGAATAGCACCAATTCCACCTATTTAGATGGAAGACTGAATCCAAGGTTTAGAGGTTAAATGGGCATACCAGATTCTCATTTTTTCTAATTCCAATTCTGATTATGCTGACCCAAATAGTGAACTAAAACTTTTTAGAATTTGAAATTCTAATTCCATTTCAAATTTGGCAACCAAATGGGTTGCTAGAGAATTATAGCAAGGTTTTAGCTTATGAGCTTCTCACATTAGTAAAATAACACCAGCAAACCACCTTGCTATTGGAAGAACTGAAATGAAAGATTATGATGATCTTGTGCCCCTTTCCAATATGACTCAATGTGTCTACAAGTTAAACCTCAAAACTTTGGGAGCCCTGCTATATCTGTCCATTCTCATCATTTAACAATTTGGTAAAAAACTATTATTAGAACTAATAGGAAATTAAAAATTGGAAAGATAAAACTCATCAAATAGTCCCCTAGATACCTTATCTAAAATCAGCTTCATATTGTGTTGTAACTTTGGCATAGGTGTTTGATCATCGATAGCTTTCATTTCAGCATTCAAGTTATCAAGATCGATTAACACCCTCACTTGTGGACCTCTCATGTCAAGCATTTTCTATACTATTTCACACCGTGTTCTTTCTTCTAAGCTAACAATTCTTTAGGTGCCTTTTCTTGTAAAACATTAATTTTGTTGAACAATTGTAAACTCTTAGAAAGTGTGTTTTTGTTTTAATGTATGTATGTATATATGTTTGTATATAGATGCATGCATGTATGCATGCATGTATGTATGTATGTATGTATTTATGTATGTATGTATGCAAAGAGATCTTTAGGATTGTGGATTATGAATTATAAATAAATAAAATTAAAAGAAAACAAGACATTAATCATTCCCCATTTGTTTTGATTGATTATGGAGAGCTACATGCGAAAGAGGGTGGAAAGCTCTGAATGAGGGTGGAGAGATCTAAATGTTGGTGGAGATTAGTGGAGATCGAGGATTTTATTTTTGTTCCCTAGTGATCATCGCATTTTGTTTCCATGTAGTGACCTTGTGATCTTTGTGCCCTTGCTCTACAATTTTCTTCAAGGGGAGAAGAGGTACCTATGTAAACGTTCATTTTTTTCCTTCTAAACATGTATATCTTGTTCATATATAATAGCTTTGGTTAGATTCAAGGTTAACTATTTATGATGATTGTATACATATGCCCATGTATGTATGTATATCAATTCACTATGTAAACTAACTTACATGCATACATACACACTTGCATAGTACTTGTGCTAAATTAGATTAAGCATTCATGTCTTGAATTCACACAAGAAATTATCCTTGCATTCAATTGAAACTATTCATACCAAACTAAGTATGCAAAAATCTGTACTTATATATTATATTATCTCTTGGTTATTGAATAAAGATCTCGTGCACAATATCATCCAAGTAATGATCAGATGTATTCACATTAATTCATAATAGGATCAAGAAGATGATCCATTTAGGTTATTTCATACATTTTTATTTAACATTTTGTTTAACATAATTAGTAATACTAGAATTATACAGCTACAACTAGTACTCTTGTTTATTTTATTTAATCATATATATTTAACACTATTATTTTTCTTAAAATTAGATAGTATATTTGTAATAGGCCATATGGAGGACTATGTAAAATAGAAGACCATATATAGGTCAGTAAATAATGCCTTTGTAATTCATGTCTATATTTGACCATATGCACGTTAGAGAACAAGGGTTGCATGCAACTCTAGTCCCTACCTACAGTGGGGTAGAAGGAAGGTTTTTATGGTTAGATTTGGGAAATTAAAGATGAAAATAATGTACAGTGGAAGGAAATGATAGACGGTATTATCTAGAAACAAAATTAGGAAATTTTAATCAATCATTGTTGATATCTCTGAATTTTTTTTGTAAAAAGTCGTAAACCTAAATTTTACTAACATAGAATGTGCTCCATGTCCAAAAAAAGTAAAGGGCTTTTATAGATGGTATATAGTTGCTCACTCAAGGGAAAATATTTTCTCTAGTAGTAGAAGGAAATTCTATAATTAGGGGTTTTTTCATGAAAAGTGAATGATACACATGAATTTGGCCTATGATCATTAGATATGAATCCATATAATTTGTCTGCAAAACAAAATCACTATAATTTTATTCAAATCTCATCTTAGGCCTTTATATTCAAAGCAAGTAGGGATTCTAAGTGAGTAGGGATATTATAATTTTGATAGTGCAGATATCAGTTGGTCTTCAAGAATGGCACACAAGCTAGAAGTATATCTCTATGGCTCCATTATAGTGTCATCTTACTAGTAAAGTAGTATTAATTCCTAATAGTCCATAAGTTTGAATATCTCTTATGGTATGAGCTTTTTTTATAAGTGTAATTTATTATTTGGATAAATCTTTGGAACTACTATGTAGTTTGATAGAATAATAGTGATGGACAAAGTGTGGTAATTAAAAGGTTAGATTTGGATTACTCAATTACTCAATTTTTTGAGGTCATCTCTGACATAATTCTGATTATGTATAAGAGGATTATAGATTTTTTCATTATTTTCAATATATATGTTTATTCAAAATATGTACTCTTTCTTTTTATTAGCACATTCTTTGTCAACAATTTACCTTTTGACTATTGTTAGGACCTAAGCTTCAAAATCAATGTAAGTTAATTTGCATGGTAGTAGAATTTCTTAAATTTATCAACATAGTGCTAAGAGGAATCCAAAAAAATTACATTTCAATTCACCATTGGGGACATAACCATATTTTATTCCTTAATTTTAGATGTAGTAATGAGGGTTTTAGCTCACATCATGGGAGAGAATTTGAGTTGTGAACATAAAATGGGGAACATCTAAGCTAGAAAAAATTTATAATCTTCTATAAGTCTCTCTCCTCTAAATACCCAATACACAAAGCCATTATCTTCATGAGTATACTCATGCTCCTCAAATGAATTCAATCAAAACAATTCATACCAAACTAAGTATGCAGAAATCTATACTTATATATTATATAATCTCTTGGTGATTGAGTAAAGATCAAATATAGTTTTCCAAGTGATAAAATTGCATATGCTGATGTATGTATGTATGTATCTTTGCATCTCTGCATTTTGTTGTTGTGCCCTTGTGATCTCTAGATCTCATTGTCATACCCTTGTGATCTTTATATATGTATGCATGTATGTATGTGTGTATATATACATATGTATATGTGTAAATATGTATATATACATACGTACACACATATGTGTTTGTTTATGTATGTATATATGTAAATAAATATAGATCTCTATGTTTATATACATACATACATACATACATTGATGCACACATATGTGTGTATGCATGTATATAGACACATTTATATACATAAAGAGAAGTTTCACTAATGACCTACTAGGGGAAATATAAAGAGATACATGTTTAGAAGGAAAAGAAAAGAAAATTTACATAGTTACCTCTTCTCCCCTTGAAGAAAATCATAGAGAAAGCACACATATATCACAAAGACATGACAAAAAAATGTAGAGATCAAAAGAGAATGACAATGAAATGAAGTGATCACAAGGTCACAACAATTAAATCCTAGATCTCTGCTAATCTCCACCAAGGGCATGATGACAAAGATCATAAGGGCATGGCAATTAAATGTAGCAATCACAAGGGGACAACAAGGAAATATCCACCAACACTCAGAGCTCAAAGCTCTCTACCAATGTTCAGAGCTCTCCACCCTTGTTTGGAGCTCTCTACCCTCTTTTGTGTGTAGCTCTCCACAATAAAAAAAGGTGGGGGGGGGGGGGGGGGGGGGGAATGATGTATGTCATGTTTTTTTTTTTTGCTTATATCTAAAATCAATTTCACATTGTCTTGTAACTCTGGCATAGGTATTTGATACTCAATAGTTTTCATTTCAGCATTCAAGTTTTCAATATTTCTCTTCATTATATGTCTAGTTTGTCAATGATTTCATCTAGTTCACTTATAGTGCATCTCAACTAGCTATGCCAATGATGAAATCACCCATCTATCTTCTAATTATGCAAGCACATTTTGTTTTGTAGAGTCTAGATAGATACTAAGGGTTCCAAAGCCATAAATCTTAAGACCATCATGTGTCCATCCCACTTTGGGGGAAAAATTTGATGTCATTTTCTTATGCATATATTTTAATCACTTCCTTCAAACTCAAATGAGGTGCACCCATGGAAATATTTAGGTGAATCCCACTACCCATGGAAGTCAAGGCTTGTTGTTGAGCATATGTTGCTACTACTTGTTGTTGCTGAAGTGCTTCAAATTGGCACTACTTTGTCACCCCAAGATAGCTTACATTATCTCTAGCCCTAGGTTGTTCCACAGTCGTACCCTTTATTAATTTATCATTTTAAGTGCTAAATTTAGCTAACTTCTTATACTCTCATTAACAAGAAGCTTAGGGAGAAATAGTCCTTTTCACCCTAAAAACCACTTTCTTACTTCAGTAAAATCAAGTCTTGAACAAAGCCAATGATACAAAACCTATTGCCACTTTGGAAAAAATGTTGTCTCCAATGTTACAACTATATGATAAATGGGAATGTAGCACATGCCTGAGCCATAACCCAGTTAAATTGATCTAGTTTGTAATTAGCTACATTGATTAAAAATTCCTATAGAATTGTCATTAGATTAGGTATGATAAAATGAACAATCAATTGTTCCCAGCTAGTAGGATAAATACAATTTTTGAAGGTGATAAAATTGCATGTATGTAGATGCTTCACTTGCATGCTAGGCAAGAAGTGCATTCCCCAATTTATAAAAAATGGTTGGCTATAGAGGCTCCATATGCTGGCCAAAAAATAGAAGCCAAGGATGTCTCTAAAAAATGTAACATAGGTTTAGGGTCCCTTGGCTCCCAAGAATTTGTAGCATAGGTTTAGGGTAGTAACTCCTTACACTCAACTCTTCCCTAAAGTTATTCTCACATGACATTTCCTCTAAACCATGCAAAAGATGCTGAAGTGGTTCCCAAACTTGAAACGCTCTTATAAGCAATGGAAAAGCAAACGTAGATCCAATACATGACAAATTGCACAACTTGTAGTCTTTATATACACAAAGAAATCTTTTTTAAGGTGCTTATTACACATTAGCATAATAGAAAAATTGATCTAGCTGCATATATATTCCAAAATCCAAATAATAAAACAATAAAACTCACTCAACCCACACTAAGAGACTTAGATCAAGATCTTGCAAAAAAATAATGCACATTGAGAAAATAGGGCAAAGTTTGCAAGAAATTTTATAAAAACATATCATCGTAGATATTTTTAGAAAGAAACAACCCATCACCTAGTTAAATTGGTCTAGTTTCATATTAGATGGGTTGATTATAAATTCTTGTAGAACTATCATTAGATTATGTACAATAAAATGAATAATCTATTGTTCCCAGCAAGTAGGATCAAATACAGTTTTCCAAGGTGATAAAATTGCATATGTAGATGAATAACTTGATTTCTAGATATGAAGCACAATCCCTAACTTATAATAAATAGTTGGATATAAAGGCTCCATACATTGGCCCAATAATAGAAGCCAAGGATGCAACCATGCATGTATTGGTGTAATCTCCCTATGAGGATCTCAAGTATCTATTGATGCTATTAATTTGGGCATCACTATATTATCCAAAAAATTTATGAAGTACTGAATCTGGTAGTAACTTCTCCCATATCTCTAAAAAAATTAGCATAGGTTCATGGCCCCTTAGCTCCCATGAATTTGTAGCAGCTATTCTCACTACTGTTAGAAGAAAAATATGCTTATGTGTAAATTCCATAATCATGAGGCTCATTCCCCTATAGAAGCCTCTGCCATAGTGAGATTACCTCTAATCCATACAAAGGATTTTGAAGTGGTTCCCAACCATGAAATACTAGATTATTAGAAGTGGCAAAGAAAATGCAGATAGAAAACATATATTAATATTATTTATGTATATGTATGTATGTATGCATGTATGTATATACATATACATATGTATATGTATCTAGACACACACACACACACACACACGTGTGTGTGTGTGTGTGCCTATGTATGTATATATAAAGAGAGATCTAGGCACAACAAAAAAATTGATCTAGCTATATACAAATTCCAAAATCCAAATAATAAAATAATCAAACTCACTCAACCCATGCTAAGTGACTTACCTCATGATCCTATACAAAGATAATGTAGATTATGAAAAATCTATAGAGTTCACAAGAAATGTTATATAAACATATCATATTAGGAACAATTAGTTGTTCCCAAATAGAAGGATCAAATACAATTTTCCATGGTAATAAAATTGCATATGCAGATATATGTATGTAAGTATGTTTATATGTATATGTATATGAATGTATGTATATATATCTATATGTATATACATATACACACACACACACACATTTATGTGTATCTATGTATGCATATATGTACATATATAGAGAGATCTTGTGGATTTTTGAGATCAGTGGAGATCTATGATTTCATTGTCATGCCCTTGTGATATCTATATATGTATGTATATATACATATGTATATGTATATATATATATATTCATATATATACACACACACATATGTGGTGTCTATGTATGTATGTATATAAAGGGAGAGATCTTGGGACAACAAAATAACAATAAAACTCACTAAATAGGTAGCATGGCCCCAGATGTGATGGCAATGCATATTGGTAAGTAGATTCCTCTTTTCTCTCTCATTTCACATGTGTTTATTTCACTTGAACTATTATTTCTTAGGGAGTATTTTGTAATATTAGATACATTTTAGGTATGACATGATGAGGACATTCTTGGATGTACTAGTGTGATGAATTACTTGTGAGTAATGAAGATGGACTTCCCTTGAGAGTAGTAGGAGGCGATGAGGAAATTCTAGGTACTTTAAAGATTGATCCTTTCTTAAAGATTTTAGATTTTAATGGAGAATTTAGATGTTACAGGGGGTGGTGGGGAAAAATGAGCTTCCACCTTTATGTGGTTGGCCCTAATTAGTAGAAAATATTAAACTATTCACAAAACCAATTGAAGCTCAGGATTGACCTATGATTGAATGTAAACTAATTGTGTGAATCTCTTAGTTTCAAGAAATGTAAAAGGACACCATAGTTCAATGTGCAATCTCAATTCATATGCATGCAACATTAGGTGGAGTTGAAAAATGCAATAGGTTTTCATTTTTGTTAGGAGTTTTTAATTAGGTATTTTAAGTTATAGACCATCACAAATATTGTTCATGATGATATATAATTTTAAAAACTTAATAGACCTAGTAAATAAATGTAATCATGTTGCATTTTTTTGGCTCCACCTATTGTCCATGCATATATAATGTAGTTGTGCATTTTCAATTGTAAGTGGAAAAATCTTATTTTAGATGCGACAGAAAAATGACATCTAGCAAAAGATGGGGAAATGATGTCACTTTTCTAGGTCTGGAACCTTTTTTTGTACTTTAAAGATTGATCATTTCTTAAAGATTTTAGATGTCAATGGGGAATTTAGATGTTTTATTTATTTATTTATTTATTTTGGGGGAGGAGTGGGTCAAAATGAGCTTTCACCTTCACATGGTTGGCCTTGATTAGTATAGAATATTAAATTATTCTTGAAACTAAGTTAATCTCAACATTAACCTATGATTGCATAAAAACTAACTATGTGAATCTCTTGGTTTTTGAGAATACAACAGGACACCATAGTTCAATATGCAATCTCAATTCATATGCACATGACATTAGGTGGAGCTGAAAATATTCAACACATTTGCATTTTTGTTAGAGGTTTGCATACACCTATTAAATAAACATAAATGTAGTCAATTTTTTTAGCTCTACCTATTGTCAATGCATATAGAATGAAATTGTTGGTCTCATATTGGTTTTGACAATTGAGTGTCAACACACTTAACAAATTTTCAAGATGATGCCAAATATAATATAGATGTCAAGCTATAGTATGTGCTAAGTCAGAGATTCAATAGGTGTTGAGTGAACTTCAGGTAGCAAGCGAAGTTCATGTGTCAAGTGATAAAGTGATGTCGAGTCACTATAGGTGCCGAGAAAAGTATAGATGCCAAGTGAAACAAAATTACTATAGGATTCAAGTGAAATAGAATTACTATAGGAGCTGAGTGAGATAGAATTCCTATATGTGTTGAGCATCAGCAACTAGTAAGTGTCAAGTAACAAAAAATCAACATATGAATTTGTGCCTTCACAAACTCAAATGTAAATTTTTTTTAAGACAAATTAAGATGGATCTTGAAGGATCTTGAAGATAAGATTGAATCTTTTGCATTACCTATTTAATTATCATGTAGCCAATCAAAAAAATGGAGAAGGCATGCAACCAATAGGAAAAGTGAATGAATTGAGTAGGAAATGAAGAATGAATTTTGATCATAGATTCATACCTAACCCTAAGTCTTTGAATCCTTTAAAAGGAGGATGAAACCCCATTGTATGCACATGAGGGAGAGTGCACATGAAGAGTGTATGAGTGAATTATCGTGAAGTTTAGAGGGGTATAAAGACTTAGAAAGTAGAATAGTATTGTAGCATTTAGTTGATCAAAACAAAGTATCAAGATTTCGAAGAGTGACATATCAAATCAAGCAAGGATTAGAATAGATAGAGTAGAAAAAGGATATGGAATTAGAAATTGAAGATTGAAAGTCATTAGGTTAAGAGATTCTACTATACTTTCTAACCATTGTATTGTGAGAATGAAAATCCTATGTTAATAGGTTGGCTTAGTAGCTATATTGGTCTATCAGCCATATTGTAGATCCTTAATAGGATTGTAAATCTTTAATAGGGTAACATTCCAAGTGAATGTTTGTAAATATTTTAACCAGGTCACTTTTAACAGGGTGTAAAGTCTTTAACAAGACAAGTGTTTCACAGGGTAGACCATTGGAAGTGGTCAAACTTTGTAATCTTAAATAGTTACATATTGCTATAGTGATACTTTGTGGGTGTCATCCCCACCCCAGTTTTACGTTCTCATTTTGGAGGGTTTTTGGGTTACCAAATTTTTGTGTTATCTATTGTAAACACAAGTAGCATGATTAACCAAAATAGTTATAGCTATGCTTAAGGTAAAAAATACTACTAAAAAATATTGATAACATGCCAAGATTCACCAAATAGAAAAAGAATCTATTGGCAACACATTTCATGCTTATAGATGGATTAGATGCATTTGAATGAATCCTTTTAAAAGGTTAAAGATAGTTACTTCTAATTCATAACCCCCTCCCACACACACGACCACCCCCCCCGCCTCCCCCCCCCCCTTCCCTTAGAAGTAAATCTTCCTAATTGTAAATTCCAACAGTTGGTATTAGAGCCAACTTCTCACAAGAAGGAGCCTTATAGCTTGAATAAATGATTTGGAAATGGAAGTCTACAAACTTGGGAAGATCATAGGGAATTAGGCAATTGATATACAACTTGCTCTGCATACTTTGGAAGAAGCCAAGGAGGAACTGAGAAAATCCTTAAAGAGAAGAAGAGACATTGCCATAGTTAAGAATGATACACAATACAAGGAGATTGACACCACAAAATTGTTTGCAAATGGAGATTCTAAAGAGTTTGATGAAGCAATAGCAGATCTAATGGAGAAGAATAGAGCTCAAGTAGAAGAAATTAGAACACTCAAGATTGAACAAGAATCACAAGCCATGATGCTCTGTGAAGTGATTGAATAGAAGAAAAGAGTTATTGAAGATAAGGCCATGCTAGAAGAAGACAAGAGAAATCTTGTGAACATACTGGAAGAAAAGTCAATTGAACTTGCAAGAATTTAAAACATGTAGCTAGACACCCTAAGCCAGATGATGAATGCACATCATGAACTAAATGTCAAAGACATTGAGATCTCTACACTGAAGATGCCAAATGAACAATTGCAAAATGACCTGAAAAGAGAGAAGGAGATTGCATAAAATTTTAACAAACCCAATGAGGCCATCAAGTACTTTGAGCAACTACTAAAATCACCAAGGGCTAGGAATGATACTTCAGGACTAGGATACACCATCACTGAACAAGGAGAGTCATCCAAGAATACAAAAGAAAGAAGTAACAAAGGTAGAAACACTAAACCTACTTGGCATTTATGTGGTAAAAAAGGACATACCTCTAATGTATCTAGGAACAAGAATCCTCATCAACATGACCAACTTAAGAATGTGAGCCACTATCATAAGTGCAACAAGCAAGGATATCAAGCACATAACTACAGAACTAGGACTATCATAACACCAAGATTTGAAGGTCACTACTACAATTGCAAGAAGTATGGACATAGATCTTTTGAGTGCAAATCAAAGCCTATGTGGACACCTAATTAGCCAGTAAGAGGGAATAACCATGGACATGTTGGGTGGTCATTTTACATGAGGTCAATGGTAGGAATCAACTACAAGGTTCAATATCTATCTTGCGATGTACCAAAATTTGCTCAATTGAAGATAAATGTGATTGTTCACAAGGAGGCCTTTTTTGGTTCTAATATGATCTCAAAATGAAGTAAATTTTTTTTCTATCTTAGAATAACACACAAAAGAATAATATTTTTGTATTTTCTAGTTTTTCAATGAATGCAATCTAACAGTGCAACTAAAATGAGTTCCTATTCTAACAAGGGGTTAGCAAAGAAAATAATGAGACTGAAAGAAAATAACATGAAATTTAAATAACTTGAAATTGAAATCCTAAATAGACATAAGCTATAGAAAATAACATGCTACAGATTAAAATTTTGAAGAAATTAGTAGGAAACCAATGAAAATAGGAGTGGTGCTTCCTAGAATCCACTGATGCAAATTGTCAGTGAGAAACTTTAACAATCATATGATATTTCACCTTTCATCAAATCAAAAGGCCACGAAAACTGTGCTCATGTGAGACAAAAGGCTATGCAGACACAATTTGATGATCTCTTCTCAAGATTGTTATGTCAGCGAAATTTGTAAATCTATAGAAAATACCAGAGCTAAAAGATCGCACGATAAAAAACAATGCAATAAACCTTTGGCTCAATCACAATTCCATGAATAAAATCCACAAAAATATGACACATTCAAGAAAGAATGACTGCACTCCAAATGCAAGCACCAAAATCATAATTTTATTGCATAATAATGACAACCCTTGTTATATTTTACAATGGGTATTTATAAGAAATCATCTCCTCAATTTGTGTTGAGAGTGAGAGATATCTTCATGCAATAAAATGCTTTTAAAACATTAAAAAAAATATATATATATATAGATTAACAATTAATCTGGTGCTTAGAGGGACTCCATCCATATTTTATTCATTAATTGGATGCATGAGCCCTTTACATGTCAAAAACAAAGAAAGCATGAGAGAGAAAGTAAGAGGAAGCCATTAGTCAAAGTGGAAGTGCATGGAGATGCCAAAAATAGAAGCTAGTCCTTCACTAGGCACATGTCAAAGTTAAACTATCGTCAGAATGCATTCTTGATGCATGGAAGGTGCTATTTTTGGAATTGGCAGTTAAATGTCAGAGCACTTCTAAATTGCAGAGCTATGGACTTGCATACGTGCAGACTTGTGGAGCTGCATGAAAATGTAGAGCTATAGCCCTATGGAGCTATGGACCTATAGACCTTGATAGGATTAAAATCTCAAAATTTTACTTAGTGTCATAATTGAAATTCTAGCATTTGGTTTTTGTTCTTCATCCCAAAGCTATGTTTGGATGTTTGCCCTTGAATTTCTCTATCATCTTGGTAATTTAAGTTGCATTTGGAAGATCTAAAGCCTTATTTTTATCCTTTACCTTCTTTCTATAGTTATCCACCTCAATTTGAATCTCTACAAAGTCTCTAAGTTTGGTGTCCAACTCTAACAGTGCTTCTTTTGTTACGAAGGCTTGCCTGATATCTTCATCATTTGATGCTTCTTCAAATGTCTTCTTGAAATTCTTCACTACTACCTCAACTGAAAATAGCTTCTCTCATTCTTCATCTTCAAAAATGTCCAAGCATGCATCACTGTTCAACTTTTCTGCTTCCAAAATTGTCTCTCATGCTTGGTCCTTGAGCTGATGGATCTCTTCATGTAATGTTTCCATTACTTTATTGCCATTGATGATCTTCTCTATGCAATCATCAATCAAGTCTAGCTCTTCTTTGGTATATACATCAATCAAAGTGTGATACCTTTACCCTTTTATGGCTTGTAGAGCCTACAAATCCTTTCTCCATACCTGTACCTCATCCATGATACTGAAATCCTACCTCAAAATTGCCATGATCTTATCCATGTTCTCCTGCATAGCATGCAGTAACTTCAAATTTCCTGTGATTGTGGTAACACCTCTATCTTCAAGGCTTTCTAGCCATTCTTGACAAGCTTTCAAAAATGGATTGAATCATACACCCTCTTCTTCTCTAAGAATGGTATTTAGAGTCTCCTTGGGGTGCTCAAGATCAAGAGGACTAACAACTTCAGCTAGATATCCCTTTAGGATCTCAACTTGCCTTCAAAGAGTTAAGAGTTCAATCTCATCTTGCTCCATATGCTTGAGAACCTCTTTGACTCCCATAGTCATCATCTATCAGGCTGAATCTTGTGTAGGCTTTCCCAACATAACATCCTTCACTTAATAATCCTCTAGACTAATAGCTTCTAGATTTGTTCCTTTAGGAGGGAGAGCCACTTGTGCAAATAAATCTTGGTTGTGTATGGTAGTGACAAATGCAAATGGCAATGCATCATGTAATGGAGACTTAGGTTTGTTCAAGATCTCTACAATATCAAAAATATCATCCTTTAAAGCAAGGAACTAAGGCTTAGCACTCCTCATTATCTCCTTTTGGCTAGATATCCCTTTAGGATCTCAACTTGCCTTCAAAGAGTTTAGAGTTCAATCTCATCCTACTCCATAGTGGGAGTACTTTCCAATTATATGTCTAATCTAGGAAGAGCACATTGGGATGCAATAAAAAGAGTTTTTAGATACTTGTGGGGTACCTTAGAGTACTCTATATGTTTTCATGGAATAGGAAAAGAACATTCCCTAGATATTTGAGGCTATGTGGATTCAAACTGGGCTGGTGATGTTGATAGTAGAAGATCCACCAGTGCATATGTGTTTAGATTATTTAGTGGTGCAATTAGTTGGATGAGCAAGCACCAAGCTATGGTCACTTTTTCCACTATAGAGGCAGAGTATATGGAAGCTACTCATGCCTGCAAAGAAGCTACCTAGCTAAAGAGACTGTGTTCAGACATTGAATTCAAATAGGGCATAGTGACAATTTATAGTGATAGGAAGAGTTTAATCTACATAGAAAAGAACCTAAAATTTCATGCTAGGACCAAGCATATTGATGTACAATATCATTTTGTGAGAGATATGGTTAAGGATGGCAAGGTGAAGCTGGAAAAGGTGGAGAATTTGGTGAATTTTGCTAATGCATTAACTAAGCCTATGGGCATAGAGAAGTTTAGATGGTGTTTGGAGTGTATGGGCCTCTTGGCCCCAATCAATTAAGTCCATGACAATATGGATCCCCTGACTCTTGCAAGGTGTTCAACAAGTGGGAGAATGTTGAGAATTATGTCTACAACCTTGCAAGCTCTTTTTCTAGTAAACTCTAGAAAATTGTAGCCAAAAAAACTCTAGAATTGTTTTAGAAAATTCTAGATTTTGTTTGTGGTAGTCTTCACATGTTTATGAGTTAGAAAAATGTGTATGATTTGTTAAACATGTGTCTGGTCTCTAGAACAATGTAGAAGGGCTATTTTTGGAGTCAAAATTATAGACAAAAATGGTATTCTTGGAGTTACAAATGATAAGTGGGTAACATGTGGCATGGTTGTTTTGCCCATGGTTTTACAAAACTACAAATGGTTTCCAAGTGGAAAATAGCTATAAAAGGAGGGCTTGGGGAGATGTTTGAACTATCAAGTTCTATTTGCAAGATTGGTGCTAGAAGGAGTTTCTCTGAGTCCAATACTAAGTTCAAGTTTTGATGATGTGCTCTTATAAGAACTTGCATTGCAAGTGTATTGTAATCTTCCAGATTTGAGAATACATTGTGTGGGTTTTGGAGGGTGGGGTTTTTCTCTTGGAAGGATTTCCCCATGGTAATCATTGTGTTATGAGTTCTTTTTTATTTTTACTATGTTATTATGAATTTCTTGAGATCTCTACAATAGTTAGTTGAATTTTCATAATCATCCTCTCAAAGATTAGTATATGAAGCGATTTCATGTACCTTAGCTTCCTTACACCAGCCATTGGATAAAATATAAAATAATGATTTGATTAAATGCTTTCATGTTCTCCACTTATACACTATGTATATAAAATGTTTGATGGAGTGAAATATTGAAAAATAATCTTTAAAATGTGATGGTTGATTAATATAGTTGACTTGAGAAGGTTAGGGAGAGTTAGATTATAGTAATCCATTAGATAGAATTCCATGTTATTTATTTTAGTCTTCTCAACAACTATTTTATTAGATGGAATATATGCAATTTTTATAAATAAAGACTTTGTCATAGCATCTAAGCCCAAATCAAAATATAACAGCTTAGATGCTGATTTAAATATATGTAGTGTGAGTAATGAAGATTCTCACATGGACTATGAAAAAAGGGGTAGAGTCAAGCAGTTGCTGGATTCCACAAAAAGATATATTATTTTTCTCTAATAAACTAAATAATTAGAGCAAGTGTTTGATAAGACATTGGCTAAATGGTCTAATTGGCTTTCAATTCGTGTAGTGGGGTATGGGGTCCCTCGAGGCTTACCCATTTTATGGAAATCTAAACATATTTTTGGTCATGCTAAATAGATTTTTTTAATACTCTTGTTTTTTTTTCAGTTTCCTACTCTTGGTTTTTAAGAAATTGCTAAGAGATTGGATAGGTTCTTGTTTTCACAATCTTGGAAGTTATTGAGTTATAATTTTAAATAAGAAATTCTACATTTTTCTAAATGAAATTATTTTCCAATTTAGTTATTGGTATCAAAGAATTATCTACCACAAGGTCCTAATCAAGATGGTTCTTTCAAGTTTAAATGTATGTTGTTCAGGCATCTAGATTTCAGCATGCTTCTAAAACAATGGTGGGTAAATGCTCTAAGCTATCAGGATCCTAAGATGCTTCAGTTTGCTAAAAAAATTCTTCATAAAAAAATGATGATCAAAGAGTGGAATGATAAGGTTTTAAAAAATGTGTTCAAATAGAAATAATGTCTCAAAAAAACTTGAGAAAGTAAATTTGGTGATCATTCAAATTGACCTTAAACTAGATTCATACCATGAACAAAAATCCTTAAAAGAAGAATGGGAGGAACTTTGCATGAGGGAGGATTTTTATTGGAGACAAAACTCTTGTGAACTATGGTTAAAATATGGGGATGAGAATACAAAATCCTTTCACGAATTTGGAAGAGTTAAAAGGTCTATCAATTCACAAATCTCTTGGCCCCTCCTTATTTGGCTTCCATTGATAACAATTTAATTAATAATTTTATTAGCTGCATTCATCTTCTTATTACAAAAGCTCATCACATGATGTTGCTTGCCTATTTTTCATTGGAAGAAATTTAAAATGTGGTATCCTCATTACCACTTGACAAAGCCTTGGGCCCAAATGGATTTACAACTCTTTTCTATAAAAAATGTTGAGATTTTATTAATTCTAATTTATTAGTAGTGGTAGAAAAGTCAAGAATGAATCCCAAAATGATCAAGTGCTTCAATTCAACTAACATTTCTATTATTCCAAAAGTTAAGTAGCCAAACACTTATGCTAATTTTAGGCCTATCTCTATATGCAACATAATTTACAGATTGATTACAAAGCTATATACATGAGGCTGTAACAACTTATTTGTCATATCATTTCTTTATATCAAACTTGACATGATGAAGGTTTAGATAGGTAAGATGGTTCTTCCTCTTTAAATTTATTTTCAACTTTGGTTTTTCGAATAAGTAGTGCAGATGGATCAAAGGGTGGTATTTTAGGTGCTTGGTTTTCAGTTATTATTAATGGAGAGTCAATTGGTTTTTTCCACTCTTTTCAAGGGGTTTGTTAGGGTGACCCACTATCCTTAGTTTTATTTATTCATATGGCTGATGCTTTGAAAAAATTCATCAATAGATCTTCACAAATAAGCTTATGGCAAGGAATTTTGATTCCTGACGCGTCTATCACAGTTACACATTCCCTGTTTGCTGATGGTACTCTTCTATTTGGTAAGTCAAATTTGAAGGAAGCTACTCATATTAAGTATGCCTTGTACTTACATTTAGAAGATTATTGTCAAAGAATCAATGCCAACAAATCAAAATCTTTCATTTTCAACACTAATGATACAATAGCTTAGAGGATTTCTTCAACTTTAGGTTTCCCCATGGATCAACTTTAGGCATTCCCTTCTTTTTTGGAACCAATAGAACAACTTTTTAGCTCCCTATCATTGACAAAATAAGGGCTAGGATCTTAGACTAGAAAGATAGATGGTTATCTTTGTCAAGCTACATTTTACTAGTTAAAGCTGTCCTAATAGCTATCCCAAACTATTACCTATCAATTCTTAATGCTCCCTCTTCTATAGTTTCACAAATTTAGAAGATTATTAAAAAGAAGTTTCCCCTTGTTTCTTTACTTGAAATGACTAATGATAAGACATCTGGGGTGTAGGGTTACATGATATTGCTACTACAAACAAGGTGTTTTGGGGTAAGCTAGTGTGGCAAATGTATTTGTAATCTCATGCAAAATGGTGTTCAATCATGGAAGAAAAATACTTATGTTCTCCAAATCCTACAAGAATATTTACTTTGCTTAATCCTCCTTTGGCTTTAGCCATATAAAATTTCATGATGTCTTCAAAGGACATTGTTTGCAATTATGTTACTTGGGAAATCCATAATGGGGAGCAAGTAAAGTTGGATGAAGTGTGTCAAATTTTAAAAGATGAATGGGGCTCCTATTTTTGGGATCATTTTTTAGCAGTTGAAATTCATTCAAGAAGGGTACTTTGAAAAGAACTTCCAATGAATCTTCTTTGAAGGAGCTAAAATATAAAATGTTGATATTATTGATTCAACTTTTCATTGATATATTTGGATACAAACTGAATTGATACTAAAAAATTTCACATTGATATGTGAACAACTTTATATAATCTCATTTTTCCTTAGGAAAACTACTTACAGGAACAACTTCCAACAACTATATATTTAACTAATTTATTTATTTATACTAAATTTAGAAACTAACCTAATTAATGTAATAAATCTAACATTCCCCCTTATTATCATAATCCAAAAAATCTAATGTTCCCCCTTATTATAAACTAACCTAATTAATCTAATAAGTCCAACATTCCCCCCCTTATTACATTAATCCAATAAAAGTGAAAGCCTTCACCAATATTATTCCTCTAGAAAATTTCATGAAGCTCCTTCCCCAATCTTTGAAAGCAGATTTTCTCTTTGTAACTTCAGATTGCAAATCCTAATCTTGAAGTTGCCCTCATATCCCAACTTTAGAATACTGATGCAGGAGCATCCAGAGGTATAAGGGCAATCCTGTGTCACCCAAAAAAAAATGTACTTAGACTTAGCTTCTATTTCATGTCTTTACATTTTTGGATACCCATTTGGGTCAAATAAAGGTTCCAACTCTCATAGTTCAACTATCAGTGCGCTAGAAAATCCTAAAAAAATAGGAGCATGCAATTTGGCCATCATTTTGGTGACCTAGAAGGTGTAAATTAGCCAGATGAATGTAATTGTGATTTAGAGCATTCCAAAAAAAGAATCAGGTCAAAAGGCCCCACGGTTTGAAAGTTATTACAATTTTTTGGGTTTTGGAGACCTCCTAAGAATGCTTTGAAGTCAAGTTAGGGGCATTAAATGACCTTGAAAAGGGCCAAAAAATGGGGACGAGAAAAGCTTGTCCATAGGGCTATAGAGTGCTTTGAGAGCTTTTCAAAAATGTAAACAGTTCATCAATCAGAGCTATGGTTCAAAAGTTATGTCTCTCGAAAGTTCGGTTACCATTTCTGGATTCTTCTAGATTTGCACCAACTTCTAACACAGCTTCTGGAACCTTCTATTTGGTTGGTGGAAGCCTACTAGCACTTTCTAGAATGTAATCCTAATCCTTAAACCTTTAAGGTCTATTTAAGGAGATTTTTGGCATTGTAAAAGGCAGTTCGGAGTGGAGTTTGAGAGGAGGTATTGTAAGGAGAAATTATCTCCAGATTTATGCTATTGTAAGCCCTTAGGGCATGTTTTGAAGTGTATTTCCCTGTACTATTGTACTAGCTTATTTTCTCAGTTAATATAATTTCCCCTTTTCTGTTGTGTCCATTCTACTCTTGGGTTGTGTCCCCATCAAATACAAATCCTAAAGTTGTCCTCATAATAACATTGTTTCCACCTCCCTTACACAACGAGACATAATTCCTCTAAAATTTCACATCACCATGGAGTTTTCCTAATGCCTCCTCTAGTGTTGCACATGAGATGCCTTTCCTTCAAAAGTCCACATCTCCTCCAACTATATCTAATTCCTCCTCAAGTTCTGTAGAAACAATCACCACTAATATGTCATGGATGCCTTTCCTCTAAAAGATGACATCTCCTACAAGTGTCTCTAATTCCATTCTTCAAATCCCACCCCTTTGCAGTCCATAGAAGGACAATCACGTAGCTAAGATCCCTCTTTTCTTCAAGTACACAAATCTATCAAGTCCCCTATTATCTTCAGGGATGAGTTTGCCAAGCCCTGACTTTATAGGGACACAAATAGGTGCTTCTCATGCAATATTCATCTCTAAGTGAGAAGCTAGCTTGAGATGATAAAAATCCTCTAGCCTCCATTACCTCCAACCTCCTATTTACTTATTTTTTATTCTCTAATGCACAAATCTTGTATCAATTTTAGGTTGAATATCACAATCATCATTATTTGTATGTGTTGCAAAATCACAAAAGTGTGTGTCACCTTCAACTATAGAAAACACTATATTTTTCTTAACTTCCCATCAATAAGATCTTAGGCTCATTGAAAATAATTCATCTGTACACCTCCACTTTGCTAACAATAAAAACATTTTAGTTCTATTTTGCCATGAATACTAGATTTATTTCTAGAAAATAAAGGACCATGCTTAGCAAAATTATGACTCTAATGAGCTCTACTTCCTTCATCAATTAAAGAAGAAATTATAGTTTCTAGGCTAGGATTCATTTTAATCAAAGAAAAAATAATATGATCAAAGCTTGAAGGCATGCTACTAAGTAGGATTGCTTTGGCATCATCATCATCAACTTTAGACTTCACACCTATAAATTTATTAAGAAGTGAACGAAAAGTACATATCTATTGAACAATGTTATCACCTTCATTCATCTTCAACCTAAACAACTTTTGTTTTATGGACATTTTTGCAACAAAAGCCTGTGAACTAAACAAGATTTTAAATGTTGGAAGTGAATGTTGTTCTGAGAGGGGGGGGTGTGGGTGAATCAAAATAATAAGATTTTACCAATTTTAACTCTTTTATGTAGATTTAAAAGATCATGTATAACTTTCATATCAAAGTAAATAACCATGAACTGAAATAAAGCAACAGTAGGAAAAATCACAAATTACAAAAGATACACAAGATTTGTGTCGAGTAGGAAATCTTCAAAAATCATTATAGTTTCATCATAGGGAGAAAAACCACTCCAAATAACCTATAACTTTATGCAATAACTATTCCCTTTTACAACAATAACTTTAACTTCCTAAGCTACAACCCTTTCTCTCCTTTACAAAATTTTGTACGTCTTCAAATTACTTACCTACACAGTTTCATGCCATTTATACATACACTTATGAATATAAATAATCTTAAGATCTTTCCTTCAAAGTCTCAGTTATATATTCCTTATATAAGAAAACATGTCAATGTATTTCCACATAGTTTTATGTAACACATTCTCTTATATAAGAAAAATGTTAACCAATAACTCTGTTACAAAAACTATAATTGTTTGTACTTTGAATAGTTTAACCAATTTCATAAAAGAGCTGCATCATGATACACAATTTTGAAGCCAAAACAATCACTTCATGTTATTCATAATTCTAAAACTGAAAAAACTACCTTAAAGTGTTAAAAAATAGTTCTCTTTGATTCAAATTTAACAAAAAAAAAGTTGTTTTAACCAAAACCTTGAACCACTTAACTAACTATCAATAACAAGCAACAAGATTGAAAAAATATAAAATGATGTGAGAATTTTACACCCAGAGAAACTTCATCTTTCCTTTCAAGGAGAAGTAGTATATTTGACCCATAGAAAACTAAGAGAAACATACAGTTTCTTTCCTTTCACCATCAACTTGGAGGATCACAAGAAAAAAAAATTGGCTGAGTATTCATACATGTAAATTTCTTATGAACAGAACTTAAAATATTTTTTATGACATTCCTCTATGATGCATAGAAGATCTCTGTATATCTCTAAATCTTAGTAGGATACAACAAAGGATTGCATTAATAGAGATGTATAATGAATACAAAAATAAAGAGCTCAAATCTATACAAAGCTCCTGTCAAAACATCAAATATCAAGTTACCTTTGCCAAGAACTACAAGCATATTTCCAAAAATTGTGCATGCACTCATACCAATCAAAACCCTTGTTATGATTATTGGAAATACAATAGATTGTTTTTCCTCAATACCAAGAATTGATATCCTTAACCAAAAAAATTTTTATTTTGAGTCCACCACACAAAACCAACATGTGGCTCCATCAAGTCCAAGTGAAATAATCATAACTTCAAACCCAAAATCAAGGACTAATCAAGAGTTAAGATGAGACCAAGCATCTCAACTACATAGATTGTCATGTTAGTATTTTTAAATGCCACAAAAATTGCTTTAGAAATATCTTTGGGTAAAAGTACAAAGTTGTGTCACCTTTCAAGCTGACTTATCACAACAATTGAATTTGAGTATTTCTATCCAAAAATCTATTTTTTTTAAAACATATGATTTAGATAAATTCATTCTAGCTATGTTATGCATGGTCGCACACTTTTCCAATTGGAAATGTCTATTAAATACATGTTTTATACTAGTTTGTATCCAATTACTAAAGAAATAAAATTATTTTAGAAAATAGGTGTTACAATAACTCTTACTATTTTTTATGACATTTTTTTAATAATATGTAAAAACAATTTTATAGAGCTCGGAGTCAAGAATATTCTCATATAGAATTTATAGTGTTTTAATTATGTATAGTATACTATAATTAAAAATTTCCACAACCATGTATTTTAACACTCAAAAAGATGTCCGTTTTGAGAAAGAAAAAAATACTAGAGTCCTCTTCTAGAATGTGTAATTTTTCTCCTAGTTAGAATAGATTTGTTTTGAAAAATGTGGTGGGAGATGAAAACTATCAATTTTAGGTGAGTTAAGATTTCAATCTATACAAAAGAGAAAAGATAGGTCTAAAGCTGATTTTTATTTTTGATTGTTTTAGATATATATGTTATCTATAACATAGTATGAGATCAAAGGGAAATAAGTTTATTTCCATATAGTTTTGTGGTGGGAACTAGACCCCTATTTTTTAGCATTTTTTAGCTCCTAAAAAATTATCTATGAAAATTAGAAAAATGTATCAATTATTATTTCAAATAATTATTAAAAATTATAATCCTAAACTCCATCCATTTCTAAACATTTCATTAGTTTACTTCATTTCTAAATTCAAAATACTAATAACAATTTTATGTCATTGAAAGTGAATAGTTATACTTATGTTAGCCTTTTCCTTTACAAAAGGGTGACATAGGTTTGCACTTTTACCCCTCCATGAGCCATTTTAATGACATGTGCATCAAGGACAAATTGTAAACCCACAAACTCACCCTTTTTCCTTAAGGAAAAATTATTTGTTCAACTTCATGCATCATAGACACAACTATGGATACCACTCATGCATTAAACAAATTCTGAGTCATAGAAAGTAAAACAAATAATGGGCCATGAAGAACATTCAGATCTGTATACATATCTAATCATTTTCCTCTGAACATTGCCATACTGATTATCATACCTATCTAAAACTGATCTGTCTAAACCCGATCATCATACCTATCTAAACATTGCCATATACCTGTTTGTGATCAAATTTGCAGAGATACTTGTCTAAATTTGTATTGGATACCTATTATACTTGTTTATGATCAAATTTTCAAAGTAAAACTGCAAGAAATAAAGAAAAACTACTCCTCCATTTTGCATCAAGGACTAAAAGAAATAAAACACTACTTGGAAACATTGTCTAAGAATAGGAGTATGAACCTATTTCAAACTCCCCCAAAATAGGAAATTTAGTACAATAGTGATTGAGACAAAACTTCCAATCGAGTTCATACTTGTTCAAAAGAATCCTGAGGTAAGGTTTTCATGAAAATATTAGCAACTTGTGCTTGAGTAGGAGCATAAGGCAATTGAAACTCATTGTTAAAAACCATATCATGTATAAAATGTAATTTTATAGCAACATGTTTAGTACAAGAGTTCATTACTGGATTTTTACTTAGTTGGATGGCACTCATATTATCACACATGATAGTAATAGGCTTTGGAACTTGAATACCTAGATCAGATAGCTGGTAATTCATCCAAATTAATTGAGTGAAACATGTAGTAGTAGCAATGTATTCAGATTCACAAGTGGATAAGGTAACACACCCCTATTTTTTTACTATGCCAAGCAACCAAATGATCACCAAGGAAAAATACAACACCACTAGTGCATTTCCTATCTTTAAAGGCACCCTAATCTATATTTGTATAACAAATAAGTGTAAAATCATCATTGTGTGGATACCATAAACAAAGTCAAGAGTACCTTGAACGTACTTTAGAATTTGATTTACTACATCAAGATTGGACTATTTAGGATCATATTGAAATTGAGAAGCCATGTACAAACCACTTGTATTATATAAGGTCTAGATATTGTGAGATATAACAAGATGTCGATCATGGACCTGCATGAAGTTTGATTTATTGACATTGAATCATCATCTTCGACTAAATTTCAACATGTTTTTGATAAGAAAAATAGGCTTGATAGGGATCTTAAAACCCAAAAGATGTTACATATCAGAGGGCTATAAATAGAACACCAAAAGCCCAAAAACAAAACTATGGCCAACAGAAAGGCCAATTCAAAAGATAAGCAAAAAGCCAAACAAAAAAATCTACAAAAACCAACAAAGCTAAGAGACAAAAATTGATAATCTTTTATTTAATCCTCTACCTTCCTTTCAAGGTCCTACATAGTTTCCACCACTTCATAGGCTTTTTGAAACTCCTCAGCCATTTGCTCCTAGTTCTTTAAGCAGGTCTGGTCTAGCTAGCTATGGGTTATGTTTGTGATGGTTTCCTCATGCATCCTATCTTTAGCTTTGTTTTTTCCTTCATTGTCCTCCAAAAACCCCCTGGCTTTTAGCTTTCTAGAAATATTAATAATGTTTTCATTAAGACAATTCATAATAGCGATCATCTGGTTAGCCATGTTATGGTTGTAAGTCTCCAAAATTTTCATACTTTTTTCAACCAACCTGATACCATCCCCCTAATCTGTTGAATTGCCTTTCTCAAATTTCTTCCCCTAGCTTTCCAACTATCCCATTATTTCTTTTACCTCTTGCAATTCATGAAACAACCATTTAATTGATATGAAATTGTTTATCATGTTATTTCTTACATTGTCAGGTAGGTTCATTCCCACTTCCCTAGCATTGTCAGTGATGGCCACCAGTGCTGGATCAATAACTTCCTCCATCTAGATATTTCCCTCTTTTTCTTCAAGGATTTGGGGATTCATGACTTCTCTCACAATCTCCATCTTTGAAGTTCTAACATTGAAAATTTTCCAAGCCATAAGCCTATCTTTTATAACCACCTCACCACTTCATTCCTCTATTTCTCCTTTTTATGCTCCTATGGGGAACTTGGAGAGGGAGGGGGCACTAAAATCTCCAAACTAGAATCAATTTCCCCCTCTAAAGGTGTGTCCTCCTCTTTCATCCTCCCCTACTCCTTCCTAGGGTTATCAACTAGCTCCTCTCCATCTTCATCTTCCTCACCTTTATTCTCCTCATCTATATCCATGTCTTCACCTTCCTCATTATACTCTTCTTCCTCCTGACCAATAGTTTTGGGCCCAAGGCCCCTGGGACTTTTCCTACATGGAACTTTAGTTGAAGTAGGCATTTCCTTATCTTTTCCCCTTTCCTTCTTTCCAAACAAGATATAATCTTTATCCTCCTCTGAGCTTATACTCTGAACATCTTCCATATCTAAGAAGTTAGAGCTCCCTATCTCCTAAAAAGTAGCCACTACATGAGCTAGGGTTTTACTCCTAGATTGAGCCTTAAAATGCTCATAGATCAAGAGAAGTAAACCCTCATGCAAAGATGAGTTAGAAGTAGGTTTTTTCTAGTGCCTAGAAATGCTCTTGTGCATGGAAGAATACAAATAAAATGGAAAGGAACCTTAACCCCATAACAAAAATGATTAAGCAAAACAAAATGATGGGTTCTAACCCTATAAAATCTTGCATCCAGAGATATATACTCAATAATGGCCATCAACACATAACTCTAGAGCTTATTAATTGAGTCCATCTCATAGTAGGTCTCACATTTCACCAATTCCTTTTTCTCTTCTATGTTCTTGGTGAAATCCTTAACTACATTTGTAGACACCATTTTATCTCTATAGAACTTTGATCCCTCATCTAGAATTTTAGTAACATGGGTGATGACCTCCATAGTAATTTGATACAACACCCCATCCACTTTGACCCTACCATCCTTCCACAAATTTACCATAAGATTGGTTATTGCTGGGTCATATCCATGAAGCTTGGTGATATAATTTGCAATTCCACTCTTTTCAAGCTTCTCCCAAACTTTGGTTCTTTGCTTCCATTTGTTTGCCTCACCTACTAGTTCTTTCCTATTCCTTTCCCCACCATCTTTGTATATTGAATGTTTTCAATTCTTAAAAACACCATCTTCTATTTCCCTTCCTCAATCCACTATATACTCTATTCGAAACCACTTTATCTTTCACTACTTTGGTTTTTGATTCCATAAAAATGGTAAAGGAAATAGATGACCCATAAAGTGTGTCAATTTGACATGGAAAATGTCATATGCCTATTCCTTTCGTATTTATCATAATTACATTGGTTTGCACCCATTCTAGCATTAATTTCCATAACTAACTTAGGATTTCACCCATACCTCCCTAGATTCTCTCGATCAATTAGGTATATTGCATCTACTCAAATATTCTTGCCATTGTTCTATATCATCATCGTATCTTTCTTTATTGCTTCGGTTGAAAATTGATCAGGCACTAAATTAGCCTCCCTGTACTCATGGCTTACATAAATGCATTCAAATTTGCCAAGTGCTTTATAGATCTCTTAAATTATATTTGAAATTATCTAGGAGGGGTGAAGAACCCCTTTGATACATCTAATAATAGTATTTGAATCCCCCTTCAGCCATAATTTTTTGACTCCCACATCCAAGGCTAATTTAACAATGTGGAGAGAAGCACAAGCTTCAACATAATGATTTTTCTAAATTCCCAAGGGGAAGGAAAGGGCAACGACTCCTCCACCATGATAGTTTCTAATTATTTCTCCACATTCAAAAAGACTAGGATTACCTTTAGCTACTCCATTAAAGTTGGCTTTATGCCAACCCTCAGGTGGGAGTTTCCATTTCACCTCCTATTTTTTAGTTCTCTTGTCCTTTTCCTTTTCTTATTTCTACCTCCATCTTTAATATCTCCCACCTTTCTTATCTGGAAGTTTTCCTTCATATTTCTATTGATTTTGTCCACAAGCACATAAGCAAGTTCCTCCCTATCTCTAAAAATTTGAATATTTCTCTCCTTCCAAACTCCCCCAACAAAAGTGTGGCAAAGTCCAAGAGCTTATAGCATGCAAATTTGTGGCTTTATACATACTATCCCATTGATGAAAGAAATCCAAAACATTAACTGGCTTACACCAACTAACCCCGTATTTCTTAGTGAGCAAATCCCAAACCTTCATCGAGTATGGACAATGGATAAAAATATGATTAACTGACTCCAATTAATGCTTGCCAAGAATAAATCTATTTGGGATATACTAACCTTTCTTTGCCAAATTATCCAAAGTGAAAAATTTATCTTGTAACATTAGCCAAAAGAACATACTAATCTTAGGAGTAAGGCTAGGCAACCGAGCCTTAGCTCAAGGATGTTTCTCTTTCATGCTCCAAAGGATATCATACCCCAATGCAACTGAGTAACAACCACTAGGATTATCCTCCCACATTAATTCATCCCTCTTATTATTCAAGATCATTGAATTCAACATCACCATTATCGGCTTGAGATCATTCGAGATGAGAGACAGGTCTCTCTATCCCTGGTCTATTCTATAGTCTTTAACTTTCAATCCAAATTTCCTAATACAAATATTTGCCCAATTTTCATAGGTATAATTGTTAATGAGAGGACCCTCAAACAACTAGTTATCATGCTAGAAGAGAATGTCTTCACCATTTCCCACTTTCCACTTGGTCTTAGAATTAGCCAAGTCTCTTTCCTTAAGAATACCATTCCAAATGACCAAACTATTCAGGATGTCAAGATCATTGAGAAAAAACCTTAGAGAAGGCCTTCTAATATGCTTCTCCACTAAAATGTCTCTCCATTTCCCTGAACTATTGAAAATGTGCCAGATCTTCTTAGCTAGAAGAGCCTTTATAAGTAGGAGATAATTTCCACAGCAAGTCAAATTGTGATATTGCTATCAGGATTTAACTATGTGATTTTTGAATCAAACTCATTGAACCATATATTCATGAGTAGTGATTCAAAATGAATCCATCTCTCATGAGAATAAATTGAAGACTTAGCACTCACTGGATCTAGGTGATAATCATAGGGCTGAAGTACCAAGACTTTTTGGGAGGTCACCCATCCTAGTACTACTCTAGCCTGAGCGCACTTAACTACAAAGTTTCCTCCATGGTTAAGCCCAAAGCTTTCAAACCAATTTTCAAAGCCTTAATCAAGTGTTTTTCCTTATGAACCATTCATTAGAAAGCCCCTTATGCTCATCAATTGATAAGTAGGAGATAATTTCCATAGCAAGTCAAATTGTGATATTGCAATCAGGATTTAACTGTGGGATTTTTGAATCAAACTCATTGACCCATATATTCATGAGTAGTGATTCAACATGAATACATCTCTCATGAGAATAAATGGAACACTTAGCACTCATTATATCTAGGTGATGCTCACAGGGGTGAAGCACTAGGATGTCTCGGGAGGTCACCCATCCCAGTACTACTCTAGCCTGAGCACACTTGGAAGAGCCTTATTAAGATGTCTTAGTTTCCTAATTCCAAGACCTCCATAACTCTTGGGGAGGAAAACATTATCCCATGCCACAAGAGGGTATCTCTTTCCCAGTTCTAATTATTATGTTACTCAATTTCTTCCCAACCCTAAACATATTAGTCCCTTCCACCTCAATATTCCACCAAGAGAAGATCCTATCCAAAAGGTCTGGATGAGGTATCCACATCTTTTTAAACCCTTAAGAGATGCAATTGAGAGGGAAATGGGGGAATGATTAGACCCAACTCTAGGGAGAAGGGAAAGCTTACAAGAGAAAGAGTTCAACAAATTTGGAGAGATGAGAGCTCTACCCAAATGAACCTGGGTGCATTCCCTCCCTATTTTCCTATTGGACCATGTGTAAACTCCTCCTGAGAGATCAACATCCAGGAGAGCAAACTGTTAATGAAATTTGAAAGATCCAACTTGTTATCCAAATTTGGGGCCAGACCTCATAATTTTTCCTCATCAATAATAGGAGTATTGAAATCTCTCATTATAATACCTTTGTTAAGATTACTATTTTGAATAGTAGAGAAAATCTTAGTCCAATAATCCTTCCTCTCCCTCTTAGAATTAGGGGTATACACATTCAAAAGAAACAAAGAATCATTCCTATTCATATGGAATACTTTACATAATCGAGTATTACCTTCATTATACATAGGAGTGACTTTAAAATGTTTACTGTTAAAGAGAGTAAATAGGCCTCCTAACGTACCCTCAGAATTAGTGGCCTCACCAGTCATAGTGTTGCTAAAGGAAATCTTGCCCAGAAGTTCCTTCTTCATTTTTGTTTCTTGAATCAACATAAAATTAGGTCATTGATTTCTAATCATATTCCTAATTATCTCCTTTTTATGGGCCCCATTTAGCCCCCTTATATTCTAGGATATTATCTTCATTTATTTTTAATAGAGCAGTCCAATATGGTTCTTTGGCTCCCATCTGCCAAATTCCTTCTAGTCTCTTCTTGCATGACTTGGCTTGAACTCTTTCTGCCTACTAACTTTGGTTCAACTCCCACATCCACTTTTACATGGCTTCTAGTTTTTGCAAGTGACACAATGGAAGGATCCCTACTATTCTTCTTTCTAGCCTTTATCTCACTCCCCTTGTTTTCATAAAGACATTTCACTATTCTTAAAATCGTTCTAGGGGAAGCAATTTTGACCATATCCATAATCCTCTCTTCCAAATTACAAGAAGTAGAATGAGATTTCATAAGAGATGAGGGAGCCACCATGGTTCCTTGATGTCCTTGAGTTTCCCTCAAAACCTCCACTTCATCATTCAATCTTTGCTCCTCCCCCCACTCCACTAGAGAGGAAATCTTATTGATTTCCTATAGGGGTATCACACATTGGACCCTTTCCTCTTGAGATGATGATTTGATTATCTCCTTATTTAGCCCATTATCTCCCCTTGTTGACTTACTTACCACCTCATTAACCTAGGGAACAACTAGCTCAGAGGCCATCAATTCCATTTCTAGGATAGCCTCCTATGTGGTCTAAAAATTAGGCATTGCAAAAACTATTGCTTCAGCCTCCTTACCAAACTTGGATCCATTCTGGTATGGTTCATTCACTTCTTTAATAGGGATTTCCATAATCACCTCCCGATTCACAGAACAGTCCTTGACTTCCTTCCTTTTCCAAAACTTTTTCTCCTTTCAAGATATAGAAGTTTCTTTTTTCCTACTCTTTTCTGCTTTAGCCTTAGGGCATTGATTAGCCTTATGACCTGATTTCAAACAATGAAAGCATGAGAAAGGTACATTTTCATAATCTAGCTTCTAGACATGCATTCCAAGTTTAGAATGAAACCACAAACCTTTGGCATATCATCCCCCTCCCAAACTCCAATACAAATATGAGCATACATGAGTCTTCTTCTAGATGATGTTATCAAATATATGGAAAGAAGCTCACCAAAGGAGTTTTCCACTCACATAAACACATCCTCATTCCAAAAATCCAAAGGCAGTTTTGGAAGTCTAACACATACTAGAGCTTACACAAAGAATGAATCATTAAAATCTAGCTTTGAAGACCACTTCTAGAGGAAAAGAGTTGAGTCAAGTGACTTATAACCTAGGGTCCTTCATGCAAAATGTTTGATAGATCTTCACTGCAAGAAAATTCAAAAGACAAGAAACCTTTGGCCATCACAGTTACATTGACTTGCTGCTTAAGGTACATGTTTCCATAGGTGTATTGATTGGTTTACAATCAATCATATTTAATTTCTTCAACATTTCTTTATCATGTTATTCTTGAGAAAGAAATAGACCATGTTCAAGCTATGAGACTTGCAAACCAAGAAAGAATGTGAGCTCACCAAAAAGTTATATCTCAAATTTAGATTCCATGATGTTAGAGAGATGTTTTTCCAATTCATCATTAGTGGATCCAAAAATAATATCATCCACATAAATTTCAACATCTAAAATATCATCATTGATGACTTTAATGTATAAAGTGCTATTTGCACTTCCATGAGAGAAACCATTTGCAGTTAGATGTTTATCTAGCCTAGAATACCAAGCTCTAGGAGATTATTTGAGACCATATAGTACTTTTTTAAATTGATACACATAATCTGGTTTATTAGAAGATTCAAAACCTTCTGGCTATTCCATATAAACTTCCTCTTCAAGATAGCCATTTAAGAATGTTACTTTAAAGTCCATTTGATAAACAATGAACTTCTTATAACTAGCATATGTAAGAGAAATTCTGATAGATTCCATTCTCACAACTAGTACAAAAGTTTCACCGAAGTCAATTCCTTCCTGTTGAGCATAACCATTAGATACAAATCTGGCTTTATTTCTTACTGCTTTACCATCTTCATTCAATTTATTTTAAAACATCCATTTTGCACCTATGACATTCTTGTCATTAGGTCTAAGAACAAGTTTCCATTCTTTATTTTTCTCAATCTAATTTATTTCATCTTGCATAGCATTTAACTAGCAAGAAATTGTTAGTGCTTCAATTACTATTTTTGGTTCAAAATCTAATATCAGACAAAGATGTTCAACAATATTAGCATGCTCTTCTATTTTGTCTTTTCTTCTAGTTAGAATCCTTCCTTCTACATCTTCAATGAATTGAGACTCTGGATGTCTTTTAGCAATGATCCTTGATGGAGTTTTAGTCATTTTCTAACTAGTATTTGTTATTGTAGGAGTTGAACAACTTTCTTGTTCATTTTCATCTGTTGCATCGAAATTAGCATCATCAAGATATGATTTTTGATTTTTTAATAAGAAATATTTTTGAGATCATCATTATTGTTGTGTAAAAAAGAGCTTTCATCAAACACTACATTTATAGCTTCTACAATCTTATTCAATCTTTTATTATAGCATTAAAAAGATTTAATATGTGTAGAATACCAAGGAATTTTCCTTCATCAGATCTTGTATTAAAACTTTGCAAAGAATCATTGTCCTTTTTAATGAAACATTTATAGCCAAATATTTTAAAGTTTTCTACATTTGTTGCTTTTCCATTCCACAAATTATAAGGAGCATGAGCTATCCTTACTCTTATTTGAGCTCTATTTAAAATATGGACAACTGTATGAACAACTTCTTTCTAGTATTTGTTAGGTAATTTGGTTTTATTTAACATAGTTCTTGCCATTTCTTTAATAGTTCTATTCTTTCTTTCCACAATGCCATTTTGCTACAATGTACGGGTAGTTGAATATTACCTACTAATGCCACGTTTCTCACAATATTTAATGAATTCTTGAGAGATGAATTCATCAACTCTATCTAACCTCATATATTTTAATTTCAAATCAATTTCTCTTTCCACCATTTTTCTTAACACTTTAAAATGATCAAATGCTTCACATTTAATTTTCAAGAATGTTACACAAGTAAAAGCACAAACCTGTGTCACCCTTTTGTAAAGAATTTTAAGGCTAACAAAAGTATAACTATTTATCTTCAATGACATAAAACTAGTATTATTATTTAGATTTGGACAATGAATTAAACTAATGAAATGAGTAGAAATGGATGAATTTTACTATAATAATTTTTAAAAATTATTTGGAATAAGAATTGATATATTTTTCTATTTTAATAGATAATTTTTTGGTTGCTAAAAAATGCTAAAAATTAGGGGTTTAGTTCCCACCACAAAACTATATGAAAATGAACTTATTTTCATTTGAACTCAGACTATGTTATATATAACATATATAGCTAGAGCAATCAAAAATAAAAATCAACTTTAGACTTATATTTTCTCTTTTATAATGGTTAAAATTTCAACTCACATGAAATTGATAGGTTTCATCTACCACCACATTTTTCAAAACAAATCCATTATAACCAGAAGAAAAATCATTCATTCTGAAAGAGGACTCTCTCCTCTAGAACGTCATATAATTTTACATTTTTTTTGATATGATTTAATATTTTTTTATTTCTCAAAATCAACATATTTTTGAGTGTTAAAATATGTGCTTGTAGAATTTTTGAAGTACAATATATTATATCTAATTAAAACACTATAAATTCTATATGTGAATATTCTTGACTTTTAGCTCTATAAAATGGTGTTTATATGTCACTAAAAAAATCATAAAAAATAGTAAGAGTTATTGAAATGCTAGTTTTCTGAAATAATTTTATTTCTTTAGTAATTGGATTTAAACTAGTTTAAAACATGCATTCAGTAGACATTTCGAATTGGGAAAGTGTGGAACCATATATAACTTGGCTAGAATAAATTTATCTAGATCATATGTTTGAGAAAAAATGATTTTTGGATAGATATACTCAAATTTAGTCATTCTAATAAGTTACCCTGAAAGGTGACACAACTTTGTACTTTTACCCATGGTCCAAACCATTCTTGAATAATCATCTACAAATAGCACATGAAGTATTTTTCACCATTCAAGGATGGAGTTTTAGTCGGTCCACATAAATCAGTGTGGAGAAGTTCTAATGACTTGTTTGATAGATATTATTTAGTTTTGAAAGATACTCTTGTTTTTTTTCCTCTTACACATTCTTCACAAACTTTGTCTAGTTTACTAATTAGAGGTAATCCTTTGACCTTTTTATTCTTACTAATTCTAGCAATATTATCAAAGTTTAAAAGTCCTAGTTATTTATGCCATAATCAATCTTCTTCAACTTGACTTATTAAACAAATATTAATCAATGAATATTCATGGACTGTAGAATCAATCAAATTATAAAGATTTCCTCCTATCCTTAGACCACTAGCAATGATTCTATTTTTCTCGTTTTTGATTGAGCATGCTTGAGCATTGAAAGAAATTGAGTATCCACTATCACAAATTTGATTGATACTTAGAAGATTATGTTTTAAACCTCCTACATAATATACATCATGAATAGGTGTTTCTTTATTAAGTGTTATTGAACCCCAAACTATAATATATGCACTTGAATTATCTCCAAAATGGACAATTCCTCCTTCAAAATCCTTTAAAGTTTTGAATTTACTTTTCCAACCGGTCATGTGATGTGAGCAGCCACTGTCTAGAACCCAAGTTGTTGGTTTATGAGAAAATAGGGTCCTTTCAATAATTAATGACTTGTCAACCTTCTTAACAATAGGTTTCCATACCTATTTAGACTTTAGATTTAATTTGCATTGGTCAGAAAAATGACCATAATAGAAGCATTTGAAACACCTAATAATTTTCTTCAAAGCATAACCAGTACTACTCATGTTACATTGAAATGCTTTATGGTCAAAGATATTACAACTAAAACAATAACACTTAAAAAAATTTTGTACCCTCTATTTTGAAGCCTCATCTTCTTTTAAGTTTGAATCAGATTTATTAATTAGATTTTGCAAAGAAATTAGCTTATTGTCATTTTCATCAAGTGACAACTTTTGATTTTCAATTAACTTATTTGCTTCCTCTAAATCTACAAGAAGTTTCTTGTTATCTATTTCATGATTTGAGATTAATTCCTTTAATATCTTCTATTCTTGTAGGTATTGAAGAAGTTCTTCTTCAAGGTCAACTTCTTCATCTGAATCAAATGAAGATTTAGATAGGCTTGATTTTGATTTTGGAATATTGACTATTTCAGACATAAATAATCTTTCTTCTTCCTCATTTGGTTCACTTGAATCTTCATTTGAGTCTTCTTAAATGGAAAGAGACTTTTCTTTTTAAAGTTCTTGAATCTTTTATTTTGATTCCAAGGTTTTCTTTTGGAAAACTTTTCAATTTTCTCATCATTATCATCTTGATCAGCATAGGGAGATTTTGCAAAAAAATGTCATAATTGACCATAGCTATAGAATTTTGGTTTTCCTTGATATTTCTTTTTCATTTTCCTAACCAATAATGCTTCTAAGGCTTTTGTTAAATCTAAATCGCTCTCTTCTTCTTTTTAAGCCTTAAAGGTCATCTCTTTTGATGTAGAACTAGTTTGATTGCTAATTCTCATTTCATAGGTAGTTAAGATTCCTTGTAATTGATCATTTTAGAGAATTTTTTCTTCTCTTCCATGGTTGAGATTTTGGTTTCAAAATTTGATAGAATAGACCTTATGACTTTTGAAACTATGTCTCATTCTTTAATCACTTCTCCTAAACCTCGTCTAGCATTAATTTTTTCATCAACTCTCAAGAAATAGGCTACTATAGTTTCATCTTCATTCATTTTAATATTATCAAATTGAGTTTTGAGATTTATTAGTTTTGACTCTTTTACATTCTCATCTCCTTGACATATGGTCTCTAGTTAAACCCAAATGTCATTTGCAAACTAAGAATAGACTACTTTGGAAAACACATCTTTAGTAAGACCACATAGAAGAGAATATCTTGCCTTTTTGTCAAAATCTTAATTAAGTTTATCATTTGGATTAGCAGGTAATATTTTTGGAACAATATAACTTGTAACAACAACATCTCACATTCTAACATCTAAATAATGTATGAAGGCTTCTATCATAACCTTCTAGAAAACATAGTCATTTCCATCAAATAATGGAGTTTGATTAAGAGAAGAACCTTCAACTTGAGCCATTATACTTCCAAGAATCCCAAGAATAGTTCCTAAAGGCATACCAAGGTAGGAACCCCTATGCTGTAATACCACTTGTTGCAAGTGAATGTTGTTCTAAGAGGGGGGGTGAATTAGAACAATAAGATTTTACCAATTTTAACTCTTTTATGCAAATTTAAAAGATCATGTATAACTTTCATATCAAATTAAATAACCATGAACTAAAATAAAGAAACAATAGGAAAAATCACAACTCACAAAGGATACACAAGATTTGTACTAAGTGGGAAACCCTCAAAAATCCTTATGGTTTCATCATAGGGAGAAAAACCACTCCAAATAACCTACAACTTTATTGAGTAACAGTTCCCTTTTACAACAGCAACTTCAACTTCCTACGCTACAACCCTTTCTCTCCTTTACAAAATTGTGTACTTCTTAAAATTACATACATATAAAGTTGCATGCCATTTATGCATACACTTATGCATATAAATAATCTTAATATCTTTCATTCAAAGTGTCAATTATATATTCCTTACATAAGATAAATATGTCAATGTATTTCCACACAATTTTACATGACACATTCCCTTATATAAAAAAAAATGTTAAGAAATAACTCTATTACAATAACTATAACTATTCGTGCTTTGAACAGTTAAAAAAAATTCATAAAAGAACTGCATCATGATCTAGAGTTTTGAAGCCAAAATAATCACTTCATGCATTTCATAATTCTAAAACTAAAAAAACTGTCTTCAAATGTTAAGAAACAATTCTCTTTGATTTGAACTATTTCACTAACTATCAATAACCAGCAACAAGATTGACAAAATATAAAATGATATGAGAATTTTACACCAAGAAAAATTTCATCTTTCCTTTCAAGGAGAAGCAACATATCTGACCCATAGAAAACTGAGAGAAACATATATTTTCCTTCCTTTCACCATCAACCTGAAGGATTACAAGAAACAAAAATTGGTTGAGTATTCATACCTGAAGAACACCTTCATACCTATACATTTCTTATGACCAAAACTTAAAATATCTATGAAATTCCTCTATGATGTAGAGAAGATCTTCGTATTTCTTTCAAATCTTAGTAGAATAAACAAAGGATTCCATTAATAGAGAAGTATAATGAAATAAAAAATAAAGAACTCAAATCTGTACAAAGCTCTCCTCAAAAGATCAAATATCTAGTTACCTTTGCCAAGACCTACAACCATATTTCCAAAAACTATGCATACACTCATAGCAATCAAAGCCCTTGTTATGATTATTGGAAATACAACAAATTTTTATTGCTCAATACCAAGAGCCGATATCCTTAACCAAAAAATATATATTTTGAGTCCACCACACAAAACCAACTTGTGGCTCCATCAAGTCCAAGTGAAATAATTATAACTTCAAACCCAAAGTCATGGACTAATCAAGAGTTAGGAGGAGACTAATTGTTTCAACTACATAGATGGTCGTATCAGTATTTTTAAATGCCACAATAGTTGGCTTTATAAATATCTGCATGAGCCATTTTAATGACATGTGCATCAAGGACAAATTGTAAACCAATAGTCAAGCCCATCTCATATTTCTTTTGAAGTTTTTGACATATCAATATGGTGGATATATGCATTTGATAGACCAAGTCCAATCAATGCAAAGGCCTTATAATCTTTAGCTATCCACTTTTGTTATTTCATTTGCATCTTGAGGTTTCTAAACCTTAATTTGCCACGTGTCAAACTTAGGCCCTTCAAATTTGGGAATTGTAGATAATTTATCCATTGTTTAGAAAAAAATACTATAGAACAAATAATGTAATTGAAAAATTGAGTGATGCATGTAATCTAAAACTAATCCCGATTTTATTCTTGATTAAAAAAAATCACAACATATTCATGGATAATATAATATTATAATATTTGTATAATAAATCTCAAACCTCTCTTCAATAAATTCATAGTAGTTAGGGTCTGATTACCCAAAATCCATTAACAACACTGTTCTCTCCATCAATCAACCCACTCTGATACTAAATGAAAGAGATAAAATATAAAATTTTGATATTATCAATTCAGCTTTTCATTGATACATTCAAATACAAGTGAATTGATACTGAAAAACTTATGGGAATAACTTCCAGCAACTATATACTTCACTAATTTATTTATTTAAACTAAACCTAGAAAATAACCTAATTAATCTAATAAATCTAACATTCTGAGCCAATCAAATCTCCTATCCTTGAGGGACTCTTTTACTAAAATAATTGTTTTCCTCTCTAATAGGGTAGATATAATTAAATGGGCCCCATCTAAAGGAGGTAATTATTCAATCAAGGAAGGTTATTATGGTTTTGGACAAATGGATAATTCAATCAAGATGTGTAGAGCCTTTTCCTTTTATTGGAACTCTGCTATGTTGCCCTAGGCTGGATGTTTTGCTTGGATAGCTCTTAGAAAAAGTATCCTCATTGGTGAACAACTACTCAAACTTGGTATTGTGGAATCATTTCTTTGAAAACTATGTAATAAGGAGATGAAAATTCTGATAACCCTATATTGACATAATTAATTTTCTAAATATTTTAGTCAGTGATATCAAACCAAATAAATATTAGGATGAAAGGATCAATCAATATTGTTAATGATGTTGGGCATTGAGTATCCAAAGAATCCTAACTAATGAGAACATTGGCAATAAGATATAATAATCAATGATAACTCAATATTTGATAATATAGAATTATAAGTCAATATTGAAATTCATTTATTTTACACTAATACTTGATTTTATATATTAATAAGTCATGACACATATAATTGACCAATATACAATAAATGAGTAGTAATTGATCAATTAAGAATAAATAAACACCTAATTTATAGATTAACAACTCATAGATTACCCTAATTTAAGATCAACAACTCATAGATTACCCTAATTTATATAAGAGTAAGATTAAGGAAGAAGAAAAAGGAAGGAGGAGGAAGTGATAGGTAAGAATAAAATACATACTGGTCAGCCCATTTAGAATGCAAATGGACACATTTAGAATGAAAATAGATATGTTGAAAGAAGAATCCAACAACACAATCACAACACATTTTCCAATCAAATGAAGAGAAGAAAGACCAAGGACATCAATACATGGGATAAAGAAATCAGTTGAAATAATATTGAATAATGAAGGGGACGTGTTTATCTCTAGTGGCCCATACTAAAACAATATCAAATCACATCCCAAGTATCGCAAGCATCAGAAAGACACACAATGGGAGTAACTAGACTTTTTCTATACCCACCAATCGCAAGGAATGATCAAGTCATTGAATGATTTAAGTATTATTCTCATGTACAATAAAGATCCATAGATATCATATCGACACAAATACAAAAATGATTGTATTTATATAACTAGAGATAATAGTTAGTCGAGTGCAACATAGATATATTATAACCATTTCCTTTATAAGAGAAAAATAAGTATAATTAAACCATTCTATAGTGGACATGGAAGTTATGGACTGGAGGGCATTCTAAATTGAATCTCAATTTCCAAATTGGAATCCAAAGAGTGATCCATAAAGGATTCATTAGAGGTAATATATATTGTAGTGGTTAAACATATGCATATGTTAGAGATAAGAGAATTGGTAGAGGCGGGATCTCTACCAAGTGATTAATCAAATCCCAAAAGATGCCTTAGTAAGATGCTCCTTATATGACAATTGCCTAATCAGGAAGTAATTCTCACTAGAGAGATAGGTAATTTGAGAAGAGTTTCTTCCAAAGGATTAGGAAGGGTTAGATGGGGTAGTATTTATACTATTAGTTCAATTTTTTTAACAATTTTTTTAACAATTTTCAATTGTACTAATGATTTATTGCAGATTCCAAAATTCAATCCAAGATCAAGGTGAGGGGACATTAAAAAAACTAAACTATAGATCACCTTCTTCTTTAGTGTCCCTTTGCTTATCAATGTTGGATCTTTGCTCTCAACAAGCTTCAAATTTCTTTACCTCTTCCAAATAGTCTTTGGCACTTGTTTGAATCTTGGCTAGTTGTGTTTTAAGGATCTCTATTTGCATGTATTTGGAAGTGTGTCCTAGCTATTGTGGTCTAGGCCATCTAGTGGGAGTGCAAAAATATCATTTTTCATAATGAAAATTCAGATTTAGAATCTATTCTTGATCCGATTGAGAATGCAATTTTAGAGAGAATGAATGCAAACATATTCAATTGTGTAAACAATATTTTAGTATATTGGGATTATCAGCTTCTAAAATTTTGGAAATAAATAAAGTTGCCTCTAGGATTCTCTCCAAACTAGAATTCTAATCATCTATCTAATCAGCTTTGAATCAAATGGTCTCCTCCTTCTAGAACTTTTCTAAAGTTAAATTTCAATGGCTTCTCTTGTGAGAATCCTGGCAAGTTCCGCTTGGGTGCTTGCATTAGGAATTGGCAAGGTGATGTAGTTGCACTTTTACTATATGGTACTAACAACCTTGCAAAAGCTCAAGCATTGTTGGCATGTCTAATTTTGGCTAAGAGATGCAATGTTCCCACCCTCCATATAGAAGGTGATTCTCAGATAATTATGAACTCTTGTCTTTCATGATCTTCTCATATTTGGAAATTAGCTTATATCCTTCAACAATGTTGGGATTTGAGTGATTTTTTTCATTCTAATTGTTTCTCTCATGCTTTGAGGAGGGCAATACATTGGTTGATTGTCTAGAAAATGTTGGATGTGAATGCCCCATATTTGAATCTCATCATCCGTAAGTTATTTTTTCAAAATTCCCATCCTTAGCCAAGTGCAATATTTGGGACTTAAAGAAGATGAATGAAGTTTAAAAGAAACATGTACTATATCTACATGTTACACCATATTTATTCAACCTCTTGTCATTCCTTTTATACCATTTGTTTTCATGCTTTACGCATGAGGATTCATCTTTTTGCTAAAACTAGAAATTGCAGAGTTGGCCTTTGTAGCTTAAGTCTTAGATGTTGATTTACACTAAAAACCAATGCGATTCGAGTGGAATTTCACCTTGGAATAAATATATCAAGAAGCAACTAGAGGATGTGGTTGGTCATCATCCCAAATGAAGCATTGGGGATCATGATGACAAGGATTTTATAAGGGCTACCTATTTTGGGGTTCTTGCTCAATGCAAAGTAATTGTATTAGTTATAAGTATGCTTTGGCATGAACTTTTAGTCGTTATCTTTTCCTTTCAATCATATACTTTGGCAAGGATTCAAAGTTTTCATGCTAGTTCTTTATCTGCCCTTGAACTAGTTTATTAATAAATAAAATATACAAGTGTTATGTCACTTTTTGATAAATACATATATGTGTGTGTGGTGTCATGATGAGTTTTATATGATGTGTTAGTGGTTAAGATTTTATTGTAACATATGTTGATGGAAATCAATTTTTGGTAACGAATTGTTATTCTTTTAATGAGCAGGAATAATGTCTTTCTTGTGTTTTTGTCTGAATCATAGTATTCACAGATTGGAAGAAAAAGTCAATAAGAAAATACTTATAGATGATTATCATAGATAGTGGAAATCTCTATTTTTTATTCCCAAATTGCTAAATCTCTAACATCTTTTAAATAAAAAATTAAGTTATAAAATAGAATCATCACATCTTCAGACATACTTCTCAACAAACATTTCATCAAATGTTTTACTTGTTTGTATGCTTCACATATATTGTCTATTCTTTCATATTTTACCTCTCACCATTGTCATTGTAGGAAAAGTTAAGACAAACACTGGTAAACATAGATAAATATTGCAACCAAAAATTATATTTTCATGTAATTTCTTATATCCTTTACAAATATATGTTATATTTATCTTACACTTGAGTCTTCAACTTCCCATAAAATAATAGTAACACATTTTCAAAGCATTGCTAATAATGATTACAAAGAGTTCATAATCCTCTTGACTACTTCAATTTGATTGTTAATGTATCCAACTAGAGTTAAATGTTCCTCTTCAATAATTCAACATTAAAATACGTAACATTCTATGAGACCATCGATAATTAAAATACCTCACATTTATTAATGGGCCCAACATAAGGGATGGTCCTTGGCTCTAAGCCAAAGACCCAACAAAAACAATACCTCACATTTTAATACTTTTTAATTTGGTAAATAAAAAACTCAAAAGGATAAAGTCATATTTATATTAATATAAAGTGGAACTAAACAAAGTTTCCAACAGTACCAAGGGAAAAATAAAAGTTTTTAAATTGTGAAATAGATATGTAATGCAACATTGTTTCCAAAACATTACTACTAAAAACCAATTCCAAAATTCCAAAATACATATCTAACAAATATTATCAAAATATTTCAATCATGTAATTCTTTTCTCCAATCACAGATAATGATCAGCAAAAGGGTGAACTTTTACATGCATTATCCATTATTCAGTCTAAAATTAGAATTATTTTGTTATAAATTATCTATCATTTCTAACAAAGAAATATAAATATAATTTAAATATATTATGATGTTACACTAAAGATCAAATATCACTAAAATAAAATTAAAAAAGGCAACATACTTTATGATAGCAAAATGATAGCAAAAAAGAAATATATAATGTTAATTTTGCATAGTAACATAACTTCATAAATCCAACTACAATCTAAAATTGATAAATCTAACAAAAGTCTCTAATATTTAATACCCTTTACTAACAAAAGAGTGCATGAGCAAATGAGAAAAATCTAATAGATCCTTTAAACCCTCTATTGACAAAAGAGTGCATGAGTTCAGGAAACAATGGAAATATAATGAAAGAAAAGTGCTAGGGGCATGAGGAAACAAATATTTGATATGTCTATCCCTCTGGATCAAACTTGAGGTGCACAACTGCTTGATAATGATTTTTAGAACAATTTCTCTGGCATTATATTCTAGTATATAATCTAGAATCTATTGTGTTCTAGCCAATCTTGCATCTTCAAGATAATAGATTTACATAGTTAGTGGATTGATTGCTTTCAGAAGTCCACTTCTTAGGTTGTTGTAAATGAGGAGGCTCCATTTTCATCTCTAAAAACCTATTATACATATGTTTTAACAAATTCTTATTTTGACATCATATAAAGCAAGCCCTTTAGAAGACTCGTCTTCTTCATTATGAAGATCCATCACCAACCACATTTACTTATTACTTTGTTTTTGAAATAAAAGTAGTCAAAACAAGGGGGCTAGCCCATTATAGAAAAGTTGGACAACTACCAGCATAACCATCACAATAGAATTAACACCTAAAGCTTTTAAAAATAAAAATAAAAGTTTATGGTATAATAATTACAGTAACTACAAGCTTTAACCAAAATGCCTGTTAATAAGCAACAAAAGTAAAAACTAAAATTATTAAGATAACTACAAGCTATAAACAAAATGCATGTTAACCAACAAAAGTCACTTAGCAAAAAAAAAAAAGTGACAACCTTAAAATTGAAAAAGTCTATAAACCAACGGATTAACAAAATGCTGAAAAAAGAAGGGGGAGGAACCCTTAAGATTTCTTGACCTCCTTTCCCAGGAGGACATTCACCCAATCTTACACTAGGAAGTCATAAAGGAGCTTGGAGTCCTCCCTAGGTAGGTCCCCTTATGCTTCCCTCAAAAGGCATAGAGTAGTGACCGCTACATGAGTGACTTTAACTGTAAACTTGGTTAACAATCCCATTCTTTCCTCCAGTGCCTAAATTCTCTCCCCAGCTCATTGCCAGCCTTATCAGAAGTACCCGGATGACCATCCCTACCAGCCTATGTATCCTACACAATAAGGGGGTTAGTGGCCTTTTTAGATCCTACCTTAATAAAAGAGGAGATTGTAACAAGGGAAGGTATCCTATCCATCATTTTGAGGAATTGATCTTTAGTTAGGTCCACACTCCTAGGCATGACTATTGCCGAGACATGTGACACCTCCTTATTCTCCTTGCCATTACTCAAGGTTGACCTGGAGGAATAAAAAATATCTTCTTCAATCCCCTCCATACCTCCCTTACAAAAATTAACAATTTTCTCCTTCATTCTTCTTTTGTGATAGCTTGAATCCTCAAAATCCGATTCCTCCTCCTACAAGGCTTCATCCCTTAACTTCCTCTTAGCTTGAGACTTATCCAACCTCCCCAACCTCCTCCTTCCTCTCTCCTCATCCTCTAACTCCATTTTCATTTTCTCCTTACCTTTTCCTTTTTTCCCCCTAGGGGAGGGATTAACTGGGGACCCATTGGGAGAGGGCTGAGGAGTGGGGGCTCTGGGGCTAGTAATCCTAAGGGGGACCATTTGGAGCTTGGGGTTCAAGTGAATAGGAATATCAACTTCCACAATCCTAGGGGGGACCAAGTCAAGGTGAAATTGGTATAGCCTAAAAATAAGACCCTAATGCAGAATAGTAAAGTCAACCCCCCTTCTCATTTTATCTCTCACATCCACAATAGAATCTTCAAGATCATGCAATAGGAAGAAGGGAATTGAAATAAAATCATGATGTCTAAAATGATTAAGAAGAGGAAAATGGTAGTAGTAGCAAACTCCATACCTTCCCTCTAGGGTAACATATTTCATCAAAATTAGGCAAACCTCATTCCACGAGTTAGGTAGCTTCTCCCTCATAAACCCCCCTCTATGCTGAACTAGTTCCTCACCATCCTCGAAGAATTGTTGCAGACTATATTCATCAGTCACTTGTGTCACCTTTTGCCATTTTCTTCCCCTCATCACCATAGTTATCACCTCCTCTAAAACATGAAATGAGATACCATTAATGGTCACCTTGCGATTATCCCATGAGTTTACAACTACATAGAGCAATTCTAGTCATGACCATTGAGGGTCTCCATGAAAGGAAAAAAATTGACCTCTTTCAGAATGTACTAGACCAAGGGCTTCCTCACACTATCATTGATCATAGCCGGTTCAATGTGCAATAGGTCACTTCCCATCTTTGTAATTTTTTCCTCTTCACTCTCTCTATTCAAAGCCTAGTCCCTAAAAAATACTTCACTCTTAAAAAGATAAACCCGTAAACGAAGATTATAACTACACTTAATAGTAATAATGGAACCTATCAAATTGGTGAGAAAGATCACAAGCTGCCAGCCATGATCTTTCCCCAAAACATTTCCATCATTCCCAACATGCCACAAATCTATAAAATATAAATCTTTTTTCTACATGGTGTACGATGAACCATAAAGGGAAATGAATAAAAAATCCCCCATTTCAAATTTCTAATTTTTGGGCCATGAGTAATAATTATTGCTCATAATCAAGTCTTTTCTCCTTACCACATAAGCATCAAGTACATTTCAACCCTGCGAGCTCAACAACATTAAAATTAACCATCTAGGATTCATCATTATTTTTTTCCCTATTCACCAACCCCCTCACCAAATTTGGCAAAGCGTTCAAATTTCTCCAACCTCTTAGCCCTTCTAGTTTTAAGCCAACCATCACCATGCCATTAGTCGCACTATTTCCCTCCCAAAAACTTTGATTCAAATCAAATCTATTGAGGGTGGCTAATTGTTACTTGATATTTTTAATAATACTTTTGATAGCCCATCCCTCATGCATATTGCCTTTAACTATCTCAATAATGACTTTAGAATCACCTTCAACTTGTACATCTTGTCATCCCACACTCAAATTTTTTTTTAAACCCCATTACAGAGCCATCACTTTTGCAACATTATTCAAAACTTTCCCTAACAAACTAGCATAAGCCAACAACATCCTTCCCCCCGCTGAACCCTCCTTTTTGGTAGCACCATCAAAATTAAGTTTGACCTAGTTATTTGGTGGAGGTTTCCATTGAGTTCTTTTTCTAGCCATAATATTAGAGTTGTCAATCTCTATAATCCCATCCATCAACGACCAACACTTTGGAATTCTTATCTCTAGGGTAGAAGGGGTGAATGTTGGCTTTCTCCAATTGCAACATCTAATGTTATCAACTATCAATTTGGAGACAATATCAACCATGAACTTCACCTCCCTCCCCTCATTTCTAAATACCCTATTATTTTGCTCCTTCCAGATACCCCAACACATAGGGGGGAGAATGATCTTCCACAAATTGATAAGAAGGGGGTGGGTAAAGGGGTGATGCCAATGCACCAAATGCCCCACCTCTGCATTGAACACCCAATTCACTTCAAACTTCTAGAGGATTTTCCCCCACACCTTAGAAGAAAATCTGCATTGTAGGAATAGCAAATCTATAAAACTTATTACTTTGTTCCCATGTATTGTGAAGCTGAATAGGGGTCAAAATAAAATTTTTCCATGAAACACAAACAACTTGAGCTTGGAACAAAGTATAAAGGGAAAGTTTGGAAAATATTATGCTCATAGTGTCCTCTTTGGTTTGATCTACAAAATTTGAGTCTTGTCTTCCCTAACATTTAATTCTCTGGCAGAGTCATCCCTCGTACATGAAAAAATCTCACCTTCCTCTATAACATATATGGGCTTCCTTGATTAATCCTTATTGCAAGAGCTAATTTTATGGGCACGCCAATTCAAATCGTATTTCTTCTCTCCAAGCCTATTTTTACTTTTTTCATATGAACCTTCCCTTGATCTTGACCAATCATCTCTCGATGCTTCAATATCAAGTGAAAGCCATTTGGTGTAAGCCTTCTTGGTAATATTTCCTTCTCCCTCTTCACTTAGAATACTATACTAGTTAGCACTCATTATGTAACAATTTTATGGGCAAGCCAATTAAAATCGTATTTCTTCTCTCCAAGCCTATGTTTACTTTTTCCGCATGAGTCTTCCCTTCATCCTAACTAATCCTCTCTTCAAGCCTCAATACCAAGTGAAAGCCAGTTGGTGTTAGCCTTCTTGGTAATATTGCCTCCTCCCTCTTCACTTAGAATACTATACCAGTTAGCTCTCATTATGTAGAAATGATTGATGAATCTTGAATTTTCAAGCTCTTTCATAGCAGTCATCATATCTCTTTGAGGTGCCTCTAATAAATCACCTAACCAATGTTCTCTATTGTAAGGAACCATAGAGCTATTTTAAAAATTCACAAGTCAATTTTTTTGGGCCTTCTTTACTTTCAATCAAAATTAGAAATTCAATTTAGTATTTTTCTTTAGACAACTTGTAAACCTCTATTATAAGAAACCTTAGAGCTATTTTAAAATTCCCGTGTCAATTTTTTTTGGGCCTTCCTTATTTCCAATCAAAATTAGACATTCAATTTAGTATTTTTGTTTGGACAACTTGTAGATCTCTATTAAAAGGAACCTTGGAGCTATTTGTAAAATTCTTGTGTCAATTTTTTTGAGCCTTCCTTAATTTCAATCAAAATTAGACATTTAATTTAATATTTTTCTTTGGACAACATGTAGACCTCTATTATAATGAACCTTAGAGCTATTTTTTAAATCCTTACATCAATTTTTTGGAGCCTTCCTTATTCTCAGTCAAAAGTAGGTATTTAATTTAATATTTTTCTTTGGATAATCTGTAGAGTCTTGACATTGTAAATCTTATGACTAAGCATCTATCTTCACACATAGTTTCTAGTATTAGTCTGAAATGGTAAGTTATGGGTGATCATCTAGAAAAGACACTATTTAATTTCTTAGATAGCGTATGTTAAGCAAGAAAGTCAAATTATGTAAAATTAGGTTTGACCTAAATAGACACACACTAAGCATCAACTAGTGTATACCAATGCACACATTAATTTTCATTTTTGTTTGTCTTCTCAAACTTTCTTTATAATTTTCCTTTTTGTTTGTCTTGTAAAATTTCCATTATTTTTAATCCTACTAGAGTTTTCATACACTACTATTTAAATGTCACATTATTATATCTTGGTACATTCTCATTGTCTTTAAATTGTAAGGTTTATTATATAATATTACAAAAAATCAATTTGAAATATAATATAAAATATTTCATAAATAGACTTTGGCTATGACATTATTTAATTAATATTTGATAGCTTAAATTTAATAACTATAATTTGAATAACATATCATATATCGATAAGAGTGTGTAAAATTATTTAACATTTAATGAGTGTCAGTGCAAGAAGTTGGGTCTCACTTTTGGTCAAAAAGTGGAAGTGTTTTTCCTATTTTAAAAATATATTGTCAATTGATGCCTAAATTTGAGCCATTTAGAGATTAACTATTTAAAAAAATTCAGAAATAAAAAATGTAGTTCATAGGATCTTCTTTTTAAATATATATTTTATACGTATAACTATACGCTAGATTTTTTTTTTTGGTATGGATCATTAAAAACCACATTTTCAAAAATGTCTATTTTAGGACCATACCATGCTCATGTACAAACACCATAATTTGACACAACTAAATGAATTTTTGTGAATCCTTTTAAATTAAGTTACTTGACACACAAAAGATTGATGAGAATAATTTTCTTGATTTTTTTTAGTAAATTTTTTTATTAATTTTTAATTGACGATTAAGCTAATTTCTAAAACCTCTCATGTACAAATGCCATAATTCAATCAATTTTTTTTTGTATTTTTTCTTTTAAAATTTAAAATAATTTTGTGAGGATTAATGAAATGTAAATTAATTTACCAAATATTAAATATTAAAATAGTTATTAAAGTTTTAGTGAATGTCACTACTAATGTTTAAGAGATACTTTTGATTAATAAATAATGAATATATAGCAAATAAACACATAACACTATAAAATTTACATTTTTGAAATCAATACAGTAAAACCTATAATGGGTTTTTGTTTTATCAAAAAATTCAACGGGGATGACTATATAAAAATAATGACAATCCCTAAAATTATCAATTAAATGCCTTAGTCAAAAATTGGTTCATAAAGGCATAGGCTTGGTGGGACCAATCCTATGCCATGTCTTTCCCCAAGGCAAAACCCCATGCAAATTTATGCCCATGCCAAATTCCCACCAATGTCACCAGAATTGGGCACCCGAATTGCAATTCAAAAATTGGGTACCTGATTGTTTAAAAATTGGGCTCCCAATTTTTAAATAATAGGCTACCATATTTTTAAATACCTCTTGGGCCCCAAAAGATGCTCCACAGACCATTTTTCAATGATTTCAATGATTGAATGACAGTTTGAACTGCAACAACGAGTTTCTATCATAGTTATTTAGTTTTCTTGTCTTCTTCTACAATTTGCAAGCTATTGATTTGAATTCAAAACAAGTGAAAACATGGGATCAAAATAATGAAGAAAAAAGAAAAGAAAAGTTCTAAAAAATGAGGAGATTGCAACAAATAAAGAGAAAGAAGCATAATGTCAACGAGAGAGAAGACAAAGAATTAGAGAGTTGAACAATGTTTCAAAGGAGAAAGATATTGAGGATACCATGATGGATGAAGAGGCTAAAGAAGAGAACCCAATACAAGGATATTTAGGTGCACATTCTAATCAAACATTCAGTACATGTGTGTCTCCAAACCCTCATATTTTTTCTCATGATGAATTTGGTGATTTTTAGAGGCTAGTTATGAGTTAAATGATTTAGATTTTTTTCATGAGAATAGATTTCCAAATGATCATGCACAACAAAATCCAATTAAAATTTATGCCCCAAAAGAAATACCAAGAAAAAATGAAAATGAGATTCAAATTCCAAATAATAGTTAAAATGGAATGTCAATTGAAAATAACAATTGTATGAAAATAGACATGAAAACACCAATTACTGAACAAACATGTTAGAATGATACTAAAGTGCCTGAACATAATTTTCATTTTCCTAATGATGTGCTAAATAATCTTGAGGGATTGGTTTCATGGAGACAAATTAGGACACATGTGAATAGATTATATAGACATTTTTTTTATAATAAGAAATTTGGGTTTCAATATTAGTGATGTTGCAACTAATTAAAATATCTAAAATGCAAAAAGTAATGAAAAGGTTAGAAATTTATGAAAAACTCAAGAATAAAAATGAGTCTTTAAAACAAGTTGTATCCATTGTTTCTAGTTCCTTTGATGTTATCGAAAAGATAAGTCACTCTAAAGATAATAATGTAGTATGACAAGCAATAACAATATCTTTCATCAATAAATCAACAACTGATAAAAGATTGACTAGTAACATAAATGAATATCTTAATGTGAATTATAAGACTTTAGAAAGAGTTTCAAAGAGAAGAGTTAACTTTGAATGCGATCCAACAAATATTTTGTGGACTTCTAGTAGTAGACTCCTAAGATGTGATATGAAACTTACTAGTGAAGTCAAAAGTTTGGTTGAAAATTTTTGGCATGATAATACAAGAGTATCATCAAATCCAAGAGATGTTCTTAAATTGAGAGTTGGATCAAAAATACATGATCCACATCCTAAACACCTTTTTGACACAACTCAAACTGAATGTTCAAAAAATTTGTAGATGGTAAGGTGTTAACTATTACCATTAGTCAAAAATCTTTTGAAAAGTGTGAACCGTGGTATGTAAGGATTAACAAGGAAAGAATCACATGTTGTAATAAAACTCATGTTCAATTTCATTACTATTATGACGGATTTCAATTTATACGTGGTATCATGTATAATAAAGAAATGTTGCAAAAATGTGGTATAAAAATACCACCTCAAACTATTAAAAGATTTCATATTAGGTTTGTTTTGTAAGCCACCTAATGATCAATACTTTCTTTTCAATGCATGTCTTTTTGGTACATGTGATATGTGTGGTAATCTTTCTTTGTTAGATGAATGTTTACATGAAAATTCTTTGACTATGTTTTGACAATAATTAGTTGATGTAAAAAGATTCAAAATTATTGAATATCTATTGAAGGATGGGAAGATTAGAAGAAGGTTTGATCTAGTTATAGATAAATTTAGTTGTCATGAATTTATGGATGAGTTTAAGAGTGTGATCATACCAAAATATGTTAAATACTCCCGATATGCTAGATGGCTTGATGGAAAAATCGCTTATGTAAGAATACATTTCTAATTTTTATGATACTTTCAATTGTTGACATTTTAGAGAACTACACACTTGCAACGCAAGATAAGGTATAGCCACAATAATACAATTCAATGCAAGTAACAATTTATGTTCATATATTTTATAGGCATGCACTTGATAGTACAGAGGAGGATCAAAAAAAATTCAGAGTACCATTTCTATATTAGTGATAATAAATTTCATTCATCTAAGTTTGTCCAATATTGTTTCAAGGTATTTTATGATAATTTAAAAGAGAGACAAATTCAAATGATACAACATTGGATATGGTCAATTAATTGTATAGGACAATTTAAGAATGCTAGAATGTTCTATTGGTTGAGTAGGACACATAGGCAAACTAATATCCAATGTGTGTGGAGTTTTTTTTGAGGCTGGACATGGTAAAGGAGAGCATGATGGTGTCAGTACATATGTGAAGAGAACCTTAGTAAAGAGAAATTAAAATTTGAAGAAAAAGCCAAATTCAAAAATGCACATGAGATTGTCAAATGGTGTAACAAATATTTATACACAAGATGAAGTCAAAACTCTATAATAAAATGTTTCTTCTACCTAGTTGAAGAGAAGAATATCCTTTCAAGGTATGACTATGATAGAATAAGTGGGTTAGCTAAAGGACATTCATTTAGGAGTTCAGATTCTAACACTTGGACTATATGGACTAGGGACCTTGCTTGTTTTTGTTAGTTTTGTCTTACAAGTGAAGAATATGAGAATACATAATCCAAGTTGAATATTGGCAAAAAAAAAACATTATCACTGATTGACACACATTTTCAAGATGATATTGTATATAAGGCCAAAATGTTACTTTTGTATCATAAGACTATTGTAATGCCCCGCCAAGGGATCCAAAGAATTAACCTAGAATTTCACTAAGATTGGTAGCATTTTTTTTCTTTTTCTTTTTTAAGAAAGTAAATACCACATATAACTTATGCACAATAACAGAGGCAATAGCAATGTCCATATAAAAGTAAACATACATAACAGATTACATTCTTTAAGATCCCTTAATGTTGAATTACATCCAAGTCAACTAACATTATTGAATCCATCTAGTACAACAACCACATGAAATAATAATGATAAGTCCAATGTTCATACATTACATTTCAATTGCTCAATCATCCACTGTACATGTCATAGGGTATGAAAAGCTCAAAAGAATATACATATGTAGAATAAGGTACATCATCCTATTCTAATCCATGATACATCAAAGGAAAGATAATCACATGATACACATGATACATCATCACAGAAGACATATACATCCATCATAAAAATCAAACATAATAAACTAAGTGCACGGTTCCTCCCAACCGTTAATAGCATCATTAGACAATCGTGGGCCCTAGCCATCCCTCCGTGCGTAACATTCCAAATCACCAAAGAGATCATCAGTATTAACACAGTAGGAATGTCACTCCTAATATATACTATATCATATGTAAAAAGTAATCTAACATGCAAATATAAGCATAAGATAACATCATCTAACATATGCTAATCATCAATGAAAGGATACATATCCACCATCATGAAGGATGCATCAGCCACGATGTCTCAATGAATCTCAAATGATAAGAGTGGAAAAAACACTACCACCCGACCGCGTGGTACCTAAGTGGTCCACTCCCACCGTGCTAAGGAGATAATCTCAAGTCCCAAATAGGCTATCCAATAACACATAGCATAAATCTCTATAAGTTTAGGAATCTTAAAAGTATACTAACTCAAAGGTTCCAAACATAAAATCAACATCTACTCCTAGAGGCACACAAAGACATGTAGGAACCTACTATGCAAGTGGAAAAGTGCCATCGCATTTATCATATACAAGTTACCCTTGCAGTTAGCTAAACTCCACGGGTCCATGCTTATCTCATGTGGCCACTAGTATCCTCTCATACGGATGAGGCATACTATGGAATGCAAGGTCGTAACCATGTGTTCTCCTTACTCCCATCCTAGTCTATACAAACACTCAAGGCATGGGCGAGAACCAAAACACTTATCTTTTTAGGTTTATTTAGTTAGTATTAGGTGTGAATGTTATCACTTATTAATCCAACTTACAATGAGTTACCCTGGCAGCCTCTTAGGGCCCCAGCTCCCATTGCAAGCCACTTCCTGACACTACATGCAGATATCCTACCCTAAGCTCATGGAATCATAAATCTCAAAATCACAAAAGATAATCCATAATAAAATTATCAAATATGCATAAAAGCATCAAATCTCCACGAGCAAGCATCCATAGAAAATCATGATCACAACAGCTCTCTATTGGCAACTGAAGTATCACTGATAATCAAAAGTACCCATTGGTTCTCAATAACCAAAATATATCTCAATCATACTGATCAAAGACACTAAAATGGTTGAGTCAAGAATGTCACAACATGACATCATTAAGAATAAATCCACATTACAGCCCCATCATGGCGACTAGACAATAACCAAGGATAAATGATCGATGACCAAAAATGGTTAATTCAAGTGTCTCATACATAAGAATCTCAACTATAAAAATCAATAATTACAATCAATACATAGAGCATTCCATCACATAACCATGGTTGGGTTTATAAAGATCAAGATTAAAACATCATCATGACATCACAATCACATAACCCCCAAGCCTCTAGTAGACATCCTATAACTGGTCAACACTAGTCAACCCAAAACCCAAAACAATAGCATAAAGAATACAATGAAAACACATGTTTTGGTTTTGCTAAATTTACAAACTTGAATTAAATGTAGAGGTCTCAGTTTATGTTTTCAAGTTTGGAGAATGAATGGAGGAACATTTTGTATAGTTTTCCTAACACATGTATTGTTTTGGATGAATAAATTTTTTCCTTAAAATCCATCTTCCAATTATAATCTTTGTTTGAAAACATCCCCCACCAAACTATCAATTAAATTTCATACACTTTATAAAACAATTAATTAAATCTTGAAAATTATACAAGAGTTCACCATTATAAAAATGAACCTTTGATATAAATCATTTATCAATTATATAATAATAATTCAAATTATTAATAACATATTTACATATCACACACACACACACACACACATATAAATATATATATATATATATATTATTATTGCATTTTATAAAATCGAATTAATAATTTTGATTTATACCATATAACATATGAAAATTTAATAACAATGAAAGTCAAATTCATATGAATCGACACACACACACACACACACACACACACACACACACACACACACACACACACACACACACACACACATATATATCAGTGTGTACCACCGATAGTACGCAGGATCCTGCGGTTGCAAGGCCTGTGACGTCAGTGGGTACTGTGTACCCTTGCCTTCGCAGTACCTATAATAGCTGGTACACTACGACCACAGTGGGCATGGGGGCACGGGTCTCGTCCCCCTCCATTTAATGCATATCAATTTTTTTTTTTAAATTGCATAAGCGATTTTCCATTCGCCGATATGCGATTTCAATTATAATAAAGTTTAACATTTTTAAAAAAAATGTTTTCGATTAATGGTATGATATTCGATTTTTAATTAAATAAATATATATATGTATATACATATGTATGTATATATATGTATATATATATATATGTATATATATATGTATATATATATATATATGTATATGTGTATGCAGATTCAAAAATATCAACAGTCAAAATTTTCCTATAAACTTTTAATCTCAAATTTATGCAAATATTAATCTAATGGATTTTGCTACAATTTAAACCCTAGCCCCATGTTTTTTTCAGATTATGCATATAAGATTCTCAAATAAATGTAACTACCCATATTGAGAATATATACAATTAAAATGGAAAAAATTCTCAGAAGACATATGGAAGACACAAAGAAGATAGGGAATGCAAGATGTGGAAATAGCATAAGTAAAATCACAAGAATCTACCCAAATTCTGATGCTAATTCACTCTTCCTCAAAAAACTTGCAGAGAAAGCTCCTACCTTCTTCAGAGTTCTCGAGTCCTCTAATGCTCCAATTGCTCTCCAAATGCTATGTCTAAGCTTCTAGGAATGCTTGAATATAAAGAGCTCTCAGGAAACATCTAGAATGCTTCTAGAAACAACTAGAAGGTGTCACCAACTAAGCATGTGTCTTTTCCAACCTTCTAGATGAGTCATAGGGTTATAGACACCATGTGCTTAATTGATGCACTAACCCCTGTGTTGTTGACATATGAGAAATGAAAAGGTGCATTAACTCCCATGCAAGCTTATAGCTCCAATTTAATTTTTATATAATTTCTATTTAAATTTTTATAACTTTCATTTTTAATTTTTATAACTTTTATTATTATTATTTATTTATTACTTTATTATTATTTTTTTATTATTAATAATTTTAATTTCTAATTTTCTTTTATTTAATTCCTTTTTCCTCAATTAATTCTCATTTAATTAATTATAAACAAAATATCAAATATCATGATATTTTATATTAATTTTCTCGAGTAATTAATTTTTTAATTAAATCTATTTATTAAGACTTAATTAATAGAAAATTCACCATAGACCTCCAAGATAAAATATGAAAATCCATCATAGAGCAATTCACAGAAAATCAGTCTAAAGGGTTAAAAGTCATGAAATATGTCATCCGACACATTCGGTGGGTAAAATATCTAGATACTTGTCCTATCTCACTAGGACAAATGGTTTAAGGGTTTGGGATTTGGACTTGAGAATTTATCTCCCTTCTCTTATCATTGAGATAGTATAATAGGGTACACTCATCCTAGCAATTTAGGGAAGTCGATACCTGGTACCTGCAACCTGCAAAAAAAACCATGCATGTACATACAATATATATAATGCTAAGCTAAAAAGACAATGGCAGGAAGTGGTGCATCATGTAGATCCCCACTAAGCAGTTGACTACGACTCCCTTCCTTAACCACATCATAAACGCCATACAATAAAAAAATATGCACACCATACACATGCAAGTATGGGGTAAGTATCCATAATAAAGCACATAAAATAATAAACCATCTAACTAATCATCAACAATAACTGAAAGCAATGTAATGATCATCATGCATACATGAAATGTAAAGTCTAAATGATCTCATCATATAACCACTAAATCCATAACATAATGTCTGATAGTCTCAAAACAATACTACTAATCCATCAACATAAAACTAGTCCAACATAGTCTGATAATAATAGCAACAATGTCCAGAAAAGATGTGAACAAGGGCAGGCACTACATTTGGGTTTAGCAATACCTCTTGCACTAACCTAAGTTGTGGAGTTTCCTCCTTCTATTCATGCTTCATCAACATAGTCTTTTTTTGTTTAGATTCTTCATTGGTTATAGCGTTCACTAGAATTCTCATAGGCTCATCTTATATGGTTATAGTCTTTGTTTGTTCTTAAGCTTGTTTAGCCATGTCTTTATTGAAATATTTTTGATTATCCAATTCTATCTATTCATCTTTATTTTCTTCATCCTTATATTCATCTATTGGAATTAATCCATATATCTTCTTGCAGATAGTTTTACTCTCTTCTACTACATGTTCAAATTTTCCTTTCAAAATCATAAAAGGTCTTTATTAATGAATAAATTTCTTAGTATAATATTTCATATCTTTTGCAAAAAAAAATTCTACTCAACTCATGCATAACATTAGCAAGCGCACCTTCCCTAATTTGTCTTTCAGTTCTTAGTGAAAATTGCTACCTCTGATCAACTTTGGTATGCAACTCATTAGTAATCACGTTTCCTAACGCCAATGGGGTGTATTTTAATTTTTCCATCATATCCAAGGTAGCTTCATCAACCTTGGTCTTGTCAGTACACCCAATTTTTCATACTTAATAACATAAAATTCCAGAAAGTCTCACACTTTTACTAATGTTATGACAAATTTCATCAATCATTTGTGGGGGTTTGTGCACTACAACTCTAAACTAACTTATGGGTAAAAACATAGATTTATATCACCTTTTAGGACCTCTAAACTTGTTTTGCTCAAATCTCATTTCTCTATCAAAACTCAAGTTTTTTCAAAAACTTAAAAAACCCTTTTATAAATCTTATAGTTAATATTATCATTAAAAAAATTCATAGTGTTTTGATAACTTATAATATGTTATAATTTCAAAGTATTATTATTAGAAATATTATTCTTTCCTTGGATGTATTTAATTGGGATATTCAAAGGATCCCTAATTGTAGTTTGTCCTTTAGTCCGCATGTGAGGACAACTCATTTTTTTAATTCCTTTATTAGGAAAATAGTTATTCCTCCTTAAGAGGATTATGAAACTTTTTATGCACACACTTATGAATGTGGAAATCATTCACATGGGAGTTACAAATAGCTCCTCTTCGCATCTCTTTATAAGAGATGCTTCTCTCTCATTCTAATAACAGACAATCACTATGTAGTTCATGTAATGATCTTTTTGGCTCCTCTCTCTCTCTCTCTCTCTCTCTCTCTCTCTCTCTCTCTCTCTCTCTCTCTCTCTCTCTCTCTCTCTCTCTCTCATCATTCTTTAGGCATTTGTCTCATTCATATAATACACAAGGGGTTTTATTTTCTTTCTCCTTTCTAAATCCTTGTCTCCTCTTCTGTGTTGATCTTGGAAAGCTCATATAAAGTATGGTAATTATGTTTATCACAAACTCTCTTGGATTACTTTATGGTACTTTATTTTTTTTAGTTCATTACAATTTCATTATTTCTAACATGGTGTCAGAGCTAACTAATTCTTGTTTTGAGTTTAGTGATGAAGATTGAGGCACACCTTATTTCTACTTGGATATTTTTATCAAAAAGATTTTTAAAAAAATTTCTCTTGTTTTAATAAGTAGCATTTATGAATTTTTTATATATATCATTTTTTTATTAGTGTAAATTTTTTTAATTAAATATATAAAAATTTTAAAATATATATTTTCCTACCATTTTTATTGTAGGGAATAATTCATTTATGCTATTGATGACTATAATGTTAGTCACCTTATATTAAAAGTTTAAACCTTTTCATATTGTTGTTGAATATTTAGATATTTTAATTCAACTATATTTCTCTATTTTTAAAAATTTGATCCTTTACTAAATTTTTTTTTAAAAAAATAATTTCAAAGCAACTTCTATTCTAGACTTCTCTTCTCTATTACCTTTCTAGTTCCTTTTAGAATCTTTCCTCTTTTCCCCTGTTTTATCTCTTTTCCTTTCAGCTATTTAATCTTTCGTTCTTTCTTTGTTTTCATTTTTTCACATTCTTCTTCGTTATTCCTGTTATTAATGTGTTTGATGTTCTTCATCTTATGTTTTGTGCTTTCTCTTGTGTGAGCTCTTTCTGCAGTGCCTATTTGATTTTGCACGGGGACATTTTTTTTTTTTTTTTGGCCCTATGGTTGCTCCTTTCTTGGCTACTATTTCCTGTGGCTGATTCTTCCTTCCTTGTGGCTGCTGCTCCCTTCTCCCACCTACACTCCTCTTCCTACTTGCATGTGCTAGGTTCATGTGGTGCTTTCACTACTCTATTTTGACACTACTCTATTTCGACACATCCCCTTCTCTATTTTGGCATGTACCTCTCTCATTGTGGATCACTATTCATTGCATAAGCTTTAGTTTACTTTCTTATTGGTAGTTTGGCACTCCATGTTCTACCATTATTGCCCTTTTCCTATGTGTTGTCTATTGAGCTCTATCTTTTTAGATCTACATTTTTCTCTTCTTTGCAACCACCCTGCACTCAAATTATAACAGTTAGTTTTACCTTTGTTTGGCCTCATGTTATTTTCTTCTCATTTAATCTTTTGCAAAAGTAATGCATGATATATATATATATATATATATATATATAGATAGATATGCGTACTGTGCTTGTCTTTTCTTCACTCGCATTTCTTGTAGTCGTTTCTGTGCAAGCATGCTGGACTTAGAAGAGTGCTACCTTTCACCCTTCTTGCTTCTATCGTGTAAAGAAAGAGCTAAATCCATCCCTCTTTCAACTCTCGTGCTTCCTCCAATCTTGACCCTGTGGCATTCCTTGTGTATCTATTTTTTATAATACCTCTTTTATTCATATTTCTATTAGGAATCATGTCTCCTTTCAGTCAGAGGCATAGTTGTAGTGCTCATTTTCCTTGCATCATTTCAAGTGTTTGTCTGTAAGATTTCTCTGCCCCCTCTTCCATTCATGAGTTTTCAAGTCGTCTACCTCAAACATCTTTTAATAATTGTAGCATCTTGTCTCAAACCGTTGGTCGTTCTAAATTTTTCTTTTCTTTAGTCAGTTTCAGCAATTTCGTATACATTTTATATTAACTATTTCTTTGTTGGAAGTTCAACCTTCAATAATTTAAGGTTCTTCTTTCCTCATAGGTAATAAAAGGTTAATTTTATTAAATATAAAATTTAAAGTTGCACAACCTTTAATCTTTGGGTTACGAGAAGTATGTCTTATTTAGCATTCTCCTATTATACCTCTTTTATAAAACTTAGCACTAAGCATTATTATTTAAAAGTCCATCATCGTTGGGAGTCACTTTATATCTATAAACAAGCATTATTACATTATTGTTTTAAAATCATTTTAACTAATGAAATATTATTGGATAGCTTCCCTTTGTGCTTTCATCAAAATTTTAGAGATATTTACCTTTTTAAAAGAGCTCCTTAGAAAGACATGTAGGAAATGTGCTTTAATAAGAAATTCAATTTTATTTGTTTATTTTTTCTAATAAGACGTAGTTCATAAATATGATTTAAATTAAATCTTTAAATTACTACATTGTTTAAGTTCCTAATTTTTTTTCAATGTTTATTTATATTTTTAAATAGAAAAAGTAATTTTTAGATATGTAAGTTTATAAATTTGTAAAAAATATATCAAAGGTTATTATTTCAATATTTGAGTATTTAATATGTGAATATTTAAGTATGAATATTCTATTTTATTGTTTCAATATTTGAATATTTAAATTTTCTTAGAAAAATTGTTTCAATATTTAATCCTTTTTAGAAGTAACAATAATTTGTATTCTTTATACTCCTTACTTCATATATTCATTATCTATTTTTGTTCACATATTCAATTTGAATCAAATAGCCCATTAGATGATTCATGATATAATATTTCTTTTAATTTGGATTACCCTTGTGATTTTTCACCTCTTGAGGTTATTAAGCCATTTTGGGTGTTTTGAAATAGTCCATTTATCATAGATACTCAATACAACCTTTTCCATTTGTTTTGATACATAATTACTTGTTTTCCATGGCATAAATATTTATAAAGGCAAGCTTGAACTCCTTTATTTATTTACCCTTTTCCTAAAGAGGGGTGATAGTCCTAAGAAGAAAAGATGGGATATCTTTTCTAACTCCTTAGTCCATGATTTTATGTTCATTTTTTATTCCCTTGAGGGTATTTTTTTTATCATCAAGGTTTGATTTAATAATTGTGTTATTTTATATCATGATATTTTAGGTAAATTTATTTGAGTATATATGGGTGCACACATATATACCATGATAAATATGTAAGCTATTCTTACTCTATTGATTAATAAATTTGTATATTCTTCTAAAAAATAGATGAGTTTAAATACTTAAAATAAATTATGTATCCATGATCAACACCAATGGAGTTCCTACATTTATATATTGCTCATCTCTCTTCAAGTTTATCTCTACATATTCTTTGGGATTATGAGTTATCTTATACATTTGCCTTCAACTTTATTGTGATCTATTGATTTGCACATAGTTGCAATTTTATGCTTTTTAAGCATTGTTCTATGCCCATGTTGGCATTTTATGGTTTTATAACATTGATTTATAGGAAATTATTTGAATATTTTTTGTATGTTGCATAGGGAGCCATTTTTTTCAAGGTTGACTATTCAGGTCCCCTCAATTATACCTAATTCATATCATGAAGGTCCCCTTAGTATAACTGATATGTGGTTTCCTTATCTTGCCCATGGAGTATCCCTCCATCCTATAATGGTGTGCACCTACTTTATATGTATTTTCCCTCTATTTGGTTATATTTGTTCCACTTTGAAAGGATGATATTTATATGGAGTTTCCCTCCATTTGATTCTATTTGTTCCACTTTGAAAGGATGATATTTATATGAGGTTTCCCTCCATTTGGTTCTATTTGTTCCACTTTGAAAGAATGATACTTATATGGAGTTTCCCTCCATTTTGACCTATTTATTCCTCATGAAGAGGATGCTATTATTGGGGTTTCCCTCCAATTTCAATTGGTTTGATCCAATTTGAAGGCAATATGTTGTTGATACGCATAATCCTTCCCTTTAGTATCCTACAAAAATCATCATGTGATAATATTTTTTTGATCAACATGTCTCTCATTTTAATTTAATTCATATACATTAATGTGATAATTCACTGCATATTTTATTGCTTAGATCAGGAGTCATGCAAGTTATGGAGGGATGCCCCCACTAACTTGCAGTGAGATGATTCATGAAGTGGATTGTCTATACCCACATGATTGATGCAATGTTGATGCAAGTATCATTAGTTGGCTTTGTCCATGGTCATTTGTGCAATAGTATATAATTTTCATGGAAAAACTTCAGTCTATAAAAGCACAAACCTATGTCACCCTTTTACAAAGGAAAAGGCTAACAAAAGTATAATTTTTCATCTTCAATGACATAAAAATGGTAATATTATTTGGAATTTGATGATGAAGTAAACTAACGAAACATGTAGAAGTGGATGAATATTAGGATTATAATTTTTATTAATTATTTGGAATAAGAATTGATATATTTTTCTAATTTTTAAAGACTATTTTTTACTTGCTGAAAAATGTTGAAAATTAGGGGTCTAGTTCCCACCAAGAAATAATATGGAAATAAACTCATTCCCTTTGATTTTAAATTATGTTATAGATAACATATATAGCTAGAACAATAAAAAATAAAAATTGTCTTTAGAGCTATATTTTATCTTTTATAACAATTCAAAATTAACTCATCTGAAATCAATAGTTTTGATCTCCCACCACATATTTAAAAACAAATCTTTTCTAACCAAAAGAAAAATTATATATTCTTGAAGAGGACTCTCTACTCTAGAACATCATGTGATTTTTTATTTTTATTTTATATGATTTAATATTTTTTCCTTTCTTAAATTTGACATCTTCTTGATTGCTACAATATGTACTTGTAGAATTTTTTAATTACAATATACTATATCTAATTAAAACACTATAAACTCTATATGAGAATATTCTTGACTTTGAACTCTACAAAATGGTGTTTATATGTTATTAAAAAAAATCATAAAAAATAGTAAGAGTTATTGAAATGCCATTTTTTTGAAATAATTTTATTTCTTTAGTGATTGGATGCAAACTAGCATAAAACATGCATTTAATTAACATTTCCAATTGGAAAAGTGTGATACTGTATATAACTTAGCTAGAGTCAATTAATTTTAGATCATATGTTTGGAAAAAATTCATTTTTAGATAGAAATACTCAAACTCATTCGTTTTGATAAGTCAACCTAAAAGGAGACACAACTTTGTACTTTTACCCCTGATCAATCTTTTTACTCAATTTATCCTTTCTGATAATTTTTTGACCATATAATTTTTCATGATATCAGGTTAACTACATTGCTTTGCAGTGACATGTCACATTTTCTCTCTATTTCTCTATGAGAGTTTTCTTATCCATTTTCAAAAGGATTCCTAATTTGAATATAAGATGAAATACTCCTTGTGGATAGTTGTCTCATTTCTTGTGTCTATTTTTTTAAGGTGATCCATCTTGGCACATACAAGACATTATTGTTTGGTGTACATATCCTATGCACCATGATTCAACTTGCAGATGCAACACATTTATCTTGGCTCTACAAAGATCTACCCATAGTCACAAAAGACCTCTTGCACAATTGAAGACATTCTCAAAGACCAAGTTGTTTCTTTCTAAAGAGAGATTTCAATATAAAAATTTGAGTTTACAACCCTTTGATGTAAGCTCCCCAAGTAAATATCAAGGGGGGATGTTAGAAATATTAATATTTCCTTGGATGCATTTAATTGATATATTCCAAGGATTCCTAAATGTAGTTTGTCATTTAGTCCACATGTGAGGACAACTAATTTTTGGAATTCCTTTATAAGGAAAATATTTATTCCTCCTTAAGATGATTATGACACTTGTTACGCACACACTTATGAATGTGGCAATCATTCACATGGGAGTTAAAAATAACTCCTCTTCTCATCTCTTTATAAGAGATGCTTATCTCTCGTTCTAATAACACACAATCACTATGCAGTTCATGTAATAAGCCTGTTGGCGCCACATTCTCTCTCTCTCTCTCTCTCTCATCATTCTTTAGGCATTTTCCTCATTCATATAATATACAAGGGGTTTTCTTTGCTTTCCCCTTTCAAAATCCTTGTCTCCTCTCTTGTGTTGATCTTGGAAAGCTCATATAAAGTATGGTAATTATGTTCATCACAAACTCTCTTGCATTACTTTATATTTTGATTGCATTATTTCTAACAATTATAAGTAGATATTTTAACATTTGAGAAGATTTTCCCTCAAAAAGGAAAGAAATAGTAAATCATATTAAAAAATTAAATTCTATATTTATCCCTAGAAAAGAGAGTCCTCTTCAAGAATATATAATTTCTTTTCAAAAAGGTGTAGACTTGATAAAGAATTTTTTACGAGAGGAAAAAATGGTTGGTTTTTGATAAGGTCAACCTTGAGGACTTAGAACAAAGAAAATATACATCAAAAACTAATTTTATTTTTGTGCCCTAACTATACATGTCATCTATAACATTTTTTCAAATCAAAGAATAAAAATATAATTTTCATATACTGGTTTGATGAGAACTACATCCTATATTTTCACAATTACAAAAATGGCTTCAACATTTAAAAAATAATCTTAATTTAAAAAAAAATTATAGGTATTAAATTCATTGAATTTCACACATTTCATAAGTTTACATCATCTTGAGATTCTAAACACAAATATCATTTTTATATCATCAAAGTTGAATAGTTTAGATTCTCAGGTCCTTTTCCTTTATAAAAGGTGAAACATGTTTGTCCTTTTACCATTATATCTCCTCTTCATCATCCTCTTCATAATTTTTAATCAAAATCCTTCTTCTTTCCTTCTTATTAGGTTTTTGTGGCTTTACATCATCACCATTATTCTTTCTCTTTGTCAAAATCTTCCTTTGAATAGGCTTAGTAACCTTAGCTACTTCTTTCTTTGGCTTAGTTGTAGATACATTGGTCAATGCTCTAGTCACCTACTTTATTACCCATGGTAGTATAGGTGCAAACATAGTAACTATTTTATGCTCTTCTATGCTTGAGGCTCAACAGTTACAATCTCTTTTATTTACTCGTCTATGGCTCTGCATCCACTATTTTTTCCCTTTCCTTTAACTTCTACATCTTCATTTCCATAATCTTCTTCATCCTCACCACTCATATCCTCACCTTTTCCTTTAGTAATTTGTAGAGGCATCTCCTTCTTACCTCCTTCTCCTAATTATTTCTCCAATTTTTCAATCATACTCTCTCTTCTTGTTTATCTTTGAAGTGTTGGAGTTTGTTTTTTTTATGGATGTACTTGGTATATTGTTTTTGTTGCCACTAGGGGAGGTATTGTTGTTGGAACTATGAATTTGGCTAGTACTATTGTGCTTGATAGTAATTTATTTTATGAAATAAGTGTTAGTTTATGGTGGGTAGTCAGTGAAGTACTATACATACTTCATAGATTTTTGGCCCATGGCCAACATTGTGGCTTACATATGGTTGATATATGGTTGACATGTTGTAACCCTAAAGTGGTAAAAATACTTATATAAAAGGGATTAGGGTTAGGGATTGTTTCATTGTAGGTGATGCAAAAATTGTTTCTTGCAACAATATTAAGCTATAAGGGATTACAAATTGAGATTATCTTGTAATCACTAGATCAGAATAATATCAGACTTGCTATTTGGTGGATGTAGCCCATGGATTGGGTGAACCATGTTAAATATTGGTGTCTTGTGTTCTTTTCTATGTGATCTATTATTTTTTGATATTATTTATATTTGCATGTAATTGTTACTATATTTGTGGTTTAATCATAACAAGTGGTATTAGAGTGAGGTTGTTCTTTCAATTATCCTCTACATGAAAGTCTCATGGTTGAGTGGGAGTCTCATGATTGAGTGGGAGCTATGATAGGTGAGGGTAAGTTAAGGGTTGACAGGTTTAATTGGTAGAACATTCAGTTATGGAAGATGCAAATGGAAGACTATCTTTATCAAAAGGATTTATGGAAGCCATTGGAAGGAAAAACTAAGAATTAGGGATCTATGTCAAATGATGACTAGGATCTTTTAGATAGAAAGAAATTTGGAAGCATTTTACTATGCCTAGCCCATCGGTGGAATTTAATATTACAAAAGTGAAGATGATGGAAGAGTTGGTGAATCCTTAGAAAAACTGTATGAAAAGCCCTCCACTTCAAACAAGGTATTTCTCATGAAGCATTTATTTAATATAAAAAAGACAGAAGGTGGATCTATTGTAGATCATTTAAATGAGTTTAATACTATTACTAGTTAGTTATCTTCTGTGGGTATCAATTTTGGTGAAGAAATTAGGGCTCTCTTGATTTTGTGTTCTTTCCTTGAAAGTTGGAATGGTTTGGCAATGGCTGTGAGTAATTTTATTCTTGGATCTAGTACCCTAAAATATGATGATGTGATCAGTGTTATTTTGAGTGAGGAAACTCATAGGAAAACCATAGGTGGATCTACATCAAGAAGTTCTTTGAATGCATAAAGTCAAGGAAGAACGAATAAGAGAGGAAATAATTCTAGAAATAATGGGAAATCAAGAGAAAAGTCCAAGGGGAGGAGATCTCAATTGAGAGGACCAAAAATCTGCTACTACTATGGGAAACTAGGGCATAAAAAGAAAGATTGTTGGACTTGAAAGAAAAATGAGGAGATAAACTAGATGGAGAAAAGGAGGCAAATGTGGTAAGTAACAAATCTGAAGAGGATGCTTTGCTTCTATCTTTAGAAAGTGTTGATGATTCATGGGTTATAGATTCTAGTGCTTCATTTCATGCTAGACCTCATTTTGGTTATTTCATTGATTATGTCCAAGGGGATTTAGGGCTTGTTTATTTGGGAGATAATGAAACCTATCAAATTTTTGAAAAGGGAAAAGTTAAGATTAAATTGTAAAATGGGAATCATTGGCTACTACATGAGGTAAGACATGCTCCAAGGCTAAGTGGGAAATTTAATTTCAGCAGGGCAACTCGATGATGAGGGTTGTGTAGTTACTTTTAATGATAAAAATTGGAAGGTTTCAAAAGTTTTCCTTGTAGTAGAAAAATGTGTGAAAATAGGAACCTAATATCTTTGTACAAGTCATATTGTTCCTACTACTTTAATTGTTTTAGAGAAAAATGAATGTTCGGGAATAGTTGTTGTAGTTGAGCAGGGAGAACAAATAGCTGATGTAGATTTTGATACAGCCCTATGGTACAGTAGACTTGTGAATATGAGTGAGAAAGGTATGAAATTATTTCATTCAAAGAAATTTCTACCAAGTCTCAAAAGTGTCAATATGGATTTCTATGAAAGTTGTGTATATGTAAAACAAAAGAGCTCGTAAGTTTTGTGAATACTACGAAGGAAAATAAAAAGGAGAAATTAGAGCTTGTGCATATCAATGTAAGGGGACCACCTTAGGTATCTTCCCTTGGTAGCTTTTTTTATTATGTTACATTTATTGATGACACAACTAGAAAAGCATGGGTTTATTTCCTTAGATAGAAATATGATGTATTCCAAACTTTTAAGAAATGGAAATGTTTGGTTGAAAATGAGAAAGGTAAGAAATTAAAATGTCTCAGATCCAATAATGGTGGTGAGTATTGTAGTCATGAATTTGAAGATTATCACTCCACTAATGGTATTCATAGACAAAAAATTGTTCCAAGGACTCCATAGGAAAATGGAGTGGCTGAACACATGAATAGGACTATAATGGAACATGCAAGGAGCATGAGGTTCCATGTTGTGTTGCCATTACACATGTGGGTGGAGGTTGTCAATACTGTTGTATGTTTGATTAATAGAGGTCCCTCTACTCCTTTGGGTTTTGGTATTTTAGAGGAAGAATGGACTAGTAAGAAGGTGAGTTATTCTTTTCTCAAAACCTTAAGTTGTGAAGCATTTTCTCATATAGGTTCTGAAAATAGAACCAAAATGGAAGCTAAGTCAAAGAAATGTGTATTTTTTGGATATGGCTGTAATGAATTTGGTTGTAGGCTTTAGGATTTTGAAAATCATAAAATTCTAAGAAGCAAGGATGTCATATTTAATGAGAAAGTGTTGTAAAAAGGTTTTTTGTAGCAACATGAGAAGAAACAAGATGATTATGTAGTGTTGGATGATACTCCAAAGGATGATTTTCTGGCCATTCCTCATGATGTGCAATAATTGCAACAACAAATACCACACACACCAGTGAATGTTAGGTTGTCTATAAGGATGAGTAGACCTCCAAAAATATTTTCTCCCTCTTTGTATTCTATTTTACTTACTGATGTTGGTGAACCTAAATGTTATGATGAAGCTGTGAGGTGGATACTAAGATTCAATGGGAGTTTACAATGTAAGACAAAATGTAATCTTTTGCTGAAAATAAGACATGGGATTTATGCAAGTTTCCTTTAGGTAAAAGGGCTTTATAGAATAAGTGGGTTTATAGGTTGAAAGAAGAGGATCGAGGTAAGAAAAGATTTAAAGTGAATTTAGTTGCAAAAGGATTTGCAAACAAAAAGGGCATTGATTTTGATAAGATATTTTCTCCTGTTGTTAACATGATTTCTATCTGTATTGTTTTAAGTAATGTGGCTACTAAATATTTTCATTTAGAGTAGGTTGATGTTAAAATAGCCTTCCTTCATGGTGACTTGGATGAAGAGACATATGGCAGGGATTTGAGGTCAAAGGTAAGGAGAACTTAGTGTGCAAATTGAAGAAAAGTTTATATGGCTTGAAGCAAGCACCTCAGTAATGGTATCTAAAATTTGATAGTTTTATGCATGAGTATAGATATAGTAGGTTTACATGATGATATGCTTGTAGTTGGATCTAACATGGATCATGTTAAGGGGCTGAAATGCCAGTTAGCACATTCATTTTCTATGAAGGATTTGGGGGCAGCCAAAAAAATCCTTGGTATGAAGATTTGCAGAGAGAGGAAGAATAGAAATTGACATTATCTTAGGCTCTTATGTTGAGAAGGTGTTGCAACATTTTTGTATGGAGAATTTTAAAACTATCAACACACCATTACTTGGTCATTTGATGTTGACTAAGGAAATGTGTCCCAAGACACAAGAAGAGGAGGATAAGATGCGAAAGGTACCCTATGATTCAGCTATAGGAAGCTTGATGTATGCGATGGGATGTACAAGGTCAGATATTGAACATATAGTGGGAGTCGTTAGCAAGTATATGAGTCATCTAGGAACTAAGCATTGGAATGTAGTCAAATGGATTCTCAGATATTTGAGAGGATCATCTAATAAGTGTTTACACTTTGGGGCCTCTACATTAATTTACAGGGCTATGTTGACTCAAATTTGGTAGAGTATATTGATACCAAGTAGAGTACTATAGGTTATGCATTTACTATTGGTGGGACAATTGTGAGTTGGGTTTCTAGGTTACAAAAGGTTAATGCTTTATCCACTATAGTAGTAGAGTATGTTGTTGCTACAGAGGTAGCTAAGGAGATGATATGGCTTCAATTCTTCTTGGAAGACTTGGGACACCCTTAGAGGGATACTTATTTGTTTATAGATAGTTAGAGTGCCATTCATCTTGCCAAGAATTATCCTCTACATTCAAAGACAAAACACATTTAGTTTCGGTACCATTTCATTTGGTTAGGTTTGGATGATGGAAAATTAAAGCTAGATAAGATCCATATAGATGAAAATCCAACATATATGTTTAACAAAGGTAGTGACAAAGGAGAAGCTGAATTCCTCTTCATCTTTAGTTGGTCTTCTAGACTAAACATGAATAAAAGAACATTAGAGTCTAGGGTGGTTTGATCTAGTGGGAGCAACATGTGGTAGCAGTATTGCTACAAGACTAGTCTCCAAGTGGGAGACTGTTAGTTTGTGGTGACTGATCAGGGAAGTACTATACATACTTCATAAATTTTTGGCTTGTGCTTGACGTATGGCTAACATATGACTGACATGTTGTAACCCTAAGGTGGTAAAAATACTTGTATAAAAGGGCTTAGGGTTAGGGATTGTTTCATTATAGGTGATTCAAAAATTAGTTCTTCTGGTGGTATTGAACTATAAGAGATTATGGATTGTGATCAAGTTGTAATCACTGAATTGTAAAAATATTAGTCTTGTTGTTTGGTGGATGTAGCCTAGGGATTGGGTCAACCATGTTAAATCTTGGTGTCTTGTGTTCTTTTTTGCATGATATACATTTTTTGATATTGTTTAATTTGTGTATAATTGTTATTTATGTCTATGACCTTTGATCCTAACAATAAGATTACAAATTGAATTAAGTATTTAATGAAATAAACCAAAACCAACACTTGGATTGGAATACAAAAGGAAATTTAAACTTTGGAATTAAAAAAAAAATGCAAAATCTTTTTTTCAAATGGCCTCCTCATTTTCACAATTAATTTGTCCAAATATGGAGAGAGGTGTACTCAAATGCTTCAAGCTTCAAGTGATGATGAGGATTTTACAATGGATGGAAATGAGAGTTTTCAATCTTATCAGAGTATGGATGGATTTTTTTCACTATGACAATGTATTGGATAAATCTAAACTTTTCAATGGAGAATTATAACATTACTAATGTGGATTGGATGTGCAATATGGATGACATAGTGTAAGTGAATGGATTGTAGTGAGAGTAAGTGAATTATGTGTATGTGATAAGCAGAGAAGATTGACACATGTAAGTGATCTAAGGGATTATTCCAATGTGAGTTTGTGGATTAGATATTAAGATCTAAGAAGTGGTTAGTGTAAAAGAGGCATGATAAGAGGAAAGAGAAAGAATATGAATTGTTGAGTCAGTTGTATTTGGTATTATTCTATAAGGGATAATACAAGGATATTTGGATAGTGAGTTTGGCAGTCTACCCCTAGAGTTGTTTGCATAGTGGGTCCTTCTGCCTTCTATGCCTACTAACAGGGTTGGAATCTCCTAACAGGGACTCAAATTATCCTAACAAGAACTAATATGTATTGAATATATTTCACTATCTCCTAATAGGGTCCATCCTCTTATAAGGAACTTATCTATTAGTACATCATTTTGTGGGTTACATCTTGATCTAGGTTTTTTCTCTAATCAAGGGTTTCTGTAGTTAACATATATGGTGTTATTGTGTATGGTTATCTTATTATGGTTTTTTTTTATGTTGATCATATGTTTAAGAATTTAAAAGGTTATTAAAAGTTATTTTGTTAGATAAAAAATTCAAACCCCCGAAGTTATCTTGGTGAACTTTACTTTCAATTAGTTTAAACTCTACTCTTCTATACTTCAAATTAACTGTCTTCTCCAATTTATATAATGATTAGACAATACATTATCTTGTCAAAGACAAACTGATCAAGTGCCCATTGTAATTTCATCATCTTTACTCCCTTCTTCTCAACAACTTTACTAGTTCATCTAGTTATCTTTCTTTTCAAATTCTCTTCATCAATTAACTAATTTGGAACTCTACACTATTACTAAATGTCTTACTATTGAGGTTTGACATAAATGACAACACAACAATTGTTCAAATAGTGGTTTCCAATAATATCCCTCTTTTTTCATTGATGTCAACACCTCAAGCTACCATGCAAATATAAAATACTTGATCATGATGTTCACTATAAGTTACCTCTATAATTTGTATTAGATCCTCATTAATATCTTAAGTTTCATTCTGATTATTATGTTCTTTAGTTTCATTCTGATTATCATGTTATTTAGTTTTATTTTGATGCCAATTATATTATCAAATATATTGGCTCCCTCTTTATTCTTCATTCACTAGATAATAACCCAACATATCTCCCTTAACTATCATACGACATGAATGTAGGAATTCTCTTGGCACTACCATGTTCACTTTTGAGAAAAGGCTTTAGCATTTGAAATTTAGGCTTAAAAGGTGGAACAAACTATATTTTGGGAATTTGCAGGACCAAAAGCTTGTAGCTCAATCTAGGGTGGACAATGTCACTCACCAGATTCAGGACAAACATTGTGGATGTGATTACTACTAAATCTTCAATACTTAAGGAGTTAGAGGAATGGGAGCTTCAAGAAAAAATCTTTTGGAAGCAAAAGTATTGTGTGGATTGATTTCAAGAGGGAGATAGGAACACATTTTTTCCATAACATGGTTAAAGCTCATAAATTTTGTAATTCCATCTCCTCTCTCATCTTAGTTATTGAATCACAACTCTCTTCCAAGGAGTATATTTCTCTAGAGGCCATTAGATACTTCTCCAACATTTTCTCTAGGGAGGAGCCCATTCCAATGTTCAAGGAAAAGACCATTTTAGATTGCATTCCCCACCTTATTTCTAATGAAATGAATAGGAATCTCTTATGACCTATTTGTTTAGGTGATTTGGAGAAAGTGGTTTTTGGTATAAAGAAAGGTAAGGCCCCTGAACTAGATAGTTTCCCCAATGAATTTTTCCAAGGATTCTTGGAGATTATTAAATTTTAATTTTTAGAAGTGGTCCAGGAATCCTATAGAAGAAAACAAATACTCAAGTCTTTGAATGTACCTTCTTGGCTCTCATACCCAAGATTGATGTGGTCAATAGTTTGGATCAATGCAAGCCTATTGCTTTGTGTAAATTTACTTACAAAATTCTCACCAAATTAATTGCTGAAAGGCTCAAGCCTCTTTTAGGTACTTTGATCTTTGTGGAGTAGGAAGGATTTTTTGGTAGTAGACAGATTCTTTATGGTGTTGTAATTGCATCAAAGGTTATCCACTTTATGACCACTTCTAAGGAAAAAGCCATATTTATCAAGATGGACTTGGCAAAAGCATACAATTGGGTAAGCTGAGATTTCTTGAGTAGAATGCTTCTAAATTTTGGTATTGATGTGAAAATATGGGTTGATTGGATTCTTAGTTGTGTGACTTCCCTTTCATTTTCTATACTTATTAATGGAGGACCTGTTGAGCTATTTTTTTTTTCTCAAGGACTTTAGCAAGGAGACCCTCTCTCTCCTTGTCTCTTTATCATTATGGTTAAGGGCCTAGGAAGATTTATTAAATTTCAAGCTAAATAAGGGATCATCCATGGGTGGAAATGGAATAATAATCTCCCATTGTATTCTCATCTCCAATTTGTGGATGATAGTGGACTAATGGAATTGGTTACAATCAATGAGGCAAGAAACTTTAGAAGGATTTGAGACACCTATCTCAAAATTTCTAGGCAAAAAATCAACAAAGTTAAGTGCTCTATCTATTTCTTTAATACTCCACATCCTATCCAAAATAGGATTGCTAGGATTCTTTTATTTCAAATTGGCTCTCTTCCTTTGATGTATCCTAGAGTCCCCTTAGCTCTTGGAGCTCGACTAAAGGATTACAAGTAGGACCTTTTTCGATAAACTCCAAAGTAGGGTTAGCCACTAGACTTATAGGTGGCTCTCTTTTGCTAGGAGAGTTATTCTCCTTAAGATAGTGATTCAATTTCTTCCCATCTATAGGTGTTTTGTGCAAATTCCCCTACTAGTATTATAAAGGAATTTGATGCTTTATCTCAAAAGGTTCTTTGGTCAGGTAACCTTCTCTCTTCGAAGTGGAGTTTAGTCAATTGGGAAACTATTTTCATGCTAAAGTTTTCCTAGGGTCTGGATCTCAAGTGCATGCCTATTGTTGTGAAGGCTCTAGCTACTATGTTATATTGGAGGTGGTACAATAATTAGAATCATGATTGGGACAAGATTCTTTCTTAGAAGTACTTTCCTAGTGCGGATTGTTAAGATATCCCAAGATTAGCTCTAGTTAGTAAAGCTTGTTTTATTTTGGATACTCTAAAAAGGGAGCGTGTGTTATTAAGGATGGCCTTTTCTAGATATGTAATGGGGGATCATGCACTTAATTTTGGTAGAATTCTTGGGATGGCCATCCTCTAATTCTCTCTAGTCATCCCCGTCATCATCCTCTTTGCAATATTTTTATGGATGAAAGATGGACTAGGGTGACACACTTTAAGACTATCAAAAGGTGTGGATCAATGAATGTAACCTACTGGAAGGATCTACATGAGTGAGCTTTAGGTTGTTCCATGGAGATTTAGGCTAACATTAGTAGCCTCCTCTTGAGTAGGCTTTTTAGTTCTACTAGGGAAAAGGATATTCTTCTCCAGGGTCTGAGTTCTAAGGGAAATTTTTGTGTTTCCCAAGGTTATGCTTGGTTGGATAAACAATGGCATGGATTAGCAAGAGTTCCCTAGTGGAAGAAGGGTTGGAATAGTTTTTCTTGGCCTAAGTGTAATTTTTTCTTATTGTTGGTTGGTCAACAGATATGTCTTACTTGGGATAATGTTCAAAAGAGAGGATTTCAAGGGCCTTCTCTTTGTTACCTATGTATGCATGATGGAGAGACTGTATCCCACTTATTTTTTCTTTGCCCCTTGTCTAGAAAAATCTAACACAAGTGGTGGGAGATGTGGCTTCATGGCTACATCCATGTCATGTATCTCATTGAATTTTTGGGATATCCTTGGTAGACCCTCCTACTAAAACCAGTTTCATTCACATGGCATGGCATATTGGACCTACTTTCATTATATAAAATATTTGGTTGGAGAAAAACTATAGGATTTTTGTAACTTAGTTTTGGGAGTCACTAAATTGTAGTAGATGATTTTGAGCAGACTCTATGAAACTATATATGCCAAGTGTGATATGTCCAAATATATTGACCCTAGAGATTATAGTACAATGAGGAATTTTGGACAAGTAGACAAGAGAATGGGCTACATAGGTAGTAATAGATCTCATTTTCTCAAGAGAAAGGTTTGTAGAGATGGGAGGTGGCAACTGCCCCTGACTGGTATCCTAAAATTAATTATGATTGATCCTCCCATGGGAATCCTGGGCATGCAGGTATTGGGAGTATAGGTAGAGGTAAGGATGGTGAATTTATCTTTCTTTTCTCTATTTATAAAGGTGTATACTCTAATAACCTGATGGAATCCATTTCTATTAAGTCAACTATTGAGAAAGGACATTCTTTGGGATGGCAGAAGATTATATGTGAGTCAAAATCTCAAATTTTTATGGATCTGATAAATAACCAAAATGGAGAAGATGTTAACTAGTAGTTTGCCTCTATTTCTAGAGGGGTTTTGTATTTGAGAAATCACATGGATTGAATCTATTTTTTTCATATTCCTAGGGAATGGAATGGAGTGTCCATGATATTTTGGAAAAATGGGCATTGGAGAATGGAGTTGGTTGGGATATTGTAGAAAAGGATAGGCTTAGCTTGGGACTTTGGAGAAGTTAGTGGAAAAAGATAGAATTTAATTGTCATGGTGTTTGTTCTAGATTTGTTGAGCCTAAGGATTTTTATATTACTTTGGATCTAATTGAATAAAATTTTACCCCCTTTTTCAAAAGTATTGTGTGATGGCGTGTGAACGTAGTTTATGAACATTTTTTATATGTTATGCAAATAGATATTCTTATATTTAATTGAATTTATATATGGTCATGTGTTTATCCTCCTAAGCCAAGAGGAATTTTTTATGTTGTAGGTTCATTCAAATAGATTTGATCTAGAATCGACCCCCTATGGTTAGTATTATTGTATTTGACTAGCCATCAATTAGATAGACACACACACACACACACACACAATTGTTAATAATATATAATGATAATTAACTTACAATAACCATTATTAATTAATCTACAAACATGTCTCCTCATGATTTATGTCTCTTAAACTCTTATTTATACCTTGGATTTGCATTTGAAAAGCATACACCAAAAAAATGACAGTGCTTAGTACATTTGCAATTATCCTAAAAACTTAACACCACCAACATTGGAAGCATCACAAAAATATATAAATAAAATTGACATTAAAAATTGAGTATCTTATAAAGATTAATAAGGGCTTTAAGGTTTAATGGCTAATTTTTTGTCTAAATGTTTCAATAATTGTGTTGTTCCATGATGTCCCTCAAGGAACCTAATCATTTAAATGACCCAAGATGTGAATCCAACATTCCCAATGGATAAAGAAGGCTCCAAAAGATTTTACTTGTCTAATAAAACCAAAATTTGAATTTGAATTTTTCAATTACTTATCTCATTAACAAACTCAAATTGTTATCTTACTAGGCCTTATTTCCTATCAAGTCTTAAGTGAGTATTTTTAATACCTTTCTTAAGAAATTTCAAAAAGACCTTAACTCTAAATGGTTCTTTTAGATGCTCTTTTGGAGATATTATAACATGTCAAACATTAAAAATTAGTTGTTTTGGTCCAACCTTTCCAAAGTGATGAAGTTGTCACTCTTTTGAGACCTTATTTACCTAAAATCTATAAACCATCTATGTCAAATGTTTAACGCCTAACCTTGAAATTACCAAAAGAGTTGTTCTCTTTCCTCTAATCAAAGGAATATGTTATCACTTTGGTCATCTGGGCTCTCCAAATACAACAACCACAAATTGTTCCTAAAAATCCTTGCCAAGAAATAAATTGGTCAATGTTCGACTTCTAAGCACAATTATGATTAAAAAAAAGTTCATTCAAAATGACATTGTATAACTATTCCAATCATAAAAATATGGCACAAAATGATTATTTAATAGCCAAGCCTCAAAATTTATGTTTGTTCAACCAAATCAGTCATGTTAATCACCCCAAATATTCAAATATTGTACATATTAGAGGTTACTGGAGTGTGATACATGTCAAAGTATGACCATCTTATGAGGAATAGAGCCTTTACATTCACAAGATGGATACGGAGAACTTAAAACTATTAAAACAATGTAAGAAAACTCATATCTATCAACAACATCTAAGAAATATGAGGATTATGTTACCATAGATCACACACAAGGTTTGTGCGATGAGTTAATCTTGTTCCCCAATAGCCAAATACCATGGACCATCAATTTGATAGGCGAACCATTCAAATGAATAAAGAAGTTGCATAAAAATAATGATTTTATCATAGATTTGTATCACAATCTATACAATTCTTGTCTCTTATGTACATAATGACTTCCTCATGCCTTGACCATACTTAATAAGATAATTTTCAACTATTACAACCAATTTAAATTAGTTTCAAGTCATTACAAACTCATTTATACCTCTAACCATGTTTTCCCTCTTGAAAGACACTAGTTGTTATAATTTTAAATTTTAAATTTAGAATTCTTATTTTATTTACTTTTTCAATATTCTAATATATCAAACCATGAACTTTGTTTGAACCAAGATCCATTTAATTATCTAGGACCATAGTAACCTACTTTGACCCTCTTTAGCACTATTATCCCTTAATTATAATCAACTAGTTCATAAGGTTCTTATTAAAACCTTTAGGACTTTTGGCCATTACATTATTTTTATCATCACAAAAGGCTATGGTAGGCTTCAAAATATCCCAATTGACTGTAATTGATATCTCATAGGATTTTTTAGCCTATTTAGTATTTATGTGACCATGTACTTTGTTAAGTGGTCTTACACCATACTCGCCACCATGGAGAAAACTCTTGTCTGAAGAATCAATTGGTCTTCTCCTTAGTTCATGTTGCATTCTAAAGGATTGTTACATTTATCTTTGTCCTTTCCATATACCTGCATTAACCAAAAAATTAGAAAGAAAAACCTAGTGATTTTTTTCTCTTCTAGGCCCAATTATTGAAATCTAATTGAAAAGATCATTGCTAAAAGAGATTATAATTAAAAGAGGGAGATTGTTGAAGTGGAATATGTGTTTCAATCATTATTTGGTCACTGATGTCAAATCTACTAATTGTTGGTAAGACAACTACTTATAAGATTCAAGTACTATCACTTAGTTGATTAATGAAGAGGAATTGATCAATAAGAGGTAACAAAAGCACCTAGAGGAAAGGTTGAGTTATGATTGTGTAATGAAGTACAAGGATCAATTAAGACGGTGATGATATGATTTATTGATGATCTACTTAAGGTTACAAAATATTGGCCATACTTAGAAAGTTTAGAAGAATAAGTTAAATAAAGTTTATCTACCAAGCTTGACTAAGTGGACAATAGGTGCTGAGCAAAGTCAGTGCAAGCCGAGCAAAAAATTGGTTGGAGCCAAGTAAAAGAAAAGTCTAGTGGATGTCAAGCAAAATAATTGATGTCAAGTAAAGTTTAGTTGATGCTAAGTGATTTTACAGTTGATGCCAAACAACACAATATGTGTTGAACATCTGAAGATTAATAATGTTGAGTTGCTACATTATGTTAAAGATCAAAGATTCACTGAATCTAAGCTGACAAGTTTACTTTCTTGAAACTTGTAAACTAGGAGGAAGATAAGGTTGATGAGCTAGTGATATAGAAATTGATGTAGACCATTTTTAAGGAAAATTTAAATAGATTCTAGGAGAAGTTTCTAGAAGAGATATAAGATATGGCATAGATACATTGTATCCTACCTAATCCATCCAAAACCTAAAATGAACGATGGAAAATTGAAAAGTACCTTAATTTAATTTATATAGGAATGTTTGGTCATGAAGAAAAGTTGTAAGTGAGAGAGAAGAGGAGGGAGAAAAAGTTTTGCATCATCAAGTGACAAAAAAAATAGTCTACAATGGCATGTTAAGCAAGAAGGCTTAAGGAGATGAATGCTTGAAGGGTGAACAAGTTGTCAAAACTGAAAAGTATGAAGGCTAAGTAGAATTGAGGACTAAATAGAGATATGTAATCTACAAGAGAAGTTGTAAGTTGTATCAGATCAAATCTCTACTGTTACTCTCTAACAACTATATGAGTCTAGGGTAAATCCTTTGGATTAAGGTTTACCTAATAGTCATTTGAAAATCCTTTAATAGAGTGGCATTAGAATTGAATGGTCTAAAGTCCTCTAACAAGGCTCACTTTTAATAGGGTGATTGAAATCCCTTACCCAAGTCACATTTAATAGTGTGTATTGTAATCTTTAACAGGGTTGGCCTTTCATAGGGCATCACTTTAGAAGAGTGAAAAGGAGTAGCATGTTACTAGTGGTTTTTTCCAAATTTGATTTTCATGTAAATGATTGTGTCAAAGAGTGTTGATGAATGTGTTGTGTTTATGCTTTACATTTATGCAAGTTGATTTGTCAATGATTGCATAATCTAGTAAAGTTGCATGCATGGGTATGAATTTTTTAAGGGCTCACTAAATTGTGAAAAGTTTTATTTATACATCTGGACCTTGGATAACTGATTCCCCCCCTCCACCTCTCAGTTATTCTAAAGTTTTTCAAAAATTGGTATTAGAGTCATCTACTTAAGAGTACTAGTTTGAAGGTACTAGAAGCATAAAGATCAAGATGTCAAAAAGAGATGTACCCAAGCTTAACAGAGACAACTTTCTTGCATGGAAAAGTTTGATGAAACTACACCTTGGAGGACTTGGAGATCATGCACAATCTACCATTATAGTGGAACATGTTGATTCAATTGGAGCCCTAGCTATTGAAGATATGAGGAAGAAGAAAGAACACAATTAGGTGATGTTGGAGATTTCTTCAGCCCTAATCTATGTAAAATTTGATGATATCAAAGGCTATCACACTACAAAGAAAATGTGGGATACCTTACACACTATCTATGGAGGAGACAAAAATGTTCAAAGAGCCAAATCTAAGAGCCTCGGAGGTAAGTTTGATGATATGAGAATGAAAGAAGGTGAAAATATTGCTCAATATGTTTCTAGGATAAAAGAAGTTGTTAGTGCAATAAGATGAGCTATTGGTCAAATAGATGATGACACTATGTTAAGTAAAGTCTTAAAAACATTATTGCTTATTTATGCAATTAGAGTTTTTGCAATTCAAGAGTTGAGATGTATTCTAGGAAATGATCTAACCCTTGAATTTTTGGTAGGTAGACTCACTTTTTTTGAGCTATCTAACTTTGATAATTAAAAACCTAAGAGCGTTGAATCTACATTTAGAGCCAAGTTGTTATCTGTTAAAGTAAAGTAGCAGAAGAAGAATTACAAAGATGGCAACAAGTACAAAAATAGAAGAGAAGATGATTGTATAGATTACAAAGACAAAGGCAAGATGTCATGCTACATTTTTGAAAAAGAAAATAGGGATAATTTTGATGAACATGATGATGAAGTGGAGTATGTTAAAATGAAGGACAAATCTAATGAAGATGAGGCAACTGCACTTGTGACTTGTGTGAACAAAAATGATGGATGGATCTTGACAGTGGATACTCACATCACATGACTAGAGATAGAAGTAAGTTCATTACCTTAACTTGTTATGATGGAAATAGTGTAAGATTTTGTAATGATGTACCATGTTTGATAAAACGAAAAGGTTCTATCAAACTCATAGACAAGATTTCATGTGACAATGTTTACTATGTTGAGGGACTAAATTATAACTTGTTGAGTGTTTCACAATTAAATAATTTGGGATGCAAGGTTCAATTTGGAAACAAAGTTGCCAATATATATGACACAAATGGGAAACTAATTGGAAAAGGTGATGAAACTAGAATTAATCTACTCTATCTTGATATAGAGGATGCTACTTGTTTTGTTGCAAAATTTGATGATGTATGGCTTTGGCACAAGAGATTATGTCATGTTATCTTTGATAATTTGGTTAGTATCAGTAACATGAAGAAAGTTAGAGGTTTGCCCAAGTTGAAGAAGCCTAATAATGTAGTGTGCAAACAATGTTAGCTAGGCAAAATGATAAAGTCAAGCTTTAAGAGTAAAGCTTATACTCCTAAAGAAATACTAGAAATTTTTCATACTGACTTGTGTGGACCAATTGAAGTGCAAAGCTACAGATGAGATAAGTACATGATGCTATTGATGATTATTCTGGGATGATGATAGTTACATTTTTGAAACAAAAATCTGATGCATTTCAAATGTTTAAGTGGTACCTAGCAAGAGTTGAGAAAGAAACAAGTAAAAATTTAAAATTCTTGAGATCAAAAAGAGGGGAATTCATATCAAATGAGTTTGAGATGTTCTATAATGATAGAGAAATCAAAAGATAGACATCTGCCCCTAGGACCCCTCCACAAAATGGGATTGTTGAAAGAAGAAAAAGGTCTATAATGGGCTATGCCAAGACACTTATGATGGAGAAGAATGTTGCTCTGAAATACTGGAGAGATGTAGTAAGTATTGTTGTATATACCTTGAACCATGTGCAAATCAAAAAAGGTACTCAATCAACACCTTTTGAACTATGGTATGGATATCCACCCAATATAAAATACTTTAATGTATTTAGAAGTAACTATTACATTCTTAAAGATAGTAGGAATGGAAAGTTTGATGCAAAAAGTGAAGAAGATATATTCCTTAGATACTCCACAAGAAGTAAAGCTTATAAATGTTTAAATATTAACACTAACAAAATTGTGAAAAGTGCAAATGTGAATTTTGATGAATTTATAGAAGTACATGAGGCTAAACCTATGAAAGAACCAAAAGAATACAAATCATTTGTATACTTTTATGAAGGAATGCCTGCTAAAGAAAATACTGCAAATCAAGTTGGAAACCAACAACAAGTTTCAGTGACTGTCGAGTCACAACCTATAAATGTTGAGTTGCATTAAAGAACCAAGCTACATTCAGATGCTAAGTTATAGAATGAAATGGGTTCACATTCTAATTTTGAGATTAGTACACATGAAAGAGATGCTAAGATACCTGACAGAGATGTACACAATGATCCTAAAGCTAAAAGAAAAAATGAAGAAACAAGAGCTAAACCAAGATTGTCTAAATAGTGAAATATGCATTAGAAGATGTAGATTGGTACAAAGCCATGGAAGAAGAAATTTAACAGATAGAAAAGAATAAAACATGGAGTCTATTTCCCTAAACTAGAAGACAACAATGTTATTGGAACCAAGTGGGTATTTAGAAACAAGCTAAATGAAAATGGTAAAGTCACAAGAAACAAAGCAAGACTATTTTGCAAGGGATATGCACAAGAAGAAGGAATTGACTATGGTGAGACATTTTCTCCTGTTGCAAGAATAGAAGGCATAAGAACTCTACTTGTTTATGTTGTATAAAAAGGTTTCAAAGTATATCAAATGGATGGTAAATATACATTTCTAAATGGCATAGTAGAAGAGGAAGTTTACATAGAATAGCCAGAAGGATTTTTTTATGATAACAATAAGAACATGTAGATTGCTCCAGGCCTTATATAGATTAAAGAAAGCACCAAATGCATGGTATGAGAGACTTCATACTTATCTTGTGAAGATTGGATTTGAAAGGACTAATGATAATCTATACATAAATATAGAAAAAGGAAAAAGTATTTTTCTATCTAAAATATTTGTTGACTATATTAGGTTTGGAGGACAAGATGCTTTATGTAAAGATTTTGCAAATTAGATGAAGCAAGAATTTGAAATTTCTATGTTTGGAGAAATCAAATCTTTTGTGGGACTATAAGTATACCAGATGAAGTATGGTATATACATCACTCAGTCAAAATATGTCAAAGAGATATTGAAAACTTTTGGATTAGAGGATTTTAAATTAATAAGTACACCTATGGTGACAAGACACAAATTTTCAAAGAATGATGATTCAGTTGAGGTGAATCAAACATTATACAGGTCTATGATTGGCAAATTGCAATATGTCATACATAGTAGACCTAATATTGCATTATCTAGAGGGATAGTTACAAGATTCATTGCTAATCCTAGGGAGAATCACTTAATGGTTGTGTAGAGAATAATGAGATATCTAAAAGGAAAAAAAAAATTTGGTCTATACTACAAGAAGAATGAAAATTTTAAATTCAGAGCCTACACTGATGCTAATTGAGCTGGAAACATTAATGATAGAAAAAGCACCAATGGGGGAGGAGTTTTCTTAGATAAAAGACTAATTACATGGACTACCAAGAAATAGAGTTGTACTTCACAATCTACTGCTAAAGCTGAATATCTTGTTGCTACTATACATTGCACAAATGTTGTATGGATCAAATAACTACTCAAAGGAATGAAGGAAGAAATCACAAAACCAATAATACTTTATTGTGATAATACAAGTGATATTAATATATTAAAGAATCCAATGATGTACACAAAGATAAAGAACCTTGGAATCAAGTATCATTACTTGAGAGAGTTAGGTTAAGACAAAGAGGTGAATATGGAATATGTTAACACAAAGGAGAAAATTATCGACATCTTCACAAAACCATTGCCTAAGGATGCTCATGAGTATCTAAGAGGTAAACTAGAGTTGATACCCCTATCAAAAGCTATTTAAGTAATAGGAGTTCCCTACATCAAACAAGTTGATGCCCATATAATACAAATTCATGCAATGGATCTTACTTTAGGAGCTGCCTAAAGTAATCATAGAGTTGAAACTTCAAATCAATCACAGGCAAGGTGACAGAGGAGAAATTGGAGAAACTACAAAAGTTTATATCTATATTCTTTAAGATGAAAAATTGTTGGTATATGTCTTTGGCATTGTTGTCAAAGAGGGAGATTTTTACTGATCAAATGCAAGAGATAAGAGGGAGAAAGTCCTAAACTAATCTTCTAATTAGAGATGTAGAAAGATCATCAGAAGGAGAAAATATGATCTTAAAGGGAGATCATATAATTGTTGATGTTGTTGATTAGAAGAGGACACATGAATGATGTAAGAAAGAGGGAGAAATAATTTTCTACCTAGTAAGAAGGAGATACCAGAAAGAACTCAGAGGGAGTTACAACAAATAGTTTTGTAACCTAATCAGAAGATGGAAGTTGCTGATAAAGGGAGACATTTCAATACAATTTTTTATTTTTAGTATTGTCTTACTATTTTAACTTATTTAGCATGTTAAAAAAAATGTTCATCATTTAAATTTACTTGGCTGATCAATTTGGTTTGCCATCAATGCCAAAGAGGGAGATTGTTGAAGAAAAATATGTGTTTCAATTATTGTTTGTCACTACTGTCAAACTTGCTAATTGTTGGTAATACAATTTCTTACTTATAAGATTCAAGTACTATCACTTAGTTGATTAATGAAGAGGAATTGATCAATAAGAGGTATTAAAAGAACTTAGAGGAAAGGTTGAGTTATGATTATGTAATGAAGTACAAGGATTAGTTAAGATAGTGATGGCATGATGTATTGATGATCTACTTAAGGTTACAAAATGCCAGGTACACTTACCAATTTTTGAATAAATAGTTAAACAAAGTTTATCTACCAAGCTTGATCGAGTGGAAAATAGGTGCCGAGAAAAGTTAGTGCAAGTCAAGTAGAAAGTGAGTTGGAGCCGAGTAAAAACAAACTCTAGTAGATACCAAGAAAAATAGTTGATGCTAAGTAAGTTTAGTTGATGCCAAGTGATTTTATAGTTGATGCCAAGCAATGTAGTATGTTATGAGCATCAGAAGATTGATAAAGATTGAAGATTTTCCAAATCTAAGCTGACAAATTTGTTTTCTTGAATCTTGTAAACCAGGAAGAAGATAAGGTTGATGAACTGGTGACATAGAAATTGATGTAAACCATTTTTGAAAAAAAATTAAATAGATTCTAGGAAAATTTTCAAGAAGATATACAAGATATGGGGTAGATACATTGTATCCTACCTAATCCATCCAAACCCTAAAATGAATGATTGAAAATGGCAAAGTACCTTAATTTCCTTTATATAGGAATGTTTGGTCATAAAGAAAAGTTGTAAGTGAGAGTGAAGAGGAGAAATAAAATTTTTTTCTTCATCAACTTAAAAAAAGAAGAGTCTACAATGGCATGTTAAGAAAGAAGGGATAACAAGTTGTCAGAACTACAAAGTATGAAGGCCAAGCAAATTGAGGACTAAATAGAGATCTGTAATCTGCAACAAAAGTTGTAAGTTGTATCAAATCAAAGCTCTACTATTACAACTCTAGTAATTATATCACTCTAGGGTAAATCCTTTGAAATAAGGTTGACCTAATAGTCATTTGAAAATCCTTTAATAGGGTGGCATTTTAAGTGAATGGCTTAAAATCCTCTAACAAGGCTAGTGGATTGGATAGTTGGGTGTGCCTTCAGCCCTAGTTTTCACTTCCTACCTATGTTAGGTGGTATTAGAGTGTGAGGCTCTTCCTTGTGGAGATTGGATCATGTAGAACTTTGATTCAAATTTGGTTGTAGGGTGATAGATTTGTGAATTTGACCTATAACTTGTAGAGAGTTATAGTCTGGTAGGAACCTAATTTTCAAAGATGGTTTGTGGTGGAGGAAATGTTGATAATGATATATTGGATCAATTGAGACAAATTATAGCTAGATTAGATTTTGTGGAGACTGTCGAGAGGAGAGGAGAACATCTTGATGATGTAAGTGAAGATGAAGCAGTAGCACCAAACCCTAACCCATAACAAGAAAAAAACCAACCTGAAGAAAGGTTGTTGAGAGTGTTGTCTAGGGATAATTCAAAGCCTTATATAGAAGTTATTCCTTATGATGGAAAATTAGATATTAATGATGTGTTAGTTTGGATCCTTGATATGAAAAAGTTCTCCGAGTATGAAAATAGTCCTAATGATAGGAAGTTGAAGATTATAGTTACTAGGCTAAAAGGTCATGCTTTGCTATGGTGAGAGCATTTGCAAATAGATAGAAAAAGGAGATGAAAGGAGAAGATTAGAACTTGGCCAAAGATGGTGAAAAAGGTAAAGAATAAATTCCTTCCTGTTGATTACCAAGTTAGCTGGTTGAGAAAGATGCAAAATTTGAAACAAAGAGACATGAGTGTGAAGGAATATACTAAGGAATTCTATAGATTGGACATCAGATCTAGACATGTGGATGATGATGTTGAGAAAATTTCAAGGTACATAAATGGATTGAGATCTGGAATTCGAGATGAGATAAGTTTTGTGAAATTTGGAGAGTGGGTAAGAAGCATATCAGTATGCCTTAAAAGTTGAAGAGATCTTGACAAAGAAGCATGAACAAAGACAAGGAGGTAGAGGTGGTAGATTCTAGATAGGCAAAGGTATATCTTATGGAGAAGGTAGCAAATCTAACAATTTTCTGTGAGACAAGGGAAAATTTGAATGGAAGAATGATGACAAAGACAAGATCAAGTGGAAAGGTGGTAGTTCATACCAAGGAGGTACTGGATCTTACCAAGGAAGAGGCAATATAATTTGGTGCAAGACAAGGAAAAAGCTGAATGGGAGAACGATGATAAAGACAAGACCAAGTGGAAAGGTGGTAGTTCATTTTGAGGAGGTACTGGATCTTATCGAGGAAGAGGTAATTCTTATTCTAGATGTGGTAAAGAGGTACATAGATCTTTTGAATGTAGATCCTCTGTCATGTCCCCTTTTCAAATAATTAAAAAAGAAAATCTTTGCTAAGGCAGGCAGGCCCAAGAAAGTGAAGTTTCGGAAAAAGGGGGTTAAACTTTGGAAACCGTTGGACTAATAAATGAAAATTATTATTAAAATAAGTTTCATTAACCTCTCTTGGACGTGAGTTACAGTTATGCCCTCTTTTAAGGGGTTTGGAGGCATTTTGGGCTCATTCCAGAACTTGATTTTTGCTCATTCTTTGTTATTCTTCAGAGGCTGCCAAACCTGTGGAGAAGGAGACCCAAGAACGGGAGTTTGTTGGTTTCCAGGGAGACCCAAGAACGGGAGTTTGCAAGTTTCTAGGAAGGCTAAGGACAGGAGTTTGAAGCCATTCCATGTGCATGCTCATACAGAGTTTGCCTTTGTGCTGAACAGTGCAGATTTGTGAGTTTTCGGGTGTGTTTTTGTATGAGTTTGGTGTTTACAGTTGAGTATTTCATATCAGTTTGGGTTGCTGCTGTATATCAGACTTTTAAATGTTAAAATAGAGCTGAATATATATATTGGGATGTGATTAATCTTCTGATATAGATTATTAGTGTTTTTGTGGTGTTTTCGGGCATATTTTGTGCTATTTCGGGAGCCCGATGAGCATAGTTTTGGTCCTACATTTTTGAGCTGTTGTGTAAAGGCTATACGGATCTGGAAATGTCAATTTGTAGGCTGTTATGCTGCTGAAATTTCTGTAAAAATTTCCATTTTCAGATTCATTAATAATTTGTGAAGTTGTGAAGCTTTTAGCACTATTTTCAACATACCCGATTTGGGGTTTCTTGAGGAATTTGGTGGATCTTTGGGATATTAGCTGTTTGATTTTAAAGATCTTATTAGAGGTTGAAAATATCATGAAAAATCAGAAAAGGGACATTTCATCCTCTAAAAGAGGGAAAGGTAATAGAAATTGTATAGTTCAAAGAGATTGTGAGGGTTCACCAAGTGGACCTAAGACTAGAGAAAATCTGATGGTGAGAAGAACCTTATGTACTAAGGGAAGTGATGAGGAACCTATCCTTAGAAGAAGTCTTTTCAAGACAAGATGCAAGATGGCTGGAAAATGTTGCAAAGTAATCATTGACAATATAAGTTTTAAAAATTTGGCATTAGAAGAGTTGGTTACAAAGTTATAGTTGTAGAGGCTGAAACATGCCAAACCCTATCATGTTTCATGGATCAAAGGTGAGCATAAGATATTGGTAAGTGAGCAATGCTTTGTGAAGTTCAAGATTGGACACTACTTTGATTAAGTTTTGTATGATATTATGCCCATGGATTGTTGTCATATTTTGTTGGTTAGACCTTGGCAATACAGTAGATATGTTGTGCATGATGGAAGATTGAATCAATATACTCCTTGGGTAAATGGGAAGAAATAAATATTGCTTCCTTTGATTGAAAGTTAATATGAGGTCAATTGTATTGTAATAAAAGTTTATATGATTAATGGAAAGTTATTTGAAAAGGAATCAAGTTTTTTTTGCTATAATCCGAAGGAAACTGAGTTTTACCGATAGTTGTCGAGTGCCAGGAAATAGTGTTAATTGAGTACCAGTTAGTGGTGACCAAGTAACAACTAGTAGTATTGACCAATTACTAGAAGAAATTTTTGAATTTTTGAATGAGTATAAAGGGATTTTTACAAAAGATATACCTAATGGTTTACCTCCAGTGAGAAGTATAGGTCACTCTATGGATCTAATTCCTAGAACTAGTTTGCCAAATAAAGCACCATATAGATTGACACCTACAGAGAATGAAGAATTTAACAGACAAGTGCATGAGTTGTTATAGAAAGGTTTGACCAGAGAAAGCTTAAGTCCATTTGTTGTACCTATTTTATTAGCACCTAAAAATAATGGAGAATGGAGAATGTGTACTAATTCTAGGTCTATTAACAAGATCATAGTGAAATATAGGTTTCCTATGCTGAGGATGGATGACATAATGGATTGTTTGAGTTGAGAAAAATATTTTACAAAGATTTATTTGAAGAGTGGCTATCATCATATTAGAATCATAGAAGGTGATGAATGGAAGACTACTTTCAACAAAAAAGATGGTTTGTATGAATGGTTGGTTATGCCTTTTGGTTTGACTAATACACCTAGTAATTTCATGAGGTTGATAAATGAAGTTCTAAAAAGATTTTTGGGTAAGTTTTTGATCATTTATTTAGATGATATTTTGATATTTACTAAGACTAAAGAGACCAATCTTGAGCATATTAGACAAGTATTTCAAAGGTTGAAGGAGAAAAAGTTGCTCATTAATCTAAAAAAGTGTTCTTTTATGCAAGAGGAGATTGTGTATTTGGGATTTGTGATTTCAGCTAATGGTTTGAGAATGGATCCTAAGAAGATGAAAGGAATTTTGGAATGGCCTACACCTAAGAATGTGGGTGAGGTAAGATCATTTTAGGGTTTGGCTAGTTTTTACAGGAAGTTTATAAGGAATTTCAATTTTTTTTGTAATGCTATGACTAATACAATGAGAGGAGATGAAAAGGAATTCAAGTGGATACATGGAGCTAATAAGAGTTTTGAGACTTTGAAACAAAAGGTTGTTGAATTACCCATATTGGCTTTTCCTAATTTCAACAAAGTATTTCAAGTTGAATGTGATGCAAGTGGTAATGCAATAGGCAGTGTACTAGGTCAAGAAGGTAAACTTGTTGCTTTCTTTAGTGAAAATTTGAATGATGCTAAAAGGAAGTACTCTATGTATGATCATGAATTTTATGCTATTGTTCAAGCTTTGAAGAAGTGGAGACATTATTTGATTCCTAAGGAGTTTGTACTGTATACTGATCATAAATGTTTACAGTACTTGGGAAGTCAACATAAATTAAATTAGAGACATATGAAGTGGGTTGAGTATTTGCAGAGTTTTACATTTGTCACTAAGCATAAGAGTGGAGTTACCAATAGAGTTGTTGATGCATTGAGTAGAAGACATTCTTTGTTGACTGAAATGAAGGTTGAAGGTCTTGGTTTTGATAAAATGAAAGAGTTGTATGATGTTGATCCTAATTTTTCTAAGGCATGGAGAGAGTGCGGAGTACCAAATTTAATAGATCACATAAGTAAGTATGATAAGTATTTCATTCAAGAAGATATATTGTTCAAAGGTATTCAGTTGTGTATTCCTGAAGTTCAATGAGGTTGAATCTAATTAAGGAAAAGCATAGTGGTGATTTGGCTGGACATTTTGGGATTGATAAGACATTGAGTTTGTTGAAGGACAAGTATTATTGGCCATAAATGTATAAGGATTTTTAGAAATTTTTGAAGAGTTGTGGAGTTTTTTAAGTTGAAAAAGGAGCAAAATACTGGTTTGTATAAACCCATAACTATTCCTGAGAAACCTTGGAGTGACATCAACGTGGATTTTGTTCTTGGACTTCCTAAGATAGTGAAAGAGTATGATTCTATATTTTTTGTAGTGGACATATTTTCTAAAATGGCTCATTTTATACCATGCAAGAAGACATTAGATGCTAGGCATGTTGCTAAACTTTTCTTTAAAGAGATTATGAGATTGCATGGATTACCAAAAAGCATTATTTTTGATAGGGATAGTATGTTTGTCATTTATTTTTGGAAGGCTTTGTGGAAAAAGATGGGTACTGAGTTGAAGTTTAGTTCTACATTCCATCCATAGATAGATGGATAGATAGAGGTTGTGAATAGAATCTTGGGTAATTTTTTGATTTTTTTAGTTGGAGATAGGCCAAGTAATTGGGAAATGGTATTGGTACAAGCTGAGTTTGCATATAATAATTCTATGAATAGGAGTGTAGGGCAAAAAAAATTTGAGTTTGTTACTGGAATGCAACCTAGCAGAGTATTAGATTTGAGGGATACTGTTGGTGAAGACAAGAGAAGTGCTACAAGAGAAGAATTCTTTGATTTAATAGAGTCTTTACATAAGTGAGGTTGAGGTTTGAACGAAGTATTCAGAAGTATAAGGAGAATGCTACTAATTCTAGAAGACATCATGATTTTGAAGTTAGTGATGAGGTGATGGTTCATTTGAAGAAACGAAGATTTCCTATTGGAACATACAGTAAGCTAAAGATGAAGAAGTTTGGACCTTGTAAAATCTTAAAGAAGTTTGATAGTGGTAATGCTCATGAAGTTGAGTTACTTGATGACATGGATATATCTCCTATATTCAATGTTACTAATCTATATAAGTATCATGATTCAAATGATGAATTTTTTGTACCTAATGATTATTCTAAGAAGTAGATTGAAGAAGTTGAATAGATATTGAATCAAAGAGTTGGTAAGAGTACAAGAGGAAGAGATTATTATAAATAGTTGGTGAAGTGGAAGAATAGACGAGTTGAAGATGCTACATGGATTTCTCAATCTAAGTTAGATGTAGCTCAGGTTGTGACACTTGCATGATTTAGGATAATAATTTCTCCAACCTTGGTTATCTGATGCAAGAGCATCCTAGGTTTCCTTGTAGTCCTACACTTTTGTTCATTCTATCAGTTGTTGTCAAGTTCTTGAGTTGATGCTGAGCATTTGGTTGCCTAGTGATCCTTTGGGTGTCGAGCGATTCCCTTTGGTTGTTGGGTTCCTTTGGTTACCAAGTGACTTCTTTGGGTGTCAAGTCATTCCTTTGGATGTCGAGTTCCCAGTTGCTACCAAGTGATTCCTTTGGATGTTGAGCTTGTATGGATGCCAACTGCCAGTTTTGGAAAAGCCTTCATTTGCTGAGTATATGTGTCTGGAACTAGTTTGGGCCAACCTTGTTTGTATTTAATTTATGAATAGGTAGTTAATAACTATTGAAGGAAAACTTGTGGCTTTTCAATGTTCTAGAAACTTTTGTAAGCCATTTTGGCAAGTATTTAAGGAGGTATAGGATTGATTTTTAGGAGAGAAGGGGAAATAGAGGAGTAGAACCTAGAAGAGTAAGAAAGGAACACAAAGTAGGATCATCAAGGATTGTACTTGAATCTTTTAATGGCTATAACCTAGAAGGCCTTACAGTTGGGCATGTATGTTAATCATTTGATGAATCTATAAGAAATATTTTTTTCTCCCCTTCTTGTTGCTATATTTATGTTGTGTTTTCCATTGTGTTGACTCTTGTAGGTAGATTAGATAGATAGGTGTGCCTTTGGCCCTAGCTTTCATTTCCTACATGTGTCACACTTTTAACAAGGTGATTGAAATCCCTTAACTAGGTCACATTTAACAATGTGTATTGCAACCTTTAATAGAGTTGGCCTTTCACAGGGCATCACTTCAGAAGAGTGAAAAGAAGTAGCATGTTACTAGTGGTTTTTCCCAAATTAAGTTTCCACGTAAACCATTTTATCAAAGAGTGTTGATGAATTTGTTGTGTTTTATGCTTTGCATATCTGCAAGTCTATTTGTCAGTGATTGCATAATCCAATAAAGTTGCATGCATGGGTATGAATGTTTTATGGGTTCATTAAGTTGTGAAAAGTTTTATTTATACATCTTGACCTTGGATAATTGATTCACCCCCCCACCCCTCTTAGTTATTCTAGATTATTAAAACATCAATTACTATAGCCTACTATTTTAAATCATTCTTTACACTATCTCTGATGATAGATGTGTTGGAATCACCATTTTTGTTACACAAAAATCTCAAGCTATCAGTGGATGTCACAATATCTAGAGACAAGGATCCATGGGAGGTGGTTAAGCACATGTTACAAATCCATCAATTCATCTTGAATGGTACCTTCACCTAGAGGGGATGGAGGCACTAGCCTCCCAACATCCAACCCACCCCCCCCCCCCAGCATGACTTGAGGGATTTGAACCTATAGCCTAGTGCTCTATTACCACTTTTTGGAATCACCATTGTCAGTACACAAAAATCTTGAGCAATCAATGAACATCACAAAATCTAGAGACAAGGATCTAGGGGAGGCAGTTAAGCACATGTCACAAATCCATCAGTCTATGATGAACTATACCTTTACCTAGAGGGGATGTACACATGAACCTCCCAACAAGATGATCTTCTTTGGTGATGTATGTCCACTCTTTGATGTATAGACTCATATTGAAAAATAGGGCATAAAATCTCTGCCACTACAATATTAACAAAGTCCCCCTTATCCTCCTATTCAAGATTTGTTTGAAATCTGATTGTTTGGTACTTTTGTTCATGAATATCCTTAACTTCATTATTATTCTTTATCACTTACTAATTTTCCACAAAATACATGACTATTGTCTCATTTGCATCACCAACCAATGGTTTCACTTATACCTCACATTTCCCTTGTGAACAAGATAGGAGTTTGTTAAAATTACATCTATGGTGCTCCTAGTATATTTCTAAGGCCATTCTAAGAGTACATTTCCACAAGACATGTCCATAACTTCACATAAAACATTTTCTTCTCATGCACCTATGAAAATCCAATGAAAAAATTCTCATGAACCACAATATTCTCATATCAAATCACCCATGTTTCATAATAAGATTTAGGATAAGGGAATGTATTCAAATGAAACTTGTTAACAATTTCATTAGGAAATTAAGTTATTGTATGCACTATAATTAATGATAAGTTTTTATACCTTGTCTTGAATCTTGCAATAAATTCTTAAAATAGAAACCTTAGGGTTGATACCTAATATGATGGCCATTTTTAAATCTTGAGAGATTCACCTAGTTCACTAGCCAAATATATTTCCTTGTACTCTTCTTCTTGATCCTTGATTTTCTCCTCATTGTCTTTGTATTTTTTTCTTCTCCCATCTAGAACATTTGAAAGATGGGTATCCCACCTCATTGTAATGGTAACAACAAGACCTCTAAGTTTTTCTCTATCTTAACCAAACCTTCCTCCTTCTCTAGATGAATATTCTTTCCTAGTCTCTAATGTTGATCTCTTATCCTTATCTTCCCATATGTGATTTTTTGTACCACCTCTTCCTATATTTGAACTTCCAACTCTATCATTGTTCCTTTCTTGATTCTTTTTAAAATATTCCTCTATTGTATTAGCCAAATGATAATATTCTCCTAAGGTGTGTTGTATATTGAATCTAAGCCCATTAATATATATTGGTAAATATTTGTCTTCATCTTCCATTCCACCTCTAGTTCTCAACTTATGAAATTACTTTGTATATTTCATGACATCCATATCTCTCTGTTTAAGGTTCTACCTCATTTTTTTTTGGATTGTGGAATCATGTGGTAGAAATTGGCCCTTTACCATTTCTTACATTCTTTCCCAATTTTTAATCTTATCAAGTCCTCTTGCTAAAATTTCATTCTACATATTTCTCAACCAAGTAAGTTTTATTCCCCTTATCCTTGACTTCCCTTAACTTTACCTTCATATGCTCATCAATATATTTTATATAAAAATGACTCTCAAGTGCTTCTATTAACCCAAGAACTTGTTCACTATCTATTGCACCATGATAGATACATAGATATGAATTTCTTCTTACTTTTGTATCTTCAACTACCTTTAGTAGCCTTATAAATCTTCTTTCTTCAATTTTATTCTCTTCTTTTCCATGTTGGATTTGTTTTGCCCTACTTCGTCATGTTTCTCTTCTTTATTATAATTTTAATATCTCATCCTTAGTTTTCCTCTCTCTCCTTTTCCAAAGCCTCTATCTCGCTAAAAAATTGAGGCTCTTCCTCATTCCATTTATGTCTTCTCTTTCCTTAGTTTTTGTTAATTCAATATTTTCCCTCTTCTTCCTTTCTAATTCTTACCTAAGTTCCTCTATTTCTCAAGACAGTTAATTTTTAGATATCATTTTCTTTTGGTTTATAGGTTTCCTCCCTCAAGGTTTTGATACCACTATGATGAGGATAAATCAGGGATTTTAGATTTTAAGGCCAATTATTTGTCTAAATGCTTCAAAGATTGTGTTATTACAATGTCCCTCAAGGAACCTAATAGATTAAATGACCCAAGATGTGAATCTTGCTAGAGATAATAGTTCACCAAGATAATTGAAGGGGAGGTAGGGGTGAATTAGTTATCCAAAAATTAAAACATTTATCTTCTTTAAAAAATGTTAACCATTCAACCAAAGTAAACAAAAACCATAATAAGATGTACATAGATAATTACATCAGATATATTAACTAGGGAAACCCTTGATCAAAGGGAACACCCTAGTGGGAATTATTCCCACAAGATGATGCACTAATATAAATATTCCTTGTTAGATGATGAACCTTGTTAGGAGTCTATTATAGGATTCAGTACATATGAGTCCCTATTAGCAGATTTTGAAGCCCTATTAGGAGATTACAACCCTGTTAAGAGTTGTGCCAACCCTATTAGGAGTTGTGGTACAATGTATGCAAGAAGAGCCCACTACCCAAACGTGTAATTTCAACTACAAGAAGAGCTCATTGCTTAAACATGCAATTTACTATTATGTTCTTATTTCCTTTTCTCTATCAACCAACCAATCACTATTAAACCATGTAGACTAGGTTACAAGCCTCAAATTGAAATATCAAACCTTAGATTACTCAACAAAACCTTGGTAATGAATTTTCCTTCACTTTCACTCTACTCTGCTCAACTTTGCATTCTGCTCTTATTGTTTCTTATAATCACTTCACAGCCATACATTTTCATTTTATGTCATACTCATGATAGAGGAAAATTTCCTTCCTTTATACTAATTTAGTAAAATAATTCCTTGAGTCATCTATTAGACCTTCTCAATTAATCATTATAGGACCACATTAAGAACACATTACACTTAGTGATAACATTAATATTCTTCCTTGAAACTTGAATATCTTTCCATAAATGTAATATTACGATGACTAAACTTAGCCACATCATCACCAACATGACTTCTTCACATTGTCAACCTTGATTCTTAGAATAACAATTCTGCTAGGAGATATAACAAGTTTACTAGAACATGCTTCTATAAACTCTATCTCAAAATAGACATTACCAAAACTTACATAAATTCTTCCAAACTTATCATTTCTTCTTTTGACATTAGTTGCATATACCAAATACTTATATGTATCTCTCATAACCTTAGATAGTTATAATACTAAACTAGCCATCTGTACCAACTTGATCTTTCTGTTGTTCTCCTATCAGATACCATAGAAAGCTACTATATTGACATTAATGAAAAACTTAGTCATGAATGTAACATATCATCATAGTAGCATATCTACAATACTCCCCCATAGGAATATCATTAGTATTCATGCTTTCAACAATCTCTCTACTTGGCATTGATGGAAAAATAGATGATAAACATCTAGTTCCAAGAATACCAACAAAAGACTGTTCACCTTACTCTTCAAATCCTCTTCATCAATCATTCTCCCCCACTAATATACCTTAATGTGCTTTCTGTCAAACTATCACTTCATGTTGTTCTTCCTTATGATTTTCTCATGATGTTTCCCTAATGGTGTTTTTCATGCCAAACTTCTCCCCCATTGATTTCAAAGGTTTCAGCAACCAACTTCACTTCATCAAACTCTACAACAACTGATTCTTACTAGCTCAAGTTTCTAGAGACACTATTCAAAACAACATTCAACAAGACTCGTAGATGACTTGTCCATCATAGATACTCCCCCATACATGATGCATCAACATTTAGTCTAGACAACAATGGTGATTTGTTACACTGGACTGATGTACTCTTGCATCTTCTACTCTTATGTAGAAAGGGGCATAACCCCAAGTATACCTTATACCCAAAAGTCTCTTTGTGAAGAGGCTTAGTGAATATGTCTCCAATATTCTCTTTAGTGCTCACATACTCCAATATTATTTCCTTTTCTACAACTTTCTCTCTCAACATGTGATACTTCATAGAGATGTGCTCAGTCCTTGAATGCAACACTATATTATTAGACATATTTACCATGCTTGTCACAATGTGTGGCAACAAGTTCACTGATTTCTATCCTTATATCCTTTAACATCTTCTTCATTTAAGAAACTTGATTATAATTTTTTGTTAATGTAACATATTTTGCTTCTACTATACTTTGTGATGTACAATCCTACTTTTTCCTTAACCAAGAAACCAATCTTCCTCCAAGGAAGAAGGCTCCATTGCTAGTTCTTTTTTTGTCATCCATACTGCTTGCCCAATCTACATAAGTATAAGCAATTAGAGTAAAATCATTAGATCTGTTGAACCACAATTTGAACTCAGATGTTCCTTTTAGATATCTAAATATCCTTTTGAGTGCTGCATAATGTGCTTCTCTAGGATCAGCTTGAAATTTTGCAACAATTTCAACTACATTTGCTATATCTAACCTTGCATGAGTCAGATATTGCAATCCTCCAATCATAGATCTATACTTCTTTTGCTCAATAGTAGATGTCTCGTGCTTTGTAGATAACTTGTGTCCAATTACCATAGGTGTTCCAATGGGTTTGCATGTTTCCAAACCAAACCTTTTTAGTAAATCCTTCAAGTACTTAGTCTGAGAAATAAAAATTCTTTTTTTAATCTATACAATTTGTAATCCTAAAAAATATTTCATTTCTCCTATCATACTCATCTCAACTTCTTTCTTCATCTCTTCTCCAAACTTCTCACTTTCCTTGTAATTTCCTCCAAATATGATATCATCAACAAATATTACCAAAATCATCAAATCGTGATCAATTTCTTTCTAGTATAGATTATTGTTTGACATACCTTTTCTATATCCAAGCTTTTTCAAATGCTTGTCCAACCTTGCATACAAGGTTCTTGCTTCTTTCTTTAAGCCATACAATGCTTTCTTTAGTTTGCATACTATGCACTTGTCATATGTCAAAGGACAACCTTTAGGCTACCCAATGTACACTTCTTCTTCAAGTTCTCCATTTAGAAATGATAACTTGACATCCATCTAATACACTTTGAGTTTATTTTGTGCTACATAGGCCAAGAATAATCTTACTGCTTCTATTCTAGCCACTAGAGCATAGGTCTCATCATAGTCTATCCCTTCTTGGTGTGAGTAACCTTTACATACAAATCTTCCCTTGTTCCTAAATACCCATTTAGTTCCTATCACATTCTTGTCTACTAGTCTAGGAACTAATTCCAATGTCTCATTCTTTACTATCTAATCCAATTCCTCTTTCATAGCTTGTTTCCAATAATTGTCTTTACATAGTTTATCTTCATTCTTAGGTTCAACTAGAGATATCAAACATAGTTCTTCATTGACTCTACTTTTTTTCATCACACATTTATCTTTACTTATGTTGATCTGCTCAAATGGGTGATTCTTTATCATATTCTTTACCAAAGTACAAGATGTTATCTCAACCCTTGGCTCTACTAAAGGTTCAGAGCTTTTTTTCTGCCTTGGTTCTCCTTCATTCTACAAATCATTGTTAGTCTAAAGAAATACATCATCATTCCTTGGCTTAGTAACAACATCATCATCTAAATTATAATAAACTATTCTCTCTTGTATCCCAAATTTTTCATCAATTCTCACATTTGCACTTTGTATAATAGTCTTAGTTCTCTGATTATAACATCTATAAGCCTTTCTTTTCAATGAATAACCAAGAAACATACCTTTTCTCACTTCTAGTATCAATCTTACCAATATCATCATCTCTTTTGATATAACAATTACTCCCAAAAATTATGAAATACTTAACTATAGGTGAGTGCCCAAACCACAGTTCATAAGGGGTCTTATTTGTGTCTTTCCTAAGTTGCACTCTATTCATAGTGTAGACTAATGTATTCACAACTTCTCTCCAAAACATCTTGGATACATAATTCTTAGCTAACATAGCTCTTGCTACTTATGTAACTAACTTCTTCCTTCTCTCTGCAATGCCATTCTATTCAGGGGTTCTTAGAGCTGATAACTTTCTTTTGATTCCATTTTTTTCAACAAACATGTTAAACTCATTTGAAGTAAAACCCCCTCCTTTATCTAATCTTAAAAATTTAATATTCATTATACATTCATTCTCAACTCATTCCTGAATATCTTAAACTTATCAAATGCCTCTAATTTCTCTTTAAGAAATGCAAGCCACATCATTTTAGAAAAATCATCAACTAGAATCATAAAATACATTTCACCATAGATTCCTTTAGTCTTTGTAGGATGGCTGAGATCTATGTGTACAATCTCCAACTTTTCTATAGTAGTAAACTTCTTGTAGGGAAAAGAAGTTTTTTTATGCTTTGTCAACACACATTCCTTACAAATTGTGTTAGTAGGCTTTACAATCTTAGGAAAATCTCTAACTACAAATATACTACTAGTCTTCACAATATTGTCAAAGTGTATATGAAAAAATCTCTTATGCCATAACCAACTATCATCTACCTTTGCAAGAAAAAATTTCATTTCAGTAGGATTCAACTAAAATACATACTCTAGATCTAGTTCCTATTCCAATTACCTTTCCATCTTTATCTCTGATCATGCATGTCTTCTCTATCAACTACAACTGATAACCTGTATCCACTATTTGTTCAATACTCAAAAGATTATGCTTCAAACCATCAACAAAATATACATCCTCAGTGTTAGTTTTACCATCAAGAATTATAGATCCAATACCTTTAACTTGGCATGATCCATTATTTCCAACTCTGACAATGCCTCCATCCTAACTTTTGAAGTCAACAAATTTGTTTATATCACTAGTCATATGATGTGAACAACCACTATCAATTATCCAATTAGTTTTCTTTTCAACCTATGACACCAAAGATACTTTCTCTAGACTTTCTTCTTTAATTTTTACAAATCCAATTTCATCATCACTAGCACTTAATGCTTGTTCATTAGAATCATTTTCTTCATTTGCATACAAACACTCTCTATCTCTTCTAGTTTGTAATTTCCTGTATACTTTTTCTCTCTTTTAGGACACTTAGATGCATAATGACCATATTCATCACAAGTTCAACATTTAAAGATTTTCTTACCTCATTTTTCTCTTCTTACCAGAAGGGCTACTCCTTTAATCTTTTTGTCCTCCTTAGACTACTACTACTAGCAAAATCTCCTCTAGCACTTGTGCTCCTTGATAAACTAAGTCAAATATTCAAAGCATTGAAAGTTGTCTTTGTTTTGGTCAATTCTTCATACTATCTAAGCTTATTCTCAACTACTTCAAGTCTCCCAAGCAATGACTCCTTTGTGAAATCTTTGGTACAAGATATCAACAACTATATCATTTGAACGGCTAACTTAAATGGTGGTGTTAGAGTCTTCAATATCTTCCATATAACCTCATCATATTCTTTGGTTCCTCCTTGATATTTAATACCTATAGTAATTTCTAATATCTTGTCTACATATGTTCTTATACATTCATCTTCCATCATTTTAGCATCTTGAAATGCACAAATCCAACTTTGTAACCTCAATTTTTAAGAAAGTGCATCACCTTCAAAACTAGTTTCCAAAGCTTTCCAAATCAAATGTGAAGTAGCAAGTGATTTTACCTAATTTTATTCAATTTAAGGAAGTGTAGTTAATAATTCTTCTCTAGCTCTCATGTCACACATAAAAAATCTCTTTCATCCTCAATACAATTTTCCAAATACTTTTCAACAATGATTGTCTTTGCTGATTTTTTCAAGATCCAATATCCCTAACCCATACACAACAGATGTATCTTCATCTTTTCCTTCTAGCTATCATAATTTCTTCCATCAAACTTTGAACTATGTTTCCTAAACATGCTCAAAATGGATCTCCCAAAGTTGTTAAACTTTATCTTCAAGGACCTGATGCTCTAATACAAATTGTTAGAAACAATAGTCCACCAAGATAATTAAGAGGGGGTGGAGGGGTGTGAATTGATTATCCACTAATTAAAACATTTTTTCTTTTAGACAAACTTAACCACTCAACCAAAGTAAACTACAACCATAATAAGATGCACATAGACAATTACACTAGATATGCTAACTAGGGAAACCCTTGATTAGAGGCAAAACACTAGTGGGAATGATGCTTACAAGATGATGTATGTTGGTATAAATAAGTATTTACTATTTACACTTACTTAAGTTTACTTAGGTTAATGAATAATTTTATTATTTTGTATTATTTTACTATTTTATTTTGTGAGACACTTAGGAGTTTGTGTACCTTTTTGAGTTATCATGTTGACAACATAGAAGTACACAACTCTATTTCAGCACATGGTGTCTACAACATTGGAGTTTGCATCATTCACCAAGTTTTCATTTAGACAACATAGTTATTTGCAGGTTCCATTTTTAGCACATGTCTACGACACTAATTTTCATTTTACACTCTTGTAGGCTTATCCTCTCATCATCACACTTATTTCCATTCTTAATGGAGGATAACCCATATCTGGTGGACATCTGCCTAGTTGTATGACTTATCATGTAGCTGATTCTTAGGCATTCTAGATGCATCTCAGAGGCCTTTATATAAAGGCACTCCTAATGTACTCTTGAAGAATATTGAATTGAATACATTGATATTCTGATCATACTCCTTTCTGGTCTATAGTTGTGCTTATGTTTGAGTTCTTAGTTCTTGGGTGAATTTTTCCCTAAGACAAATTCTTACATGGTATTAGAGTTGGGAAATTTTCTCTTCACATAGCCATTCAAGACCATTGTTGCTTTAGCACCTCAGCTTGGATCCAGAGTATTGCAGTTATTGGGAGCATCTAGAGCCAGATCTGACCTTGCCATTGCATTCAAAACATTGATTCGATGAAGATCGACTATAAATTTGGCTACCCTAGGCCAAAGTCAACTATGAGGAATTTTTTTTTGCAAATTGGCACCCAAAGGCCCCAATTTGCAATTCAGGTATGATCTTTTAGATCCACAAATTAATTTAATCCAGATCTGCATTTTACATTCTCTATATTTCCATCACAATTTTATTACAAATTTTTGGAATTTTTTTTGCCCAATCGGGCTAGTAGAGAAATTTTTTTTTACAGAATTGGGTAGTCACACCCTGGCTCTATAGAGTGGCATATTCCTTTTGGTGCAAGGAATATTTGATAGCAGATTCAATACATTCTAGCATCGTATTTTTTAGATCCGATCATATACCACAAGTTTGGTTACAGAAGCCAATAACTGGTGAGCTCACTTTTACTTTCAAACTCATCGCCTTTCCATTTTAAATATAGTGCAGGTCTATCCCATGGCTAATGTGGGATAAAACCTACAAATCCCAACCATTCTGTGAAATACTGGCAATTGGGAAACAAGAATTTTGGCTCCTAAAAAATCCTGCTAGTGACAACTAATCTCCAGCTCACAAAATCCATTATCAACCATCGAGTCAAAAAATCTAGCATCAAAAAAAATCTTTAGTACCTTGCACAGATTCAGACAACATGTGGCCACTCTACCCTATGCCACGTGGCTTCCACCATCCCCACCAACCTCCAAACATAAGGTAAGTCATATTCAACCATGTATCAATGCTACTATAGTGGACATATTACATGGCAACTATAAATATAGTCAGCTCCTGTGTAACACAATTTTTGGACTAATAAGGAACAACCATACATTCGCTAGTTTGAAGATACATTACCATCATGTGGAGTGATCCCTCTCCATCACATGGACTAACAGCTTTCCATCTTCACATGTTAGCATCCATTGCCATGCAGGATACACATCCATGACCATGCAGACTGCCACGTGGAAAGTTTCATATAGGAAACATGTCACATTCGTATGACTGTATGCCTAGTTAGCGTGCCAGATTAGCCTAGGGGACTTTTTTCTTTGATGTTAGTCAGAAAAGAGGTTAAATTTGATGACCATCTAACTGTCAAAACTAGGGATTTTTCAACTACTATGACAACTATTTGACCATCAAATTTAAGCTAGTAGTTTTTCTTCTAAACCCCTCTTTAGATTTCTTTTTGATTTGGTAGCCTAACTTTGCAAGCCCATAATTCTTCAAAACTTTGAATAGTACTCACTATTTTCTATTTACAATTGTCCAATAAATTACTTAATGAAATTAGATTATCTATTCATAAGTTGAACGAATAATCTCTTCCCAAACTGAACACAAATCTTTCGATTCATTCGACTTACCTGCTTAACTTTTTACCAAGCCTACCCTGCAAACTTCAATTTAGGTGCAATTGTTTTTCAAAATTGGGTAGAATTACCTAAGATTTTTAGTGGTGGCATTATTTTCTAGTTTTGGTGTAAGGATTTTTTAGAATTTACATTTTTTGGCAATTGTACCTATTCAATCCTACATTTTGCAACTTCAAACGCTTCGTATAGGCTCATCTAGACATGAAAGCATGTTCTATTTTGAAATTACATTATTTTTCATCTAATTTCTAGATTAGTAGTCATATTATAAGGTTGTGTGGAAAAAAATCTCACCTTCATAACTAGGGCTTTTTCTGCATTATAATGCTTTGATTACTTTTAAGAAGTGTTGCACATCTAAGCTACAGTGCTTAGTTCAAGATTTTGGCCTCAAAAAGTAGTTGTAAAAATAAAAATCAGAATTCCACTTTTTTCATTTTGACAAGTGGCCCATTGTACATGCAATGCATATAAAGTGCCAAAAGGATCTTTTTTGGGGGGGTCTTTTGATTGAGTGAAAAGTGGGGTGTGGACTGTGTTCTTATGTCTCTCTTGTGTGCTCGTTTACTTTTCTACATCATAGGCTCACCTAAATGTCCACTTCTAACTTCACATAATTATCCTACATGGAAAGATATTGCATGAAGTAGATTAATGGATAAATTTTATGGTCATTATGTTGATGGTACAATTACCAAACCTACTAATGCTAAAGAAATCATTGATTAGAAAAAATAAGACCAACAGACTTTACGAATTATCAAGATTTGTGTGAATAGAGATCTCTTCTTCCACATTTCCAGTTTCATGGAATCTAGACCTCCATGGAACAAACTTGAATTAGTGTATGGTAAGGTGGAACTTCTCTTTGATCCAAAGAACTTTGACACAATTCAAGATTACATCAACAAAGCCAATGAGTACAGGGCACTACTTAAAGATTGTGGAAATCCCAAGAAGGATGACAAGTTGATCCATCACTTCCTAAAGAGGCTTCCTTTAGAGTATGCCTCCTTTGTTTTGAGTTATAATACTAGCAAGTTGACCATGGGAAGTGCTTACCAAAAGCCTTCACTTGATGCATTTGTAGAGATGTTGGTTGTTGAACAATCTCACTTGATAGATTTGGTACTTATCACAACATCAAAGACCAAAGCCTTGGTGGCTAGTTATGAGCACCAATCAAGTCAAGGAGGGAAAGATTCTAGCAACAACAACAACAAGAAGTAGTGGAAATAGAAATCACAATCTAAGACACAACAATCCTCCTTATAGCAAGGTAATTCTTCTTCCAATAAGAAGGGAAGTAATGAAACGAAGGATAAACTTTTTTGTGCCTATTGCAAGAAGCCAAATCATGATGAGCATCATTGCAAGACTAAAAGAATCGGTGAGTTGGAAAATGTATTTAAAAAGAAAAAAATTCAAGTGCCAGGTACTTCCTAGGAGTCAACTCCACCCACTTCAAAGCGAAAAGGGTAAGCACTTATGGAAAAATCAAGTTCTTCTTTCGAATGGATACTTGATTCAGATGCCTCCTATCATATGGGTTCTTCAAAGGGAGACTTTTCTTCACTGAAGTAGTTAGAGGTATCACACATCTTCATGGGAGATGATACTAAAATGGAAGTTGAAGGGAAAGGACATGTGGAAATAGAAAATGGGAAATTCAAAGATGCTCTCTATGTTCCAAACCTTAGCTCCAATCTCCTCTTAGTTTAACAAATCACTCACCTTGGAGATGGCAATAAGGTTGATTTCCTTCTAGATTTAGTGATGGTGAGAAGTCTAAAAGATGATTCATTGGTTGTAGTGGGGAAAGTCAATCATGACAAGAGGCTTTATTCCTTCTCCCACTTTGTGCCTAAGTTTCCTTCTCAAGCCTTGTTGACTCACTCTAATTTACAAATCAACCTATGGTATGAGTGGTTTGGTCATCTTTCCTTCCACCATCTT